>OX276335.1:83871824-84471824 GCA_946251815.1 Dasysyrphus albostriatus
GAGATAAGACAAGAATCTAAATTCACTTTTGATATTTTTCGAACGTATAGAGTATACTACCCTTTTTGCTACTTTTTTTTTCAAACTCAATTTAAAAAATATTCAAGCAACTTAAAATAAAAACTGCGATTAGGTTGGATGAACAAATATCCCAACTTTCAAAAACTAAAAAAAAAACATATGACTGCATTCAAAACAAGTGGCACTTTGAAGTTTAAAAACGCTCTCCTGAAAAGCAAGGAGCTGGGTCTGTAGGACAAATAAGTATTCACGTGACGAAATATTTTTGAACCCCATATAATCTTTTATTTGTGAAGAACTCTTAAGCCACTTCTACAAGAATCTAGAATACGCATAGACTGAGCAAACTTTTCGGTATTCTATTAAAGAGGTGATTAACATACCATTGCTTAGTCTTTTCTCCATCAAAACATTAAAAAATCCCCCTTAATAACAGTAAAAGAATTTATGTAAGTTGAACTGAACTTAATACAAATTGCGTATGACAAGGCCCTCACTACGTCACTGTTGAGTCCAAGTGAGTAAGCCAGACAAAACGCCAATTTGTAGGACTAAAGGCCATAAGAGGCTATTTCGAATCTTAATGCAAATAAGTATCACAAACAACAAATTGTTCAACATGAAACAAAAATTGAAATTTCATTGAAATCATTTGAATTTTATATTCTTAAAAAAAAACTAATTATAAAACTCAACTCAACATAATTCGGTTAACCATTTTCAATAAGAATCATAACTTCCAATATACTTCCTTTCTTATGTATATTTACATTTATTTGAATTAAATTTATTTCTTTTTTTTAATTTCAGAAACCTCAAGGACAGTGACAAGAAACCATTTATTGAATTTGCCGAGAAGCTTAGACTAACACACAAACAAGAACATCCTGATTACAAATACCAACCACGCAGAAAGAAAGCCAAATCAAATACAGCCAATTCGACAAATTCAACTATTCCACCCACGCCAAGTGTAGACATAAAATCATCACAATGCAATCTAAAGTCAAATAATAATCAAAGGAGTAATTCCAGTCGCAGAAACGAGCTAAAATCAGTTATGGATCCCATAAACAAGAACAACCGCTTCGGTTGTCGTGGACAATACCTCAGCACAGATGCCTGTGGCACTCGGCTGGCTCCTGCTGTAAGCCAATCAACGGAGATGGATTACACAAACACTGGCTGCGGTGATAGCAATCTATTAACTCAATATAACCATGCAAATGGTACCGGCGACCATCACGATTCCCTTTTGAAGTCCCTAACCGAGAGCACTGAATCGTTTCGCAAATTCGATTACGTTCGCCAGATGGACTCACCATGCTCCACAACGTCCAGCTCTAGGCAGTCAGTGGGTGAGGCAAATCCTTTGACTCCACCAGCCACTCCATACACAACTATTGGCAGTGTCCTTCATAGATCGATAGCAACACCACCACCTCTTGTTATGTCCCTTTCACTTCCATCGACTTCGTCGTCATCAGTTTCATCATCATTAGCCAAAAATGAACACAACTCGCCCGAACATTATTCGCTGAGTACATCGGATCATCATCCACAATACGTCAGCAATAGCTTAGAATTCCATAGAAATAGTGATGCCTTGGCGGCTGCTGGCATTAGTTATCATCATCATCAGTCTCTGGGAATAGATTCGTCTTCTTCTCATCACCACAGCAGCGGTTGTCGAGTCGACAGCGGCAGGACATATGCCATTCATAACTATTTGCAACCACAGCACGTTCAGCCTCACTCATCGCATTCTCAATCTCAACCAGAACAAAACCCCGTCATCCATCATCAGCAGCAGCAACATGATCTAACAGCGTCCTATGGAACATCAACGGCGTCGCCACACTCGATTGCTTCCCTTAATTATTTGCATACCCATCACCAGCACCACCACCAAATGGTCCACAACTATTTGGCGCCATCTATCGTAGATGCTGACATCGATCCGAAAGAAATCGACCAATATTTGGATGGTCTGCCGCAAGGTCACATGTGTGCTACACCGGTGTCTGCTTCCTCGCCCTCATCATCACTCTCCCCAAAGCCTCATTCTCACCATAACGCGTCCACGACTACCTCTTCCAGCTGTGTGGCATCTTTGGGCGGTATCATGACTTACAAAAATGAAGTTGAGTCTCTGCTGGAATTGCAACCACTCGAACGAATAAATACGCACTCATCCAGCGAACACCAAACTCCCATCAGAACAACGACAACAACGGGAGGAACATCGCTCAATATGCCAGGAGGAAATTGTTACTACCAGGATACTGGTGTTTCAGCAACGACATCGGTCACTGGTTCCTACCAATATCACAACCTTTGGGGCAACTATGTGAATCCGTAGGGTTATAAGAGTGAGTGGGTAGGATTCGATTAACTCTGAAGCCATTTTCGAGAATGGTGTGACACAAAATTTAATTATGCTGTCATGAGAATTCCTTTAACTTTATAAAACTGTATACAGTCACTAAGTAAGTTAATAATATTTAGCAGATTGGGTTTGTAAGCAATTTTGTTTTGTTTTTTCTGTAGTTTAAGCTTGTGTATCTTTAAGATTCAATTAAAATTTATATGTGTACATATAGATAGTAAGGACTATATATTTTTAAGTATTTTGTTAAAAAGATCAAAAATAAAATTAGTTAATTATATTTGAAATGATTTTGTGTTCATTATTTCAATAACTTTTATATCTACTATTGGTTTATCATGGTGCATGAGATTTTCTAAATCAATTAGTGGCACCTGATAACCACAGCAATTGACAAAATAAGAATTGAACAAGAAAATTGACCCTTCATCCTTAACAGTGGGAAATTGGACCGCTGCTGTCCTATACGATTGTTTTCTGGTCTGTGCTTGTAACCTCTAACTAGTCTGCTTGTACATAGTATATATACAAATTTCTATATTATTACATAAAATGTTTTGTAGTTATGGTCTTTATAGACCAATTTATTCCATCCTCCATTATATTAATTTCTACTGCAGTAAAATATCCAAAGCTAATTGGCAATTATTTCTCTGACACAAACTCTCCCACCAAAAATAGAAATTCTCATTTCTTGAGACAGCATCAATAGGTAACGTTTTCATTCCAAGAATTCTTAACAATGCACCAGAATTCTTCATTGTTATGACAAGCGCTTATTAAAGCAATCTTTTTTTTAAATTTTCTTCCTTTAAGGCTAAGAAGAGAAATATTACAGCGAAGACATAATTACAATTTTTTAAATGGCTTTTGCAGTGTTGCTATTTTGAGTTTTGTAATAAAATATATAAAGATGATGAATAACACAGCTTCATTGAAGCTTTTAAGTCAAACCAATGTCTTCCCGACTGCTTACTTTTGTTTTATAACCCCCAAGCAGAAGTACTCGTATATTAAAAAAAACCATTAACTTCTGTCCCTATGTTATGTTACATTCTCTTATACTGTTAAAAAGTCCTTTTTGAGCGAAAGCTTTTATCAAATATTTAAGAGTTGTGAAAGCTCAAAGGTTATGAAATTTTTTTGGAGCATTAGCGAAGAGAAGCTGAGCAACATTTTATTAGAAACATTTAAGTTTGGAATGTGATATAAGCAAGTATATCATAGAAGAAGATGATTTTTATCACTTATTACTAGAGGTTCAAAAATATAATTATTGATAATAAAGATAATCACGAAATTTTAATTTTTGTCTGTACTTGAATATGTTAATAATGTATCTGCACCACTCATCAGTTCTATCTTCTATGTAGGTATGTTTGTATTGAATAACTTACCTCAACTTTTCCTATAGGCGAGTTGTAAAAATGGTTCTTTTGGATGCATTTTTGTTTGAATTTCTTATTAAAAATACAATCGTAATGAAATGTGAAAATATTTTGCATTAAAAAAAAATTTAAAGGCAATTTCGATACTTTTTGCATTTAAAAAAAAAGTTAATGCAAAATGAAATAAAATGCATGACTGGATTGTACGAGTTTGCTCTTATGTTCAAGTTGCTTGGAACTTGGAAGAACTTTAAAAATATAAAATTAACTATAGAAAAAAAGCATTCTTTTAACTTTATAGAAACAATTTGTTAAATCATTTAAAGCTCAAAACAGAGTATGCCATTTGAGTATTTTAAAAAATAGGAACATGTGTAAAAAATCATTGGAGCGGATTTCATGAAAATTTAGTAACATTAAAAAAAAAATTAGTATGCCAAATTTTGAGTATTTATTAATATAATTTCAATTCCAATTTATTCAAAATAATGGGTACAATACGTATTAAGACTGAATCTTTTAAAATTACGCATAGAGTAGTGTAGGAAAATCATAATTAAAAATGAATTTATATATAACAATATTTAGATACTTATAGGTACATATTTTTTTTTTTTTTATTAATTTTTATTTTTCATTTTCTTAAAACTATCTTAATGCTAGACAAAAATTCATAAAAACTAGCCTACTTATTATTATCTTACAACTAACTTACTGGCCCCAGACCAACCTACAAGCTACATAAAACTAAATTAAAGCTAATTAACACTAATTAAAACTACTTAAAGCTACTTTAAACTACTTACAACTTATTATAAACTAATTACAACCTACTTATAAGCTACTTACAGACTACTTACAAACTAGAACAGCCATAGCAAGCATTTTCCGGTTTTTATAATTTTTTTGTATTTTTTTTTTTGATTTTATATTTTTTTTTTTTTTTTTTTGTGCCACCCTGACTGTACCTACTTAAAACCAACTACCTAAATCTATGTAAGTCGGCCATGACAGAAAAAGAAAATAGCAAGTTCAACTTTTAAATGTCTGAAGGAACTTCATGTTCTTTTTTCAGCCACCAGAACTGGTTCTCCTGCTTTACCCTTCCTCTTCGGTCCCGTTCGGACACAGTCCTACTGAACCGAAGGTGCTCAGCTCCGTCTTGTTCGGGGACGTCCTGATTGTAAAGGAGCCGCCGATCTACAGTTCTACGGCTGACGTGGTATATAAGCGGAACCACCGCTCTATCCTGGATCAGCCCTCGACTGGAGGAATGCATCGGGCGGAATAAAGCCGCTTAGACACACACTCTCGTAGTATTCGTTGTTGGGGTAATAAGCCCCGAAAATTAAGCTGTTAGACGAGGACATCGCTCTTGCAATGTGACCTCGAATAAGCTTCAGCAAGAAATTATCTATCCTGTTTATGTTGGCCCCGTTGTATAGAGCCAGGTTGGAATAGTAGTGTTTGTACTCCGACTCTGGTGTTCTGTGCAGTCCAAGGCAGCTTCTAGGACACTTCCTCTCAAACACCCAATGCTTTTCCATTTGAGATGGGGCAACGTTGAACCAAACCGGGCATCCATAGGCAATCATCGGCCGGATAAGGGCCATGTAGCAAATCACCTTCACCCTGCTGTCAAGCCGGCTGCTATAAAACAACCGTTTTGTCAGGGCAAAAGCTCCCCTAGCCCTGGCCAGAGCAGCATTTATATGTCTGTCGAAATACAAATACTGATCCATCCAGATGCCAAGGTACGTACTTTACTACACTTTTACTCGCCGGTGGATGTCCATTTGGCCCTACGATCACCAGCTTGCGCCAGTTCTTTCTCGTATCCCTTGTGGCTCTAAGCAACGGAGTCCTAAACAAGATAGTTTCTGATTTCTGAAAGTTGATTTTAAACTTCCAGTCATCGCAATATCGCTGAATCTTTTCGAAGTCACGCTTCAAAAGAATCCTGATGACCTCGACTTTTGGAGCTGTTTTGTACGCAATTAGATCGTCGGCATACGCAATTGCCTGAGTTAGACTACTTATCAGATCGCTGGTGTAAATGCTGAATAGAATCGGCGAGTTGACCGCTCCCTGCTGAGGACCATTTTTAATATTAAAGATTGTGGCAGAAGCTACATTGCCACTTTTGACAACAAACTTTCTGCTATTGAGCATATCATAAAGCATATATAATAGTGATTTGCTAATGCCAAGTCTGGTCAGCTTTAGATAAAGACCTTCTAACCATATGGTATCGAAGGCCTTCTCCAAATTAACCAGACAGGCACCCGTACACTGCTTCCTAGATTTGTTCCATTGGACATCAGAAACGAGCTAAGACGCTGCATGAATGGTGTCATGTCCCGCCTTAAAACCAAACTGATTGTCCGGTATGATATTATTCTCCTCTGTCCACTTAGACAGAGCTCTATTGATAACTTTTTCGAGTACCTTGCTGATACTCGGATGAAGACTTATCGACCGGAGATTCGTCGGATTGGAGTTGTCCTTTCCCTTTTTCGGGAGAGGATGCACCACGGCTGTGTTCCACCGCACTGGTGGAATATGCAATTATTCAGAGCGTTGTTAAACAGAGTGGTATAAATGTCTACTGCTTCTTGAGATAAATGTCGAAGTACAACGTTGGATATGCCATCAACTCCTGCTGACTTCTTCTTCTTTAATGAATCGAAGATGAGCTGGAGCTCTACCTTCGAAATTAACAGGGAACTGGGCCCATTTTGCTATTATAGGTACAGATATGTATATACATATAAATAATTATAGAAATGTAATTAAGGTGTTTTATTTAAAAAAGAGAAACTAAACGAAAATTATTAAAAAAAAGGCAAAATTTAATAAATAAATAAAAGAATATATCGGGTTTTTTAATAAGAGCGCTACAAAAGTTTTTTTTTAAATAAAACAAAAACGGTTTTGGATATCAATGAAATTCTTTATTCCTGTGAAAGTACGTCTGATGCCATTATGTATGAAACTCAATTTCTTTTGCATGGCCACCACGGGCACGCTTGCAGAAGTCCAGACGCTCAACCCAATTTTCGACGGTTTTCAAGCATAGATCGGCCGATACTGCAGCAATTTCACGTTCGATATTCGTACGAAGTTCATCAATCGTCATTGGCTTGTTGGCATAGACTATAGACTTGGCGTAGCCCCACAGGAAATAGTCTAACGACGTCGAATCACACGACCGAGGCGGCCAAGTGACTGCACCATTTTGTGAGATAACTCGTTCTCCAAACTTGGTTTCCAATAAATTGATTGTGACATTCGCTGTGTGGGTTGTGTCGCCGTCCTGTTAGAACCACATGTCCTCCAAGTCCATATCATCCAATTGGGGCCAAAAACATTCGGTTATCATTGAACGGTAGCGATCCCCATTCACAGTAACGTGCCGGTCTTGATCATCACGCAAGAAGTACGGCCCAATGACGCCGCCGGCCAATAAACCTCACCAAACCGTAACATTTTCGGGATGCAATGATGACTAATGGAGTACTTGTGGATTGCTGCCTGACCAATATCGCATATTTTGTTTATTGACGAAGCCATTCAGCCAGGAATGAGCCTCATCGCTGAAGATGATTTTTCGATGAAAATCCGAATCATTTTCAAGTTGTTGCTCAGCCCAATTCACGAACATACGACGCTTGTGGTGGTCAAGCGGCTTCAGTTCTTGCGTTAATTTAATCTTGTAAGGATGTAGGCTTAGATCTTTTCGCAAAATTCGCCACAACGACGTCATAGAGATGCCCAACGCTTTAGAACGAGGTGTGAGAGACACATTTGGGCGCTTTCTGCAACTGAAGCCTCAGCGGCAGGAATATTCTCGACACTACGGGCACTTCTTTGTTTCACTGGGACGGGAACATTTTTTACTGTGCCTGTGGATGCAAATTTTTCCACGACCATAATTTGGACGTAGCGCTCTTAACGTTGAGGCCACTGACTGCGAATTTCGGTAATAAATTTTAATAATTTCGACTCGTTGTTGGCTCGTATATCTTTCCATCATATCTTTCCATCATAACCTTACTGAAGAGAAATGTCAAAAGAGCGGCAAAAAATATGGCGTCGTTTGCTGTCCCTTCGCTCTACTTTTGTTGCGTCCCTGTTGAAAAACCCTTTATACTCGTATACATTATTATATAAAAAAGAAAAAAAAGGAAAAAGAATATACGTAAAACTATGAGAGTTGATCGCTACTATGTTGACTCAGACAGATATTTAAATAAGCTATTATTTACAGTGTTTGAACTTTCTCTAAAAATAGATTCATTGAGATGCGACAGGATATTATAGATTTTAATGGTGTGACAGAGAAACAGATGACTGGTTGTTAGGAGATTGGATCTGGGTAAAATGTGATTAAAAGTGCGGTGAGACCTGTCAAAACTGAAATAATCATACAAATAGTTTGGACTGTGGTACTTTATTACTTGAACTAATAGTAAAAGGATTCGGTACTCAAGATAAGTCCGGAGATCACAACCCAATAATAAATTTCGGAAGTTTGAAACATGATCGTACCTTCGTATTCCATATACATACCTTGCAGAGACCAAGTTGAATGCAACAGTTAATTTCCGAAAGTTATTAGAGTCCAGCTTGCCAAAGACTTCACAGCCATAATGTAAACAGTGGTATAAGTAGAGAGCGTGCAAGAAGTTTTCTGGTGTTTTTTGGGGTAAAGTAACTAGAGTGCCACAGAGAACGTAGTCCTCCGTAGACCCTCCGAACTATGTAATTAACATGATCATGCCAGCTTAGAGTGCTATCAAAAATAACACCAAGATTTCGATTAGAGTTTGTAAAAGCAATAATATTTTTGTGAAGCAAAATTGGCGAAAAATTATCACTCTGAACTAGATGTTTGTATATGATCATACTAGAAGACTTTTTTGGATTAAGAAGCAATAATTTCAGACTATCTTTGGATGGAAGCAAGATCCTCATTCAGACAACTCAGACCGTCCTCAACAAGACACAGAGGTCGTGATTAGAATAGCTGTGCGTCATCGGCCTAAAGATGCAGTTCACTAAAAGAAACGCTATTAAAAATGTCATTTATGTACATACAGAAAAGTAAGGGCCCTATAATTGAACCTTGTGGAACTCCGGAAATAACCGGAAGGAAAGATGAAAAAATACCATTACAAAAGACTGCTTGGTTTCTGTTACATAAATAGCTTCTTACTAAATTCACTGCTGTTCAATGAAAATTATACTCAGATCTAAGCTTACTACAAAGAATTTTATGACTAATGGAGTCAAATGCCTTTGAAAAATCGGCCATAACGAGAATAGTCAGCTTATCACATTCCAAAGACTCATGGAAAGAGTTGACTAGTTTGAGAAAAGCAGTTGTGCAATTACGTTGTGGTCTATAACCAGATTGATGAGGGTGAAGAAGTCTGTGATTCTGGAGGTAGAAGCTAATTTGCATCACCATCAATTTTACGATTACCATCAACAAAACGGACAAAATACTTATAGACCAGTGGTATTCTGATGAGCTAGAGCTAGTGGCTTTAGAAATGGGTATTACTTTGGCTTGTTTCCATGAACTTGGAAAAGTTGAGGACATAAAAATAGAGTTGCAAATGTATGTGGTGTTATTAAATATGGATGAAGTATTTTAATAAATTTTGTATGTATCAAATCAGTACTAGCCGCATTACTTTTTATGCAGTTCATTGCAAAATGAACTTCATTAGGGAGAACGCTAGAGAATTCAAAAAAATAAGATGAATCCGAACAATGTGTTTCATCAACTCGTTCAGTCAGAAAAGGTTCACCATTATTACTCGAGTGAGATAAAAATATTTGATTGAGTTGGTCAGGGTTACTTATATTTTGACTACTGTTTCCTTCTTTTGAAATTTGAATATACTCTGGAATTTTTGAGATTTTTCCAAAAGACTTTAGTAGAAAGTTTTGAGTTTAAAATTTGAGTAAAATGAATTTTCTTTGAAGCCTTAATGCTTGAGTTGACTTGGTTTCGTAAGTTTTTATAGGAATTCCAAAAAATTGAAATTCGAAAACGTTTCCATTTATGGTACATAATGTTCCTAGCCTTGATTAAACTAAGTATCCGGGTTGTAAGCCAAGGAATACTTTGAGTGGCTAGAGTACGTGTTACTAAGGGTACAAATCTGTTATAAAGCAAGAGAAAAATGTCATTTAAAAATGAAACTTGTTCATTAACCGAAGGAATGTTGCAAATAAAATTCGAGTCAATACATGACGCTGCTTCATATATATTTATATATATATACATAAGTTTCAAAAAATTTTATCAACCCGATTTTAAATTATTGAATTTTGAAAAGAAAAATGTTATATTTTTTTAATAATCCAAACTTTATTTTTTTTCGAAATTTTGATATGCAATATTATTAACATTTAAAAGGAGCTTTTACAAAAGAATTTTGATTGAAAATCAAGAAAACTGTTATATGACAGGTACGGTTAATAACGGTTTTTTGGTACGGTTTTTATGGTAAAATCTTTGTAGCAATTTTTGATAAAAATAAGCTTTTCCTTAAAAATCGAAGTCTTGCATTCCACAACTGGGGCCTTTGTGATTAATTAGTGAATCAAAAAAAAAAAATATGAATGCTACTTCAAGGCTAGTTGTGTAAGCCAAAGTTGGGTATCACCCTTCTCCAGATAAGCTCGTCGGATCACATATCATGGAAATCAAGACCATTAGAGTTTTTAGTTATAGTTCACCCTGCCAGCCTGATGAACAAAAACCGTTTTTCACTTTGAATTTTGAAATTCTTTAAACGGTCTGGCAGCGCAAACTATGCTCTCAAATGGTCTCCGATTCCGTGATATGATGTAATCCTAGCTTATCTAGGAAGGGGTGAGAACGTATTTTGGCTAACACGATTTACCTTCGAAGTGCATTCATATTTTTTTTTTTTTTTTTTTGATGCACTGTTTAATCACAAATGTCCCAGTTGTGGACATCGATTTTGTGAATAGCTTTTAATAAAACGCCAATACTTCCTTTTTTGCTATTACTCACAACCAAAATCTGCCGTGGGATCGCAAAATGCATTTTTTTTCATTGAAAGTTTTGCAACGATTGGTCGATGATATATAATACTGTCAGGAACTGTCCAAAAACTGGAATATTTTTTCGCACATGGAAATTAATAAATATGTATATATTTTTTGTTATAGTTAAGATAAAATTATTCTTTTGATTGAAATTTTAGAGCTAAAAAAAAAGATTTTTCATATAGGGCATAATATTGTGTATAAATGAAACGACATGTCTTCCCATATTGACAGGTTACACCGACTGCAATTCAACTAACCATATCTATGGCTAAAAGAATTACTGAAATTATTCGATGCCTTGTGGCTTGTAATGAAAAAAAGTTTGCTTAGCGTGGAATCTGAATAAAATATCACAATAAATCCTGACCTCCATTATGACATAATTTTGTCTTTAGTATGTCATAAATTGTATATCTTTTACATTTAGGAATTGTTAACTCGGGCGTATACGTATTTTTTTTATTATATAGAATTTGTAAATCTTTCCTGTAAATTTTTGTTTGTGCTGTTTAGTCTAGTTTGTGGCAAGCTTATTATGTTTATTTCTTAAATTACCTAATAGTTAGAGGTTTAACTTAGTGTTTGTACAAACATAAGTGTTTTAGTAGTGTACCTACATTATTTAAAATAAAATAATTAGTCTCTTTTTTCAATCAATGCAAAGTCAATGCAATAAAGGAAAGACTTGTTTCTATTCATGTAAGTACATATAATGAAGGATGTTTTTTTTAAGAAAAACTTCGAAATAGAATAAAACAAAGAATTTTTTTTTAAATTGACATGAAATTTACTTTATTCAAAATAAAATCTTATGGCATTATAATTTAAATATGATTTCTGGTATATGACCACCATGGCTGGCTTGAAAGAAGTCTAATCTGGAGGTCCAATTTTCGATGACTTTTTCCAACAATATTGTCCTCCGAAAGGTCAATCGTTTTGGGCTCATCGGCGTTAATTAGCGACCTCATAATATATCCCCACAGAGAATAGTCAAGCGGTGTTTAATTGCATGATCTTGGAGGCCAACTCACGGGCTCGTAACGTGAAATTCGGTTACCAAATGTTTCCTTCAATAAATCAATTGTGGCACGAGCTGTGTGACATGTTGCGTCGTGCGCCATCTTTTTGAAACCACAGCTCCTGCGCATTAGGATGTGTCACTTTGGTATGGCGAAAAAAATACTGTTTAGATTTAAAATCTTTAATCTGCTAAAAGTTGCATTAGAATTAAAAGAATAAGAATATGTGAAAAAAGTTTGAAACTAAATTGTTCTTTGGTTCTCTAAACACCTAAGTAAGCTTTCGAAAACTGTGTTTTAAGAATTAATAAAACTTTTTTCGCATATTTGAGGTTATCCTACATCAGAAAACAATTTTTTTTTGCAAAAATTTCTTCCGAAATCTGTAGGTCCCATTTCCTTTTATTTAAAATCAATTTAGAATTCCCGAAATCTTTTGACTTCTCACGCAAAAATCCAAATTTGAAAATTGTCAGCCGTTTAAAAATTTGCACAGAACACTTCTCAATAATTTCTCGAATATAGAAATCAAACGTTTTTGGTGTTCTTTTCAAGTATTTTTTGCGAGCCAAACAAGCCAACAACTTAGACGAAAATTTCCAATAAAGAATTAAATTTTCATATGTTATGTAACTTTTAGAAGGTTTTAGATGCAGTTTAACCTAGAGCGCCCGATTAGGGCCAGTAAGTTAGTTTTAAGATATTGATAAGTAGGCTAGTTTCTTATGAATTTTTGTCTAGCTTTAAGATAGTTTTAAGAAAATGAAAAATAAAAATTAATTAAAAAAAAAAATGGTTTTAGATGCGAAAACTCCAAAGTTGAAATATATGACACACCCTACTGCACATCATGCCTGTAGCACATCATGGGTGTTCAATTGATGAACGAAAAAGTCAGTACAATCATGGCTCTATAGCGGTCACCATTGACTATAACAATCTGGCCAGCATCATTTTTAAGGAAGTACGGATCAATCATTCCACAATTCCACAGTTTTTGTGGATGTAATGATATGTCTCAACATACACTTGAAGATTATCAACACTCAAAATACGGCAGTTTTGTTTATTGACTGACGTATCCTTCCCACCAAAAGTGAGATTCATCGCTAAACAAAATTCGCACGATACGCATTTCCAGCAGAACCATGATTTTCAAAATAAATTTGCACAATTTGGATGCTTTGTTCATGCCAAATTAAGCTAAAATAAATCTATTGACAGCTGACAAAAAGGCCGCCAATAAAAATAATGTTGCCAATTTAAAGTTCTCTAAAAATAAAATTCGAAAGCCATTGCTCTCAGAACTTCAATACGCATTGGCAGCTGACAAAAATACATATAAAAATTCAAATTTGTAAGCCACACTTACGCAAAACATAATTTTCTTAAATATTATGTACTACACTACTTAAAGTTTAAACCCGATTTCCTTATTAAGTGTCTATACACTTCGAAGTGCATATGAATAACATAGGTATAATAAACTTAGTGAAAATAGACTTTTTGAACAAAAGATCCAAAATTCTTTACACAAAATTTAAGCCATGAATGATGGATGTAGATATAAGTTAGCCCTGCCCTTGGTTTTATCTCTTTCATTAGCAGGCAATTGTAGCTAGATAAAAAATATATAAAAATTGTTGTTAAATTACTGACTCACACGCCATTTATCTGATCATATCTAAAAGATACATAAATATTGTGTCAGCAACTCAAACTAAACCTCTCAATTGTCACAATTAGCATGCGATAAATTTTTAACATGCAAACAAGTATCGCAATCGCAAACTACAAACACGAACTAAATTGGAAAATTCCAAACATAACAGTATGCCAAATGCTGCTCTCAACAATGATTTTCGTCTATACCTACCTAATTGCTAGCTAAATTGTTTACCTCCATCTAACAGAACTAACTTACTCCCTCGTTCCCGTTTTTGAGGAACTAAAACCTTAGCTACTTTACAAGTGATTGCCATCATTTGCCGGTCAAATTAAGCCAAAGTCTTACTAATTGATTGCTTAAACATTATATTGTCAAACCGCAAAACAACAATAAATTTTTTCCCACCAAAATGTTTAGATACGAAAGTGACGATATTGTTACGTTCCTTATGGTTTAACTTGCTAACCAGCTGTATGTACATATATGTATGTAAGGCTGTGAGAATTATTTGGGAAGAATTTGGAAAAGTATCTTACTTATTTGATTTTTTTTTGCTCGTAGGGTGGAGGGGTTTTTGATGCTAAGTTGGTGAGGTTTACCCAAAGTGTTGTTTGACTGCGAATAAATACTTGATGTGGTCCAATGTTATTCTAATGAAAGACCGCAAAGTTAATATCACACCTTCCCACCTAATGCTGGGATACAAATATTTTAATAATGGGGTGTAAACACCAGAAACATATCAATTTTTGATTTTAAAGACTTTCGGTTTTATGCAACCATGTTATTGTTCAATATACATTTAAAATAAATGCACGAATGGGTTGCACCTACCTGCTCTAATGTTCAAGATGCAAAGGTTTTAAGAATATTACATGTAAGGACATATGCACATTATGAGAGAAAAATCTTTAAAAGCATGAAATACGATATTTTAGCTACGAGTAAAATAGCTTCTTTGACGCCATCTTAATTCTTGACTGAATATGATTGTATGGAAAAAACAATTAAAATCGTTGGAGCAGTTTTCTTAAAAATTATTTTTTATATATCAAATTCTTGAAACAGTTTTAAGGACAAATTTTGGTATGCAAATCGTTTGTATTTATTTATGTGTTTTATTCCGAATGCATTAGACTGAGTAAAAGATCTTTCGCATATCTTAACTTATTCCGAAAATTCAATTTTGACCATTTTAAGTCTTTATATTTAAAAACAAATAAAACATTCAAGTAAGTCTGCGAGTATAAAAAAACTATGCTACACATCGAACTTAGCAAAAAATTTGGAAAGTTGTAAGGACCTACAAGACTTTTTGGTGTAACTTACGGGAGTTAGGTTGAAGAAATCGTCCATCTGCAAGTCCACTAGGAGCTGAAGTTCTAGCTTCTTATTTTCGATCGTTGCTGACATGCAGTGACGATGTCCAGTCATTTCATTATGTTTTGCCTAACACAATAGTTGACGAGCTTGACTGCTCAATAATTTTCGAAGAACTAGAACTCGCTCATTTTCAAATGAAAAACAAAAAGTCTCGGGTATTGATGGCATTCCTGTTGAATTTTTAAAAAACTCTTCTGTAAAATTTAAACGATATCTACTTTCGTTTTTATAATGCTTTGTATGATAACTCCTGTGTTCCCGCAAGTTTTAATAAAGCTGTTATATTTTCAATTTTCAAAAAAGGTGACGCTAATTTACCTTAAAATTATAGAGGCATTTCAATTTTGAATTCCATTAGGAAAATATTTGCAAGAATCTTGTATAACTACATGGGTAGAGGCAAACAATCGGTTAAGCATGTTTCAAGCGGGATTTCGTGAAGGATAGCTAACAAATTTACGCAAAGGAAAAAAAAATTTTATGCTTGCTTCGTGGATTTGAAATCTGCTTTTGATACTGTCAATCGCCAAACTCTCATTTATAAGATGGCTTTGTCTTGGAATATCCAGAAAGTTTCTGTCCCTTTACGAAAACTTTTAATGCCGATCATATGCGACAGTTTATGATGGGTCGCAGACTTCAAATTGGTTTGAAACGACTGCGGGTGTCCCTCAAGGATGTATCTTAAGCCCAATCTTGTTTGCGCTTTACATTGATGATGTTTCTGAGAATATACCGGGTGGAGTCACTTTTTCAGATGTCCTCATAAAAGTATTGCTTTACGCAGACGACTTAGTCATGTATTAGATAACTCTTTTTCTCTCCAACTCCAAATAAACAGGCTCCAGATGTACTGCAAAACTTGGAATCTCAAAATAAACTCTGAAAAAACAAAGATCATGGTGTTTGAAGCTCGCAAGTGTAAGAGGCTAAGAGAGGAAAGGTGGTTTCTGGGCAATGATCCGAATTCAAATATCTGGGAGTGTTGATGTCTGCTTACGCAAGCTTCACTAAGCATGTTCAGCAAAAAAGGAAAGAAGCGAAAATTGCTCTCAGTGTCATGTGGCCCACATTCTTCTCAAAACAAAATATTGATTTAGGTTCTAAGTATCGATTTTTTCAAGCGACTGTTAACAGCTGTATGTGTTTTGCTGTTCAAGCTTTTGGTCAAACCTATTTCGAGGAATTTGAGTTGATTCAGTGTTTTTTTTTCAAACGCTTATTTCGGCTTCCTAATGCAACACCAACCTATGCAATTCACGTCGAGTCAGGAATAACACCTATTTATGTAAAAAACTTAAAATCTCACTCAGAATTTCTTGTGAAAGTTATGAGAAGACCTGGATGTAATCTTCACAAATCCATTATGAAAAACCTCTTGCGGACATGTGCATCGCCGTTCAAGGAGTGGAATGAACTAGCACAGTCTCACAAACTATCTCTAGATCTAACCGAATCAAACTTAGATAACTGGCAGGAACAACTTTCTATTGTTATTGCGAATATTGATGAAAATATGAATCTCCAACATTTAAATAGAGCATCATTATCGGACACTCGCGAGATTTATAGAAATTTAAATCATTCTCTAAATTCCAGAAATTATTTCAAATATGGACTTTCTGTGATGGCCATAACTACAATTTTTAGGGCAAGGGTAGAAATTCTTAGTCTTAACTATGTCCCACATCGATCAGATCTGCCTAATATCTGTAATTTTTGTAACAGAAATGAACGCGACGATGTTTACCATTTCATTGTCATTTGCCCAGTACTGCAAGAAATTCAAAGGCTATACTTTGAATAGAGTGTCCTCTCAAGAGAACAACTATTTGATGTATTGAATGGGTCTGTGGGGTGGACAAATCTCTACATGTTTTGTGATCATGCATTAAATTATCGAAATAGTTTTTGAAATATTCACAGCATAAAGGCTGTTCAGTGTTCAACCTCTTAATTCAATTACTATTAAGTCTTTGCTTATAGATTTGTACCTCACTGTTTTCATTCATGTAAAATATTAATCTACCAATTACGAGTATTTTTATTTATTTTTGTGAAACTATGTTAAAAAATGTCATTTTCTGGCAGACGGCAACTCGCCATGCCCATAAATTATTTTGTTATAAAATATTGTAATCATGTATTGAAATAAAGATATAATAATAATAATAACATAAAAAAAATCGAAAACAAGTCAACCCGTTTTTGAGACAATGAGTTTTAAAAAAAATAAATTTAAGCTCTTTTCAAAAATTTAATATGTTGATATGCAATGGTTTTTTATTCTTATTTGTATATAAAATAAATAATCTTAATCTGTTTAGCCGATGACGAGAAAATTAAAAATTAAAAAAAAACCTTCTATGAGAAGTATTTAGTATACTATTAATAGTTGGCATTTGTAAATATTTATAATTTTTGATAGTATACTGCACTAATTTGAGCATACAGAAAATGTGACGTTAGTGACGCGTTTTGAAGTGTACCTCCATCCTCGGGCAAGTAACTCAATTTAACGTAGATGTTACATATGTACGTGTTTTATGTTATATAAAATAATATAAAAATTGTGAAAATTGTTGATGAACTACAAATTTAAACAAAAACTTACGAAAATTGTTTTGTATTTTATTTGCTTATTTATAACTTATAGAGGGTTTTCATCAGGGACGCTAAAAAAGAAGAGCGACAGGGACAGCAAACGAAGCCATATTTCTTGCCGCTCTTTTGACATTTCTCTTCAGTATGGTTTGCCATTTCATGATGGAAAAATTTACGAGCCAACAACAAGTCGAAATTATAAAAATTTATTACAGATATTCGGAGTCAGTGGCCTCAACGTTAATAGTGCTACGTCCAATTTAGGGTCGTCATAATCTTCCTAGCAGATCAACAATTGAGCGCCTAGGGGAAAAATTTGAATTCACAGGCACAGTACAAAATGTTCCCGTGCCAGTGAGACAAAGAAGTGCCCGTAGTGTCGAGAATATTGTTGCCGCTGAGGCTTTAGTTGTAGAAAGCCCAAATGTGTCTCTCACACGTCGTTATTGAAAACCCCGATAGATGGCGCTCACAGTCCAGGATGGACTACGGCCTCAACCAATAAGCCCCTCCAGCCAACGCGGTCTCTAGCTAACTGCCTCCAGTTACGCACTTCAAGTTGGTTGAGGTCGCTCTCCACTTCTATGCGCCACCTTAGGTGGGGTCTTCTTCTGCTGCGCAGACCATCAGGGGTGGATTCGAAGACTCGTCAGGCTGGTGCGTAGGTGTCCATTCGCTCCACGTGTCCCAGCCATCTCAGCCGCTGTATTTTCAGCTTTTTGACTAGGTTGATGTCGCTGTAAAGCCCGTAGAGCTCATTGTTAAATCTTCTCCTCTATACTCCATCGATACAGACTGGACCGAAGATCACCCGAAAAATTTTCCTTTCAAAGCACCCAAGCAGACTCTGATCCGTTTTGACAGAGTCCATGGCTCCGCCCCATACAGCAGGACCGGAAAGATAAGGGTCTCATATGAGGTATACCTGGTTCCTGAAGAGAGGACTTTACTACTCAAATGCCTTCTTAGCCTGAAGAAACAGAGATTGGCCAGAGTGATTCTTCCTTTGATTTCTGCACTGATGTCATTTTGCGATGTAATAGTGGAGCCCATCAGATAGACAAATTCCTTGACAACTTCGAAGTTGTACCTATCCATCGTGACGTTTTGCCCGAGTCAACGATGCTGAGATTCCTTTCTCGATGATAACATATACTTCGTCTGGTTCTCATTAACAGCCAAACGCATTTTCACTGCCCCCAGTTCGATACTTGCAAACGCGCCGGTAACAGCTCGCTTCGTTCTCCACATAATGTCAATATCATCTGCATAAGCAAGTAGCTGAACGGACTTTTGAAAAATTGTACCTCTGTTGTTGAATTGCGAGTTGCGTACAATTGCTTCAAGTGCGATGTTAAGGAGATTGTATGATAATGCATCGCCTTGCCTCAAAACTTTCTCGACATCAAAGGGTTCGGTGGAATTATTACCAACTTTGACGGAGCAGCGAGGTTTCTACATCATCAACCTGACCAGGCGAACGAGTTTAGCAGTGTGAACATTTGATCGACGGCTGATTTGCCAGGCCTAAAACCACACTAATAGGGGCCGATCAGATCGTTGACAAATGGTTTTAAGCGATCACACAGTGATTTTGTATGCGACGTTGAGGAGACTTATACCTCTGTAGTTGGAACAATTCAGAAATTGTGTTGTTTCCAGATTCTCAGCACCGACTGTGTGCCTACCACCATAATCCCACTCTAGTCCCGGCAGACTTCCGTTCTGGCCTTGTAACCCTGGGTAGATTGCCTCACCCTACGGTAAAACTTTCGAACTTCCCCTCTCAATAGACTCGACCGCCCGCTTCGCATGCTATCTCTTTTTCCTCCTGAGAAGTCGGTGTTCCTCCTTTCGTTTTTGCCCATAGAGCTCATGGACTGCCCTCTCAGGAGCTCTGGTTCTAGTTTGCAGCATTGACTGGTAGGCCTCATTCTCCGCTGCATGTGTCAGCCGGCATTCTTCATCGAACCAGGAGTTTCATTGTGGTCGCCTCGTGAAACCCAGAACATCAGTATGGTGGCACATCTGATGGCTTGTTGACAGTGTTTCCACTGGTCCTCTGCAATTGGTGCTGATGGCGGAGCTGCTGAAAGGTTACGGGAGACTTGATCAGCAAAGGTCCTGGCAATCTCTTGCGATTTTAACTTCGCGACATCAAATCTTTTCACAACATTCGTTCGGTGTTGTGGCGTCATAGATATCCGCATACGTACTTGAGCTACAATCAAGTTATTTTTAACTAAAAGATCATAACTTGGAGACTAAACAAAATGAATCTAACAGCAGAACAAGCAAAAAATGTCTACCACTACAAGAACATCAAACTCAAAATCACAAAGGCCATTCTTAACATTAAATTTAATAAAAATGCCTTAAAAAAAAGGACACAACATCTATACGTCAAATTGAGTTACTCCCCCGAGGATGGAGGTACACTCCAAAAGGCGTCACGTCAGTGAATTAAAATTTTTTAATTTTAATGAAAAGAAAATTAACATTTTTTTAAAATGTTTTTTTTTTTGAAAATTTTGGCAATTTTAAAGATTCCTATTTTAAAGTCCCCTATTACACGATGATTCTTTGCATTTGACTCTTTTCGAACATAAGTGCGAAAGAGAAATAAGATGAGATGGAAGACCAGTTGCCCTGTGCGTCGTGGGCCATGATTTCCGAGACTCTTTTTGACGTTTCTTTTTAGCATTGTCCATATTTTCGTATATTTCTTATACAGACTCTCTGCAAACCACTTAAACAGTAAAGAGAGCTGTCAATTTTGCATCAAGCGTCGAGAAGCTCCGTGTAATAACGCGTGACTCACAGGATGATTTTCAAAGAGAAATTCGAAAAAAGGAATCAGACACAAAGAATCATCGTTTAATAGAGGACTAAGGGCATTGACCTATTATATATTATTATAATAAGTCAATGACTAAGGGACTAAGTGACCTCACTATGTCTGTTCCCGTACCTCTCAAAACTACGAATTTTTACGAATTTAGCTAAAAGTTCTGTCAAAGTTCACATAAAAAATAAAATTCGTAGTTTTGGGAAGTACACGAACAGACATACTGTCTGCATTATCCGTTTGATGTTGCTATTTGTTTCATTATATATAATTCGTTGTGAAAATCTTGTGTCCCTATGGAAATAACAAACAGTCTGAAAGCATTATACGTTGCCATTTTGTGTGGTATTGTTAATTTTGTACACAGTATATACAAATAGAAGATATTAGGATTATACTCTGGAGGTTGTCAAAGTCAAAAGTGTCAAATATAAAAACAAGGATGTGAATATGGTGACGTAAACACAAACCACCTTAACACAACAACAAATTAAAATTAAAATTGTCAGATATAAAAATGGCTGTGAGCGTGAGGAAATAATACACGTTAGCACAACAACAAAAATTCACCGAACAAACGTCAAAACTCTAATGGTGGAGCTCAGATTCAAAGATCTCACATTTCGTATTCGTAGGTCTGTTCTTGTACTTCCCATAACTACGAACTTCTACGAATTTAATTTTTTTTATATGACAGAACTTTGGGCTAAATTCTTAGAAATTCGTAGTTTTGGGAGGTAGCGAACAGACATACTTTTTTTTATTTTTCATCATAAGAAAATGTCTGTTCGCATATATCCTAAAACTAAAAATTTCTACTATTTAAGCCCAAAGTTCTGTCAAAACTGATATAAAAATTCATCGTGAATATTCATTCATTCATATTCATTTCACTTTTGTACAAAAGTGCAAAAGTGAAACATACAAATAAAGGTTTAAATTTTAATGGCCGATGTTGAATATGTGAACCACACCTAAACGTCAAGTTTTTTTCTGCATTTCATTTGACATTTCTCAACTTCAGACTAACTTTTTCAGGCTTATTATGAAAATGGGCATTCAAATCAAAATGCATATCGTGCACTTCGTGATTTGTTCGGTCAATTTAATCGTCCAGATATGCGCACAATCGGAATCGATCGTTCATTTACACGCTAACAAGGTGCAATTGACTCAAAAACTAAAGTCACTTGCCACACAGCTAACGAAACAATGGCTCTTGCGCTTCAGAGGCCAATGCACTACACACCGCACCACTGAAACCACATGATAAGCTCAATTTAGTTGTTTATCAATTGCAACAGCGACTAGCATTTTTACTAACACACAAGCTTGCTGTTGATCAGTCAGTCTCTTTCTTTTCTCCCCATGCACCGATCGAGTCTCGGAAATCTTGGCACACGACGCATAGGGCAACTGGTCTTCCATCTCATATTTTTTTCTTTTGCACTCAGCAGCGTAATAGGCTTATGCAGGCTTCTTAAAAAACGGAAGAAGTAATACTAGGCAAGAAATATAAACTGGCCAATAAGGTGCATTTCTTCCTGTGAATATTGTTTTGCAAATTTTACAATTATCCAAGTTTGGAAAACTGTGAGATTATCATGTTACCAAACAGGTATATTTAAGGAACTTAGTAAAAGTACTGAACGCTTTCATCTTGAATTTTCCTCTTTACATCTCTGTTCAATCAATGCAAAAGAAAAAATAAAACATGAAAACGAAAAAGCCAAATGTCAACAAGGAGAAAACTTGAGATTTAACCAAATAAAAAAGGAAAAAAGAAGAATTTTCCTGTTTCTCTTTCTTCTGCTTACCAAAACTAAAACCAGCTGCAAGGAAAATTGCTCCAGCAACATATTGAATTCATAGCTCAACAAAAAAAAAAGTGTCCGCATTCTTCAAACTCCAGAAATAAAGAAAACTCTTTTTCGCTTCATTGAAATGGAAGACGTCCGTGAAGAAAACCAATTCGTTGTGGATGATGTAAGCAAAATCATCAAGGAAGCCATCGAGCAAACAATCGGCGGTAACGCCTACCAGCACGACAAAGTCAACAACTGGACCAGCTTGGTCGTAGAGAATTGCCTCAGTGTCCTCACCAAGGAACAAAAACCGTACAAGTACATCGTCACATCGATGATTATGCAGAAGAACGGGGCCGGACTGCATACAGCCAGTTCCTGCTTCTGGAACAATGACACCGATGGCTCGTGCACCGTACGCTGGGAGAATAAGACCATGTATTGCATCGTTTCCGTCTTCGGTTTGGCTGTTTAAAAGGTTTATTTTTATTTATCCCCATTGAATTATGTACTCTCGTTTATTTGTAATTAAATTAAATTTATCTTAAAAATGCAAAAACTCGTATCCAAAAAGTCTCGGGAATTCATTGCAATTTAATAAGAAGAATATTGACGAATTGATTGACTTAATTATAAGCCCACAGAGCTTAAGAATACTTGAAGTTGCCTTGTTTTGTGTCGATATTACAATAATTACTAAACAAACTAAAACAAAAAGAAAATTTGGAAAAATCATTGAAATTCCCTGAATTGAAAATAAAATTTGAGAATATGCATCATGACTGCAGAATTTTTGTTATTTATTTGTTTTTTTTTTATAAACTGAGTCATCGATTTATGTGTTGGACCTTGGAAGTAGAGCAGCAGATATTTCTTTTAGTTTGCTTCTTACTGACAGAAACTCTTACTGGGATAACCTTAGGGTTTGCCGAGCGGGATAACGTTGATTCAAGTGCAATGCACTTCTTTCAAAGTGTTTATTGTCGGTGGGGCTTTCTTTTACCTGCGTAATGTGCATATATTTTGTTATTTCTTTCATTTTAGCATTACAAGAGTGGGTGAACTGGTTTGATATTGATCTGTGATGAATTTAAGGGTGAGAAGGTAAGTGCCTACTACGAGTAGTTTTGAATATAATAATTGTAGGGCATCAAAAATAGAACATACAAAAAGTCCGGTTCTGTACAAAGTTGGGTATTATGTGCATTTAATCAATAATTAGAGAACTGTTTTTCTTACCTAAAGATCGTCCGATAGAGATGGACTTCGAACCTGGCTGTCGTTTTTAAGAGATATATGAAACTCGAGTTTATTGACATGTTTAATAAATTACTAAATGGTTGTACGAATGTCATTCTAATGAAGAAGTCCTGGCCAGTCCCACAGCAAAAAAAGCTCAGATATGAATAATTTAAAAAAATAATCGTCTCAGTGTGTCGCTTTTATAACGGGTGCGCACTGAAACTCATGATTTTATTTAGATTTAGTATTTCGATGTCTTAATTTTAGCAAAAAGAAATAAAAAAAAGATGTAAGCTTTAAGCACAAATAATAATATCATATATTATTTGTGGTTTAAGTGAAGATCAGAAAGAAAGAAACAATATCGTCGGTTCAAACCAAAAATTACTAACGAACGAAATTTGTTTGAAACATACTGTAAATTGATGTTCCGCAAATTTTGAAATAAAGTCCCCGGGTATACATTTCAATGTGACAATAAGACTTTTTCGATTTAAAAAATGCACTTCATTCTTATATTCTTATATAGAAAGGGAAGTATCATCTCTTTGTGTGAAATCAGCATATTGGTGGCAGCAGTTAAAATTTTCTTCCTCATCAGGTGATCCAGCAAAGTTGGCTTTCGTTCATCTTACAACAAGTGCTCCCCAAGGTTGAATTTTCCATTCTCATGACAGCATTTAAATCAATCAATCGTTCGTTCGTTAAAATAATCTCAAGGATAGTAGGTTTTTTCCTAACGAACAAAAATTCTCGATACTTTAAAATGTGGCAACCATAGGAATGGACAAAGTTTTCGAAAATAACCTAGCATAATTGTATTTGTAATGGGGTAGGTAAATTCAGATTTTGAATTAAAAATTGATTTTTTTCGTCGCGAATTGTATACGATTGCAGATTGAATTTTTTATTTTTATTGCATTGGTGTACAATTTGTATCTGTGAAACTGTGGCGATCGAGTCTTGTCTACGTTAAAGAGGGGTAAATCTGCCGAAAAATCCAGATCTGCAAATTTGATTTTCGACAAAAAAAAATTTGATTTTTTGCACCAGGCTTTTTTTACTGTAAAAATCTGTGTTTTGAAAAATCGGAAGAGGAAAAAATCAATTTTTGTTACCAAAAGAAAACCCCATAATAGAGCTATCTTTATTTAAAAGTAATTTTCAATGAAAATACCAACAAATGCAATTATATAAAAATCCAAAAACAAAAAAAAAAATTCGTATAAATATGAAAAATTCACTTCACTAAAAAAAACTAAACACAAAATTTGAAAAATATGGTTACAATTTTTCTAAATGGTCCTTCTAAGAATGTATAAATTATTTTTATAAAGCATCACTCTGATTTATGGTGAATTATTTGCGAAACCCCTATTTTGCAATTTCAGACTTTCAAATGATCATATTATGTATCTCGATTTACAGATGTTCGTATATAAGTAAAGATTTTCTTGCATCTTGATCACAAAAAGAAACTCGTATTATTTTTCGTTTGGAAAATAGATTCTAGACTTCTATCTTCGTTTACCCTTATTAGGTGAATTTGGAATTTCAAAAATCATTTATTTCATAACTTTTAAATAAAATTTTCTTTTATATCTTTAAGGCTTACCATCTTAGCTGGGGCGGATAATTGAATTAACTCAAAAATTTACCACTTTACGACAAAGTGTGTTTTTAGACACTATCTAAAAGACTGTAAAATTTAACTAACCCGAAGCCACCATTTTGTGTGATTTCAACGATTTTTGGTACAGTTTCTTTAGTTTTTCCGATTAACAAAAAATATATTTGTTGAATTTTCTAACAAAGCCTGTCAAATATCAATTATTAACTAATGTTTAGAATTAAGTAAACCGGAAGCCAATAGCATTGTCTGTTCTTAAGATATTTGGAACGAAAAACAATTTTCAACAATTATTGGTAAAGCAGCTTGTAGTTTTGTTCGTAAAAAAAAAAACTATTCATTGAATATTTTTACAAACCATATCAAAAATCAATTATTGACTAATATATAAAGATTAAAATTAACCGGGATATTGGATCGTTGTCTGTTCTCAAGATATTTTAGGCAAACAAAAATGTTTCAACAATTATTGGTAAAATTACTTGCAGTTTTTTTTTTTGTTAAAAAACGTTAATTCAATATTTTTAGTAATTTTATCAATTTTAAATAATAAACTAGTGCATAAAATAAAATAACCTCGAAGTCAATATCGTTGCTTTTTGAAAATATTGGAGAAAAACCACTTTTTCTCTTTTTTTGTTCTTGAGATATTTGAGACTAAAGAAACTTAACAAAGTTTTTTTTTTTTTAATTGCTAACTACAAAAAAACCGCTCATTGATTTTTTTAAAAGTCTTTTCTGCACGTGTTGAAACTTTTATCTATAAAATAAAATTTATTCGAAGTCGATCTCTTCATTCGTTCTTGAGATATGATAAACGAAAAAAAGAGAACGAACGTACAGACACAGAAATCTCTCTAAGAATGATGGATTTTAATTCTAGGGAACTCGAAACTTGAAGATAAATATGTCAAAATTTTCGATTCGACAAGTGTAGTCTATTTATGGATAAGAAAAAAAACATTTGTTCATGTTATTGTTTATTCTAACCATCATCCTTTTTTTGCAGTTAATCATTATGATTTAGCAAATTCCAACGGATTAAACAACTTGACCCTTAAAACTTGTTATTTTTTGTTGGAAAATATGTATGACTCCATGCCGGTGTGGCACCACTGTAAACACAAACTGTAGTGATGAAAATTGTAAGGATACCGATAAATAATACGCACCAAGTAATTTTTTTTAAATGTATTTATTTTAAACGTCCGTTCGCTTTCGCTTTGTTACCTCGACTGACTTAAAACTAAAATACATACTTTCTTCCGGCAGCTCCCATCGTCTTTTTCTTTTCTCAATAGTACATGATTCTTTTTTTATCACTACAGTGTGTGTTTACAGTGTTGCCACAATTCGGCCGTCCTGATTTGCAATAGTCCCGATTGACTCTAGACCGTTCTGTAATTCTGTATGGTTTTAAATTATCCACTTCCCATATTCCTATATAAGGTACCTGACTCAATTGAAATCCTTCTACGTCCTTTAGTACATACCTATCATTTGGCAATACCTGTTTCACTTCATATGGTCCCTTGAACTTAGGAATTATCTTCTTACATACTCCTGGCTGGCTAACAAAGTTTTTTACCATTACCCTATCCCCTATCTTATACACTTTACATACTCTCTTTTGGTCTTTCTTTTGCTTATTGTAACTTTGGTTCTTCAACATTTTTTTTTCTGCCGCTTACCTTCTAATTTCCATCAAATTCTTACTCTTTTCAGTTCCATTCAATTCCTCTAACTCTTCTGTCAACAGATCTACAATTTCTCCTCTTTGATTTACTCCAAAAAGTAATTGATGAATGAGTCCCCGTGCTTTTATGTACGGTATTGTTCATAGCGAATTCTATTTTGGGAAAAACTTTGTCCAAAGTAGAGTTCAATCCACCATAAGTCATTTTAGCGAGCATTGGTGCAATGCTCCTGTTGACACGTTCCACTTGTCCATTGGCTTTAGGCGATGCTGTGGCGATTTTAACATGTCGGATGCTATTGTCTTTCAGAAATTCTTCAAAAGCTACTGATGTGAATGCACTTCCTCTGTCGGACACCATCACTTTTGGTCTACTATAAGCACTAAAGTAAGCCTTCAGACAAGTGATGACCTCACTCGTTCCTGTGGAACGTACTGCATACAGCTTCGTGAACTTCGAGAATGCGTCTATTATTAAGAAAAAAATATTTGTTCTTACAAGATCTGGTCCACTGGACCAAAATGATCCACATGAACTGTATCAAAGGGAACATCAACCTTTGGAATACTATGCAATAGGCCCTCATGTCTACCAGCCTTTGCAGAAAATACTACAACACACTTTAAACAGTTTGTGATATAATCTTTGACCTTTTTCTTCATTTCCGGAAACCGATATGACTTCAAAATATTTTCCATAACCTTTCCACACCCTACATGTGTAAAACATCTATTTCCATGCTTTTTGGAACATAAAAGAGAATATTTTGGCCTCCCTTTTGATACACCAAACCATTTCGCATCTCAAATAATCTATCTTCCCCTTCTTCTAATCGTTTTCTTATATTTTGTATATCATTATCTCTGTTCTGACAAATCGAAAGGTTTTGTTCGAACGTATTCTCTTCCAGCACCAAAATATTGGTCGTACGGCTAAGTGCATGCACGTGTTGCATCTTATTTCCATTCTTATGTTCCAAAATATAATCGTAGTTTTGTAAATCTAGAGCCCATCTGGCGATCCTAGGATTAATTTCTTTTTTATTTAAAGTAAGAGTAAGAGAGTTTAAATCCGTAACAATTTTGAATTTTAAGCCGTGTAAATATGTTCTAAAACGCTGAGGTGCATAAATAATGGCTAAGGTTTCCAACTCAAAGCTGTGATATTTGGATTCACAATCTGTTGTTGGCTTGGAAGTAGAATACTAGGTGAAACTTTCCGTCTTTTTTCTTCTGAAGAAGAATTGCCCAGAGCCCCAAAGAACTAGCGTCACAATTAAGCTCTGTCTCATCTTTTGGATTATAAATGGCTAATATGGGTGATTCCACCAGTTTCT
The DNA here is from genome assembly GCA_946251815.1 of Dasysyrphus albostriatus. Lineage (NCBI taxonomy): Eukaryota > Metazoa > Arthropoda > Insecta > Diptera > Syrphidae > Dasysyrphus > Dasysyrphus albostriatus. The sequence continues at coordinate 83,899,954 of OX276335.1, forward strand.
GTTTCAAAACTGCAAATGCTTTTATCTAATTCTCTCCAAACTCAAACTTAGCATTCTTTCGAATTAATTTATAGAGGGGCTCAGATAATAAAGAAAATCCTCCAATGAATCTCCTGAAGTAACAACATAAGCTTAAAAAGCTGTGTACTTCCTTGACTCTATGCGGTATCGGAAAGTTTCTTACTGACTCGATTCCCTTTTCGTCTGGTCGAATACCTGATTTTGAGATTTTATACCCCAAAAACCGAATCTCTGCTTCAAGAAATCGACACTTATCGATTCGCATCTCCAAATTGTTGCTTACTAACTAGTCAAAAAGAAAACTGAGTTTTAATTGATTCCAGGTAACAATGCGAAAGCCAACGGACGTTTAAAATAAATTCATTTAAAAAATAACTTGTTGCTGCTTACACCGAATCAAATCAAATCATCAAATTTATGAAGCTGTAATGAAAAAATAGCGGCATTACCAACTACTAGAATTACCCAATATATAACTTACCCAAGAAAAACTTGGTTTACTTTTTTTCAATTTCTTTTCCTTTTTCAATATTTGTTGTGGCAAAAAAAATCTTTTTCAGATTTATTTTTAGAATTGAAGACTTTTTGTTCTTATTTCGATTTCCTGCAACTTAAGGTGCCGTCACACCGTGCAAGTAAAGGACTTGCAGCAATTGTTTCATACATTTTGATTTTGAAATATTCGTGCAAGTACTTGCAGAGAGCAGTCACACCAGGCAAGTAAATTGCTTGCTGAAAAGACTTTTTACTCGCTCGCAAGTAAAATTGCTGTAAGTACTTTTAAGGTCGTCACACCGAGCAAACAATTAATTGCTGAAATTACTTTCTGAAATTATTTGCTGAAATTAATTGCTGAAAGTAATCGCTGCAAGTAATTTATTAGTTCTTGTGAGGACGGGTGTGGTTTTTGCCATTTTAAGTTCAGTTTCGTTTATTGTTTCATAAGCGACAGATTTAAAATTAATAATAAAGATTTAGAAGAAGAATCCAATCAAACCCTTGAGCGTTGTTTTAACAACTGAAAGAAAGAATTTCATGCTTCGTTACAGTTTTTTCTTTAATTACTTTCATATATTTTAAAGATCTGAAGTTCCAAGTAAGTTGAACTATAAGGACAATTAATTTCGGTCCAGTCGTTCGTATAATGATTATCAAATGGCTACTATCACGCATTAAACCGCAAATAAGATGATGTTCTATATTGCAACATTTGAAACAAGAAAATGCAGCTGATCGATGATAAATTATTTGGGTATGAAGATTTTGGGAACGTGGTGCTGAAAATCCGTTGTTGTACTCTATACAATAGTGATGAGAGACCTCCAGGCAGATGGAGACGATTATTTCGGTTATTTTGACCGAAAAATATACGTTCGCTTGCAAGCAAGTAAAAAACTTGCTTGCGCAAATCCTGCAAGTGGCAAGTACTTGCGGCAAGTGATTTACTTGCAGGTCTAGTCACACCTACTAAGTGTTTATTGCGCAAGTACTTACAAGCAAGTAAATCACTTGCAGCAATTAATTGCTTGCAAGTACTTTTTTGGCTCGTCACACCAGTCAAGTTTTACTTGCCGCAAGTAATTGCTGCAAGTAATTTAATTGCAAGCGCTTTTTGGGTCGTCACACCGGGCAAGTTTTACTTACAGCAATCATTTTACTTGCTGCAAGTACTTTACTTGCACGGTGTGACGGCACCTTTAGTCAAAAAGGGCATCAAATCGCATTTTCTTATGGATTCTGTTTGGCTAATCCTCCTCATCATAAAACCAGTTTTTTGGTGTTAGGGAAGAGCCGTCATCTTGAAAAAGAAATTAGTTTGTTTTTTTAAATAACTCTTTCACATTTAACTTTACAACAAAATGTCCGACTAAAATATTGTAGAAGATGAAATTATCTACAAAAAGCAGTTGACGACCTCTGAAAGTTGTTTCATCTTAAAGTTATTGTGGGTTCACCTATGAGTCCTGTATTGGGGTGGTATGACGTTTTTTGTGATATCACGCTTTCCTTTGTCTCTTTTGAATAATGCCGATAGAATAATTTATAGTCATCTTAAATGACCCTTCGACTGATGTTATTGGCCAAGTTTTGTATGTTCAATCCAACGCCAAACTATATTTTTTTCAGAATAAAAAAATATAGTCTAAGAGACAGCAGCAAATTTTGGGAGTGGAGGTATAACCAAAATTAGTTTACATGAATGTGTAGATATAAGCAATATTATACTAAATCCAACCGTCTGGCAGGTTCTTCTTTCAGCCGGGGGTGGGCGTTCGAAAATGGTAATTTTTCAACTTTTTGTGTGGCTGGTATAACCACTTCATTTTATATACTTACCTACTTAGTTTACAGTGGTGTTTTGTCACAAAAATCAACGTAAGTTAAACTGAACTTAATATAAATTGTGTATGGCAAAGACCCTCACTTTGTCACTAATGAGTCCAAGTGAGTAAGCCGGACGAAACGACAATTTATATGACTAAAGATCATTTAATATTATGAAAAAGTTAAATCTTCAAAATTGTTTTAATCTCTTCAATTCCACAAAGGTAAATTTCCAAGATGTGCGACCCTCCATAGCAGAATCGAAGTGTCTCCAAATATTCATAACAAGAAAAACCCATTTTTCCGTTAAAAACTATATTTATTTCCTTTTTCTTTTTCCTTCAAAATCTAAGCTTGGTTTAAATTGACTTGGTAGTCTCAGTATCAAAAAATTGGTTCCCGTTTTAGGCCTTGCATTTACATAACGTCCATATTTCACTATTTTAGACTTTGACATACCCAATTCTGTTGAAAGTTCATTTAAATCTAATTGAAAATCGTCACTGACCAAGAAAGCTATAACCAAAAAATAGCACAGTGCCTTTTCATTTGTAGTAGTAGATCGAATCCTGTAAATTAGATATCGAGAATAAATGAGTTTTCATTAGGAAGATTTATAGCCATTTCACACCGAACCGATATCTCGATTTCAAGCAACAAGATTTCAAAATCTACTTAGATAGTTCACACCTCACATAATCTAGATATTGTTTGACATTTCAAAAGAATCTAGATTAATTGCAATTAGTCAAAGCTCCAGAAGACAATTGCACATATTTAAAGGACACAACCTGGTGCTATTTTCATAAAACTACAAGACTAGTAATTATTTGTGAATTATAGTCTGGGAGGCTATCGAACTCTATGCAAAAACCTTAAAAAGTCTCTCTGACTATCAGTAAAGTATAGAGGACTGTCATAGCATTCAATTGATATCCAATTAATAGAAGTTCCTTGTGTGAAAGGTATACTTAATCGAAAATGCAATCCGAAAACTGCATTTTCTTACCTTAGCAACCAAGAAATCTTATCCGACCATCGGTTTTGTAAATGTTTGGAATAAAGCTCTCGGCTGGTATCCTGTGTTTTAGAAGCCGTAGTGAGATAAGAAATCTTAAGGTTGTCTCCCGAACTATAATTCACAAATAATTATTAGTCTTGTAGTTTTATGTAAAAGGCCCTGAATGCACATATATATAAAATCACGTTTTTTTTTTATCTTCTCTCTTCTATGGACAATCTGTTATACGGGAGAGAAAAAATTGCCAGTGAGATCTCAGAGAAATATAAACAGGATTTCTCCGAAAAATTCCTCTCTTTTCCCCGTAAAAACTGAGACTGAAATTTTTTGGATTCGCTTGCTCAATTATAGTAAATTACATAAGGAGAAAATAGTCTAAGTCATTTAGATATGTATGTACTTTTGTTATTTATATCTAATAGCCTTTGAGGGGTTGAACCAATAACCGTTTGCCTGCCTACTTTAACATGTGTCGAACAGGTGTAAAATTTAACGTAAAATTTGTACATCGATTTATTTCAATGTCGACCAATACGAAGGGAAAATGTGTGCGTACACCAAGCAAACTTAAGTTTGCAGTTTTGAAAAATTGTTGTCATGGGTCGAACTCTCTGTAGTTAGTCTTAGAATATAGAGGGCAATAAAGTTTCCAAAAACCACTCAGGATTACGTGTTTACCTGAGTGATATTGGAAACTTTATTGCCCTCTATATTCTTAGCGATATATATAGAGTTTAACCTATGCACCTCTTCGACATGTGTTAAGGTAGGCAGATAAACGGTTATTGGTTCAACCCCTCAAAGGCTATTATTGATGTAAGTTGCAAAAGTGTGGAAATGACTCCACTTTTTATGTCGTTGGGGTCTCAGTCTAAAAGAAAAAGAGAGTTGCTTTGACTTCTATGTGATGAATTCTGTTTATATTATATTTTCCTACACTGTCAAAGAACGGATGAAAATTACTGAACACTCAAGAAATATAAACTGACTAAGTGAGTAATTAAGTGTGATTGTGGATAGGCCAGTTAGGTTTTGAGAAGATTTTTTGGTAATCTACTAGATTATGAAATCTTCAAATGTATGGGAAATCTCGTTGATTTTGATAAGATTTTGGCTCGAAACTAAAATTTGATTCGGTGTGGAAAAAAGAAAAAAGTGTGACTTACGCCTGTCGTTGAACTTCTGAGGAAAACCTAATGCGAATATCGTTCTCCACTTTTTCTGTGATTTTTGAGAGTTCTATTTTATTTAAATTTTTTAGCGTCGACTTCATGAGCGTTATCAGTCCGTCCATGTAGAGGATCATCTTCATCTTAAGAAGTGCCTTTTTTGACTTTATACTCTTTAAGCCAACTATCGATTTTTTTAGGAATTCAGAAGCAATCCTTTAAAAAAAAAGCAAAATAAAAATCATGTTTTTGAATTGAACTCCGAGTGTAGGAGACTATTATTTATACTTACGGAATATCTTCAATGTCTGTGTTCATAAGAACACTAACTTCTTCGTCGAGACGATCAATCAGCTCCAAAGGAATGACATCACTTACGCTATAAATGCTCATTAAGTTCTTAGCATCTTTGTCAAATGGTGGCCGAATTTTATCGATAAGATCTACTATAGATGGCACTTCTTCCTCAACTTGATTTACCTCAGCATTCTCAACGGTGGCCTCCAGTTGGTCATGGAATGCGTCGATGTTGACATTATTACGATCACGGTTGTTAATATAACGCAAAGCTTTGCGTCCGCCGAAGATTCGCATGACTGTTTCTCTTGAGGTGCTTTTGGACAGTAATGCAAAATCAGTCTTGTCCTTCTCCTCGTAGACATGGTTTATGAGTTTGGCTTGATCAATTGGAATAATGCGGACCTAAAAATAATCAATAATATTACTTGAAATTGAACCGTAGTAGAAGCGAAGTTAAAGAACCTTTCCTGTTGTTTTATTTCGGATGCAAATATATGTATCCACAAGCTCATGAGAACCATCAGAGACAGGGCCCGAATAAACATTTCCGCTGGTTACAACAACTGCATGCTTTTTGGTTTTGTCCAATTCGTGTTCACTAGGGAAGTAGAGGGTCGACTCTTTGTAGGCATTCTTAAGCTCACCGTTTTGAAATTTTACTAAAAATTCAAAGGATACAAATTAAAAACACTTTATTTTGTTGAATTCATTTAACTTATGTACATAAAACTGGTGTAGATTTATTTTCAGATCGCATAAATATTTCATTTACGTGTGATTTATCTTTTGACATAATTTTAATATAAATATTTCACGTGAAATTCAGAACAATTTCAATTTTATTTGTATGAATATTTAATATTTTAATATCGATGGACCCTCTCGTTAGCACATGGGGCAGAAATGTCAAATTGAAATTAGACTGATGGCTGTGTTTAAACCCATAAATAGAATATGGACATTCAATGGCCACATTCAGTCCAAGTATCTTGAAATTGGGATTTTCCCTTTGAGTATAAATAATATGGAGAGCTCGTTTCTATTCCAAATTCGTAACCGTCATAGGGGGCGCTACTCAAGCTTGTGTAATTTAAAGTGACAGCCGCCTGCTGAAACATAATTGTTCTGTGGTGTTCTGTTCTTTGGGAAGAGGGATTGAAAAGTAAATATAAAGCGAATGTGAATAAACGTGTATGGACAGATAGTAATAAATTAATTAAACGTTGTTCTTTTGTAAAAAAAAATAAAGCATAAGAAAATTAAACTGGAAATAATGTCGAGAGAGTGCAAAATTTGTAAGAGAAAAAGTGGCGAAAACATCACACTGTTCAGATACTTTTTTGATAAATGGCTCTTTTTATTCAAACATGTTTTATAAACAATTAAATAAATAGAAAAAAAAATGAAATACAATTTCAAGATAAAACACTAAAATTTCCTTATGACTTGACTGCTTGACTTTTTATAAATTGACAGCTGATTGCTGTCACACCTTATGTTACAGAAAGTGAAACAGCGTCCCCTATCTGCGCTACACGTTCTACAATGCTTTAAGTATAGGAGCGAGCCCTCCATATTATATATACTCAAAGGCTTTTCTAGAAACTGTCTTCTTTCTTTCTTATTTCGCAAAGAAAAAAGGAAAAAAAAGACTGAATTTACAGCTGCGCGACAAACAAAAAAAGATTGTTAATTTTTTCCAGTGGATTTTAAGAGTGAAAAATGGTTAAATAAACATAATAAAACAATAATTTGAAAATTATTGCATTCACAATTCGCACCACTAAAAGAATTTGTTTACCTTTTCGCCCAGTTAACTAACAGCTGTGAATTTTTTTTTGTCGGTTCTTTTTTTGGTTCTTCTTTGCTCATTTGATTCTGACATCTGGTACATCACTTCTATGAAGCTGATATAATTTGCACCAGAAAATATTTAAGGACTCAGTAATGGTCCAATAAGGTACTTACTTTCTGTCAGAGGGATGAATGGAGCGCTATAGGAACATATAACACTTTGATGTCTGAAATGCGAAGCATTTTTAGCTATTTGGTCTGATTACCAGGGTCACGTTGTTTTCAGCCATAGATAAGCAATGTAAAGATGGGAAACCTTCGTACGTTTCACCCTCCAAAACCCATTTGTTTACATTGTTGTTTTTGTAATCTGACTCCGTGTCGATGAATAGATGTGAATTGCAACAACAACTTTACGCGGTGAATTTGATTTGTTTTGACAGACTAATTTTTTTCCAAACTCTTATGATATACCTATTTTTTTTTTTAATGCGTCTGCCACTCTGCATCGCTGTTTTAATAATTGTTTTATATTTGTTCTAAATTTTTTTGTTTTTATTAAATAGTAACAACAAATAATTTTGATAGAAAATTTGAGTCATATTTTTAATTTTATCAAAAATTTCCGGCAGCGACTTTTCATTGAATTCAACAAAAAAAACCTCGTGACATTTCTGAATTCACCTCAGGGGATGTGTTCTAAAAATTCTTGTTTTGAGGGTGCAAACACACTTTTTTTAATGGAATATTATTGAAAGGTACGACTGCACCATCAATATATTTACTTATATATATATATATATATATTTATTTATATATATATATTTATTTATATATATATTTATTTATATTTAAATATCATTTTTTAAAACGTATTGTAGCCAAATAGTTTGCCGTTCCAATTAAATTGAGTTGTTAATTATATAAATCGCTAACTGGCCAATATTGGTAAGTTAGATGCATTTAACCAGATTCTGTGACTTACTTCAAATTTAACCTAATGTGAACAAACTGGCCCTGATTCTCCACTATCACTTACTTGAACTTAACCATCATTTAACCTAAGTTAATCTAATTTTAATTCGCCGATTTGGTGAACTGGTAAATTTGATTTGGTAAAATTTGAACATATTTTTATAAAGTGTGCAATTTTTTTAAAAGAGTTACATAATTAAGTAAAACAAAATTCACTATGATTGTATTAGTTGTGTTTTTTGTAACTCAAAATAATTCTGTCTGCGCAAAAAAAAAACGACAACAAAACAAAGCAATTTACTAGTCAAATACAACAACAACAATATTAATTCAGAATTTAGGTAGAACTAGAATAGGCGGATGCCAACGTAGTGGTCGTTGGGAACCGGGCGAAAACAAGTAATCCTTATGACGCGCGAAGTGGTACTCTTCGTTTAGTTTTCGTTAACTTCTCCCGTCACACGGGAGAGTGCTCACCGACCGCTTTTTCGTAAGTGGACGTGTATGCAAAAACAAAATGGTGGAAGCATAGTTTTCCAGTCTTTTTTTTTATTCAATGTATGAGTGAAAAAAAATCTAAAATTTTATTTTATTAAATTCAAACCAAATCGAAATTTCGTAGTTTTGCAAAGTTAATAATTTAAGGATATCACTTTGTGTTATAAATAAGTAAAAAAAAAATAATATTGAACAAACAACAATTAAATGTCACATGCTTGATGGTCATATAAAGTGGCAGACCAAGGCAAATGTTGAAATGTCCCGATGTCGTTTTTTCCCCCAAAGTCCATATGGACATGCAAAAAACGTAGCTATTACTATCCAGACTAATTTTGATAGTTCGTTTCTGGGGAGATCATAAATCTGTGGAAATATTCCAGCAAGAAATACAAATTATAATATTTTATAATAATAATAATTAATAATAGGATTTTTACAACAAACCAATTTTCGGCGAAAACTTTTCAAAAACTCAAAAACCATTCACACCAAACATTACACTATACGTTTTTGTTTGACATTAAAATTTTTCTTCCACCAACCACTTACAATTTTCTTTTCATTTTGTTGTTTTCTTCACTTTTATGGAAGTAAAATGGTGATTTTCATATAAATATGATCCATATAAAAGCATCCAATCAGTTTCTTTTTTGACATTTTACTAGGCACTGAACTTTCTTAATGGTACGTTTGTTTCGTTCATCTCTGAATTCCAACAAGGTTTTTCTCCAAAGCCGATATTTTCGCGAAAACCGCGTTTTGAGTTCGATGTAAAAACGCTAACATATGTATCTTCTATGAAATTTCATATTCCACAAACAAATTTTCTCCTTCTATGGTTCAATGAACATACATTTATTTATTCAATTATTTATTACTATCAATATGTTTTTTTATTATCTTAGAGCGTTTTGAATTAAGGTAGCCAATGCAATTTTAAAATAAAATTATATAAAGGGAAGTGAGCACTTAAAAATTCACTTCACCTGTTTTTATACTTTATGAACATGTCCATTGGGGCTCATGAGATTTTTAAAATAACTGACAAATTTAAAAAAAAACCGACGATTTGTGGTGAAAATCAGTAAGTTGCATTAGTGTTAGTGTGGTAAAGGTTACTAGTGCAACTTTATGACATTCACCACGGTCGGAGCTTGTAGGCAAATCAGTTTGACAGCCGAGGATTCCCATCTTTATATTGTTTATCTATGTTTTCAGCACTCAACAGCTTCTAACCTTACAAAACTGCGGTAGAGATGTTATATTGCCAATTCTGGAGTCTGCCTTCACCAGTTGCTTAGACCTGGTCCACATTCCTCTGTCTTTGGTTGTGTTTATACCCAAAACTACGCATTGACATGCAACTTTTATCGGGTTGTTCAATAAGAGCGCTACAAAAGTTTTTTTAAATAAAATAAAAATGGTTTTGGATCTCAATGAAATTCTTTATTCCTGTGAAAGTACGTTCGATGCCATTATGTATTTAACTCGATTTCTTTTGCATGGCCACCACGGGCACGCTTGCAGGAGTCTAGACGCTGAACCCAATTTTTGACGGGTTTCAAGCATAAATCGGCCAATACTGCAGCAATTTCACGTCCGATATTCGTACGAAGTTCATCAATCGTCGCTGCCTTGTTGGCAGAGACTTGACGTAGTCCGACAAGAAATAGTCTAGCGGTGTCAAATCACACAACCGAGGCAGCCAAGCCACTGGACCATTTCATGAGATAACACGTTCTTCAAACTTAGTTTCCAATAAATTGATTGTGACATTCGCTGTGTGGCTTGTGGCACCAAGCCGCCCTGTTGGAACCACATCTCCTCCAAGTCCATATCATCCAATTGGGGCCAAAAATATTCGGTTATCATTGAACGGTAGCGATCCCCATTCACAGTAACGTGTCAGTCTTGATCATCACTGAAGAAGTACGGCCCAATGACGTTGCCGGACCATAAACCACACCAAACCGTAATTTTTTCGGGATGCAATGATAACTCGTGGAGTATGTGTGGATTGCTGCCTGACCAATACCACATATTTTGTTTATTGACGAAGCCATTCAGCCAGAAATGAGCCTCATCGCTGAAGATGATTTTTCGATGAAAATCCGAATCATTTTCAAGTTGTTGCTCAGCCCAACTCACGAACAAATGACGCCTCTGGTGGTCAAGCGGCTTCAGTTCTTGCGTCAATTTAATCTTTTAAGGATGAAGGCCAAGATCTTTTCGCAAAATTCGCCACAACGACGTCACAGAGATACCCAACGCTTGAGAACGACGTGTGAGGGACACATTTGGGCTTTCTGCAACTGGCCTCAGCGGCAGCAATATTCCCGACACTACGGGCACATCTTTGTCTCACTGGCTCGGGAATATTTTGTACTGTGCCTGTGGATTCATATTTTTCCATTAAATTGTCTACTGTTGATCTGCCAGGACGATTATGATGACCATAAATTGGACGTAGCGCTCTAAACGTTGTTGTCACTCACTCCGAATTTCGGTAGTAAATTTCAATAATTTCGACTCGTTGTTGGCTGGTATATCTTTCCATCATGAAATGGCAAACCTTACTCAAGAGAAATGTCAAAAGAGCGGCAAGAAATATGGCGTTGTTTGCTGTCCCTGTTGCTCTACTTTTGTAGTTTCCCTTTTGAAAAACCCTTTTTATTTACTGCGCAATATGCTTACTGAAATGGAAAGTCGGTGGGAGCTGCACCGATTTGCAAACTCAAGTACGAACCATATAATATTTCTTTCATCATTAAGAGTACACCATGATTTTTCTTAAATATAGAAGGTGCTTTTAACAACGTCGACACATCTGCAATCGCATCTGCACTGACATCCCTGAAGGTTGATGGTTCGCTTGGTGAATTGATTAACCAAATGCTCACCCTTCTCTGCTAGAATGTCTGTCAGTAGAGGGAGACCACAGGGCGGTATCTTATCTTCTCTTGTCTGGAAGAGGAACCTACTATATGGTTCTGTGTTGTACATAGAACATTTTTCCGTGAATTGCTTAATGTGATATTGTTATAATGTTTGTAAAACATTCTAGAGTCACTAAATTAACAATTTTTTAATGGGTTAATTCTTAACTACTTAACTTGTTTAATACAAAAATAGTTTTCCAAAACTTTTAGGACGATTTTCCCGATTTTTTTGACATACAACCACTAAGCACTCAACTATAGCGATGTCTTAATACTCATTAGGCCTGGCGCCCACTAGGCAACTTTTAGTTGCTCGCCCCAGCAACTTTTTGTTGCTCCCGATTCAAGTACATTGGGTTATATGGGAGAGCGCTTACTAGGCAACTAAGTTGCCGGCAACTTTAAGTTGTTCGAAGTTGGTCGCGGAACTTTTTCCTGGCAACTTTAAGTTGCTTGGCCGCGCCCACTGGGCAACTTTTGTTGCCGGCAACTTTATCTGTCAAGGATGGCCATATTCAACGATAAAATCTTACATATAGATTTTCAGATTTCTGAATTTTCTAGTCCTTTTTTTTATTAACGTTGTAATTGTGTCCGTGTCAAAAGTCAACACAACAAATACACAAAAACATGACGTCAAATTCCAAAAAGTTGCTCAGAAGTTGCCTAGTGGGCGATGGCGAGCAACTTAAGTTGCTCGGAGTTGTTTTGTTTAAATTTAAATTTTAAAATAAAAATTAATTTATGATTTCAAGATTATGTCGATGGGGAATTGGGATTTTATTATTATTTATTTTTTTATTTTGTTTAAATTTAAATTTTAAAATAAAAATTAAAATTAATTTATGATTTCAAGATTATGACGATGGGGAATTTCAAATTTGATATTTAAAGTTAAAATATTCACAGATTTTAAATAAAACTATAAATACAAACATTAATTCAAGAGTGGAAAATGTTATTGCGTCTGTTCTGATATTCGGTCAGATTGAATTGATTGAAAGAGGTCAACAACAAGGTACCGGACTAGGAAATGTCAAAAATATTTTGGATTGTAGATCTATTCGTTTATGATTCATAGACGATGACAAACCCAACATATGCACAACCCGCGATTTTTATGACGTTTTTAACTGTCAAGGTTCGTGACCTTAAAGAAATCGTAAAAATGAATCTATGGCTGACCAACTACTAAAACTAGTTGATCTTTTTGCATAGATTTAGAGATCCTTTAGATGGTATATAATTTTTGCAAATTTCTCATAAATGCGGTGTCAAAAATCGTTTGAGCTTGAATTTTTTTAAAAATTCATTAAAAAAAAATCTATACCTGACCAATTAGTAAAACTAGCAGACTTTTTATACAGATCAAGAAATCTTTCTGATGGTAAGCAATTTTGTAAATTTCCCATAAATGAGGTGCCAAAAATTGCTATGACATTCAATTTTTTTTAAATTTATTAAAAATTCATAAAAAATATGGAAGGTTGACCAACTACTGAAAATAGCTGACCTTTTATGGCCATGAAGTGGCCTTTCAAATGACATACTTAGTTTTTTTGGAATGACCCAAATGGGGTGCCAAAAGTTTTTTTGTGACCTTACAACGAATTAAACATTTGTTTTAAGGTCACAAAAATTCATAGAAAAAAAAAACTATGGCTGAAAATTGTTGACCTTTTATCATGATCTAGAGATCTTTCAGTTGATATACTTTATTTATAAATTTCCCTTAAATGAGGTGCCAAAAATCACGGGTGACTTTGAGTGACCTTGAGAAACTTTAAGCCTTTATTACTGGTTATCTAGGGCTGGCCAATTTTTAGGACTAGTTGATGTTTTCTGACCAATTACTGACATGGCATTCTCAAATATCAAATTTCCCATATATGAGGTGCCAAAGGTCCATAAAGCCCTACTTCAAAACAAAATGCTCTGAATTTTTTGGCAGATTTTACGCGAATCACTTAGTACCTATGCAAAAAAAAGAAATGTAACTAATCCCTAATGCTACTATAGGGTATGAAAATAAAAATCTGAAAACATTAAGGATTTTATTTTCTTTATTCAGAGATGATTTAGGCCCATTCAAGGAGACTTCTTTTTAACGACCACCCTTAGGGTGGTTTTATAAAGTTCATTGTTTAATTTAAATTGATGCGAACCCTTATTTTTCTTCCAAAAAAATTGTAGTACTTAAGCTCATTGTACCAAAATCAAATTTTTTTCTATTCAATCTGTATTACCAAATAATTCAAAATTCAAAGTTTGATTTAACATTTTAAATAGCCCAGATCAACGGTAAAACAAACGATTTTACAATTTGCAATATTTTGTTGTTATTATTTAGAAGAAATTAGGGGCGCACCATCTTAAATTTAACAATGACCTTAATAAGGACAACCCTAATTCTAATTGGCAAAACTTATATCCGCATTTCAAATCTGTGTCAATTTTTTAAAAGACTGAAAAAAAGACTAACAAATATACTTACACCAAATGGCTGTGACAAAAACAACTTTCTTTAATTTCTCTATCATTGTGATATTAAGTTTAAATATGACTCTATTTTGTTTTTAACACGAAACCAATACTTGAACTTTTTATAAACAATCAGTTATTTTAATCATTTAATATTGAAGGGATTAGTTTTTATTGCTTCCGAAACTTTTGTCACAATATCTAAATCTTCATGACTTTCACCAAACTTGCGCGCATTCAGTCGACTCTTTGTCATTGCAGTCATGTTGCTCATAGTCATTCCATTGTAGGCGTAATGTTTGCTTTTGATTATATTTATGACTTGCTAAAAGAAAATAGAAAAAAAAGAGTTATACATATTTGTTTTTTTAACAGAAACACGCACATAAGACTTCACTCACAAGAACTAATTTAATTAAGAACACAGAGAAAGTCAGGAAACTAATGCTCATTAATGCGGTCTCGGATGGAAATTGAAAGCTTGATTCATCTGTTAGACCTCGTTTTTGGCGGCTTTTTGGAAACATTGAACCAAAACTATTTTCTGTGAATATAAATATATGTTTTTTATAAGTTAACAACAAACCGATCGAATTGTATTGCAACAATAAAATTCGAAAACCAACCGATATTCATCATTAATTGATCTCGTATGCTTTTAAGCATTTTGATCTTGTCCATGATTCCAAAAGAGTTTTTCTTCAAAAGGCCTTTTTGGAGTGATGTTAGAAATTGTAAAAATCCCATAAATGATGGAAACTTAATATCTTGATCAGGGGAAGTTCCCTTAGTTGGCTTTGGCTTCTGTGGAGTCTTTAAAGTGGACTCAGTACTTGGCCGTTTTTCTGCCTCAGGATCATGAAGTGTTATCTTTGTTTTCATTCGAACTATTTTATTACGTTGGACCTGTGCTGGAACAACAATTTCTGCACTGGTTTTCAAGTGACTTTCTCCAGATATTATTAATTTTTGTGATGAGTTTGAACCTCTGAAACGTTCTCTTTGGTATTCGATCCATTCGGGACTTGGTTCGTTTGAATCTGTCTCCTTCGATTGGTCCTGATCAATTCGTGCCGATTTATTCTGATTCTCATTGGATGTTTGGGATATTTTTACCCACTCACAAGAGCACTGAAAAATGCTCATTTGGAAAATCACCAAAGCACACAGAATTAAATGCATTCTTGATTGTTTAATGCAACCGTCACTTCACGTTGTCGCTAAAACTCAACTGAGAATAAAATGATGTTGCTGGATGTTGTCACATTGTTTTGAACGTTGCAAGTCAAATGCTATCAAGTGGAACTATGCACAGAGTCACAATTGCACCGCTAAAATGTTTCAAATTATGCTATTTACCTATATGTTTAGGTCGAGTGCATTTAGAATAAACACACTTTGATGATGCTTATGAGATTATGGTAAGTTTTTTTTTTTTTCATATTTGCTTCAGCTGATGATTAAGAGGAGTAATGGCTTTCGAAAATACTCATAAACGGAATTATGTTCAAGAAATTATAAAAATAATACTGGAGAGTGGATCAAGATAAAAAACTCTAAGGGAACTTTCATTAATTAGGCAGAACGGAAGTAACTACACTGTGATATAAAAAAAATAACAGTCGCAATTTGTTTACTGATCTTAATTGTTTACTCATCTAGATCCAAGAAAACTCCAGCGGCAAGAGTAAACGAAGAATTATACTCTTGCCAATCGCTCTTTTTTTGGGCTAAGACGTCAATTTAGAAGCAAAGCTCTCTCTCAAAACTCGAGCAACTAAGGTGTCCATATATCGGGTTTTTCAATAAAAGCGCTACAAAAGTTTTTTTTTAAATAAATCAAAATCGGTTTCGGATATCAATGAAATTCTTTATTCCTGTGAAAGTACGTTCGATGCCATTATGTATGGAACTCAATTTCTTTTGCATGGCCACCACGGACACGCTTGCAGAAGTCTAGACGCTGAACCTAATTTTTCGACGGTTTTAAAGCATAAGTCGGCCGATACTGCTGCAATTTCACGTTCGAGATTCGTACGAAGTTCATCCTATAGCGTAACCACATGTCCTCCAAGCCCATATCATCCAATTGGGGCCAAAAATATTCGGTTATCATTGAACGGTAGCGATCCCCATTCACAGTAACGTGCCGGTCTTGATCATCACGGAAGAAGTACCGCCCAATGACGTCGCCGGACCATAAACCACACCAAACCGTAATTTTTTCGGGATGCAATGATGACTCATGGAGTACGTGTAGATTGCCGCCAGACCAATACCGCATATTTTGTTTATTGACAAAGCCATTCAGCCAGAAATGAGCCTCATCGCTGAAAATGATTTTTCGATGAAAATCCGAATCGTTTTCAAGTTGTTGATCAGCCCAATTCACGAACATACGGCGCTTCTGATGATCAAGCGGCTTGTAAGCATGTAGGCCAAGATCTTTTCGCACAATTCGCCACAACGACGTCACAGAAATGCCCAACGCTTGAGAACGACGTGTGAGAAACACATTTTGGCTTTCTGCAACTGAAGCCTCAGCGGCAGCAATATCCTCGACACTACGGACACTTCTTTGTCTCACTGGCACGGGAACATTTTATACTGTAGATTCGAATTTTTCCACTAGACGCTCAATTGTTGATCTGCTAGGACGATTATGACGACCATAAATTAGACGTAGCGTTCTTAACGTTGAGGCCACTGACTCCGAATTTCGGCAGTAAATTGTAATAATTTCGACTCGTTGTTGGCTCGTATATCTTTCCATCAATGAAATGGCACACCTTACTGAAGAGAAATGTCAAAAGAGCGGCAAGAAATATGGCGTCGTTTGCTGTCCCTGTCGCTCTACTTTTGTAGCGCCCCTGTTGAAAAACCCTTTATTACAGGAAACGTAACCATCATTACAAACAGAAAACATTTGTATTTAGTTAAAAGGAGTAAGCATCTATTTCGAAACACTAATATTGAAATCATTTGATTTAAACATCTTCGACTTAAACACGAAAATATTTAAAAAGATTAATATGGATTCTGTTTTAAACAACATCAAATGAAGTTAATTAAAACAAACAGAAATATCTATATGTAAAATAGAAAGCATTCAACGATGAATTAATACGATTCTATTTAAATTAAATAGAAATCGATTCCATGCCAAATCATACATACATACATACATATGTGTTTCAGTTTGATTTTAATATGAATGAGTTCAATTTTTTTCTCAGTGTAAAAATATCGATAAAAAAGAACTTCAGCTATTGTTTTCAAAAATTGTTTAAACAGATACTAAAAATGTTTTTGAAATGGGAAAAATATTTGATTTTAATAAGGCAATATAACTTTGTTATACTTTATTTATTTTATGTAGGTATTTAAATCGTCAGAGGAATGAATTTCAATAAAAGGGAAGTTTACTTACTGTCAAACGACAAAAGGTTTCTTAACACCTCATTTTTGATCTCTTGTATTAAAAAGTCACCTTTTTTTAAGAACAAATCAAAAGAATACAAACTCAAAACAAGCTAATTCTTTTGAATTTT
Organism: Dasysyrphus albostriatus; assembly: GCA_946251815.1. Lineage (NCBI taxonomy): Eukaryota > Metazoa > Arthropoda > Insecta > Diptera > Syrphidae > Dasysyrphus > Dasysyrphus albostriatus. The sequence goes on from OX276335.1 coordinate 83,917,031, forward strand.
CAGCTTAAATAAGAAATATAATCGCAGGAAGGAGGTGACAATAACTGTTTTGTATTTGAAAGGAAGGTACATAGGTATCTTAAAACACATAACACAATAATGTGCTTAGTGACGCTCTTTGTATTTTAAATCAATCTGAGTTCCTTAAACTAAATTCTGTGTAAGCTCATGTAGTCATTACATATCAATCGGGACATAAAATACAGCATTATTTGCAATGTTCAGTGTAGACTCTTTGTGATGCTCTAACGAGCATTTATTTTCTCCATCCTTTTTTTTATATCGTAGCATGCAAATTAAATTCTTATTTTTTGTTATCTTCGTATTCGTTCATGTGCCACGCTGTGTGCAGGGTGATTCTACCTATAATAAAATCAAAGGTTGTACATATCTTTTTCCTGTAAACAGAAGCGGAACTATACAATTCAGCAGCAAAATTTTTTCCCAAAGCAAAGCAAATTTTGGTTCTATAATTTAAAGCTCGCGTAAGTAACAAAAAAAAATTCTCATAAACCTCTTATGAATCTATTCAGCTGCGTTTAGATATTATTCTGTTTATTGGTCATCTCAAAAAATAATATTTTGCAATTCAAGTTGGGTGCCGTGATATAAGGCCAAATTTTATAAATATTTGACCTAATATCACTTTGAAAAGTGACAAATTTTAAGAGTTGGCCTTTGGCAAAGTGACATAAGGCCAATTTGGGTAAAAAATATCAATTGTCAAGAAGCTAATCTTTCGTACGTTTCACCTTCCAAAATCCATTTGTTTACATCGTTGTATTTTTAATTTCACTTCGTGAGGAGGAATAGATGTCAATTGCAACAACAACAAGACTTGTGCTGAATGACGAGTTCATTCTAGGTGTGCGTGTTTTCACTAGTACTTTGCAAATCTAATCAATCCAGCTGTTTGTTTCAGCTTGACGGCAAATCAAATTGACAGCTGAGCATTACCATCTTTAAAAAATAATATTAATTTTTTTAACAAAACAATTTACGTTTGACCTTAAGACGCAAAAACAATTGACCTTATGTCACTTTTTAAATCGAAATAAGGCGAACTCTTAAAATTTGGTTTTACACGTCGTTTTTTCAAAGCAACATAAGGCCAGACTTTAAAATTTTGTCTTGTCCGTCACTTGGCCTTACGTCGCGGTACCTTCTTTTAGAGTATGCAAAGTTTCTTTAGCATTTTAACTACTTGACAGTAACATCAATAAATTATATACAGGGTGTCCGCCGGGAAGGTATACTACATTGCTTTGCCACCATTTTGGTAAACATTAGTCTTGACAGTTCATATTTGGCAGCCGTGAAGTAGACTCGTTGCAAATTTATTATGGAAATATTTTCCATAAACCAATGTGTTTTAATCGTTTTTTACAGCTAGCCCATTACAACCCCGATTTTCATGAAAAAATTATAATGAGTGACGAGGCACATTTTCATTTGAATGGATATGTGAATAAACAGAATAGTCGGTTCTGGGTAATGGAAAATTATTCATCAGTCACCTTTGCATCCATTAAAAGTTTCCGTCTGGTGTGCAATTTGGTCAGGAGAAATCAATGGACCTTACTTCTTTGAAAATGAAAACGGTGTAACGGTAACTGTGAATGGAGAGCGATATCGTGATATGATTGAAAACTTTTTAACGCTTGATAATGGCTTGATTAACATGTGGTATCAAGAAGACGGTGCCACATCGCATACATCCTGGATTACAATGGAATTACTGCCAGACCTCTTTCCACAACAAGTTATTTCAAGAAATGGTGATGTTGATTGGCCTCCACGGTCGCCTGATTTGACTGCTTCGGACTTCTTTTTGTTGGGATATCCGAAAAGTAAGGTTTATGCAAACAAACCAGAAACGCTTGAGCAACTCAAAGAAAATATTCGTACTGAAATTAATGAAATACCACGTGAAATGCGCTCAAAAGGGCTCGCATTTGTGAGACTAACAGAGGTCGACATTTACCTGATATTGTATTCCATACATAATTGCCGACATTAAATAAAACGTTTATCAATATAAGATCCATTCTTTTTCATTTAATCAAAAATTATAATCAAACAAAGTAGTATACCTTCCCGGTGGACACCCTGTATTATAAAGGTAGGTTTACTTTCAACCGTTTTTAGCTTGTTGCAATTTCTTCAATACTTTCTTTTGCCCAGGTACAACAGTTACAAGTGACATATGTATAGCTTAATGGGCCTTATGTCAATTTGTAAATCGGAATAAGGTCAACTCTGGTTTTACGTCGCTTTTGGAAAGTGACATCAGGTCAAACTTTACAATTTGGCTTTATGTCACTTGGTCTTATGTCACTGCACCTAATTCTTCCATTAATTACCGATGCTTGAAGTTGGCGGCATAGGACTATTAAAGAGGGGCGAGAGACTCGCACAGAACATTCCACAAAATGAATCCTTTACTTTCACTTTTTCGATTTATTTGGCACAAATAAGCTATTCTGGTTCTGTGAATCAAAACTATATTATCGATGCTCGAACCACCTTAGTACAGGGTGGCGCACCAATTGTGCTACAATAAGAAATTCAAATAACTTTTTTTTTAATCGATGTATTTCATTTATTTTTTTTTTTATTGGTTAGAAAATTAAATTTTATTTTAAATAGTTAGTTGTTTTTAAAGATTATAAACCGCAAATGACCTCCACGCTCTCCCACGCATATGCGGCACCTGATCAAAAAATTATTCATTGCGGCCTGAAGAGTTGAAGTTGGGATCGCCTCAATTATTGTCGTTATGGACTGCTTTAATTCAGTTAAATTCCTGGGCTTCGTTTTATACACCTCTTGCTTGACATAACCCCATAAAAAGAAGTCTGGTGCAGTCAGGTCAGGTGACCTTGGGGGCCAGCGAAGAGTGGAGTTCCTAGAAATTAATTTGTTTGCGAATTTTTTGTTTAGCTCCGCCATAACTGGTCTGGCTATATGTGCAGTTGCTCCATCTTGCTGAAACCAAACGCTGTTGAATGGTATACGTCTTCGGCGCAGTTCTTGGTAAAAAAACTCCTTCAACATCTTTAAATAACGGTCCCCATTGACAGTAACGGTTATACCGTTTTCTTCAAAGAAGTACGGCCCGACAATACACCTTGATGAAACTGCGCACCACACAGTGACTCGTTCTGGGTGCAGTTCCGTCTCATGGAGCATTTCTGGATTAGACTCATTCCATATACGGCAATTTTGCTTGTTTACATTGCCGTTAAGATCAAAATGGGCCTCATCAGACATGAACAAACAATTGATCAATGTGTTGTCTTCTTCGGCCATTGATATCATTTTTTGGCAAAATTCCAGGCGAACAGGCAAATCCAGAGGGTTTAACTTGCTAGTAATTTGGACTTTGTACGGAAACAAGTTTAAATCGTCATGAAGTATTCGTTGTAATGACCGTCTATTAATTTTTTAATAATTTAATAATCTGCCCCGATAAGTTTCGGGTCGAAACGCTCGGATTGGCCTGTATTGCAGATGCTACTGCTGCGATTGTATCCTGAACCCGAACATTGGCATCTCGATAGTACGGCCTTCGTGCGATGCTTCCAGATTCGGCAAACATGTTTACAAACCTCATAATGGTCCATCTACTCGGGGGATTACCGCCAAACTCCCGCCTAAATTCCCTTTGGACGGAAATGACGGACTGCAAAGCATGGCACCGTTGCACTATCCAAATTCTTTTCTCCGTATCCCAAGCATCCATTTTTATAAATCTAAATAGTAACCTACAAAATAAAAAAAAAATAAGCCGATTACTCACACAGAAAAAAAGTTATTACGTTTTATTTTTGTAGCACGATTCGTGCGCCATCCTGTATTTCTCCTGAAAACTGCACGATTCTCTCAATTTTCCTGTGTTTTTAAAGAGAACATAGAAGTGCAATAGATGGAAACACTTTTTTCTTTATGGTTTTGACTAAGAAAGAGATATGATTGAATTTGACATTGTTTGTTCGTATTCACGTTTTCATTTTGGATATTCACTCCCAAATGACGGCGTGAAAGAAAATTATTTATATGAAAGTTTTTGAAACTTGGTCTTGCATTTGCACAGCATGAAAAGTTTTTCGATTAACTTTTTAACAGAATCAGAATCGGCCACTGGAAGACCTGAATCTAAGTATAAAACCACTGCGCATCATCTTTACTTCAGTTGTGCTCATTTAAAATACATGGTTACCAGAATATTTTGGAATGCATTCAACTTCCTTTGACTAGGTGTTAGAAATGTGGTGAAGAGACAATCTGATATTTTAATTTAATTTTGGTGGGGGCAAAACCCCCATTTATTCGGCTTAATACAAGCTAATTCTTAATCTAACTTAAAACCAAGAACCTAAGCTAAGGTAAGTGTGGAGGAGGGCGATTCAGAAGACGGAGTTTTAGGGAAGGAGTACTGAGGTTAAAGTCAAAGGAGTTCATGTGCAGATTAACACTTCACACCATTAGAGAGATAGGTTCGTTTGAGCCATAGGAGGTCCTGTGAGTGGGAACATGAAAAAAACGAGGATTTCGAGAGGGTTAATGTTAAAAGAGATAGAGTTGTAGAGTGAAATGCAGTCAACGGAACCAGAAAGTAATCGATGAATGAAGAGAATGTCTAATATTTCTCTACGTTCTTTCAAAGAATTTAAGTTGATTAGTTTAAGGCGGTCTAGATATGGAGGCAGGATCAGGAGATTGTTCCAGACAAGGCCTCGAAGAGCAAAGCGAAGGAAACGACGCTTTCAATTCTGGAAATGTGTATAAGTTGATAAGGGGACCAAACTTGGGAAGCGTATTCAAGGAGTATGGGCGAACAAATAATATGTATAAGGATCCAGGTACATAATGGTTAGAGAATTCCTTTGACCATCTTTTAACGAAACATAGCGCTGAGTTTGCCTTGAGAATGATATCATCTTCATGGGAGAGAAAATTACGTACCGGGTCAAATATTATGCCAAGATCACGAATAAATTCAACGGTGGGTATGGGTTGATCATGAATGAGGTAAAGACGGGGAGGAGATTTAATACGTTTACACGTAAAAGTGATTTATTGGCATTTGGCAAAGTTGAGCTCCAAGCAATTTTTAAGACACCAAATTGAAAAACTGCCAAGGTCCTATTGAATAAGGGAAGAGTCATGTGTCAACGAAATGATCTTGAAAAACTTGTTATCATTAGTGTACCGAAATAGAAGAGTGTTTGATGACCTTTTCAATATCGTTAATAGCAAGAATGAACAAAAGAGGGCCTAGGTGGCTGCCTTGGGGGACACCGGAGGTAGCTAAGAAAGAACAAGAGGTCGCGGTTCTAAAACGAACGCTATAATAACGATTATCTAGGTAAGAGGAGATCCATTTTAACAAAGAAGGTTCGAAGCCGAGAGATTTGAAAAGTATTAGCTTAAGGGAAATTTTATCAAAGGCCTTACTAAAATCGGTTGAGATAACATCGACTTCGTAACCTTTCTTCATAGCTGATAGCGTGAAAGACACAAATTCAACAAGGTTAGTGGTTGTAGATCTGAATTTGAGAAAGCCATGTTGTCTGTGGGAGATGAGAGATTTGCAGCGGGTATTGATATTGCTGTTGATATTCGGAATTAGTAAGAAAATGAAAAGTTATACCTACATTTTTCTTTTGCTTTAAAGAGCAATAAATTTAAATATAGGATTCATCTTTTTTAACTGCATAGAAACCAAAACTTTTTATACAACTTTCGGTGCTATTAATTTTGTTGTTCTTTATATGCATTTTGTTTCAAGACCATCACCGAATAACAATATGAAGGCGGTATATGATGTTGTAGATATGTTTATCCAGTACAACTGCACTTAAAAGGAGTACAAAAATAAATCACATTTAAGTATTTAAAAAAAAAAAATATTTTCTTGTCTTTACTCAAGTAAAATATTCTAGAATTCTCCGTACTTTGTATGCAAATAAGAGTCACCCTTTTAAAACAAAAACATAAGACCAAGTATACGAACAACTCTACATTCCACACAAAACAGAAGTAAATACATTATCCAATAATAATTGTCAAGACGGTAATGGCATACCTACCGTTTCTGGAAATTCTCAATAGTCTCAAAAATCTCAAAAACCAACCCAAACAACAACGCATTGAGGGTATTCTACTCCATTGTTCAAATTCAACAAATTGAGTGTTTGGTTTCGTTTACTTGGAATATTTAATTTGGGTATGGATGACAATAAGGACTTTGTATTGCCTTTGGGTATAGATGACAATAAGGACATATTATATATTGCCAAAGATCTTCATTTTCCTGAAAGAAAGCAATACAGCAGTATAGAATTTTATGGGCATTTTCTTACGCCTATGTATTTTCTTTAACGACAATCGGGTCAAATTCTCTTTAAATCATAGAGGCGAAAAGATTGTTTGCTCTTTCTCTACACTACTTATGAATATGTACATGTGTTTATAGTTTTATGTGAAAATTGGTGTGAAAGGATCAAGGTCCTTCTTTAAATCAATCCCCCATATGGCCTTGTTAATAGGGCTAAATCTGAATTGTTTTCATATAGTATGTTAATATGTTGATATGTATCATAATCATAATAATTATATAGGTTAGGTTTCCAACTTCCAAGAATCTTACCATGTTATTTAAATCAAACAATATTCTTTCAGAATAAAGCTGCAGACAGCTCAATATGGTTTTTGTGGTAGGAAGTGGGTGTGAATTTCAGCTTTATTCTGCCAAAAACATCCCCAGAGGAATTGCTACATCCATAAAACTGAGGCTGATTGTAGAAGGGTTTGAGTATGCAGGAATATTTCATTATGATGATGAGGGCGCAATGAGAGCTTAATGAAGAATTATTATTTATTTCTCCGAAGGCCTATACAAACGTTTCAATGTTAATTAAGACATCAAAACATAAAACCATGTAAGAAACAGAATGGGATCCCAGGTGAAATGATGGATACGTTTTGGGGTAAATTTAATTGAATTTTCTTTATTGTTGAGTAAGTGACAAAACACATCTAACCCTGTATGGGTCATGGTAATAATTTATGAAAATGGAGCTTTGCAGGTGAAATATGTTTCTAATATATTTTTTGATTTATATGAATGAGTTTATAATTGTTGGTTTTGAGGGAAATTTTAAATAATTTAATTAATTATTTACCAATTCATCTTTTAACAAAAGAATTTTTGTTGCATTTTTGTGCAATTTTATTGCCAGACTAACATATAAGCATCAACACCAAATACAAAATCATAAGTCGGGCATGAAAAAACGAACAAATCAGAAATTAAAATTAAACAAACAAATAATTAAAATTTTTCTTAAGGCTATATTTCCACCAAAGGTTTATCTCAGTTCAGATTTAATTAATCTATTTGTTGTTTTCACTGAACAAAAAGATTTAAAAAAAATTTATTCTGGCAGCACCTTTAAAAATGCAAATGGCGTTTCATTTTTTCTCATGAAGTGGAAGTGAGATAGAGTGCTTCATTTGTGAAGAACTGAATGCAGCCACGAATGAATCCTTCAGCCATGGACGTATATATATGGACTGCTAGTCTAATGTCAGTTTTATACAATAACTGTAAAAAAAAAATGTCGTCAAAATAAGCTTCGTGATGCTAGCCCTAAACACGAAACTTCTGGAAAAAAATGAACTTCAAGAAAATTTTACGAAGAAGCTCGAGCCATTAAAAAAGTATAGTTTATTTGAAATGTCATCCATAGAAATGTGCGACATCTATGGTAATTTGTACATTGTTTATCAATGACAGCGTTGCCATAATGGCATTATAAGTGATAGATGTAGAATAAAAATAAGACCGCACTCGTCAGAACTGCACTTCAGCGGAACTGCATGAAGCTGCACAGCAACAATTGATCTACAGCTACGAGACAGTACGTGTCAAATAGTGCTCTTCCTTTCTAATTTTTACATTTCCAATTCAAATACAAAATGTACATATGTAACTACATACATATGTATACATGTAAAGCAAATATATAAAATGTGATTTCAAATAATATTTGTCAGGGTCTGGCAGGTTTTTCAGAATTAAAAATGAAAAATAATTTCTAGGCACACTCAATCGAAAAAGTAAGCATACACTGGAAAACAATAGTTTATGATAATTATTCACTTTTTGGACACAATGTAATTGTTAAAACCAATTTAGAAAAATTCTATCCCTTTCTTAAAATCATTTCTTATTACTTTTTTGCTCAGCTGACACTTTGATTGATGCAATGAGAAATAAAATTAAGAAAAAATGTATGTATGTAAATATTTTTAAATTTGTACTGCCAGTTTTCAAGTCGTATTAATATGGTATTAACAAACCACGCAAGTACTATTGAAGTGTTTTATTTGCTGCTATTTTTGGAGGTCGCATATTTTGAAAATAAGAATTGTAAGAAATTAAACGCAAAAGAAAAGAAATGAGTTCTCAAAAAGATGCAATTACCGAAAACTCCGTAATACTGTCACACTGTTGGCATAATTCGAGACACTTTAATTAGTTTAAAATACTATATAGTTTGTATTTTTGTTAGTTTTCATATATTTTTCACGTTGTGTTAAATGAAATATATTTTTTTCATTTCATTTGTTAAATTGTGTTTTTTTTTATTTTGCCCAGAAAAATCAATAATTTGATAAACTGAGCATAAACAGTCTCATTTATAAACTCATTTAAGCGACGGAGTAAAATAACTTTGACAACATCCCTGCTCTAATCCTGAAAAAGCTTATTTCTAATGTCGTTTTCAATTGGACGTTCGGCGTACTCCTTTTCCACTCCTTTTTGACTCCTTCTACTCCAAAAGCATTCGATTGGCTGTTCCGAGTAATGTTTTCGGAGTCTTTTTCTGTTCCCGATTTCAAGAAGGAGTAGATTTGGAACACACGCACACATATACAGTTTTTCGTCGGACTACTTGTCAAAAGTGATAAATGCTTGAAGAAGCCATTTTGTAAAATGGAGTCATTCAGCAGTGTGTGTGTAAATTTGACAACACGATGTTTTCATATTCGATTGGAATCAAAAAGGAGTAGAATAGTCCGAAAATCGAATCGAAAACGACATAAGAAATGAACGAGGAACTCAGACGGAGTAAGCATATAAGGTATAAAGCCGTAGCAAAGCCAAGTTTTAGTATTAAATGTCATTTTGACATGACATCATCGTGTGAAATTTCAGAATGACTTTGTTCAATAAAGAATGTAAATTAAATTTTTTTTTAAGGTTTGTGTTTCTAATAACGATTTCTTTAAATTACCTAATTCGTTTGTTAGTTAATTTGTTCAAAAAATAATTAATTGAAATGAATTTTTATTGTTGTTATCAGAGACTTAACTTTTAAGATATGTAAGTTCAAGAAAGGAGGAAAGTATGCTCCACGACTGGTCAATTAGCTCCATATGCCCAATCTACAAAAAAGGCGATCCTATGTCCTGCAAAAACTACAGAGGTATATCCCTGCTTAATGTTGCATACAGGATCTTATCCAACGTACTATTTGAGCGCCTTAAACCTTTCTGCAACACTATGATCGGCACGTATAAGTGTGGCTTCAGGCCAGGCATATCAACGATAACCAAATCTTCACATTGAGGCAACTCCTGAAAAAGATTAACTAATTTCAAGTCGATACTCACAATCTTTTCATTGACTTCAAAGCCGCATATGATAGCATAAGTGGCCAAGAGCTTATATTGGCGAGCTTAGATCTCGAAAAAACTGTTCCAACAATGTTGCATGACGTTACAGAATACGCGGTGCAACGTGCAAATAGGTAACTGCTCATCCGAGCTGTTCCAAACATGTAAAGGGTTCAGACAAGGAGATGCGCTATCATGTGACTTCTTCAACCTAGTCCTAGAGCAGATAGTTGGCAAGAGTGGTGTTAACCTGGAAGGCACTATCTTCAACAGGTCTTCGCAACTGCTTGGCTATGCGGACAAAATCGACATCATCGGCCGCTCCAAGCGAGCTGTACTAGAAGCATTCACAGCTCTTTATAAACAGGCGTAACGAGTTGGTCTTGAAGTGAATAAGGACAAAACAAAGTATATGCTATCAACAAACAAAGCTTCATCTGTCCATCGCCTAGGACAAAACGTCACTGTTGGTAGCAGTAACTTCGAGGTAGTCAAGGAGTTCATCTACCTCGGAACAAACATCAACCCCACGAATGACACCTTAGCAGAAATCGGACGAAGAATTACCCTAGCGAACCGCTGCTACTTCGGTTTGGCCAAACAAATGGGTTCAAAATTCCTCTCCTGGAAGACAAAGTGCAAGCTATACAAAACGCAAATTTTACCAGTTCTTCTCTACGGCGCCGAGTGCTGGACGAAAAGTAAAAAAGGGGAATTGATACTGGGCACTTTATGCGAGGAGGGCGAATGGAGGAGAAGATTTAATCGTGAATTATACGAGCTGTACCAAGATGTGGATGTAGTCCAAGGAGCCAAAACACGCCGACTACACTGATTCAGCCACATCGAGCGAATGGACAACAATGCTCCATCCAAAAAAATATTCGAGTCCCAGCCCCCAGGTTCGAGACGACCAGGAAGACCGAACCTCCGCTACAGGGATCAGGCGGTTTCCGACGCAAGAACGCTTGGTCTCGACGACTGGAGGGAGCGTGCGAGGGACCGTAACCGATGGAAGACCGCAATACCCTGGCAGAGACTCTCCATGGATCGGGAGCCGGATAAATGAAAAAATGAAAGTTTAAGAAAATTTCAAATCTTTCGTGACTTGTATACATTCTAGATATTCATGCGTTTGAGATATTTGGATTCGATATTTTTATTTCGAGATTCCTTGTATTCGATATTTCTGTCATTCGAGATAAAACCATGATTCAACATAGAACCAATGACATGACGTTGTATCGTCTTTCAATGAACAATAATTCACAAAAATTAAATAAATTTACTTCGTATGAAGTCAATTTGAATGTATACTGGCAGCTGTTCAATTTTTAAACTAATCAAATTTGGATAAGAACCGAATGCGCAAAAAAAGTGCGGTGCTTCACCGTGTGAGCTGGGCCTAACCATTATAAAATTTTTAATCTGGCAACACAAATCAGATATACAAATGTCAAAATTGAATAGCTCCATTTTTTTCCCACTAGTTGCAGTGTTTACGGCTAGTGTCGTCGAAACCAACTGCAGATTGACAACTAGCAGTCCATTATATAAAACGTCCATGCCTTTAGCCATATAAGAAAAGAATGAAGAATAAAAACGTAAATAATAGAAAATTTATTATTTTAGTTTTTAGTGGACTTTTGAATATAAATTCAATTTAAAGTTTTTGCGACATTTAGTCCAAATGCGTTTCGCCCAGGTACAACAATTGGGCTCATCAGTTAGATGTTGTTGTACCCTTCTACCAGCCAGACCACGGGCTTTACCATCATCAATTTCTAGTCGTCTGAATTTAACCAAATTCCACTAGATAATATAATTTACAGTGCATTTGTGCTGTTTATTTAATACATGTCGGTAACCATCGACTGAAAATATGCGTCTTAGAAGGGTACAACAACATCTAACTGATGAGCCCAATTGTTGTACCTGGGCGAAACGCATTTGGACTAAAGGTCGAAAAAACTTTAAATTGAACATATAAGAAAAGGTTAGTTCGATTTGTAAATTTATTTGCCCTAGGAAGATTTAACAAGATTAATTTCTAATATTTAAGATTTGTGAAATTAATTTGTATGGTAAATCTTCAAGAAGAAGATTTGAGGCAAATCTTATTAAATCTCAGATTAGTGTTAGGTGGAAATGTAGTATTAGTTTGTTGAATGAGGGCTTCGAAATTTTAACACCAATCAACATAATTTTCATTAGACATAAGCCTCATTAATGCTTAATCATCTACTAAAGATTGACTATCATTTAAAATGTAAAAAGAAACCATCAAAACAAAATTAATTAAGAACAAATTTATATAAAGAACATCAGAAAAAAATTTGTTGTATTTTTGGTCACACTAATGCGAAATTGCTTCCAGAGTTTCCACAATCTAGATAGATCTACAGACAATTGGAGTACTTTTCATATTACTCAAAATTTGAAAAACGCGCCAATTACCTCTTTTATATCTGCACAGTGCCTAAGCAGTGGGTACTTTGGAACTCTGTGAAATGAAGTTATGCAGTTTGTGGCAGTAACAGGGTGTCTTTACAGCGTTTTTGAATTCCCCCTAGATCTTCGTAGTAGTGTTTAAAATTTCGGAAAGAATAATAGTACATCGGTATATTCCTATTCCCACACAAAACGTTTGAGTTTGAGCAAAAGTTTCAGCCATTGCTGGGATAGGATTCTGTGGCCAAACTGAACATTAAACTAAGTAAATGGAAGAAAACCTGTAGTTTCTAAAATATTCAAAGAAATACATTTTGTTTGATTTGTCAGAAGTTCCTAAAACTCATCCATGAATGTGAAAAAAATCTTCCCGAATACAGTAGACGCTCGATTTAGTGAATCGCAAGACAGTCAACCCTGACAAGCCCTAGAGTGTTAAGCTAGTAATTGGACACATTCATGAAATTAGCTCACCAGAAGGGAAGACATCCGAAAGTTACTCTCAAGAGTTTTCTAGTAAAATTACTGAAAATTACTGTTAAATAGATACGCATCTTTTTAGTATGAAATTTTCTGGTACCTATTTTTCAACAATTTTTATACAAAAAAATAGTTTGTCATTTTAAATTTATTTTAATGTCTTAATCTTATTCATGTCATGGCGGAGGCGGAATGCTTTGGTGGGACAAGATTCTCCATTGAATTATATAAAAAACATGTGTTTTAATTCTCGTACTGAAATTCTATAAGCGATTTACTTTGCTTAAAATATTTAAATATTTAAGCTCCAAATTTCATGAAATAAATGAAAAATAATGGTAAATTAAATGTGTTTTCATTTGTATTAACATTCCACCTTTATTTTTTTATCAGTTTTAGTATTTGCAAATCAGCCAGAAATTGTAGTTTGTCTGTCAAACGAACAGCTGTTTTAGCAGAAATGAATCCAAAAAATTTCGTCTTAAGAAATCTCATTGTTCAGGTGAAACTCTTTTCTCTCTTAAGAAATCTCTGAGCGCTCAGAGATTTTATTTGGTGAGACGTGCCTTACTGGACTATTCTCAAAAAAATATTACAGATGAATGTAGCCTGGCATTTATCTTTTAATTAAAGACCCTAAATTTGGACGTTATAAAACCGACGTTATAAGCTTTACAATCGCTCGATCAATCGGAATTTTTCTCCACTTCACATCTGGAAGAGGCGACATAGATCGGTTGTTTTAGTATCTTTAAATAATTACGTGAAATGAGCAATCAGGAAAATAAAAACGTAGTCTTCTTTTCACTGCTAAGAAAAACTTTTCTAAACGTAGAAGGAAAAAACATTTTTTTATAACATTTTAATGAATGAATATTTTATGCTTGGTTCGTTCCTGCTCAGGGGGGGGAACAATTTCACCCATTGCTCTCCCCCTATATCCGCACCTGTTGCATGGAAAGTTTAAGCTTTTAATAGTGACCAAAAATATACTTCTAGAAAAATTATATGAAGAGACAGTGAAGATGCGTGGACACTAATTATTTTCCTTCGTTTGGGTGTATAAAATGATTAATATTCAATTTTAAGCAAAAATTTATCATCTGTCCACAAAAACCATCCATTTATAAACCATCAATTCATAAGTTAATTTCAAAATATAAAATAAATATTTAAAAACAAAGAAACATAAAATCCACAAACAAAAAAGACCAACATAAAAAAGTGCGCATACGTCCAAGTGTACCGCAATGTTTTATAAAGTAATCTTGCTTGATTGGTTATAAATTCTATGGATCAAAAATTCTCCACCGTGGTTTTATCTTATCAATCACCATCCACTATGTGTCAGTCACTCTATCCATGATTACATGTTGGAAATGCCTCCTGCACATCCATTTATTATATGTATTAAAGCAGTTTATAATATTATGCAAAAGAAAAGTGACAAGTTCAAAAACTCATTCTACTAAATACATTCAAAATGCAGTGTTACCAATTTTATAAATTCACTGGTAGCACTAATGGCTGTGGAATATTAGCTTAACGTATTTTTACATAAGTATATTTGCGAAAAAATGAATGCTGTACTTATAAGTATTTGTATGTATTTAGAAAGTAACTCAAAGGTGAGCGATTGTGGAAGCATCTGATATATTAAAAAATTGTGGATCATCAAAACAATATCTGTTTTTGCACAAGATTTGATATAAAGATCAAAGCGTCTAGGTTGGGTTTAAATAAGAATAAAAAAACTCAAAAAGCTTAAAATTTAAACAAAATGAAAGAATAAAGTTTATCTTTCAAAAAAGCTTCCAAATAATATTGCATCTGTGACCATTTTGTTTTAAACATTTTTTTCCATTTCAAGTATTTTTTTCAGAAACTAATCCCTACTGCCTAAATTGAAGAAAATGAACTACACTTCCAATGAATTCTTGTCCGGACCGTACCTATATACAATAACTTTTTGTCTTTTCTATTATAAATCACCCTGGTATATATGTACATATGATTCCATATAAGATAACCTAATGCGAAAAAACACAAATATAAAAAAAATACAATATTAAACCCTTCAATGTTTCATTTAATAAGTGAAATTATCATCGTCACTTGTTCCGCACTTGGAACCACAGAGCAGAAGTAGGGCAGAAGCTCGAAACCACATTTTTAAAAATCAAGTTTTTTTCAATTTAAGAACCGGTAGCTATTTTCCTTATCATAACTCTGAGTACGTTTTTATGTCATTTGGTTATTCAATATTAAATGTAAATTCATTTTTGCAGTTGATTCATAAAGTGGTTTGTGTCACTCCCGTAACAAAAATAATTATATGTTTAAATACTAAGAACAAAATTTGTATCAAATTGATAAATTTTGGGGAAAAAAGAAAACATTACGAGTATGATCAACCGTCAGATGTAATTTCAAGAATTAAAAATTAATAGATAGGCCGGCATTATTATGTATAGCTGTTAAACACCAAATTTGAATTTAATTTTAATTTCAGGTTCAATTACTCTTAAAGTGAAAACAAAAGTGAAATTTTAAAAACAAATCTCCCTTAACAAGGTTTGTATCGTAACGTATACAAGTATGTACATTTCTGTATCCATACAATTAAATGATTTATTAAAAACAGTCCCTTTCTGGACCTGGCTGCTCCCGAGATAATGTTGCCCTCTATACAGCAACTATGTAAGTCTCCTTAATATTAAATCTGATACCAACTGTTACTTTTATAACAGTATATTTGTTCTTTAATATACATATGTATGTACACTCCTGTTCAATTGAATAGGTACAACATTTTTAAGAGTGTTAAACCGATGTTACTCTTAACTGAGTAAACTGAATAAATTTCTGTAAATTATATAAGATGGAGCATCCAATTTGAGATTGAATTAGAAAAATACAACCTAAATTTAACAATTTCAACTTGTTTTATTATAACTCGTTTAACTGCAAGTCAAAAGTCACTTTTCTCATTGAATTCACTGTAGTTTAAAACTATTAAAACTTCGTTTGGCTTTATTCACATGTTATTGTGATTTACAAAAAAAAAAAATTGATAAGTTGAAAATGGGTAGGGGAAAAGCTCTCAGTGCAGTTGAGAAAGCGTAACTTGATAGTTTTCACGACGTTGGACTAATAAGTCATACAATTTCTAAAAACACAAAAGAAGCGCTAGTGTAGTTTACAGTTATCTGAGAAAGAAGGAAAAATATGGTGTAAACATGAAAAGGACCAAGAAGTATATCACTTATGTAACTGACAGTAACCAATTCATTAGCTTCGATTCCCAAAATGAGGAATTTAGCTGGTGCCAATGCAAGTGTTTCAACAATTCGGAGGGTCATTATTAATTCCCTGTTCCTAAAAAGAAAAAAAACTTCAAAAGAAACCACCGCTTAACGACGAAAGAAACACAAAAAGATTGCTGATTTGCAAACAACATTTGACGTGGAGGGAACAGTGGCGTAAAAACGTTTTCACTGATGAAAAGAAATTTAATTTCGACTAACCGGACGGATACAACTTCTATTTCTATGATTCCAGAAAAAAGAGAGTTTTTTAAACCAAGTTGGTGGTGTCATGGTGGGGGGTTCAATTTCGTTTTATGGAACTTTAGAATAAGAGTTTCCTTCCACTAAAATGACCGCAAACTCGTACAAAACATTTTAGAACGGGCTTTGCTTAAATACTCGGAATTTTTTGGACCTATTCAGTGGACTTACCAGCACGATAACGATCCCATCCACACTGCATGACTCCTAAAAAGTTGGATAGAACAACAAGATGTGAATCTTCTTCATTAGCCATCCTATTGACTTGATTTGGGTACAAATGAAAATGTGAGGGGGTTGATGACAAGAAAGGTGTATGAATCTGGAAGATAGTTTAAGGTCGAAGACGCTTTTATTAATGCGATTAAGATAGCCTGGAGTGAAGTTTCACTTGACTACCTTATGCAGTTATATGATTCCATGCTAAGTAGAATGTATGAAGTTATTTTAAACAAAGGTGGAAATATACAATACTTACTAAATAAAATTATTAAAAAAATTATGTTTTTTTATTGTTAGACATAGATTTTTTACTTTTGCAGCGTATGTACCTACTCAAATTAACTAAAAAAAAGAGGCATCATTTTGACTTGTAATTAAAATAATTATTATAAAACAAGTAACAGTGGTATAATTAAGTTTCTTTTTTTATCATTTGATCTCAAATTAGATACTTAATCTTATGTCATTTACAAACAATTATTCAGTTCGTTCAGTTAAGAGTAACAACGGTTTAATGCTCTCGAAAATGTTGTAACTATTTAAATGAACGGGAGTGTACGTATGACTGTGTGTATGTTTTGGACCGACCAAAACACAATATTTGTGAACATTTTAGCTTTATTCCTTACTCCACATCTCCTCTTCTAAAAATTTTTGTTGCTGTTTTTGATGGGTTTAAAAGTACTTCACAAAAATTATGAAAAGAAAATCAATTTACCCTTAGAGCGTAATTGGAGAATGGAAACTGACATTTCTATAAAAAAAAAATCCTTTCAAGTTTCAACACAAATCGGCTGGAGCTAGAGAGAATTTGATTTTAATTACACCATTGTATTGATTTAATATTTCCCAAAGTTGTCTTGCTGATACTTTCCCAGAATCAAAAGACATGCTGTCGAATCGGACAGCAAGCTATTCTTGAAAATTTCAATATTTATAAAAGTTGATAAAACGTTGAATATTATTTAATTTAAGTAATGATGGTAACTTCAAACGTCTAGGGACAAATACCCAGAAAAATAAAGTTGTTTGCTACTTTTAACTACGAATAAGGTGAAACGTTAAAGATTTTATATATTACTTAACCATCGATGAATGGATCATTATTAGTTGATTATTCTGCAGAAATTTATTTTGTTATTAGAACATTTTAACTTGAAAACATGCTTTCATTACAAACTTATAATATTCTTGGCCTAATTAGTTACGGTATAAAAATGTAAGACCAATTAGAAACAAATGACTTAGAATAGCTTAAGTTTTTGTTTTTTTTTTTGTTTTGTCAATATTAGAAAACATTTAAGGCTAAGCGCGAATGGATGGAATAATAGATTAATAATTTAATAAATATTATTTAAATATAAATTTGAGTAATATTTAAATAAAACATTAAAAAAAGAATTATAGATAATAATATTAACAAAAAAAATTCATACGTCATTCGGGGCAATATAGGATTAGTTTCTTTGAAAGATTCCCTACTCAAACGCTACAGAACTCTAGAAGAAGATAATCTAAGGAACAATATATTGCTTTGGTATAATTGTATGGTCACTAAATTCTTTTGACCTACACCTCACAAATATGCTTTTAGAGGAAGCATTATCAATTTGTGTCTTTAAAGTGAGGTGAGAATCAACAAGTTTACCCAAGCTTTTTAAAACTTGACTTCTTACAATGTTCTTATTGTGAGTATTGTAGTAAATAATACATACATAATTTAACAACATAACATTTATAATGCACCATTTGACTAGAGTATTAATATCTTCTTTCATTTTGAGCCCATCACTCATCTTGTTAACATTATTGTATAACTTGAGATCATCTGCAAATAAAAGAAACCGATAAAATTCAAACACTTCAACAAAATCATTAAGAAATAACAAAAAGAACAGGGGACCAAGGTGGCTATCTTGAGGAACACCCAAAGAAACATTTATTTCACGAGAAGAAAGACCACAAAATTACACATATACTGCTTTCTGTCTGATAGATACGAAAAAATACACTTTAATAAATTACCTCATACTCCAATTTTCTGTAACTTAAAATTTAACAATCCAATATCAACTCTGTCAAAAGCCTTACTAAAATTTGTGTAATTGCGTCTACTTGGTTTCTTTTTTTTCATTTCAGTTAAAATAAAAGAAGTGTAGTTAGAAAGATTGGTTGCAGTAGACCTCTCTTTAAAAAAATTAAGTTGATGTTTACTTAACACTGGCTTCTATCCTACACACAATCTATTAGATATAAGTTTTTCAAAAAGTTTTTGAATGGCGGATACCATTGCAATTCCTCTGTGATTTTTTTAAAATCAAACCTGTCGCCACTGTTAAAACTAGGATTTAAATATGATTTACGCCATATTTCTGGAAAAACACAACTTTCCAAAGATTGATTAAATAGTTACAAAAGGAGTATTGCCTGCAGTCCTTTTAAAGAAAAATGAGATAATACCATCAGGTCCAGCACTAATTTTGTTGTTTTTTGTATTGATTTTTCCCGTGGGAGGTGCAAACTTGCATAAGCACCTGTTAAGATTGAGAAAATTGACTCCAGACTACTCCATTCGAAAATTTGAAGCGCCTCAAAATACATAGAACCAACTCCAACTTCAGTGCTTTGCACATTGAACGAATTGAACGAGAAATGCGTCTCAGGAATCAGGTGTTTATATTTTGTTCATGCCTCACGACATCCCTGATCCCCCACTTCTCTTGTCCAGAAACCACCGTGAGACCGGTCTCAATCTTCCCAATCTAAATAGCTTCTAGACTCTATGAGGACCGAAAAACGCATGCTCACAGGTGTGTGAGACTCGCACTAAACTTAAACCACCTCCACTTCCAGATTGCAACTAAATTGAAACTACGTTTTTATTAGGCCAAATGAGGAAATTTCGTTGAAAATTTCGAAATTTGATACGAAATGCATTTCCCATACAAATTCACATTTCGAAATGTGGTAATATCAACTAAATTTGCACGAAATTAGGTTGAAAACTCAGTCCAAACCTATTGAACACACCCAATTGACAGGAGTTTGAAGAGCTCTGAAAATGTTTTGTATGAAAACGTCAAAGCTCAATGGAAGTAGAACAAAAAAAAAAAACAACAAGAAAAGCGATTAACAACCAGTTAAAATTCAAAAATGAAATAAGCTGTCAAATGAAATTACCAAATTACAATTGAAAACACTTTGTCTGTTATGTGCGGAATTACTTCATTTCAACTCGAATGAAAACGTAGTATTATCTAGCAATTTATTTTTAACGAATTTAAGTAGCGTGCTGCAGGTAAGTTTCGGGTGAAAGTTCCTGATAATTCCGCGATTTTAAAAGGTTTTTCTGTTCACCGCACCAAGTGGGAAGGTTTTGTTCTTCGCAGAAGGCATACTAAATTCGACTCGTCAAGAATGTCAATAATCGTTGAATTAGCGTGTTCTAATAGCCAGTTTCTATGTTTTCGCGCGAAATTTTTTATCTCGCCCCGAGCCGTAGGAATCCTGAGATCCCTGTGAAGATCTTCGTTTCTTATATACCATGTGGCATTTACAAAAAATGACCTAAGCAATTTATTTTCAAACGTTGGTAAGTTATTTAAGTTTGTATCGCAGGTATAACCCCAGAGTTGTACACCATAAGCCCAAACAGGTTTAAGTACCTGCCAGTATAAAATCAACTTATTTTCAATACTTACCTTTGAATAATTAAGAAGTAGCCTCTTCTTATCTCTTAATTTACTTTTTAATTCTTCGTATGTATTTCTTTTTGACGTACATTTTAATTTCGCGTGTAGAGTCATTCCAAGATACGATTCCTCTTTGTCAAATGGAACACGAGCGGTATTAAGCAAGACGGGTTATCTATTTATTTTCTTATACGTAAAGTCCAAGTGGACTGACTTTTGTTCATTAAGCGCTATTCGCCCTGTTTTTGTCCACTCATTTACATTATTAAGAGCATTAAGTAGTTTTATTGTAGCTTCGCTTATCGTTTCTACTGCTAGTATTGCATTATCATTAGCAAACTTGGCTACGATAGTGTCTTCAGTTTGGGGTATATCGCGTGTAAATAAAATTTACAGAACCAGACCTAATACACTTCCTTGTGGCACCCCACCCACTATTTCCTTAAAATTAGAATAATCATTTCCGTGTCTTACACGAAAAAATCTTTTATCTAGATTTAGTTTAGCCCTTTAGGCAGAACAAGTCTTCATTTGAATTTGAGGTCTTTGTGCCACACCTTGTCGAACGCGTGCGACACATCCAAAGAGACCGTCGAATAAATTTTCTAATCTTCAAGAGCTTTAGTGATTACATCAGTAATTCTATGTACTTGATCAATTGTCAAATGCTTGCTTCTAAATCTGAGCAGGTATAAGCCGTTTTTGTTCTATTATTGCTGTAGGTGAGGAAGTAATATTCTCTCAAAAACTTTTGAGATTATCGGAAAAAGCGAAATGCGTAAGAATTCTTTGCGTGTGATGGTTTGTCAAGCTTCAATACCATTATAATTCTCGCAATTTTCCATTGGCTCAGTAAATATTTCAGTCTTAGAGCGGAATTTATTATATAAAGAAGGTTGAGTAATCCTTTTTGAGGAAGCATTTTTAATATTTCTGCTGTTATTATAAATCATAACCCGGAGCCTTATTAGATTTTATCTACATAATTTCTCTGTTCAATTAGGCGAGTGTAGCATTTCTAGTAGTGTAGCTTTCACTTGAGCTAAAACTCATATTAATATTTCCATTGAGTGCTTGCCTTGCTTTTCAAAAGCTTTAGGCCCTCATTATGAATAGCGAATCGAGCATTCGCTTAGAAGCGAATGATTTTGCGAATTCCCAACTAGCCATTGTTTGAAGTTTAAAATGTGTTTATGAGTTGTTTTCACAATATTTTTAGCAGCATTGATGTTTGACGCGAATATGGAAGCTAGCTATCGATATTATATCGTTATTATAGGAATTCGCTTAATCATTCGCTTTTAATTGAACGTTCGATTCGATTTTCATAATGAGGGCCTTAAACGTTTCTTCCAGGTAGTAGTCGGTATTGGCTTTTTATCTTAGTTCTTTATTACAAGTATCAATTCCTCTAGACATGGAAGCAATAACTGCTTTGAAAGCCAAATAACCTATTCTTTAGTTAAGTTTTCAAAAAGTTACTTTTGTAAATATTTGTTTGGAAATATTATTTTCAATTTGATCGCTTGATTTCTTTCTCAATATGCATAGCACATACGTGAAAGAATTCTGGAAAGAATGCAAATAATCAAGGTTTGATATTTCAATAATTTGATATCAAAACCTAAATTGATATATGTTTCCACGTGTGCAAGTACATACCAACGACGCGACATATAGCCTTGTTATTCTTCACTGACAATTTGTAATACTTTGTTGTCTGCAACAGCTCAAAACCATTCTACTTTCTTTGACATTCAATACAGGTATATATTAAAAAAGGTTATTGAATGTTGAAATATACAAACAAAAGTCGTTTAATGGCTAACAAATATTTTTCTGTTAACCTTTTTTTGTAATAAAAGTCAAAGTGAATACATTTTTCTTTTATCAGATTAAACAATTCTTCGCAAAAAGGTAAATAACAAAATAAATAAATAAATAACGAGTAGACCCAATAGCTATTTAGATTCTCGACGAAAAAAAAAAAAAATATTCACAAAATAATTCGTAAATTTTCCACATCAACTAACATTTCTGAGAAGATTCTGTTTTTGAAATTCTATTCCAATATCGACTTCGACATTGTGTGTGATGGCCATAAATTCATCCACTTTGTGTCCTATGAAATGTGTATGGCTGCTTCGTTATTTGTTTATCCCTTGTTTCATGGTTTAATGATTTTATTTACGCTCAACGGAATCTTAACCATTAACTTTGATCCCATAAAATGCGTCCTCTGAACTGTTTTGCAATTTTCTCTCATATATACAGCTCATCTCATTGTCTCACTCTGTGCTTATCCCTTTTTACCCACTTACTTTGTCTTCTTCATCTTGTGCAACATCTAATTCTTGATTTACCTACCTACTTTCTTTGAATTTCAAAATTTGTTTGAACTCCATTTTAGTGCTCTGCTGAAGCGACTGACAGAAGATTTTGATTGTGGTACGGGTGGGAATCAGATTGGGAGGATAATCACAGGGGTTTACATTGAAAGCTTTTAAAAGACAAGTCTATCGCATTTGAGAAATTAAACCATACCCAAACATCATAGATACGAGGCAAGAGGGAGGGTGATAATGCCGAGGCGTTAAAATATTCTAAATTATTCAAATGTTAAGGTGGGTGTGCTTGTAGCTTTAAATATTTGGTGGAAATGGTGGTTGAAAGTATATTCAAAATTATTCATTCAAATAAACCACAACAAAGAATAAAATGGCCACTTTTTTTCTAAGAAATCATATGTTAAGGCTTCAAACGATTCTTCGAATGACAAACTAGATTTACCAAGACTCCTTAGAAAGGTTCTCCTTTGAATGAATGAATAAATTTCCATCAACAAGTTTAAAAAAAGATTATCTTCTGTAAATGTTGGGATATAAAAAGAAATCCAAGTGTTGGCCATGAAAACTGTTAGAAGTTATATTTTTTTATTTTATTTGTAAAAATTCAAATTATTATTAACTTCACCTGGCCATGGGTATAACATCAGCAAAACTCTAAGTGCATAACTTTAACTAAAGTTTCTTAGAAAAATATAATTCTCAGTGATTTCTCTCACTGAAAGGGCTATAAATCATCAACCAAGCAGGAAAAAGTAACAAATGCAAATAAAAAATTAAAGATTTGTAAATTGCACCTAACCTTTTTTTGTATTAACGATAGGGTCAAGGCACACATGAACAAAATTAACTTTTATTCGAAATTGACAGAGATATACCCATTTAAACTTTACCATTACCATTTTTCGGTAATGTATGACAAATTCCACATTTGTTAAAATATTCGAACTCAAGATTTAAATCAAATATGACATTATGATTACAAAGAATATTTTTTTTCTTTCTTAATTATTTACTTACTTACTTAAGGTGGCACTACAGTCCGAGGTAGACCAGGGCCTCAACCAACAAGTTTTTTCTAGCTAGCTCGGTTTCTAGCCTAGCTGTCTCCAATTTTGCACGCCAAGTTGGTTGAGGTCCTCTTCCACTTGAGTGCGCCAACTATTGCGCTATCTTCCTCTACTATGCCGACTTACAGGGTTGGATTTAGGGACTTTCCAGGCCGGAGCAATGTTGTCCATTCGCTCTAGGTGACCCAGTCATCTCAGTCGTTGGCTTTCACTTTACTGGCTAGGTCGGTGTCGCTGTACAGTTCGTGTGGTTGTATCTTCTTCTCCATTCCCCATCTATACAGGCGGGACCAAAAATCACCCGAAGAATTTTCCTTTCAAAACAGTCAAAAGCTTTCTCATCTACCGTTAATTGTGTGTCCATGTCTTTGCACCATACATCAGGACTGGAATGATAAGCGTGTTAGATCTACAAACACACTTTAGTTTCTCGAGAGAAGACTTTGCTTCTCAATTGCCTTCTTAGCTCAAAGAAACAGCGATTAGCAAAAGTAATTCATCTTTTGGTATCGTGGTACTGGTATCGTTTGCTGAGTTTATAGCGGAGCCTAGGAAAACAGTCTCTGGCCGAGACGTTGCTGGCTGTCCTTTCTTTTTGACAGCATATATTTGGCCCTGCTTTCATTAACCGTTAAACCCATCTTCTTGGCTTCCTCCTCAATACTCATGAAAACAGCATTGACAACACGCTTTGTTCGTCCAATTATGCCAATATAGTCGGCGTAAGTGAGTAGTTGGATGGACTTTTGAAAAATTGTGCCTATAGTGATGACGTGAGAGTTTTGCACAATTTTTTCAAAGAACGATGTTGAAGAAGTCACATGACAGCACGTCGCCTTTTTCTAGAAAAACTACGCTTTTCTCACTGAAAACTGAATATTTTTCTCAATTCAATGAGATTTTATCCGATTTTTTTTGGAGTCGGAAAAACTTTGCTCTTAAAGTCGATTAAATTCGCATTTAAGGTAGATTTTCTTAAAATTATATCCTTACGTCATGAATTTCATACTAGGAGCAACAAAACTTAAAATGAGTTTAAAAACAGAAATATTAAGTTTTTAAATGCCAACCACATAACCAATTACGAGTGTGACGTAGACTTTAAATTTTTAATATGGGCTCAGTATTTATGTCAAATTCTTGAAATTTCGTCTGACAGTAGAGCATAGTGTTGTCCTTTTTTTCCCAAATTATGAGTTTGATACATTTTTTTTCTATTTATGAAACATATAATTATTTTTGTTACGAGAGTGACAATCACAACTTTATGAATCAACTGCCGAAAAACTCAGTTTGTATTTATTATGTCCAGTTGCAGTAGGCGGCGGGCGCATGAAATTATTGCGCAACTCTTGCTTATTTTCTTTTGAACTTGTATTTGGTAATGCACGCATTCTTACATGAAGCATGTTCGAGCTGAACATTTTTTTCTCAGTTGCGAATTATTTTGACAGCTATCTGCAGGTTTGAGCTCCATTCAGAACAATGATATAGCAGAATAAGAAAAAAAGAATACATACAAAGAGAAACGTCAAAAAGTTGCAGGGACAGAATGAAAATAAGATTGTAGAGAGCACCTGACCTCTGAGGGCCTTAATCTCCCGGCGAGACCTATATATTGGCGCATTTACGCAAGCTAATTAACTGCCATAAGACTTTTGTTGACGGTTCTTATAGCAGCAAATAGCTTTTCATAAACTGCCTTGGATGTTTATATAAGGCCTTACGAAAGCCTTTTTAAAAGCTATTGCCTATAGCTTGCCTTGGATGTTTATATAAGGCCTTACCCGAATTTATTTTGCATAAGCAATCCATCGAGAGAAAAATTTTTTTTAGCAAAGCTGATTCTGAAATTAAAAAAAATTATTTTTTTATCGGTTTTTTATTTAATTTTTCTGATGTTGTATTTATTATTGCATTTTATTTTATAGTATTTTTTTTTGCGCATCTAATATCTGTTCTTTGTTCTTCCAAACTTCTTGAATGTTCTCTGGCTGTTTTAAGAATTGCTTCTCTGTTTTTTCTCGCTTGTCTATGGTAGGTTCCAGATCCTTTAAATTTTTGCCATGAGTTATTCATTTTTAAGTTTTGTTCAATGTTATTGTAAGCACTTCTTTTCCGTTTTACGATGTTCAATGGCTACTTACCGTTCTTATTTATTTTAATCTGATTTTTTTTATAAGCACAATATTTTAAAAGACACACTTGTTGATCTTCACTGATTATTTTAATTTGTATAAGGCCTTTACAAACAAGCATTATACAAGTTGTTTGCAATGACTTGTCGTGGGGAGTCTTACAGCAGCTATTTTCTTAAACAATTTCAGTAAACAACTTTGGAAGGCCTTATACAAGCCATTTATAACTTATATTTACAAGCCTTGTATAGAGCTTGTTTAACTCATATTTTAAGGCTTTTTAGCAGCTATTTGTTTAAATTTCAGGTGGAAAATTCTTGGCTTGCTCAATATTGCCTTATACAAGCTCTATACAAGCTATTACTTGCCAAATTCGAAAAATTTTACCTTTTACAAGCTAAATTGTTAGTTGGACGCTAGACCTATTATTCGAAATCATCATCAGCATCTCCGTATCATCAATTTACTTGTTAAAAAGGATAATTTCCAATTTACCTTGATCGGCGGGATATCAAGCCTATTTTGGTTTGATATTTTTCTATCTATCCAGAATAGTTAGCAACTAAACTGGGACAGAAAACCACAACCACCACGTCGCACCCCGAGAGTGCCTACCCATAATCACAAAGCAAGTTGGACTAATAATTAGCGGATCTTCTTTGTGATCCCGTGGAACCTTTAATTACACTGATTTAAGATGACTGAGCGAAGGTGAACTGTTGAGAGTTATGAAAATCGTTAGATAACCACTAATTCAATATGTGCAGTTATATTCTTTCGAATACAATCACAAAGACGGCGGGGTCGACAGACATAAAGCAGGGACGATAACCCTTTGTCTATGAAAAATGCTACCAGGAGTATAAATGGTATGATTTCAGTTACAGACCTCATGACCTACTGTGATTCACCGCATCAGTATCATAAGGAAGTTTGCCAGTGTTAGTCTCAGGTGGATAAAATTTCTCAGTCTTCCGAAAAGAAGTCCGTAATGATCTGGGTATTACCTCATTGACCTCCACAAGCATTCCTTCTTAATAAGCCGATGCATTGCTCAGGTGCTACCTCGTGGAGAAACACAGTTCGGACAAATTCAGAACGCGTAAAATGATTAGACTGCTGGTTCCTCTGAAGAAGATCAAACGAGCTTACCGAACATCAATGCATCCCAAATTCAGCACCTAGTTGCATGAACAGTTTCATCTATTTCTATTTCATTATGTTTCTCTTTCGCACTCCAAGCATGCAAGGCAAACATGCGTCGTGTAAACGTGCTTAGACTTCTGTTAAGGAAAATAACCATCGGTTCTCAAATTGAGAAAAAAATTATTGATAATAATATTGAAACATACAATCTTCTAAAATCGTCAAACGGTAGTTTTTTATATTGGAAAACATATTTTGTGATTTTTCGTAAAGGGTGGTTTTCTATGGAATCACACATATGCATATAGATACTTTAAAACCTACGATTTGCATACCAATAATTTTTCTTAAAAATGTTTTTTAGAATTTGACACATACAAAATAATTTTTTAAGAAAACCGCTTAAACGATTTTAAATTTTATTTCCATACAATCATCAAGGAAGTTGTTTTAGCTTATTAAAATATCATATTTTATGTTTTTAAAAAATTTTCTCTCTTAATGTCTCTAATATTCTTCAGCCCTCAGTGTCTTGAACATAAGAGCAAGTACATTCAACTCAGTCATGCGATTTATTTTTTTTTATCAAGGAACTGTATACCTAGCTTAAACAAAAAATCTAACACAAATTATCTTAAGTTATACTTTGATAGAGTCTTGGAGCTTTCCCCCTCCAAGGCGGAGGTCATTTGCCTCTCTGGCTCCTAGAAATATCAAGCTACATACACGTGTATATATTTTTAAAAATTTAACAAAGGACTTTTGACCATTATTACTTGTCTATTTTCCTTCGGAGTTCATAATTTAGTTCCCCCTGTATGTCGGTACCTTTATATAGGTCTACTTTTCAGTTAACAATGTATAACAAATATAATATAATAAATGTTATTTATAAAAAACCAATAGATACTGTTCATCCTCAATAATAAGTCATGTTATAGCCCTGAGGCATATTAGCACGTGTGTCTGATCCAATCATGCATATACTTTACTTTGCACGTTTTCATTTTTAAAATGAAAAGAAAACACACTTGTCCAACGATACGATAATGTGGGTTTAAGAATTTGACAAGCTAATGACACTCAATTGATTTTATCAAAATACTTATTTTGCGTTTATATAGGTTAAGGTACCTATACCTGCATAATGTATGTACATAATGCATGTGAATTCAATATCTGTAATTGAAAAGATGTCTCAACGATTATCTCCTATTAGCTAACTTATGTATGGCATCGTTTATGGTTAACACTTAAGCTCTAGATATGTCAACCGGATAGGAACATTTAAAAAAAAATTGATTTGAAATAAAATTCGATTACAATATGGAGGGAGTTTTTATATTCATATGTAATACATATATGCGAAATCGAACATATTCTTATTGTAAAGCCCTACCCTTTTTGGAAAGCTGGTTTGGCATGATACAGCGTTCTTTTTTGTATCTGAGATTTCCTTTTAAGAAAGCCTGTGTCTACTCATTTATTCATAATATAAGTAAACCATATTATGTATAGTAATCCTCTGAAAGCTTGTCCCATCTAAAAAGATGAATGAATAATAAATATTGTGATATGAAATCCACTTAAAGGATTTTCGGTTGCTAAAGCAACATTCGCTAACAATATGTACTGGATTTTGCTTAATTTATTTGAAAAAGGTTTTCTATTTGAATAACATTTCAGTTGGATTTAATTCGTCAAGAAAGTTTTTTTTGTTGAAATTTTAACATTCTTTGCTTGAGCTGCACCAAAAGCTGTTCCAAAAAATCGATGCTATAAATTCGCAATAAAGTTATCTATGTTTTTTTTTTTTTTTTTCGATTCTACTCGTATATAAGAATAATTCTTTATCAATTATGATGTTCTACCTTCTGCATACATATTTTAGTACAAAACCAGTTTAAGATTCCATTGATATCAATTTGATAATTGCCATGCTGTTCGTTTGATTGAGCCAATAGAGAAATCTAAATAAAAGTCCTCAGCTAAAAAAACCAAAAGAATTCTCTACCTCTTTTCTATAAATCTGATTTCCGGAGACGGTTGACCAGTCAAATAAATATATATGTAAATTGTATTCAGTGTTGACCATCATATCCTTTTTTACTGGGATCTGGGTTCTTTTTTGCTGGAGAAAGTATTAAATTGACCGATAGATTCATAGAGATGGATGGATTTGAAAAAGGTGACGATTTTCTAGTTTATTTGTTTTCAATTTTAAATTTTTATATTCAAAAGTTGTGTTTTTATGATGCAAATAACCCAAAGAGGGAATTTTTAGGCGACAAACGGATTCAATTTCGAATAAAATAGCATAAATAAAATCCTTTATAAATTGTGTCTAGACGAAAGTGTTTTTAAATCAAAATCAGTTCAGTTGGTTTGGCAGTTATGGGCTTTTAAACTAAACAAAATAACATGAAAGTTTTTATCTTTTTTTACTAAATCAATAAGTGATTGGATATTGAGGTCAATTTATTAATGAACAAAGGATAATCCTTTTCCTATTTTATTTTTAATACACACGTTTACATGGTTTTTGACACGAACAGGTAAGAGTCGTTCTAAAGGTAGATTTTGACGCCTTTGAAAAGATTTTAACCAAATTTTGAAAAAAAAATATTGTTTTCATTGGAAAAAAATCAGGTGATTCTACAAAAAATGGAATAAAATGATGATAGTTTGGAAATAACACTTTTGGGAGCAAAAAGTCGTAAAACCTGACTATATATGAACTTTAGAACGTCCTTTCACATAATTGAAAACTGGCCGTCAAAAAAATTGAAAACAACGATATTTTTGAAAACAGGTGTTCCAAAAAACTGAAAATTTTTTTGAACTGTTTAGTATTTTAAGTCGATTTTTTAAGAAAATCATACCCCTCACCTTAATGGTGATAAATATACCCCCTCAAACACAATTTTTTTCTTGTTTCGACCGAACCTGTACCGTCTAGCACTTTTATACAATTTATGCAAAACACCCTGTGTAAATTCTTTTTAAATTTTAAATCACTTGAAAATAGGAGTAAGTTCATGCGATCGAGTGCTGCTTTTTATTTTACATGTATTTAAGAAGAAAAGCAGCATTTTGTGAGCATTTTTGGGGCATCAAGAGATAAAATCACTAATTAAAGGGCACGGGACTGAGGCCAGGGGACTGAGTATTTTCATAGTTTTTGCCACTTAAACATGCTAACGCATTGTACGAAAAAAAAATATATACTTAAGATTTTACTAAGCCTATATTAAAATGCTAAAATATATACATGCTTACGCATAAATATTTTCTGTAAACACTCATCAGGGGACTGAGAAACTGAACGGACAATCCATGACCTCTTGCACAAATGCCGAAACGAAAAGGATTTTACTGTCACCAGACTAAATGCTTCACGCTGCTAGATCTTAATCTTGGATAGTTTTCAAAGTTAAGGATATTTTTGACTGTTTCAATCGGTCAGGGGACTGATTAGAAATCCGAGGGACAAAGTTCAATGATTTTTTTTGTAATAAAACATAATGGTACTAAATATTCTTTTATATCGTAAAAAGATATATTATCTAACGTCAAAAATTAAAAAAAATTTTTGGTTTTGGAACTTAAATGAGAGAACTGTGAGAATTTTGTCCTTCAAAAACGGGCAGAGGATATTTCAGTGGACTGAGAATTAGACCCTTTGAAGAATTTTTTGAGTAATGAAAATTTATCGGATCTTAATAATTTTGTCTGACCATGTAGACATCAATTTGATTTAAAGTTATAAAAAAAATCAGATACAATACTTGAACAGCTATTAAAATATCAGTGGAGCCGTCAAAAACTCTATCGTTTCTAGAATCACTCGATCACTTTTTTACATAGCCTCAAAAATGGCGAAAAACGATTATTTTTTAGTATTCTAACAGGAAGAAGAAAAATGTATAGCTAATAGTTTTGAGCTCAGTGCCCAAAAGTATGCCTGGATACATTCTT
The DNA here is from genome assembly GCA_946251815.1 of Dasysyrphus albostriatus. Classification (NCBI taxonomy): domain Eukaryota; kingdom Metazoa; phylum Arthropoda; class Insecta; order Diptera; family Syrphidae; genus Dasysyrphus; species Dasysyrphus albostriatus. The sequence continues at coordinate 83,947,812 of OX276335.1, forward strand.
TACTTTTCCTCTGATATCAGAGACTCATGATAGCACAAATACATAATACATATTGCACCCTTTTGCTTTCATTGAGAACATCTGTGTACGCACATTGAGTCAGAATTGACCTGCACTTTAAGACTCTATAAATATGGTTACCTGCCATAAAATGTTTCTTACAGTAATTTTTCAGAATCTTAATTTTTTCAAAAACGAGCGTTAAAATAAATTCAAAAATTTACTTTAAATTAAGGCTACCTTTGGGTTGGAAACCATTTTTCAAAAAATGGTTATTTTAGGTACTTTCCTCAGAACTTTTTGTATTGCCTTTCGGTTTTCTTTTTTCAGAACTTTTTGTATTGCTTTTCGGTTTTCTTGAAAATAGTGAGACTGATTGAATTTTTTAGTATGTAATTGAATATGAAGAAAATTTAAAAAGAAAATTCGTCTGTTTAAATGTAGCGACTGAATTTATATGTAATTCTCCAATGCTGTGATTTGTATATTAGTCGTTGTACAAATTTGCATCTTTGAAGGATATGATAGTCATCTTACTAATGAGCCCAACTATCATACCTGGGTGCCGATTCTGGTTCTGTGAAAAAGTCAAGCGAATAAATAGTGTTCACACACATTCGCCGCCAAACATTGCTTTCACTTTTTGGATTCATTTGGCACAAATAAGCGATTCGTGAGCCGTGAAATGCATGAGACAGAAACACTTTTTTCCTTATCGGTTTGACAGATAAAGAGATATAATTGAATTTGACATTCACTCCCAAATGACGGCGTGAAAGAAAATTATTCATATGAAAGTTTTTTATGTTTGGTTTCACATTTTCACAGAACGGTAATTTGGAATTAGTGTGAAAGCATAAAAAGTCTTTCGACTTTTTCACAAAACCAGAATCGGCCCCCTGGGCGAAACACCATGAAGTTGAGCTCATTTAAACTTTTAACTTGAATTATTGATTCAATTTTGTTTATGTAGGAGCTCTCAAAAGGTTTAAATGGTATTGTTTACAAAAATTTTCAAAAAAAATTGTTTTTGGTTTTTAAAAAAATATGAATTCGAAGAAAATTGGGGAAAATATAATTCAAAAACGACCCGGTTGATTTCTATTAAGTTCAGTAGGTAATTTACAGTTTTTACTTTTGTGCAAAAATAACGGTTGGTTAACCTTCACAACAAATAGTTTAAACCCTTAAAGAAAATCTCATAACTTACGATATTGGTACTAAAGGCAAGTTTTGGATTCGTGCAAAAACAAATTTCGAGATAACAAGACAAAACCAAAAAGTGGGTGGCAAAATTCTGTCTTTCTGTTCAGCTACAGCCTTACTTCTTCGACGAACTGGGCGACATCTCTGCCTAGCCACTTAAAAACATCCTGAAATTCATTCAGAACTCAGGATGGTTCAGGGAGGTGGTTCCCCACCTAAAACTTCCCCTTAACTTCATCCCTATCCCTCCTTACCATATTTACCCTGGGGAGCGCAATCGATCCAACGAGATCCGAGTAAGATGATGCGGCTCGACGTATTATCACCCCTTCTAACCTATCCTAACGACTGGATTGGTTTTCGTAAAACTTGGTACATAATGAATTTTGGTGATTTTGAAAACATATTTGTTTCCATTTTTTTTACTAAAAATAACGGTACTGGCCATATATTTTTTTTAAGCAATTTTGATAAAAATTAATTTTTCTCAAAAACTGCTCGAAAACTTTTCTTTAAAACATCCAAACAATTTCTTTTTGCAAAAGCTATTTTTGGATGGGAAACCATTTTCAAAGAAGGGTCATTAATGGTACCTTCCAAAGAATTATTTTTATTTGCGATACAGGTTCAGGCATGTTCTGGACTCGGGCGAAAAAAAATTTGAGATAACAAATGACATCACTATGATAGAGAACACCAAAAAAGTGGGTGGCACAATTCTGTCTGTCGGTTCGTCTATAGCCTAAGCTGCTCGATCGATTTTCTTCAAACTTGGTACATAGTGGTTTTTGGTGATTATGTCCACTCGTTTTTTTTTCATTTTTTTCATAAAATTTTTTTCTAAATTAACTTGAGAGTTGAGATTTCAACGTGTTTTTTATTTTAATAAATAAAAGATGTTAATTTTAGTACCTAACTTAAAACACAAATTATTTATGTATTTATTGGCTTTCTTCCTAATATTTTCGATTTTTTTTTGTATACTCGTACACAGGCTTTCAAAAACTGTGAATATTTTCGTGTACTTTAATTTCAATAAGACCTATTTTTAAAATTTTTGAAAAATGTTTCAATTTTTTTTTTTTGAAAATCAAATATTTTGAAAACGGTTTGATCAATTTATTTGAAACTCGATACTCATGAGTTTTTTAGTACTTTCTAAAATTTTTTCAGAAAAAATGTGAAATATATGAGAAAATAACGGTACCTTCCATACAAAAGTTAAAAAACCGGAAAGGAAAATATAATTTTTCTCAAAACCAACTCCTACAATTTTGATCAAACTTTTTCCATATACTTGAGTTAATACGATCTACTACAAAAAATTATACATTTTTGGGCTTATCAACTATTAGTAGCACCTGCTCTAGAACGTGTTTTTTATTTTCAATGTTCTCATTATGGACTCAGCTGATTTGAATATAAAATTTTAAATACATATTTGAAATGAGATTGAATTATATTGCTTATACAAATTTATCAAACAAATTTTTTTTTCGAATTAAAAAAAAAAAAAAAATTTAAATTCCATACTTCAAAAACAGGCTGACAAATTTTCTTTTATATTTTATTTTTTTTTTATATGCACATAAATAAATACTTAAGATTTGCATACCAAAAGTTTTCCTAAAAAATGTTTTAAAAATTGTATATAAAAAAAAATATTTTTTAACAAAACCGCTCCAACGATTTAAATTTGTTTTCATTCATACACTCATATTCAATAAAGAATTAAGATGGTGTTCTTTTTTCCAACTCAAACTCTCAACGAAGTTTTATTTTTTAGCAAATTTAAATATCGTATTTCATGCTTTTAAATATTTTTCTTTCATAATTTCCATGTCTTTACCTATAATTTTCTTAAGCCAACAGTGCCCTGAACATAAGAGCAAGTACGCGCGACCCAGTTGTGCATTTTATTTTTTTCAGATTTTCTTCAAATAAGTCATTTTGATTTCGAAAGTTTTTTTTTATACAAAAGCTTCTTAATAATGGAAATAGATTTTCTTCCTAAAATTTCCAAAAAAATATTTTTTGTATTTTAAAAAAAAAATTCAATTTCTTTTTTTGAAAATCAAACATAATGAAAACTTAATAGTCAATTTTCTTAAAACTTGATATTTAAGAGTTTTTTTATGAAAATTTTTTACTTTTATGAAAAAATAACGATACCTTCCAAACAAATAATAAAAACTCGTAAAGGAAAATATTTTTTTCTCTAAAAAACGGCTGCTAAGATTCTTATAAAACTTTTTCTGTCTATTAAAATAAGTGCGATAGACTACCACAAATTATAAAAACTTACAAATAGCAACTAACAACTATTGACTGTAGGTACTTCTAATAGAACGTTTTTAATTTTGAAATTTCTTACTATCGACTTAACAGATTTTGATTATTTTTTTATATACACATGTCAAATAAGTTAAAAAAAAATTCATACAAAAATTTTCAAATTTTTTATTGAATTAAAAAAAAAAATTATTTGAAAATTCGTTATCTTGAAAACAGGTTGATAGTTATTTTTGAAATTTTATTTGTATATGCAAATAAATAAATACTTACAATATGCATGGCAAAAATTTTCTTTAAAAGTGTTTTAAGAATTTGGTATGTACAAAATAATTTTTTTAAGAAAACCACTCTAACGATTGAAAATATTATTTTCCATGCAATCATATTCAACCATGAATTAAGATGGCGTTCTTTTTTCATTTAGAACTCTCAAAGAAGTTATTTTAGCTTATTTAAATATCCCATTTCATGCTGTTTAACATTTGTCTCTAATAATTTCCATGTCTTTTCATATATAATGCTCTTAAACTCTCAGCGTCTTGAACTTAAGAGCAAGTACTTGCGACCCAGTCATGAATTGTATTCATTATTGGCTGATTAGATTTTAGAAAATTTTTGTATGCAATAATTAACAGTAGGTATTAATAAAATTGCACAATACAAATTTCAAGCAAATATTTTGTGAATTTTTAAAAGAAATTTCAAAATGTTTGTTTTTTAAAATACGAAATTTCAATATTGGCTTGATAATTTTTGTTGGAAATTTTGATTTTTATCTGCATACGTATGCAAATAAAAATTTTAAATTTGCATATCAATTTTTTTAAATGGTTTAAAAAACAGTGTTTTTTAAAAAACCACACCAACAATTTTATATTTTTTTTTGTCAAATTCGTATTAATATACATTAGAATTCAGATAGTATATCTTTTTTACATTTCAAATTACTGAAAGAGTTCTTTTAGCATTTTAAAAACTAATTCAATTCTCTTAAACATTTTTCACTTATATCTTACTTACTTTACTTTACTTTAGATGGCGCTCACAGTCCGGGATGGATTACGGCCTCAAACAACAAGCCCCTCCAGCCAGCTCGGTCCCTAGCTTACTGCCTCCAGTTACACACTCTCCAAGTTGGTTGAGGTCGCTCGTGCTGGTGCGTGTCCATACGCTCCACGTGTCCCAGCTTTTTGACTAGGTCGATGTCGCTGTAAAGCTCGTAGAGCTAATTGTTAAATCTTCTCCTCCATACTCCTTCGATATAGACTGGACCAATTTTCACTTATGTCAATATTTTTAAATAAGATTTTTTTAAGATTCTACAAGAAACTTGAACAAAAAGGAAATAACGTTCGATCCAGTACCTATTACATATTTTTTTTGATCAGCAGTTAATGATGTGATATATTTTATTAAGAATCATATACACATTTTTATTTTTAATTCACTCTTTTTTTAATTAATTTTTATATTGTTGAATGAAAATAATAATTGAAATATTGCAAACAGCAATATTGATTTCCATTATTATACCCTGCTTGCATCCTGTTATAATATCTATTAACTAGTACAGCTTCATACAATACAACCAAATCACTTCTTGAATTATTCATTCGATTTGATCAATTCCACCGGAAATCACGTTCCTTTAATATAAATAAACGTTTTCAAATGATTAACATAAATAAGCATAAATGGAGACACTATCCCTATTCTATAATACCCAAACATTTCCAAAAAATTTATATTCCCAACGTTGAACAATAAATAATCTACTGAAGAATATTCTATTGAAAGTGTAGGCAAAGTGCGAATTTTGCTTAAAACGAGTAGTATAGAGGAAAAATAGATCTGACTAGAATATAGAACAAACAGCAGAAATCATACATCCTTTATCCACGATTACATTACATGAAGTATGACGCAATCACTCACCTCAAATAAAACAAATGAATAACAACATTACTTTAAGCATGAGATTTTATAATGGAGATGAGTTTTTGATATATTGAAAACACATTAGAAGAACGAAATACATAACGGGTGATTTTTTAGCTGGTTTGGTTTTGGCAACACTGGTTTTGATAGCTGACGTGTGTTTAGTACCTTGTGTCACTGTCAAACAGCTTCAATTTGGTTTGCAATTCAACCATGGATCGTCTTACAAATGAACAACGCTTGCAAATTATTGAATTTTACTATCAAAATTCGTGCTCGGTTCGAAATGTTCAAAATGTTGGAAATTGTGTTCAGCGATGAGGCTCATTTTTGGTTGAATGGGTACGTAAATAAGCATAATTGCCGCATTTGGAGTGAAGATCAGCCAGAAGCATTGCAACAGCTACCAATGCATCCCAAAAAAGCCACTGTTTGGTGCGGTTTATGGGCCGGCGGCATTATTGGGCCATATTTCTTCAAAGATGATGCGAATCGCAGCGTTACTGTCAATGGTGAACGCTACCGAGCGATGATAACAAACTTTTTTTTGCCCGAAATGGAAGTTCTTGACTTGCATGATATGTGGTTTCAACAAGACGGTGCCACATGCCACACAGCACGCGAAACAATGGCGCAATTGCGAGGCGAGTTTGGTGAACAGTTAATTTCACGTTTCGGGCCGGTCAATTGGCCGCCTAGATCGTGCGATTTGACACCATTAGATTATTTTTTGTGGGGGCATGTCAAGGCTAATGTCTATAGGGACAAGCCCGCTTCGATTGACGCACTGGAAGCCAACATCCATGCATTCATTCGTGAGATACCGGCCGATATGCGTGAGAGAGTATGCAAAAATTGGACTCAGCGGATGGGCTACCTGAGACGCAGCCGCGGTCAAAATTTGCATGAAATTATCTTTAAACATTAAATTGCAAGGTTCAAACTATCGATTCAAATAAATATTTCATTCATTTTTTCGAATTTTTTGTGTTTTTTTGTTTTTAAAAGTTCTAAGCCTCTTAAAAAATCACCCTTTAGCTAATGCTGGAAGCTACAATAAAAAGGATTCTACATACATATGTAGGTAAGATAATAAACATGAAAGGGCCTTTTTTTTTTGTCTCAATTAAAAAAAATGTAAAATGGCTTTTTGTTAAAAAAACACCTACTAACAATTTCAAACACTGCAACTCTAAGAAATTTTTAAATTTCATAGAAACTAGAGTTGCACACTGCAAGGATTCGATTTGATGTTTAAAACCAACATCTGTGAAGTTGGCATGATAATAATTTTAACGTGGATATCCCAGAACAATTCGGAATCAAGAAAGGAATTTTCAAATTTTTCAGATTTAATTGCATTTTTATTCGGAATTTTTCAATTCATCGAATAGGTAAAAATAAATTACATACATACATAAATTTGGTGGCACAACAGCTCGTGGAGAACCAGGGTCTACACTGACTTACAACTCTCAACCATTCCTGTGTTCATGTTATTGGCAGGAATCGAGGGGACCTACAATTTTCTGCCGATTCCGAATGGATGAGAAGCACTTCTCATGACAATTATACTCTTGGAGGATTTGTCAGTTCCTCGCAAGAGGCAGTACCTCGGGAAAAGCATTTCTGTTTTTAGGTGGCGGCGGCTCGGAAGAATAAGTACTGGGTGTAATAGAGTATACGTGAAGTTAGCAACAACTGGCCTAGCTATAAACTTGCATTAAGGCTCTAGTTAGCGGTTTCATTTTCCAAAGCTTAAATTTTTGAAAGAAAAGACAGCAAATACACACTGCACAGACCAGTTTTGAATCTGCAGTAAGGCTCTAAACTTACTTTTTTTTTTTGGGAATTTCACACAGCAAAGTGGCTATGTCTAAATTTTGAAATACTTGCTTCGAAAATATGTCATACCGAACAGTTAACTTCTCACAAAGCAAGCAATATTGGAATTTGCAGTGAGATTTCAAATTAACAGTTAACAGTATACTTCAAGAAAAGGCTCAAAATTTCAAACGTAAAAATATGCAAGTTAAATGCAAAATAAAAAAACGTTTAGAATTTTAAAGAACTGTATGCACAAAAACATAGATATTGTAATATTTTCTCAGGTTGATTAATAAAACCTTTTCTACATTATTTAAGCTTCTACTTATCTATTTCGTAAGTCAAAACACTTTACTTTCTTACTACAAAACAATTTATTATTCACCACTCAACTATACTGAAATTAAATCACCAACTTTGCTTTTCACTTTTATTAGAACCAACTTTACTCATTTACGATTAAAATTAAAATGTGTCCATTGGGGTTCAAACACGTCATTTTATACCCATCACACAGGTTCCAAAAATAGCTTCAAGGTTCTAGTACTTGCTTCTAAAGCTTTCCATAAAGGAAATTTCCCATAAATTTCCCTTTCTAAAGCTTTCATTCTGACATTTAGTATTAAAAGTTCTAAAGCTTACTGAAACTCTCCGTAGGTTGATTTTTATCAGGTTATAGGCCGGAAGATGGCGCTTCTTCATTCAAGAGTTGTTATAGTACAAATGTGAGAGTCGTTACAATATTATATGAGAGAAAAATGTTTGAAGCATGTAATTTGTTTTCTAATAACTTAAACAACTCTACTAATAGTTTGAGCTAAGGAAAATAAATGTTAACTCAATTCTTAAATAAATATCAATTTATATGGCAAACATTTTGAAAATCGTGTGAGTGGTTTACCTCTCTTTATAAAAGTGATTCCAAGACTTTGCTTATGCAGTAAAGTAGAGATATTGCCCTGTAACCTTTAAGATTTTTTTTTTTTTTTTTTTTTTCCCATGGGTAGGTGCAAAACCTACATCATCAGGCTCTATGAGGACTGAAAAACGTATGCACATAGGTGTGTGAGATTCTTACTACACTTCAACCACCTCTACTTCCAGATTGCAACTAAGTTGAAACTTATCTAGGAATTTATTTTAAACGAAGTTAAGTAACGTGTTGCAGGTTACTTTCTGGTCAAAGTTCCAACTTAATCCGCGATTTTAAAGCGGTTTTTTGTTCACCGCACCAAGTCGGAAGGTTTTGTTCTTCGCAGATGGCGTACTAAATTCGACTCGTCAAGAATGTCAATAATCGTTGAATTAGCGTGTTCTAATAGTCGATTTCAATGTTTTCGCGCGAAACTTTTTATTTTGTCCCGGACCGTAGGAATCCCGAGATCCCTATGAAGATCTTCGTTTCTTATATACCACTGAGCATTTACAAATGACCTAAGCAATTTATTTTCAAACGTTTGTAAGTTATTTAGTTTGTATCGCAGGTACAACCCCAAAGTTGTATACCATAAGTCCAAACAGGTTTAAGAACCTGTCGGTATAAAATCAATTTATTTTCAATACTAAGCTTTGAATATTTACCGAGTAACCAGTTCATATCTCTTAATTTACTTTTTAGTTCTTCGCATTTCTTTTTCACGTGCGGCTTCCATTTTAATTTCGCGTCTAGAGTCATTCCCAGATACTTTGCCTCATTTGCAAATGGAACACGAGCGGTATTAAGAAAGACGGGTAATCTATTTATTTTTTATATGTAAAGTCCACGTGGACTGACTTTTGTTCATTGATCGCTATTCGCCATGTTTTCGTCCACTCATTAACATTATTAAGAGCATTTTGTAATTTAATTGTAGCTTCGCTAATCGTTTTACCTACTGCTTGTATTGCAGTATCATCAGCAAACGTGGCTACAATAGTGTCATCTGTTTGAGGTATAACGCGTGTAAATAAAAGGTACAGAACTGGACCTAATACACTTCCTTGTGGTACCCCAGCCACTATTTCTTTGAAATCAGAATAGTCATTTCCCTGTCTTACACGAAAAAGTCTTTCATTTAGATATCCGTTTAGAATGTTGTAAAGTCCTTCAGGCAGAACTTGTCTTAATTTGAATTTGAGGCCTTCGTGCCACACTTTGTCAAACGCCTGCGACACGTCCAAAAAGACAGTCGAACAGATTTTCTTTTCTTCAAGAGCTCTCTCAATTACGTCAGTAATTCTATGCACTTGATCAATTTTCGACTGCTTGCTTTTAAATCCTAACTGATGTTCAGCTATTGATTATTTCTCTTTTATAATCGGCTGCAGCTGCAGGAGTGACTTCCGCAACTTTCCAGTGGCTCGGAAGATATTCTAACTTTAGAGTGGCGTTTGTTAAGAGGGTTGAATACTTATTTACAAGGGAGCACTTTATAAATTACTACCGTAATTAAGTCATATCCTGGAGCTTTATTGGACTTAAGCTTCTTTATTTCTCTTTTTAATTCATTTGAGGTAAAATTCATATTTATTTTTTCGTTGAGTTCTTGCTCATGAACGGCTTGAATGTTTCCTCTAAGTAATCGGCGAATACCGTCGCTTTTTCTTTGTCACTTTTAGCCCATTTATTTTGGCTTTTCTTAATCGGGGGCACTGGAAACTTTGTTTTTTTTTTTTGTTGTTTTTATAGCTTTTCAAAGTGAGTAGTTGGATTTTTTCCCCGCTGTCAAGCATTCAAGGTAGTTTTCAACTTTAAGGTTTTGGAAATATAATATCGCCGTTTTCAGCATATTACTCAAGCAATTTAAATAATCTGTTTATGTTGATCGTCAACAAGAAGATAGCAATATTAGGCAACTTTTTCAGGAAATATTTGGAGATGCCATCAGGTCTTTCTTCTTAGAGTTGCCTATAGGTATTGATAGTGGCATTCAATTCCTCTGGATAATCTAAAACATTCACTTAAATTCTACAAGTCGTATTTTGTTTCGTATTCGCAGTTGAAATCGCAGGCATTGAAAAATAGAGCCCAAGGAAAAAGCACTTAAATCGATTTTGAAATAAAGCCCAAGAAAATACTGAATAAATTGTAGATTTTGTTTCTAATTTTTGGTGATATTTCCTTGTTTCGCTTTCTTCAAATGCGAAATAAAGCCCAAAACGGGAAAAATTGCCAAAAACAACTGCAATATAGGAAAATGTCACCCAAACGTTAATATGCAAAAGAAACTTTGCATACACCCAAATTCTCACCCACCCCAAATTTTGTAGTGTGTCCAAGCAGAGGTTGCAGGCGGGCAGCATGCCCCTTGATACGTTCGATGTTTCTCATTTAATTTGGGCGCTATTTCCTTGGGTGATATTTCCTTACGCCAAACTCGTACTCATCTCGTAAAAAAATCGTAATTTTTCAAGTCGTTTACGTTGGATACGAGAAGTTTTAAAAAACAAAGTATATCGTTGCTTGTAGACAATTGTCAAATAACTAAAATGTCATTAAATGAAATTATTTGTGCTGTTTTTCTTCTCTTTTTGTAAGTCCCCAAAACATCTAACAATAATTTGCCACACATTAGCCAACATACAGCTTTTTGATTGTGGTCTGGATACCATTAAGGCCCTTAAGGTTTCCCAAAACGATGGAACTACATTATCCAATAGAAAAGCATCACAGAAGAATTTGTCCTCAACTCTGAAGGAAACACGCTTTGGAGAATGATGCCTGCTGAGATTTGGAATATGATATAATACGAAAACTCGAATGCGATGTTGTGCGTTTCTCAATACTAATACGAGTGAAGTTGAATGTACGACACCTGTGAAGTTAGCAGGTCACATAGTGTATCTCAGGAACCAAGCATGCTGGGAACTTGCAATAAGGCTCCACATTTGCCGTTTTCTTGCATTTCAAGAAAAGGCTACTTCAAAACTTTGAGGTCCTTTTTTTGACTTCCAAGCATGCTAGGAACTTTCAGTAAAGCACCAAATTTGCAAGTAGCCTATTCTTGAAACTGTAAATTTGGAGCCTTACTGCAAGTTCCTAGCATGCTTGGTTCCTGAGATACACTGTAAAGTTAGCAGGTCATTCGATTACATCCTTATTTGACGAATTGCAAAATTGTGAATAGAAATGCAAGAAAACTGCAAATTCCTGTCAAGGACCTATGTATTTGCGTGGGTGAAAGTTGCCCTGCTAACTTCACAGACGTGAATATGGGTGATTATGAAGGTTTGAAAAGTGAGCGGGATTCTTTTCGTTAAATGTGGTGTGTGTTGTTGTTCTGAGGTCTTCTAGATGCACGCATTCTTCGCCTTCTAACAAGAACTCTGGGAGGTGAACTGGCAAAAATCTTGAAAATTTACCTCGAAGAAGTTGGCAAGTGCTTCTGCCTTTTATGCGGAAGTCTGTTTTCTGTCTGTTGTTGATATTTTCCTCCCAGATAGTTTTCCCTTTTCCAAGGATAAAGTTTATATTTTTAAGGAAATCTCATTGAAGTTGATTCTTTCAAATCTCTTTTGTAGTTGAGAGTCCTGAAAATGTTTAATCGCCCGGTCAAACATAACTTCCATGCTATTTAGTTGAGATCAGCGCCTTTTATAGTCTTCGTTCTCCGTGCTGTAAGTGTGGTAGAGTATCTCTTGGAACTTCTTTTCTCAGCCTTTTACCTGAGCTGATTGATGCCAAGGCAATTTGAGAAAGAAGATTAGTAAACCTATTCTTACTTTTCCTCGGAGTCTTCTGGTTGCCCAGCGTGTTATTGACTGCCCTCCTGAACTCATAGGTTTCCCCGTCGATTTCACTGTTGTTTAGGTTAGTGTATAGCTTGTTATCTCCAGTAGTTGAACTTTGGTGTCACAACGATATTTGTTGCAGTCAATTCTGTCAAACCTGATATAGTACTACGGACCAGGTAGAACAACCATTTTCCTATTTGTTTGCAAATGGCTTTTAAAGATTTGTTTCCCTGACTGAATGAAGCCACAAAAACAAAACGAAAATTATTTCCCAGCAGTTTTAATTTTAAAAAAATTTCGATAAAAGGAATCACAATCGACGTCTGAGAATCAGCCACATAGCCATTCAATGAAAGATCCAATTATTCTCTGGCCTTTATTTCGATATAATTGAATTTTTTAAAACCAAAATGAAACAGTTTAAATTTAAATAACTCAAACCTATTTACCCTTGAACTCAGTAATGTTTTCAATTTAGATGACCTTTTGTTGTTGAAACCAAATATTTTGCCAAAAGGGACACAATTTACATCTAGTTGATTAGTCCTTAGAAATTTGATTTACGTTGGGATGATTGGTTGCCTGAAAGCCGTTCACAGTGTCAGTCAGCTGGTGGTAGAATGGCGCAGGCAACCTGATGGCTCCTGGCAACATGATTGTTAAAATTTTAATTACATTGATCCCTGCATCATCGAGCATTATTCGTGGAAACAAAAACCACTTTTGAGGTTCGCAAAACGAATATCGTAATTGCGTCATAGAGCTTTTATTGAAACGTTGCGGTTATAAAGCACTGATTGCCCTTACCATCACATACTATATTCTCTTTAATATAGATTTTTTTTAGTGTAATTTGATTAGCCATACGCATAAAATGTACCTAGCCAATTGCAATTTATAATAATGTTTACTTCGAGCTTATAGGAATTTCGGAAAAGCATACCTACCTATGTACATAAATATACATACACATATACATTAGGTACTCGTATAAATACCAGAAACATTATCGATTTTTTTTTTGAAAATAAAAAATACGAATATTTTTTTTAAACCATTATTATCAATTGAATTTTTTTTAACCAATTAAAAAATGTTAATACATACCTGGTGAAAATAAAAGAAAAACTCAAAGCTATAGTTAATGATAAAAACAATTCAAAAAGCCATATGGGAAAAAATATTGATTAACCGGTGGTCACTGGTTGCTTTAATCAAATATTAAATAAATATAAAATAATTGGCGTTGGTTTGCCGGTCGAAAATGATTAATAGGGAAGGATTTTTTTTTATCTCAGTTACACTCATTGAAGTTTTCCAATTATTCAGTTTTCTGTATGTATCTTTGCATTGTACATTTTCGATGTGCATCGATTTTGAATATCTGATTGAAATAATGGAGTAGGAAATTTGATTATCTATTTGAATGTGAATATGAATATTTGTGATTATCATAGATATTGGAATGCAGGATGAACTGGTGAGCATACCTAAGTTTAGGATCCATTGGTTTTACACAGTAATTCGGTCATGAGCCAAATTATTCAAAATAAAGTGAGCTGAAAAGATTTCTCATTCCATTTTGCAAAAATTTGCCTGTTAAAATATGTAGGGTTTTTCAACACCGACGCTACAAAAGTAGAGCGACAGGGACAGCAAACGACGCTATATTTTTTGCCGCTCTTTAGTAAGGTTTGCAATTTCATGATGGAAAGATATACGGCCAACAACGAGTCAAAATTATTAAAATTTACTACCGAAATTCGAAGTCAGTGGCCTCAATGTTAAGAGCGCTACGTCCAATTGATGGTCGTCATAATCGTCCTAGCAGATCAACAATTGAGCGTCTAGTGGAAAAATTTGAATCCACAGGCACAGTACAAAATCTTCAGCGATGAGGCTCATTTCTGGCTGAATGGCTTCGTCAATAAACAAAATATGCGGTATTGGTCAGGCAGCAATCCACACGTACTCCATGAGTCATCATTGCATCCCGAAAAAATTACGGTTTGGTGTGGTTTATGGGCCGGCGGCGTCATTGGGCCGTACTTCTTCCGTGATGATCAAGACCGGCACGTTACTGTGAATGGGGATCGCTACCGTTCAATGATAACCGAATATTTTTGGCCCAAATTGGATGATATGGACTTGGAGGACATGTGGTTCCAACAGGACGGGCGTCACAAGCCACACAGCGAATGTCACAGTCAATTTATTGGAAACCAAGTTTGGAGAACGTGTTATCTCACGAAATGGTCCAGTCGCTTGGCCGCCTCGGTCGTGCGATTTGACGCCGTTAGACTATTTCCTGTGGGGCTACGTCAAGTCTATGGTCTATGCCAACAAGCCAGCGACGATTGATGAACTTCGTACGAATATCTAACGTGAAATTGCAGCAGTATCGGCCGATTTTTGCTTGAAAACCGTCGAAAATTGAGTTCAGCGTCTGGACTTCTGCATGCGTGCCCGTGGTGGCCATGCAAAAGAAATCAAGTTCCATACATAATGGCATCGAACGTACTTTCACAAGGAATAAAGAATTTCATTGATATCCAAAACTGTTTTTGTTTTATTTAAAAAAAAACTTTTGTAGCGCTCTTATTGAAAATACATAGTTCTGTAACAAGTTTAGGTTAGGTTAATGGGCTAACTACCTAGGTCATAATTATCTGATTTTTGCGCAGGTATCGAGCGACCTCCATCGTTCGTTTGCCGTAGCTAGAGTTTTGCTCTCTATTACCTGTTATAGAACTGGTCCCGATACCAGAAAAGTCTTGGTATCGTTTGGTATCGGTATCGGAAACCAAAATGATACCGAGACGATATCAAACGATACCTTACCTACCAAAATTTACCGATACTCTCGATGGTATCGTTTGGTATCGGCAGAAAATATAGATTTTTGAATATTATTATTAATTTATTACAAACAACAAAATTTTGAAGTCGGTTGCTAGGAAAAGGCTCTAATGATCTTAATGACATTTTCAGGCTTTTCTCCTATTAAGGCTTAGGCAATAATTTTAAATTAAAACTGCCCACTGCGACTCCTATTTACTTATGTTTGCTTTCTCCAAAATCAATCATTTAGATGAAATTTCCAGACTTGAATTTTTTTAATGAGTAAGTGATGCTAGTGAAATCCATAAAATAGCGGGTGATTTTTTAAGCGGTTTAGAACTTTAAAAAAAAAAACACAAAAAATTCGAAAAAATGAATAAAATATTTATTTGAATCGATAGTTTGAACCTTGCAATTTAATGTTTAAAGAAAATTTCATGCAAATGTTGACTGCGGCTGCGTCTCAGGTAGCCCATCCGCTGAGTCCAATTTTGGCATACTCTTTCACACATATCGGCCGGTATCTCACGAATGAATGCATGGATGTTGGCTTCCAGTGCGTCAATCGAAGCGGGCTTGTCCCTATAGACATTAGCCTTGACATACCCCCACAAAAAATAATCTAATGGTGTCAAATCGCACGATCTAGGCGGCCAATTGACCGGCCCGAAACGTGAAATTAACTGTTCACCAAACTCGCCTCGCAATTGCGCCATTGTTTCGCGTGCTGTGTGGCATGTGGCACCGTCTTGTTGAAACCACATATCATGCAAGTCAAGAACTTCCAATTCGGGCAAAAAAAAGTTTGTTATCATCGCTCGGTAGCGTTCACCATTGACAGTAACGCTGCGATTCGCATCATCTTTGAAGAAATATGGGCCAATAATGCCGCCGGCCCATAAACCGCACCAAACAGTGGCTTTTTCGGGATGCATTGGTAGCTGTTGCAATGCTTCTGGCTGATCTTCACTCCAAATGCGGCAATTATGCTTATTTACGTACCCATTCAACCAAAAATGAGTCTCATCGCTGAACACAATTTCCAACATTTTGAACATTTCGAACCGAGCACGAATTTTGATAGTAAAATTCAATAATTTGCAAGCGTTGTTCATTTGTAAGACGATCCATGGTTAAATTGCAAACCAAACTGAAGCTGTTTGGCAGTGACACAAGGTACTAAACACACGTCAGCTGTCAAAACCAGTGTTGCCAAAACCAAACCAGCTAAAAAATCACCCTTTATTTATGTGCATTGTTTTCCTGTGAACCTATGACTCCGCATTTTAGTGTCGAATACCTAATCGCAACTTTACTCAGACATTGTGAAACAAGCCTTTGAAAATTATTAAGGCAACAAAAAAAAACGTCAGTTAAAAAAAATACCAAGCGAGTTTAACTACAAGATCAAGAACATGTTATCAAATCGTGCATTTAATTTTGGTTGACGACTGAAACCAGACCGAAACCAGACGAGACCGATACCGAGACCACACATTGTTGTACGAAACCATACGAGACTAAGTTATACGAGACCGATACCGAGACGATACTAAAATTTTTCGATTTTGACGATACCGAGACGATACTTAGAAAATTATCGTTTGGTTTGGTATCGTGGCCAGTTCTACCTGTTTAAGATTAAAGGATGGGAACTGAACTATTGTTTCTGCTTGATTTAGATCAAAAGTTGAACCTATCCTTGCCAGCTCATCAGCGCTTTTATAACCTTGGACACCACTGTGGCCCGGAACCCAGTAGAGCCTTATGTTGTACTGTGCACCAAGAACCCTAAGCTCTTCGATACAGCAAGTTACAAGCTTCGATTTAATTTTGATGGCAAAAGCACTTTATTTACGCTTGGCTATCAATAAAAAAGGTAATATCAACTTATGGTATTGCCATCATTGAGACCTGTTTAGCAGCTTTTGTCACTTTCCCGTGGCCCTTCATATACTTACTGGCAGTGTTGCCAGAAAATATTTCTTGAAATCGGGGATTACCACATTAGAAATCGGTGTAAATCGGGGAAACAGTATTAAGCCTACAAGACCTGAAAACGCTACCCAGATTGAAAAAAAAATGGCCGCGTTCAAATGTATTCTAAACGCCAGAAAGCTGTTTTTGACATATTTCATAGAATACCTTTGTTACCTAAGATTTTTAGGATAGCTTGGGATCTCTTTTACAACAACACAAACCTATCCAAATCGCTTGGGGAACAAGTTTGACCGTGGCCAGTAATTTTTTCTGATTTTTTACGTAGATTTTGTTTTCATTAGAATTATTAGAAAAAAACTATTTGTTTGAAAGTAAAAATGTCTTATTTTTTAAACCAGTTTATATTTCTAAAATCTCAGAGGACTCAGAGCGCTCAGAAATATAAACAAAATTCCTCTAAAAAATTCCTCACTTTTCCCCTTAAAAACTGAAATCGAAATTTTTTGGGTTCGCTTGCTCTATTATTTTTTGTCGCAGTAAATTACATAAAAAGAATATAAAAAGAGTTGCTTTGACTTCTATGTAAGGAATACTGTTTGTATTATATTCTCCTGCTCTGTCAAAAAATCGAGGAAAAATACTAAGCGGTCAAGAAATATAAACTGGCCAGTTCATTTCGTCTGTTTTATTTATTTTGAATTGTTTGTTCATTTTTGAACGTAATATTATTTAAGCACAGTGAGTGAAACCTTTAAATTTAAATTAGATATTTTTATTTCTAAATCTTCTTGATGTATCTAATGCCAAAGTATTTGGTTGAAAATATAATATATCAAGATGTTGGAACAAGAATTTATGGAAATTTCAACGAAATCTTAATGAAAACTCAAGATTTCAACGGAACCTTAGTGAAATCACACTTCACCAATTCGAGATCTCAACATTTTTCAACTGAAATCTCAGATGTCAGGATTATTTTACTACTATAAGGTAGACATAGCCAGGTTAAAAAATGCACACATTTAAAAAAAAAGACTGTAAATACTAGTAGAGAGACTATTTTATTTTTCTTTTATTCGAAATATTAAACATCGGGTAAAAGTGTCATGCTTGGATCAAAAATCGGTTCATCGGAAAGGTTTAAAAATCGGAAGAATTATGGTAAATCGGTGTTTTTGGCAACACTTCTTACTGGACTAGTTGAGAAGATTGAAATTTTTTGTATTTAACAAATATGAACATTAGGGCGGTTCTTATATTGGGTTTTTTGAAATTTTGAGTTGGATAGGCATAAATGACTCTACATAGAAAAAAAAAATTTTCTAATTTTTTCAGATTTTTATTTCACCCCCTGGTCTTCCTATTTTCACTTTGAGGCACTAATTATGGGGCTTGGGTGATTCTAATAAAACGCGAGAAAAACAATCTGAGGGTGTAGATTAGATAAAGACGAGAAAAAATAGTGTCGGAGGGGGGTATATTTTTCCCCTTTTAGGCGGGAAAGAGAATACTAACAATGCCACACCTTAGCTTTTTATAAGGCCACGATTCCATTCTATAATACGCTTTCTAAATAAAGTTGTTATTGCAAATAGTTTTTGAAAAAATAATTTTCATATTTAAAAATTAAAAAAAAATAATAGTTTTTTTAAGATTAAAACTATTTTTTCAGAAAGAAAGCATATTATTGAATGGAATCGTGGCTTTAAAAAAAGCCATGTATGTGTTCCCGATATTTTGAAATATTTTTTTCTATTTTTAAACAAATTTCTAGAAAATTACTCCTCCCGCCTGAACGGGGGGAAATTGACCCCCCCTCTGGTACAATTTATTTTCTCGTCTGAATCTAATCTTTAAATTCTGATTTATTTTCGCGTGCTATAAGAACAATCCCTTAACCATAATTAGTACCTTAAAGTGAAAATAGGGACACCAGGGGGGTGAAACAAAAATCTGAAAAAATTAGGGAAATTGTTTTTCAATGTTTTGAATCGAATGAGGGCTATCCAAGACTACGTCCAATCTAAAAACCACTCTAATGTAAATATATGTACGAAAATCAATTTAATGAACTTTTATGTTAACTTTGATTCAGTTGCCTCATATATGTTTGTTTTTTTTGTGCCTCAACTTTCGTGATACCTTTGTCCTGGGATAATTGACGAAGGCTGAATATAATATTTGTATCTAGTTATAGCTGGAATTTCAACCTTGCTTTCTAAATTGAAATCGCAATGAAATTAAAACAATATAGTCATAGCAATTAGATTTCTATTCATACGTGTGCACTTATTTATTTTAATTATATAAACAAATCTTTCAGCCATGCAATAATTCGAAATTATTATTTTACTGAAATCATAGCACCATAACTATTCAACTCCAATTCATTCACACTGCCCACGCCCACTATAGCCATCCCATCGTTAGAACTATAAACTAAATCAATGAAAGAATAACAAAAACATTTCGTTATTTATTTATTGAAATGAATATTGTATATCAATCAGCATCAATTTGAAAAGTATGCATGACAGTTTCTATATCCATTCCGCACAATTGTAGATGATTTTATTGGCTTTCATCTTTGTTTGTTCATATTTGCCTGTTGTCTTAATTTGATTAATGTACCCAGAGTGTTGCAAGGCTAATGGGATTTTGGTTTTATCAATTTATTTTTCTGAATAAGTATTATGTACGTAGGTATAAGTTTCATCGAGAAAATTCATTTATTTGTTTTCAGGATCATAAGAATTAATCAGTTGATATAGCTTGGCCAAATACAAATAAGATTAACGATGTAAAAATAAGATAACATGATGACCAGATTTTTACACCACAAACTTCAGATGGTGAAGTTTCGGATTAGATTAGACCAAGATTTTCGAACTATAAGCAGATTATAACATTGTTTTGAAGGTAGGGTGATATCAAGGGTGTTTAATTCATCTCTTTGTTTCCCTTATAAAACTGTTTTCATTTTGGGGGCAGAGTAAATGGTAAAATAATGAGCTTAGATTTAACAGGATTTCTTATTTATCTGGAAGAGATGTGGGGGTCCATCAACTTAAATTAAACAATGACCATTATATGGACCACTGTAAAGTAAAGTTACATATTATGAAAACAAAACAACATTTAGGACTTATATCCGGTTTTTCAATAAGAGCGCTACAAAAGATTTTTTAAATAAAACAAAAACGGTTTTGGATATCAATGAAATTCTTTATTCCTGTGAAAGTACGTAAATCGGCCGATACTGCTGCATTTCCACGTTCGATATTCGTATGAAGTTCATCAATCATCGCTTGTTGGCATAGACTAGAAGTAGCCTCACAGCAAATAGTCTAACGGCGTCAAATCGGCCAAGCGACTGGACCATTTCGTGAGATAACACGTTCTCCAAACTTGGTTTCCAATAAATTGATTGTGACATTCGCTGTGTGGCTTGTGGCGCCGTCCTGTTGGCACCATGTCTTCCAAGTCCATATCAACCAATTGGGGCCAAAAATATTCGGTTATCATTGAACGGTAGCGATCCCCATTCACAGTAACGTGCCGGTCTTGATCATCACAGAAGAAGTACGGCCCAATGACGCCGCCGGCCTATAAACCACACCAAACCGTAATTTTTTCGGGATGCAATGACGACTCATGGAGTACGTGTGGATTGCTGCCTGACCAATGTCGCATATTTTGTTTATTGACGAAGCCATCAGCCAGAAATGAGCCTCATTGCTGAAGATGATTTTTCGATGAAAATCCGAATCATTTTCAAGTTGTTGCTCAGCCCAATTCACGATCATACGACGTCACAGAGATGCCCAACGCTTGAGAACGACGTGTGAGAGACACATTTGGGCTTTCTGCAACTGAAGCCTCAGCGGCAGCAATATTCTCGACACTACGGGCACTTCTTTGTCTCACTGGCACAGGAACATTTTGTACCGTGCCTGTGGATTCTAATTTTTCCACTAGACGTTCAATTGTTAATCTGCTAGGACGATTATGACGACCATAAATTGGACGTAGCGTTCTTGGCGTTGAGGCCACTGATTCCGAATTTCGGTAGTAAATTTTAATAGTTTCGACTCGTTGTTGGCTTGTATATCTTTCCATCATGAAATGGCAAACCTTACTGAAGAGAAATGTCAAAAGAGCGGCAAGAAATATGACGTCGTTTGCTGTCCCTGTCGCTCTACTTTTGTAGTGTCCCATTTGAAAAACCCTTTATATTAATATTGTCTTCATTGACATTGTGGCATTTTTATCAATATTTGAACAAAAACTTAAATATGTTGACTTTGATTTGTAAATCTTTCAAAACTGTATGTGAGTGCACAGTGCACCTATAACATTAGACTCGTTAAGTCCGCAGCGTTAACAAAGAGACATTTTCCGAAAGAAATATACAAAACAAGCACTTCCACGGTGCCTTGTCATAAAGTGTAAACTCCTCAATTTACCTTCACGTGCTGATCCTTGACAAAGAACAGCTCCTTACTAAATGTACAAAAACAATCCCTACCTTACCATTGCCTTCTTATAATATATGTTCAAGAAAAAGTCTATAGTGCCTTCAAATTTAGCTATGTAGGTGCATAACTATATATTTAATATGAACATTTTATAAGGCTACTATAAACATTGTTGTGCTTTATTGTTTTGTTAGTGAAGCTTGCGGTATTAAAAGGACAAAAGAACATTTATATGCCTTAGTTTTGGAGTATACTGATGCATACTACATAGATATTTTACCGGTACATAAAACTATAGCTACTTTGCCTGAAAGTTGCAATAAAAGGCCAAAGGATATGGCAACGGTTGAATTTATTATGCCGGGAAAATAACAAACTAGAACCATATAGTAAGAGGCCATATGTGTAGATAGAAGCTTAACAGTCTATTATGGAAGAGAAGACATTGAGGTTAAAGTCATTCGTTTTTTTTTTTTTTTTGTAGAAGAGTTTCTAAGAAATAATTAAATTTTATTAGGGTATGTTAATTTAGAAAGATTGTACAATACATTATACATTAAGCTTAATAGAAACCTATTTACTTATTCTGTCATGAAGTACGAGGATCTATAGATTTAGGTGAACTTCTTATAGATTGGGAACTTCTTATTTTTTGGAAAAAAAAACAGGTGGTGCAAGCACCTTGACGTACAGGGTATCCACCGGGAAGGTATACTATTTTGTTTGTGTATAATTTTTGATTAAATGAAAGAGAATGAATCTTATATTGATAAATGTTTTATTTAATGTCGGCATTAATGTATGGAATACAATATCAGATAAATGTCCGCCTCTGTTAGTCTCACGAATGCAAGCCCTTTCGAGCACATTTTTCAATTACATTCTCACATATTTCACGCGGTATTTCATTAATTTCAGCACGAATATTTTGTTTGAGTTGCTCAAGCGTTTCTGGTTTGTTTGAATAAACCTTGTTTTTCAGATATCCCCACAAAAAGAAGTCCGGAGCTGTCAAATCAGGCGACCGTGGAGGCGGCCAATCAACATCACCATTTCTTGAAATAACTTGTTGTGGAAAGAGGTCTCGCAGTTATTCCATTGTAATGCTGGCTGTATGCGATGTGGCACTGTCTTGTTGATACCACGTATTAATCAAGCCCTAACCATGCCGTTGTGGCGTTAAAAAGTTTTCAAAGTTGTTCTTTGAAGACCAAGCTCCTGAGCACGGCATCGAATTGAGGTTGATGGATTGTTTTGAACACTTCCTTGAGCAGTAGTACCCAATGTTGTCAGCCAATCTTGCAGTACGTTGTGGTCCATGCTTGGGCCTATCACCTACAGACCCTCTTTCTTCGAAATCATTCACTACACGATAAATAGTGCGTTTTGTTGGCAAGTTGTTTCTTTTCACGTAACTTTCTCATATGTATTGAGACTAGAATGTCACATTCGTATCTTATTTTAATTATGTTTACTTCCGATATAAGGAAATTTTACATAATATTATTTTTCTCAAAAAATAGCTACACAACTTTTCTTTAAAAAAAATGGAATAAATTTCGTTTGGTTAAAAATACCCTTGGATGGGAAATCGTTTTTTAAAAAAAATGGTTATTAATGGTACCTCCTAAGGAAATTTTCAAATTGATTCAAGACGATTATTTGAATCTTTTCTAAAAAAATAACGGTACCTTTCAAAGAAAATTTTATAAGTGTTTTAACTAATGTTAAAAAAACGTTAAGGAAAATATTTGTTTTCTTAAAAACGACTTGTACAGTTTTTATAAAACTTGTCTGTATGCTAAAATTAGTGCGATATACCACCAAAAATTATAAAATTTACATAAAGAAACTATAGTTCCTTTCATAGACGGTTTTTTCAATTTTTAATTTTTCATTAAAGGCTGACCAGATTAAAACTATTTTTTATATACGTACAAATGCCAAATAAGATAAAAATTGCCGCCTTTTTGTTATTGCTCATAACCCATAAAATTTACCTTATGCAAATAAAACGATGTGGGCTAGTACCAAAACAGTGCTATTTACCCATCTCTTTTTTATTTTTGTTTACTCACTTTTCATGCAAAGTCTGTCCCTTTTCTTAATAATGCAGTGCACTGCTGACAAGTTGCTGAATTGATTCACAATGGTTAATAGCCGTCTGCCGGTCAGAGTGAAAACTTTTATCTGGGTTATTGAAATAAACCTTGATAGAAACCTTGATCCCATGTTGTTTATGTTATACGTGTAAAAAGATTACTTCGACCCAGAACCGAAGATAATAAAACGCAGTTAATATATTAAAATTTAAAAAAAAGTTTCTGAATTTTGTTTTCGATATCTCTAAAACGGGTTGACATTTTTTGGGGGAATTTAATATTTATATGCACATTAATTAATACTTACGATTTTCATACTAAAAATTTTCTAAGAATTGTTTTAGGAATTTGATATGTACAGGGTTTTTCAAACGGGACTCTACAAAAGTAGAGCGACAGGGACAGCAAACGACGCCATATTTCTTGCCGCTCTCTTTACATTTATCTTCAGTAAGGTTTGCCATTTCATGATGGAAATATATACGAGCCTACATCCTTACAAGATTAAATTGACGCAAGAACTGAACCCGCTTGACCACCAGAAGCTTCGTATGTTCGTGAATTGGACTGAGTAACAACTTGAAAATGATTCGGATTTTCATCGAAAAATCATCTTCAGCGATGAGGCTCATTTCTGGCTGAATGGCTTCGTCAATAAACAAAATATGCGGTCAGGCAGCAATCCACACGCACTCCATGAGTCATCATTGCATCCCGAAAAAATTACGGTTTGGTGTGGTTTATGGGCCGGCGGCGTCATCATCAAGACCGGCACGTTACTGTGAATGGGTATCGCTACCGTTCAATGATAACCGAATATTTTTGGCCCCAATTGGATGATATGGACTTGGAGGAGATGTGGTTCCAACAGGGCGGCTCGGCGCCACAAGCCACACAGCGAATGTCACAATCAATTTATTGGAAACCAAGTTTGGAGAACGTGTTATCTGACGAAATGGTCCAGTCGCTTGGCCACCTCGGTCGTGCGATTTGACGCCGTTACACAATTTCCTGTGGGGCTGCGTCAAGTCAATGGTATATGCCAACAAGCCAGCGACGATTGATGAACTTCGTACGAATATCGAACGTGAAATTGCAGCAGTATCGGCCGATTTATGCTTGAAAACCGTCGAAAATTGGGTTCAGCGTCTAGACTTCTGCAAGCGTGCCCTCGGTGGCCATGCAAAAGAAATCGAGTTTCATACATAATGGCATTGAACGTACTTTCACAGGAATAAAGAATTTCATTGATATCCAAAACCGTTTACATATAGTTCCTAATGGCGCCATTACCTACGGCATTATGTTACAAACGAATTATAATTTTTAAAGTGACAAAATTTTCACAATATTTTTCGACATGGAAATGATTTGTTCGAAATGTTAATGAACCAATTTAACTTAATAAAAATTCCAGAAAATGTGTTTTATATTCACGGTGTTCTAAAACAGCCTTTTCAGTAGAGGTACAAAGTCACAAAAGCAAATGTCTCTAAATGAACTTAAAAGCTCTCTCTTTAAATTTGTATAAGAGATTTTTAAAGCTTTTGAGACAAAATAAAATAAACAAAGACAGTAATGAAATGTTGCAGGTTTGCAAAATGCACAAATGCACATTTTCAATAACTTCTTACGTCACAGGTCACAGTTATATGAAGTTGCCGAGAATGCACACAAAACGGGAGATATCGGTCGGAAGCTATTATTGCTTTAATGTGAACTTCATGGATATATTCAAATATACACATTATGTAATGTTAAATGTATCTACTCGTATGTCCTTCACAAAAGAACGTCATTGTTGAATCGATAACTATTAAACTCGTTCATGTATACATGAGTGAGTTCAATACCTATTTACTTCCTTTAGGAAACTCCCATTTACTATTGAAGAGGCAAGCACAAAAGATTTGTCCCATCATAAATTTTTGTAAAGGGTTCTTTCAAGGACCCCACCTGTTAACTACTGTTAACCTTCAACACAAGAAGGTTTTAGAGTGCACATGAAAAATGGCAGAACACCTTTTTGAAAACAATCGAAATCGAAATAATAAAAAAACATCTATAAGGATGCTATCTCTTTGTGTTTCAATTACTCTACATCGACATACATGAAAAAAGGGTCATCATTCTTTAGAATCCGAACATCCACAAAAATATCTGTACAATCCATGTGACACTTAGGTCTATTGTCTAAAGGTGTTAAAGTAAAGCACACCAAAGAACATCGTTCCTCGCATATCTAATCTCCTATGTATATCAGCTGATATAAGGTAGGTATCCAAAAGAATAAAAGAGAAAATTTCCTAAATCCTTGTGTTTATAATACATTCTCTCTCTCTTTAACTCTCTTAAGGGTCCTTGAAAGCTCATTTTCATGTCATACTGTTGTCGTCATGTGTCTCACGTCCTTTTCTTTTTTTTTATGAAAAATCATCATCACTGCTATCATGCACCTGTTCGATTTCCTTCCTCACTCAGTTCCGAATTGACTTCAAACACGAATGGATTAAGGACACGCGATTTTCCTTTTTCATAATTATACTCTCCCATCTGCTTTTCGCGTTGGCTCATCGTGCGTCGCTCATCATCCAGACTAACCTTTTGTAACCCGTTTTAAGCAAAATTATTGTCCTAATTTGCTTAGAAATTGCTTAACTTGCGCAAAAATAATTAAAAAATATATCCCAAGGGTCTAATAAGTTATCTCCTTTTATATTTTCTTTGCTAACCGGCTAAAAAACAAATTTTGGTGGTGCTGTGGTGTGAAGTGTGAACACATAGAAGGATACAAAAAGAACATTTTTATCTTTTTTTTTTTCAATTTAATATTCTCTTTTTAAATGTCCTGATTGAAAGGACTTAATTGTTCTTCTTTTTTTTTGTTTTGCTTGTGCAATCAAAATTAGAAAAAAAAAAAAAAATACAGAAAAATCGTTTACTCGTGTTGAGTGGTGCCAAGAGTGGTTGTGTTTTCCTTGAGATTGGTTGTGATTGATTAGCAAATTGATTTCGTGTCGTTGTAATTATCCTTGGAAATAGGTATACAACGTTTTCGTTGTTTTTGTGTTTAGATTGTGTTTTTCATTCTATTCTCGGAAAAAAAAGAAGAGCTTCCGAGTGTGTGTGTTGTTTGGTCTTTATGAAAATATAAGAAAAGGCTTAACCTGGTTTATTTTTTCTATTAATACTTTTTGCTATCATTAATCACTATCCAGCAGTCCTTTAGACGTATATCTTGGAAAAGTTCTAAACACAATCATCATCTCAATAGAAAATTTATCATCATGTTTTGGATATTGCGGCGAACTGGAGCAGTTAATTTTTTCAATTCACTGAATAATAACTGTGGGTCATCAAAGACGAATAATAACAACACAAATGGTAAGTGAAAACCGGGAGAGCTGGGAGGAAGTATATCATATTTTATGAACTACCAACAGGTCGTTTTTTTAAAGCTTGTAAAGTGGGGTTTTTAACTAAATTAAAGAAGGTAGTGAAAGATGATTTAAATCCAATTATATTTTGAAAACATTCAACAAGTGGGAAATTAAAGAAATCAGTAGCTGTTGTAATTTATTAGAAATAAATTTCAGATTAGTTTATAATTTGACAAGCAGGACGATTAATTTAATTTAAAGTACGAGTAGTTCAGTGAAACTGAAAAAATGATGATTTGTTTTTAGTATGCAGATACTTTTGTTTTAATTGAATAGAATTATTTGAATTAGAAGATTGACTTGTTGAAAAGCAACTCGTTAAACATAGTATAGGCAAGGCAAATGCTTTGGAGAGAATTTCCACGTATTAATTTTGATACTCATGCTTTCAAATGATGCAAATGATGGAAAGTGCAACGAAAAAACCCTATGCAAGGTGAGTGAATCACAATTCGAAAGAATCAGTGCACTGTATTTACTAAAATTGGGAAATATAGACGCTGGAATTTGTTTACATATTAGCTAGTTTTTAAAATGATTGCTAAGATCGAAAATGCGGGCTACTGATTTTAGTTTTTTTTTTATAATATAATACCTACCTTCCGACGGTGACTGTAAAGGTGCTCTCAAATAGACGCGAAACATTTGTCGACTCCAATTTCTTGTTGTTGTTTAACATTGTGCTCTGATTCTGATTTGGTTTGGGAGAGCCCTAATGCAGTGCAGGAAGACTTTTAAGAAAAAAAACAAACTTTTTTTTAGTCCAATCATATTGTATTTTTACTATGCACATTGTGGGGTAGTTTCGATTTTGCCCCTCTTTCATGTTTTCGGAGGTGCTAAATCCGAATCTGAGGCTTGTGACTAAAATTTCGTTGCGCAACATGGAAAAAAATCCAAAAAATGTTGTAAACATTTCTTTTTTGGGAGTTTTTTACTAATGGCTCGAAAATTACCAATTAATCGGAAATAACATCAAAGTAACCATTGAAAGTATAAATAATTTCCAATAAATCTCTCTTTAAGGTTTTTCTTACGACAACCCATTTAGACTCAAGCGTTAGTAGAAAATTGACGTTTTGTTTACTGTTTTCGAAAATACACTCGAAAGCACTAAGGAACTATTTTATGTGACAAATTTGAATTTTTGTCTGAAATATGAACCAAGATACACTTTTCTGATGGTCTTTGATACGCTGAGTTTGAATCATTTCATAAAATTGCTCTAGCATATCACGTTTTTGAGATATTCGAATCTAAAGATATAAAAAATGCATTTTTTATGTAAATTTTGGGGCTATATTTTTTGTCGAGGTAATTTTTTTGAGAAAAATGTTTATGGTCATTCCAAATAGTTTTCAAAATTCTAATGTCCCCCAACAACAACCAATTCACACGTTTTTTTTAACACTCAAAAAGTCAGATGATTACTGATTACGAAGAGATCACCAGAATCAGAAAGTTTTTTTCTTTTAAATTCAGCTATAAATTTTCAATGTGATCAACAATTTCATTTCTTACGGTATCAGTCACAGTCACTTGACATTTTTGGAGCTAATGAAACTTGTCAAAATGTGTGTTATCAGTATTATTGACAAATCAATAAGGGTAGCGAAACTAAATTTCTTCGTTTTTTCTCCGAAAGAAATTTGAGTTTTTCGATTACATATTACTAAATAAATCACAAATACCTTATCATCCAAGATCCACAAATTTTTTTAAAACAGTTTCAAGAGACATCTTATTTTAGTGGGAAGTGTCCTGTCCATAGTCTTCATTTTGCTCAACAAGCAAAACGTTCACAATTTAACACAATCAAACGTTTGACTAAGCCAAGATGGTCGTGACATTTTTCGAAAATAAATAAGCCAGTTTATATTTCATGAGCTTTCAGCAATTTTCTTCCGTTCATTGACAGAGCACGATAATAAAATATACCTAAACAGGATATTCCTCGTGGAGAAGTCAAACACTTCTCTTTTTTTCTTTTTATTTAATTTACGTAATTTACTGCGACGAAAAATGAAAAATAATAGGAAATTCAGTCTTTTTTTTTTAAAGGTGAAAAGTGATGAATTTTTCTGAGTCCTCTAAACCCTTTGAGATCTCTGAAATACTGGCTGAATCGAAAGTAATATCTTTTATCTCATGGAAAATGGAAATTCTTCTGTAAAATCGAATTGCTCTCCTGTAAGGCATAGGCCCCACGTTGAGAAACACTGTTCTAAAGTATGAACATTTTATTTCAAAATTCTTTCTGAATTTTTAAAATGCCACCATTCATCTTCGAGAAATCGTTGGCCTTCGTCTTAAACTATACATTGTTTGAAAAATGCAGTCAATTTGTGCTCAAAAGGGCACAAAGTGAACAAACTGTGGGGTAGTTTTGATTTTGCAAATAAAATTTTGTGACGCAACATGCAAAAAATTGCAAAAATTACGTAGTCTAAAACATAGTCTTATTATTTCTCGAAGATGAAAGATGGTATTTTAAAAATTCAAAAAAGAATTTTTAAGTAAAATGTTCATACTTTAGAATGACCATACAAAATTTTTTTCGAAAAAATTACCTACATGGACAAAAAATATAATCCTATACTTGCATAAAATGCATTTTTTTATATTTTTAGATTATCTCAAAAACATGACACGATAAAGACATTTCAAAACTAGATTCGAGCTCAACGCATCAATAACTTTTAGAAAAGTATAATTTGGTTCACGTTAGATGCAAAAATTCAAATTTTTCACATAAAGTTACTTAGTGCTTTTGAGTGGATTTTCGAGAATAGTAAAAATATGACAATTTTTAACAAACGCTTGAGTCCAAATGGAAATGGAAATAGAAAAAACCTCGAAGAGTGATTTATTTAAAATTGTTTATACTTTCAATGGTATTTTGATGTAATTTTTAATAATTGGTAGTTTTCAAGCCATCAAAAAAAAAATATCCATTTTTTCATTATTTTAGGCATTTTTGTCCATATTGCGTCATGAAATTTGAGTCGCAAGCTCGGATTCAGCACCCCCGAAAACATAAAACAGGGGTAAAATCAAAACTGCCCCACAATTTTCTTACTAAGAGCCGTTTGAGCACAAATTGATATTAACCATAATAGGTGCATTTCATAAAAATGATAACCTTTGATAAAAATAAATATTATCAAAAAAAAAAAAAAAAACAAAGGAAATATGACTTATATTAAGTACTATTCTTCTATAGTATTCTTTTACTACAAGTCTAAGATTATTTCCAATTAGCATCATAATGATTTGAAAATAATAAAAAAATTTGCAAGTTTCATTCAATAAATTGATTGTTTCGCGATGCATCGCGTGAACCGAACCATTATTTTGGTCATAAATTTACACGATTTGCAAACGTTGTTCAAGAGTAAGTCTATTCATTATGAGATATCAAACCAAACTGAGCATAAATCAAGTGACAGTTGTCAAAAGGATCAACTTCGAAAAAATATTGACATATTGAAAACCACACGTCTAAAAACACCCTTTATTTACAATTTAATTGACGTAAGTTGATACTGATATAGTGTATAAAATATGTCGCACGTACTTGCTCTTATAGCTCAAGTTACTTTAGATTTTATTCCTTAACAAAAACTTGGAAGTATCTTATTATAAGGAAGGGTGGTCTTTTCCCTAGTTTACGCGGGAGTTGACTTTTAACAAAAAAAACTACATAAAAAAATTACGGTTACTCGTAAAACGACATGATTTACTTTTTTGTAAAGCCACATATATTATAAGATTTTTTTAATCGAAAAACAAAATTGTTAACAGCAGCTTGATTGATTGGAAATGGTTAAGGGGATTATAAGGAATGTAAAATAAATCTATTTACAAACACCTAAATTGGAAGTAGATTTGGCGGGTGAAAAAGGGAGGACATTCTATTCTTACATTTTCCGATTAAAGTTAAAGTCAAAATAAAAATTGTTCAATAGAAAACTTCAACTTCAAACTTCGTTGTTTTTTTAGAGACCAACTAAAAATTTCGTTTCGTATATGATGCGTACTAGGCTTAAAATATCCGTCGAACAGAATGCATTTCCGAGCCAGTCTAAGGCCTAGTACACTGCTGTTACGAAAAGAAATTTTTAGTTAGTCTCCAACTAGACAACGAAATGCTTACGAAAACGCAGCGAAAAAATATTTATTGACCAGTTACAAAAATTCAAAAAAAATTAAGACAAATGAAAATGAAAAAAAAAAATGAAAGAAATGAAAGAAAAAACAAAAATAAACACGGAAAACACAAATATCATTTTTTCGCACAGAATAAAAGCCTGGGTAATTAACTGTGTGCGGAAAAAGGGTTTAGACTTCTCCAAAAAATATGCAACAGTTATCAATTTCGTTCATCGAACAGCGTACTGCAGAACGAAAAGTAAGACTAAAGGTAAGACCGCACTCGACGGAACTGCACTTCAGCGGAACTGCGCTACAAAGCGCGGCACTCTACGGCACTTTTTTGATATACCGCTCTACGCCACAGTACATATTGGCTTTACTCATAAATAAATGAGTAGTGCCTATGAGTGATTCCATTAGTAGTGCCATTGTGATGGTATTACTAATACCTTCGACCAAGCAACAAAATGATTATTTGATCTCCTGACCGATATAATTTCTCCTATTTTATTTTCAAAAATATTTACCAAATATTTCTTAAATATAGGCTCTGTTCCCCACAAGGCACAGAAAAAATAAAGCGCACAGCCAAAACACAACGTTTCGTGACGCTTGCTATACCGCACTTCCGGCAGCGGAACGCAACGGAACTTCAGGCCGCACCAAAGTTGTTCGGATTATCAACTTTGCCGCATGGTGCCTCGCCGCGAAGCTCAGTTATTGTTTAGTGCGATATAGCTCATACAATTTCATAAAAAAAATATTTTTAAGTTCAGTTGCGGTGCAGTTCCGATGAAGTGCAGTTCCGTCGAGTGTGGTCTTACCTTAAATTTTTAGTTTATGATTCCGTTGTGTCATTTTTGTATGGGATTTTTCATTTCGGTAAAGTAGCGTAGCTTTAGGATATTCGTCAAGCTGAACAGAGTTGGGCAGTTTAGTTTATTTGAGTGAGCGAACATTTTAGTTAAATTCAAGCTGCTGAACTAGTTTGTTCATTTTAGTTCAATTTAGTTCAACAGTCTATTTAGCAAAAATCAAAAATTTACTTGTTTGAACCACGTGGAAAATATAAAATCTCTGATTATATTTGAAATAAACTAAGAAAAACACCAAGCTAATAAAAAACAAATATATTTTTCAAATTAAGTAGGAACATAAAAGACGCGCGGCTGTGACGCGTGTGATTATTAAAATTTATTGAACTCTCGTTAGGGCTGTGTCTCGTTTGTGATTGTTGGAAGCACGTTGTTATCACGTTTCCATTCGTGCTAATTTGATATCTAGCGTGTGAACTAGTTAAATAGTTCACTTAAATGAACTAGTTTGTTTGCGAACCACACAAGCCTATCAGTCAGTCGTCGAATGGACGTAGGACAAGGCAAAGGCAGACGCAGCTGGACGGACCGAAGCTACTATAGGTAAAAAGCACATTCGCAGACTAACCAGTTGCAATAATCATTGATTAAAGATGATTTACTATGAACAAACTGGACCTTCCCCTTAGTCCTTAACACTATCATATTCATCATCAATGTCTGACCACAGTAAAGATTTGAACCACAATTGGGCAATCCAAAATCCAGTTGTGAATTTTATATTGTTTTCGGGATAGTAATTACTGCTCCAGTTCCAGAAAACTGAAATCAAAGGCACCTTTTCTTGAAATTTGTGAAAATATATTTTCCCAGAAGGAGTTAAGTATTTTGCTTTCTTCTTAGAAAGCCTGGAACAAGTTATATACTTAAAAAAATAGCTATAGGCATACCAAGGAAACCATCGACCTTTAATGATATGTAAGTAACTGGTTAAGGATTTTTCGCCTGAGTGGTTTCGGCAGAATTAGATGAGTACATACAACAAAGACATAAACAACATTAAACTTAATACTGAGTACTACTTAGTCCTTATATCTTAAACGACAACTTTGTTATGGTCGCAGGGAGATGGTTCCTGCAAAGGAAAAAAATAATTTGCAAAAAAACAATAAACTGAGTGAACAGAGGCCAAAAATTTGTTCATAAAATATGGAACAGAGTTGGGTAGTAGTCATTACTAAAAAGCCAATTACGATTACATGTAATTTGTAATTGAAAATAAAAAATTTCGATTACTGATTATTATTTGATTTATTTAATTGGAAAAAAGTAAATGAACAAAAAAAGAGTAATTGAAAAAATCTGTGCCTAATGATTGCTTTTTTTAAAATCAATACTTACTTATTAAAGGTGGCGCTACCGTCCGGAGTGGGCCAGGGCCTCAACCAACAAGCTTCTTCCAGCTGGCTCGGTTTCTAGCTATTTGTTTTCAGTTTCGCACGCCAAGTTGGTTGAGGTCCTCTTCCACTTGCGTGCGCCACCTGTTCCGCTGTCTTCCTCTACTGCGCCGTCCCACGGGCTTGGATTCAAAGACTTTTCGGGTAGGAGCATTGTTGTCCATTCGCTCTAAGTGACCCAGCCATCTCAGTCGTTGGCTTTTCACTTTACTGGCGAGGTCGGTGTTGCTTGTCAGTTCGTGGTTTTATCATCTTCTCCATTCCCCATCTATGCAGACGGGACCGAAAATCACCCGGAGAATTTTCCTCTCAAAAATAGCGTCCATGTGTTTGCACCATACATCAGGACCGGGATGATGAGCGTCTTATACAGGGACATTTTAGTTGCTCGAGAGAGGGCTTTGTTTCTCAGTTGCCTTCTTAGCCGAAAGCAACAGTGATTGGCAAGATTAATTCTTCGTTCGCTGAGTTTATAGCGGAGCCTAGGTAGACAAAGTCTCTGACCACCTCAAAATTATAACTGTCTATAGTGACGTTCTGACCGAGGCGTTGGTGTTGGGTGTCCTTTCTTGTTGACAGCATATATTTGGTCTTGCTTTCATTCACCGTTAAACACATCTTCTTGGATTCCTCCTCAATAATCACGAAAGCAGCATTGACATCACACTTTGTTCGTCCAATTATGTCAATATCGTCAGCGTAAGCAAGTAGTTGGACGGACTTTTGGAAAATTGTGGCTCTACTGTTGACGTGTGAGAGTTTTGCAAATTTTTTTCAAGAGCAATGTTGAAGAAGTCGCATGAAATCATTACACACATGTAATTGATTACAAAAAATATCAATTACATTTGTGGTGTTGGGCGTAATTGATATTTTGTGTAATTAATTACATTTGTGTGTAATGATTACAAAAAAAGTAATTATTAAAAGTTTTTTTAATCACTTTTTGCTCTTCAATTTCTAATTACATGCAATTATGAATTCAAATTTTTTTAACTATAAATTTAATTTAATTGTAATTGAAAATTACCAATTGAACATAACATGTAATTGCAATTGGAAAAAGTCATTTACTGATTACATGTAATTGCTATCAACAGTGTAATCAATTACAAAATGTGAAAATTCCGACCCAACTCTGAAATGGAACATAAATCTATTATTTCTATTTGAAATGGCCTCTCCAATTCAACTGATATTCCCCAAAACAGATACCAAAATATACATGAGTGCACTTTTTGAATACACAAAATTTAATAAAAGAATTATGTTATCAATCAAGTGTTTGAACGATAAAATTTATTTTGTTTAATTCACCGAGTGGTTGCACTGCTGGAACTGTGAATTTTACTCTCGGTATCCAGGATGAATTTTTGTTAAATATATATAAGGCCCCATTGTAGTTGCTTCCTTTGTGATTTATTGATGATTTGAACTGCCTAAATGCCTGAAAGTACTAACAGTCTGCTTAACGAAGGGAAAATTTCAATTTTAAAAAAATCTGTGCGTGCTTCAGTAAAAAATGTCCTTATCCTTATGGATTGGATATACATACAACTAACCAGAAAATATAACCAGATCAATGACCAATGAGAAGGAGCTAAAATCACTTTGTTTATAAGTAAGGATGCTTTGCAGCTTACTCAGCAAAAATAGTTTTATCTAATTTTGTATGCAAATTATTTTTATACCCTTAAACTGAAAAAAAACACCTTTTTAACATTTGTTGGGTATCAAAAAACCATACAAAATATAAAACTCAATAAGTCTTCATCCTTCACAACAAATGAAAACCTCATGGTTAGAGGGATATTGAATTTCATTCTATTTTAGATGAAGGTAAGCTCAGTCTTTTTTTTTTCTAACTTCTTTCGAATTAAGTGAATTTCATCAACGAGGGGAAATTGGACATTTCAATTTGAAAGATGAGATGTTCATTTTAATAGATAGCAAGATTCCGGAGAGGAAATGAAATAAGTTCATCAGGGAGTATTGGTTTCGATACCTTTAGGTATAGGTAGATACTTCCAGGAGGGTATATAGATTTAATTTGTTCTGATAACATAAATTAAACCCTTTTTTTAAATAGAAAGTCAAACTGACCCAGGAGGAATATATTTATATTTTTTTTTTGATTTTGGAGAGTAAGATTTAAAGAGAATCCCAATGAAAAATACTTCCTTTTTTTCTCTTGGGTAAAATGTGCTTTTTGGATGAAAATCATTAAGCGTGAAAGATAAACATATGAATGGGTATTTAGATAGGACAGAGGATTGTTTGATTAAAAATGAAAAAAAAAATTGACCATTTTCAAATTGAAATTTATAAAAAGATGTCCTTTTTTATAATTTCATTTTGGCTGCGATGAGGAGTGGATAAACTATTTAATTTCAATAATATCCATTTTCAAAGAATTTGAATTTAAGAGTTCTTTTTAAAAGGTTTGAATTAATTTTTATATATGGGAAAAATTTCAACGGGATTGGGGTTTGCTAATAACAAAAAAAGTGCCTAATGTGTGTTGTAGTTGCTTTTTGAATTGAAAACAAAATTCAACAATAAGAATTATATAATTCAGCTAAATTTAGATTTTATTCTTAAACTTAGACCTTAAATACTATTTCCAACCTGCATTGTTGTTTGCTGTTCTCACGCTGACTTGTTGCACCTGGGTGTTGGGTGTTAGCTTCATTGCATTAGTTCCATGGAAATGTCGTTGGTCCGACGCGTCGTCAGCAGATTTGATGGGAATGTTGTTTGTTGTTTGGAATATTACAATTATTACATGTCAGCTTTTTTCTTGCTAACTTTTTATTTCAGATATAGAAGCTCAAGATGAGTATTCTTTTTGTAAGTAGAAAGGTATGCATGATTATTCTTCAAATTTTAATATCGGGTTGTTCAATAAGAGCGCTACAAAAGTTTTTTTTAAATAAAACAAAAACGGTGTTGGATATCAAGGAAATTTGTATTCCTGTGAAAGTATGTTCAAAGTTTTTATGTATGGAACTATATTTCATTTGCATGGCCACCACGGGCACGCTTGCAGAAGTCCAGACGCTGAACCCAATTTTCGACGGTTTTCAAGCATAAATCCGTCGATACTGCTGCAATTTTACGTTCGATATTCGTACGAAGTTCATCAATCGTCGCTGGCTTGTTGGCATAGACCATAGACTTGACGTAGCCCCATAGGTAATAGCCTAACGGCTTCAAATCGCACGACCGAGGCGGCCAAGCGACTGGACCATTTCGTGAGATAACACGTTCTCCAAACTTCGTTTCCAATAAATTGATTATGACATTCGCTGTGTGGCTTTTGGCGCCGTCCTGTTAGAACCACATGTCCTCCAAGTCCATATCATTGAATTGGGGCCAAAAATATTCGGTCATCATTGAACGGTAGCGAGCCCCATTCACAGTAACGTTCCGTTCTTGATCATCACGGAAGAAGTACGGCCCAATGACGGCGCCGGCCCATAAACCGCACCAAACCGTAATTTTTTCGGGATGCAATGATGACTCATGGAGTACGTGTGGATTGCTGCTTGACCAATACCGCATATTTTGCTTATTGACGAAGCCATTCAGCCAGAAATGAGCCTCATCGCTGAAGATGATTTTTCGATGAAAATCCGAATCATTTTCAAGTTGTTGCTCAGCCCAATTCACGAACATACGACGCTTCTGGTGGTCAAGCGGCTTCAGTTCTTGCAACAATTTAATCTTATGAGGATGTAGGCGAAGATCTTATCGCAATATTCGCCACAACGACGTCACAGAGATGCCCAACGCTTGAAAACGACGTGTGAGAGACACATTTGGGCATTCTGCAACTGAAGCCTCAGCGGCAGCAATATTCTCCACACTACGGGGACTTCTTTGTCTCACTGGCACGGGAACATTTTGTACTGTGTTTGTGGATTCTAATTTTTCTACTAGACGCTCGATTGTTGATCTGCTAGGACGATTATGACGACCATAAATTGGACGTAGCGCTCTTAACGTTGAGGCCACTGAATCCGAAATCCGGTAGTAAATTTTAATAATTTCGACTCGTTGTTGGCTCGTATATCTTTCCATCATGAAATGGCAAACCATAGTGAAGAGAAATGTCAAAAGAGCGGTAAGAAATATGGCGTTGTTTGCTGTCCCTGTCGCTCTACTTTTGTAGCGTCCCTTTTGAAAAACCCCCTAGATAGAAACAATAAAAATGTATTCTAAACATTGTTTTTCTGGTTCTTAAAAAAGAAGATCCTGCTGTATCATTTGCACTTGAATGAATTAATGTAAGCCGTCAATCACTAAGCGTGACCTTAGGTCAGAAAAATAATTAAATATAGGTTTCATTCAGGCACATCGAGAGATCGAAGGGGTGCTGAGTGCTCATTGGTTTCTTACAATTTGGATTAAATTTTGTTTTTAAAAAATATTTCACTTTCAAAGTTTAATTAGAAATTCTGTCAACCAAAGCTTTCGAATAGGATTCAGGACCATAATCGAGGGGGCTCCATTTTTGTAAAGTCCTATAAAAAAAGTTGTCGTCCAGGATAATCTTCAAGAAGAAGCAACGGGAGCTTAGTTGCAATTTTATTTCTTAAAAAAAGTCCAAAATCTTTAAGAGTGAGTTTGAATATAACATACAGAAAAAAATACGTATACGTCTCAGTTTACCATTGATACATATTTTATGTTTCCCGTCACCACACGTGGATCGAGCTGATTGCTGAATAGAAACATGATTAGATTGATTTATATCAACTTTTGAAATGAGTTAATTGAAACAATCTGAATAAATACATGTTTTGAGTAACTTCCTTCTTCACTAAGCTAAGAAGTTGCAAGCTCACTTTTCTAATTCATTCCCAAAATTATTGTGATATAATATATTTTTTTTTTAAATATGAAATCGTACTATAAGATTTTCAAAATTATTTAATTTAATTTCTTTAAAATGCATTTATCTCAAAACTACTTAAATGGACATAAGCCTTTTTTTCTTATAATGGCAGCCTAGGTATCTACCGTCTTTTTGAATACCGAAAACACAAAATGTTTCTGGCACAAATAGGCCGCCAAAAGAATAGGCGCACGCTTTCAACGAAAAGAACCAAGCGATAGCGGCAGCGCAGCAGAAATACCCACAGCAACCAATTTCACACAAAAAGCAGCAACAAGTACTCAATTTTTTATTCTTTAAAATTTTATTCCGCAGCAATTTAATATTTAAATTTTTTAATCTTGATAATAAAATTTAAGGAAATTTACGTTAAGTTTTAACTGCAGAAAAAAAATTCAAAGTCAAAAAGTAAACTTGATGAAGTGACTGCCGAAAAAAGAATGGCTCTTTAGAAAAACATGGCTGCCAGTATTCATAATACTGGCTTACTTTCAGGTGTAGAAGGGTTCAGGGTTCGGCCTGTTCATGTACACAACGAGTTGTATCCACCTCGCTTTTCCGACCAAGTGCGGACTTGGATTGAACGTCCAAATACGGACTGGACGCAAAGCGGAGGGCAAAACACTCAAATGTACATGAACACAAAATATCGTTCTTTTGGAATAGGTAGATAAATTATACCCTCTTAACACTAAATCAGAATTTCAATAAGAAAGTCCAAAATCTCTTCAAAATCAACAAAGTTACTCATTCTTATTAGATTTAATAATCTAAAAGATTATCACAAAATGTTCTCTAAATCTCTGAGGCCCATTCACAATCACTCCAATGAACAACTTTTAGCCACTAATAATGCTTATAAAAGTTCTTGCCCCATTACTAAAGGAAAAGGTAAACTCAACCCCGTATGCCGGCCCAAAGAGTTATCTGTCCTTTGGAAGAACTCAAGGAGGCTTTTCAATAGAGCAAAACACAGTAATTAACCTGCTGAGTGGGGATCCTTTCAAGATCACCAAAAATATGTACAAAAACCGAACTACCGAACAACTACCTACTACCTACAAAAAGAGCAGCCTGGCAAACAGTTTGTACAAATGTTGTTGAGTCTGCAAATGAGGCTGCTAGGCTCAGGAAAGTCATGTCTAAGGTACCCACTCCCCCGGGATTTCTATAAAGAACTAATAATACCTGGACAGACTCCTGCTCCGAGACTTTAGAGTCACTTATGAGGACTCACTTCCCAGGATGTACAATCGATATATCTCCTGTGGACAGAGGGTGCGACATTAGTGTAATCTCTAACATAGGTAAGCAAAACTTTTAGATAATTGGAAGGTGGCTTGGGCCCTCGACTCCTTCTCAGCATACATGCAGGGCCTGATGGAATCATTCCAATGATGTTCCATAGCTCTTAAGATATAATTGTTCAAATTCTAGTGGATATTTTTAGAGGTTGTCTTAATACACCTGCATCCCCACCAGTTGGAGAGAAATCAATCAATGTCATCTTCATTCCGAAAGCTGGCAAGCTCTCCCATACGGAACCGAAGGATTTCAGGCATATTTAAGCATATCTTGTTTTCTCCTGAAGAAATAAGATTAATTGACACCCACATTCGCCTAAAACTGAATGATGGTGTTCTCTCACAGGCCCAAAATGCTTACATGAAGGTCAAGTCTGTTGAGACAGCACTTCATAAAGCAGTTGGCAAAGTTGAAAAATCGATTCACTTCAAGTAATTCACTCTAGCCGAATTCCTTGACATAGAAGGGTCTTTTAAAAATGTTTAAAACAGCGCAATTCGACAATCCCTAAACCTCGTCAGTATCGATCTATTACTGAAAAATTGGATTGATTTCATGTTTCAAAGGATACTCATAAATGCAGAAATGGGTGACAGCAAGTTAAGAGTTAAGACGAATAGAGGTACTCCACAGGGTGAAGTCCTATCTCCTTCGCTGTGGGTTTTTTTCGTCAACCGGATCTTAGTTAAACTAAATTTGAGTAGTATTAATGTCGTTGCATATCCCGATGACATTGTGTTATTGGCCCCAGGAAAATTTGTTCCCACTCTGTGGGAGCTCTTACAAACGTCTCTGGACAAGTTTTTGAAAATTGGACCAGTAGTTGTGGACTAAATGTTTACCCACTGAAGACAGAACTGGTGCTGTTTACAAGGGGACTCTTAATTACAAACATAAAATCGCCAACCATTGATGGAATTCCGTTACAGGTTTCAAATACTGCCAAATATCTTGACATTGTTCTTGATCGTCAACTAAACTGGAAAGAAAATAAATGCTGAGAAAAGCTCACCAGCCAGAACGTGAATATCCACCTAAATCCAATCGCAGGTGGAATAGTTTAAAAGGCTGCCTATAAAAATTACTTTTAAATGCAGGACCAGCTAAGGGCGATTGTAACTTGTCCGTTGGAGAACATGTGGTGCTACTCGGAACTCCCGGGAAGGAAACAGTCACTAATTTCCCTTATTAATGTCCTGTTTGGGCTAAAATGAGATCTTAATCATATTTTGACGCTTGACGAAAATAATTTATATTATTGTTTTGAACTCATTTCACAATGGGAAGAAATGGATTCTCCGTCAAACTTTTATAATCGCTATCAGAGGTTCACAGAGTTAGATTGATTGTGTTTCAGTACTATTTGCTATATTTCCTAGTCTGGCACAAAGAACATCGTTGGTTCCTGGTGGGGGTTGAGGGTATCAAGTGTCTTAAGTTCCACCTCCTCGTTTATGCCAGCATTACGCTTATCAAACCACAACCATAAACCTCATATGTTTTATTTAAAAGTAAAGAATATATCAAGCTTCATGCTCCGATATAATTTTGAAACAAATCTGAGCACTGAACTGTCGTACGATTGCGATGCGCTCAACGTGCCATTATTTACGACTGACTTTTAATTTTCATCTGATAACTGCCCAATCAGAAACTAGAAAAATTTAAAAAAAGAACCGAAGTTGAAGTGTTGAACGCGCCCTTGAGTGAAAAAAGAGTGAAGTTGGCTGCGGTCAGCTATTAACTTCATTCGCTTGGGCTTTTAATTCTGAGCACATGGAACGTACTCCGGGCTAGCTCTGACTTAAAAATGAAAAACAAGTTGAGCGCTCTGAGTGCTCTGAGCTAAAAAAGAAACACTGATCTTTTTTTGACAGCTCAGTGCCATGCTCGGAGTTAAGAAACATGGTGGAGCCCTCTTGCCACTAGGAGTGAGCAAATGGAGTCTTGATTCGATGTATTGTAGCTTGATTCTCCCCTGAGGTTATGTTTGTATTAAACAAATCCACAAATAGCCTAGCTTGGTAAATTATTGTCAAACTCAAACACTGAAGATTGACCTCACAGGATGTCCACAAATCTTATAACTCTTTTACACTTTATTCCTTTATTTTCAAAAAAAGAAATGATTTAATCATTAAAAACAAAAGTAATGGTCAAGTGAGCAAAACATTTTTTAAAACAATATCATTAATAAAACATTTTTGAAGGTTAATTAATGAAGCGTAAAATTGTATATATTTTTAAATTTTAAATCAATGAATTTTCAATTAAGCCGATTGAATATATTAGAATAATATTTCAAAGCATAACAATCCAAATAGCAATGAAATTAATGAAGTTTTGAATAAATTAAATTTTTAATTTAAATTCGAAATTTTGAGTTAATTTAATTTTTTTTTCAATTTCTATGTAATACATTTTTTCTGCATTTAAATTTTTCTCTTTCAATAGGGTAAACTAAGCATAAATTTCCCATGTTAATCCCGCACAAATTTTATTTTCCTTAAATTTGATTTAATATCATGGTCTGACCATAATCAAGTTCAAGTTTAACTTTATAAGAATTTCTTTGTATAAGATGAAATATCTGTTGTGACGACCTTTAATTACCGTTGAGTGGTATTCGGTGATAAATTGTTAGA
Organism: Dasysyrphus albostriatus; assembly: GCA_946251815.1. Lineage (NCBI taxonomy): Eukaryota > Metazoa > Arthropoda > Insecta > Diptera > Syrphidae > Dasysyrphus > Dasysyrphus albostriatus. The sequence continues at coordinate 83,989,870 of OX276335.1, forward strand.
GAGTATCCAACATTTGATTGATTACATTCTCTGAATTTTTTCAAAGCAAAAATAATATACAACAAGGTCCTTATGGTTCTTTCTCATGGCTTATCATTATCATTAATTGATTCCTTTGTGAAAATTATAATTTTTATTTATTTCTGCGTGTATGTTGGTATAATTGAAGTTACAAAAAAGGTCAATTATTATAAATTGATTCTATAGTATCACGATAGAACACATGTCTAGTTTTTCTGTTTAAGTAAAGCAAAGAATCTACAAGACTTAAAGTCCAATATTCTTTGTGTATTTTCTGTTTACTACATTTCCATTAAAAATACATTAGGTGTTCAACATCATGGCTATATATTCAATTTGTGAAATTTTTTATAGAGAATTTTTTCATCTTAAAATATTTCATTACTTATTTTATGTTTCACCATTGTTATATACCTCAGAAAACACTTATTTTGCCATACACATTCCGGTCCGTAGTGTCTACTGTCTACTATCACGTCTGTCAAAAGGTGATGGTTTGTTGTGAGTTGACGTGGAAGAAGGTAATGGAAATATTCTGTAAGGTGATAAGATGAATGATATATAGAGATGGGGTGTTGTAAGGATGTAATGAACAAAATAAAAAAGTCAATTACGTTAACTGACTTGTTTTTTTTTTCTAATGAATGACAGAATGACAGTTCACAGTGAAGAGAGTACATTATGTGCATGCTGGAGTACCTATTTAATTATTTACTACAGTCGGGAGTGGACCAGAGTCTCTACCAAGAAGCTTCATCCAGTAGGCTTGGTCTCCAGCTAGCTGTTTACATCAATTTCACCCTCCAAGTTGCTTGAGTTCCAGCCCTTGCGTGTCCACGGTGTTGGATTCAATGACTTTCCGGGACGAAGCATTGATGTCCATTCATTCTAGGTGCCCCTTAAGCCACCTCAGTTGTTGGCTTTTCACTTTTGTGGCTAGAATGGTGTTCCTGTACAGCCCGTACAGTTGATTGTTTTATATCTTTCTCCCATCTTTGCAGACAGGACCAAAAATCACTCGAAGAGTTTTACTCTTAAAAAATGGCTATACGGCGTTCTCATCTCCCGTTGCCTCTGCACCATACTTTAGAACCGGTATGATAAGTGTATAATATAGGGACACCTAAGTTGCTCGAGAGTGAGCTTTTCTCCACAATTGCCTTCTTAACCGGATTCAGCGATTAGCAAGATTAAATTGGTATTGTTGGCTGAGTTGATAGCGGAGCCGAGTTTGAAAAATTCCCTGATGAACTTGAATTTAAGCTCTTTTTGGTAACGTTCTGCCCGAGCTCCGAGACGTTAGTGTTGGGTGTCTTTTCTTTTTCGAAGCTTATATTTAATCTTGCCTTTATTCACCGTTAACCCAATCTTCTTGGTTTCTTTCTCAATACTCACGAAACCACCACTGATTTTACGCTTTGTTTACCTCACGCAAATGGACGATTTACAGAGGGATGCTTAAACTAGACATTGGTTTATTGGTATAACTCGCCACCGTGAAATCGATGAAAAGGTGCCGGGTATTGATTTGCAACACCTGGGTTTTTAACCAAGATCTGCCATAGTTTGAATATTTAGTGAATGCTAGACTAAGCAAACAGGTTGTTGACGAATAACTTCAGGTGTTCCAAAAGTATGGCAGAGAAAATTTTTATAAATGAGACTGATGCCTCTGTAGTAAGTGCAGTTCAAAGGATCGCGTTTCTTGAAAATTGGTCAAATAACGCTGAGGTTTTATTCATCTGGTACGCTTTTCTCTGACGATATTTTGAAGATGAGCTGCAGTGCATACTTCTTACCAATTCATAGCCAACCAATTTGGAAAGCTCGTCCGCAAGGCCATCAGCTCCAGCAGTTTTAGTAGATTAAGTTAAGTTATACTTTTACTTCGTCGAGATTAGCTTGATGGAATTGTTTGCCTACATCATACAGGCTGGATAGATGAATCTGGTTCCTTATCGCCGTTACACAGTTTGCAAAAATGTTTCTTCCATATCAAAAGCAGTGGCTGGCATTCAACGACGACGTCTCCTTTATCTTCCTTGAAGATTTCGGTTCGGGATGTTCTTTTTACTTTTTGTTAAATATTCCCAATATAATTCCTGCATTGGTATCCTTCTCTTTTCTCAATCGAGTACTTCTCATGAGTTTTCTATTTATTTCTGCGAAAGTGGTGCTCCTCTATCTTCTTCTGTTCGAAGAACTCGGGAGCAGCTCTAGTCTTTCGATGCAGCACCACCAGTGCTGCTTTATGTGCCTGGTGTTTGGCTTTATGTACTTGCCGGCATCCTTCGTCGAACTAGTGCTTTGGTGATCGTACAAGGCCTATCAGCACATCAGAGGTGGCATCTTTAATAGCATTATGGCAATTTTTTCACTGGTTCTCGATGCTTGATGCTGGTGACATAAAACTATTTAACGGGGCTTGAGAGCTTCAATCCGAAAAGGACCTGACAATTTCTTGTGACTGTATAGCTGTCTTACGTAGAATTTTCTCACTTTATTTCCCTGTTTTGGCCTTGGTCTGGATATTCATAGCTTTAACTTGGCTACATCGGGGTAGTAGTACAAGTCAACGTTGGCTCCTTAAAACGTTTGTACATCTTTGATACTTGGGGAGTGCCTTCCGTTCATCGCAGTATGGTCAATCAGGTTGGTGGTTGATAGCCTAGAATATCACCATTCACCATGTGTCTTCTTGTGAGTATCGAGATGTGAAGAACAGGGTTCGTAAAATATTGTTCGCGAATCATTGGTAGCCTAGGAAAATTAGACATTCACTTCGAAAAAAATCCGATAAAGCTGAATTTTGGTGGAGAGCTTTGTTTTGACGTCTTAAGCATTTTTTGAAAAGTTCCGTAAATTTGGGCCGGTTTAAATTTTTCACTTAAAATTCAGTTTTTTTCTTAATTTTTCGAAAACTCAAAGTTTTTTTGAAACAAATTTGAAGGTGCAAATTGTAGCCTAAGTCATTCTACACAAAAAAGATTAACATACTTTATTTCATACAAGCAATAGATTCTGAAAAAATCATGCAAGAACCTTGTCAAAAAATTTATTAAAATTTCATTAATCGAAGGCCAACATTTTTTGTACGATTTGAGTTTGACTTCATCTCCTCTTTAAGAAATCAAGATTTATGGGTGCCCGGGTTAAGGAAAAGACCGCCATCTTGAAAAGAAAGTGATTTTGGTTTTGTTCAACAACTCGATGAAATTTCCTTTTACAAAAAAGCATGAAAAAATAAAATGTAGACAATAAAATTATATAAAAACGAGCTATTAATAACTCTGTAGGTTTATTAATCTTGAAGTTATAGCGTGTCAAAGTAACACATTTGATTTTGTATCTTAAATTGACAAATAATAGTGTTTTTGTTATAAATCTCAGGAAATGAATTTTTTTCAAAAAACTAATTAGCTTATATAAATGTTCATAAAATTTAGAACAAAAAGGATTATGACACTTTTTTGTATGAGCAACAGGTTTTGAGAAAAACGTGTACAAACGCGCTCATTACTTACCTATTTTACCAAAATGAGAAAAAATACTTTACAGTGAAAATCTGTTATTATAACGTTTGTGCACGTCTTTCTCAAAATCTGTTGCACTGACCCAAATTTACGGAACTTTTCAGGAAATGGTTAAGACGTAAAAACAAATTCAGCTTTGTCGGAATTTTTCGTAGTGTTGCCATTTTTTTGTCTAACTTTTCTTCGCTATAAATACGGATCTTTATAATTTCTCTATCTTCTCAGTCTTTCAGTTTTCTTTTGCCCGGCTCATCCGTTTTAGGTGGCGGTGATATTAGCTTTGTAGCAATCAAGGGTCTCTGCAGTCCGCATGGGGCTTAGAGAGACACCAGAGTATTCCACTTGCATATCTGAGGTTCGTAGTCCTTTTTTCGTTTGCTAAGTTTTTCAAAAGTTAATCTATCCATATCCGAGGCCAGTTGTTGCTTCGGAACTATGTTAATAGTCTTACGTGCCCGGGAAGTCACCCAGACGACAAAGCCACCAGTTCCTTACAATAAAACTCCAAGTTTTTAAATCTGGATTAACCACTCCTTATAGGTCTGAGCTCCGAATATGTCGTAGTAGCTCTTAAAGAGTTCGCCTAGTTGTTCAGCCTCATTGAAACCGTAGACACTACCGTTTATTCCATCTAGAGAACTCTACCACTGCCACCTTGAGGAAAGAAGAAGTGCTTTAGTGGAAATACTCCTCTCGGCCGTTTTTAGGATCTAATGTCCAAAAAGGGTTAGATTCAGTAGGGTTTTTTTTCCAGACTCTTTTTTACCACTGTTTTTATTTTTCCATTATGGCCAACTTTTTTAACCACTGTGTTTTCCTTAATTCTTACAAACTAAGCTCCCGTTAACTTTAAACTTTCATGAAAATACATCCATAATTTTCAAGCGGTTTTCTGTTCACCGCACCAAGTCGGAAGGTTTTGTTCTTCGCAGACGGCGTACTAAATTTGACTCGTTAAGAACGTCAATTATCGTTGAAATAGCGTGTTTTAATAGCCAATTTCTATGCTTTCGCGTGAAACAGAACTGGACCTAATATACTTCCTTGTGGTACCCTAGTCGCTATTTCTTTGAAAACTAAAATTCATATTAATATTTCTATTGAGTGCTTGCCCATCATAAGACTTTCTCTTTGTCACTTTTAGCCCATTTGTTTTGGCTTTTCCTTATCGGGGCAGCTTAATTTGATTATATTTGATTAAAATACAAAAAATGAGGGCCACCTTACTGTATACCTACCTACAAGTTAAAATTTGCATATTAAATCTTTAAAAAATGGGAAAAAATAAGAGCAAGTCGGTTTTCGACCCAAAATCATTCATTTTATTAAAGTGAATCTCTTTGAGAGTGATGGAGATTTATCAAGTGTTATTGAATCTGAAACATTTGCATTGGGCTTGTATAAGTCTCAAGGACCAATGAGAGGACATTGAAACAAAAAGTTATACAAAAAAAAAAAAAAAAATATCAACCATCAATTTATGTATATTACATATATGTTGAACTTTTATACGACTCCATATATGATTTATGTCATACCTATACATGAACATATTTCAAAAGAAAAGGATAAATCGAGTTTTCAAGAGACTTCTACATTACATATGTCAAGGTTCCAATAAAATGGTCCTTTATTTCAAGTATCCTTCTTTCTCTGTACTTGCCGCGTATATGTTTTGCAATATTCCATTCCTATAGAGAAGATATAATTTTATAAAATGTGAATTTATTTGTTACCTACACGTTAATACTCTTATATGCTGCTTATACTTGGAACGGAAACTTGTGTTCTATATTGAATTTTATAGAATAAAATTTGTAAGGATGAACTCATTTAAAATTAATGTGAAAACTGCAATATTGTAAAGTAAGTTTTATTTTCCCATTTTGAAGTGGTACCTATAGTTCTATGATATATTGGTTTTTGTTTTATTGGATCCTGCGATTTTTAAATCATAAAATACCGAAGTTCGGATTGCTATGTGACTTTATTTTCAATATTTTTGTAATTTTCCTTGTTCTTTGTGTGAACTTAATGTTGGTGTCTTAGCGTTAGCATTTATAAAGAGAATACTTAAAATTAATAAATGCAAAACACCAATAAAAAATGGCATACATTTAGCTGGTAGAGCTGGGAACCTGAAATTTTGAATACATTCTTTTGAGACTAATATTTCGAAACCCACCTTTTGACACACCCACCTAAATGTCCAATCGTAGGTTTTTCTATACCTATATAATATTCATACACATCGTGTTTCCTTGCCTTGCCAGTATTTTTGCAAATTTAGTATTATTGGGATAAATTATTAGAAAAAAATTCGTAAGCCTATGAAAGGGACTCAAAATATTCACCATTTTAGGAGGAAAGACAATTCAATAAAAACTTTGACTCAAAACAGCTATTAGGCTGGATCGCACTTACCAAGTACTTACTCTTATGTTAGAGTTACTTGGAACTTAAGAACTTTTAAAATATAACGGGTGATTTTTTAGCTGGTTTGGTTTTGGCAACACTGGTTTTGACAGCTGACGTGTGTTTAGTACCTTGTGTCACTGTCAAACAGCTTCAGTTTGGTTTGCAATTTAACCATGGATCGTCTTACAAATGAACAACGCTTGCAAATTATTGAATTTTACTATCAAAATTCGTGTTCGGTTCGAAATGTTCATCGCGCGCTGCTTCCATTTTATGGTCGGCATTCTCGACCTTCTGAGCAGTCTATTCGGAAGATTGTGACCAAATTTCGCACCAAATTTACTTTGTTGGACATTAAACCACCAACACGTTTACGTACTGTGCGTAGTGAAGAAAATATTGCGGCCGTATCAGCTAGTGTGACAGAAGACCGCGAAATGTCGATTCGGCGCCGTTCCCAGCAGTTAGGCCTTTGTTACAGCACTACGTGGAAAATTTTGCGGAAGGATTTGGGCGTAAAGCCTTTTAAGATACAGCTGGTGCAAGAACTAAAGCCGGCCGACCTACCACAACGCCGAATTTTTGGTGAATGGGCTCTTGGAAAGCTGGCCGAGGATCCGCTTTTTTATCGAAAAATTGTGTTCAGCGATGAGGCTCATTTTTGGTTGAATGGGTACGTAAATAAGCATAATTGCCGCATTTGGAGTGAAGATCAGCCAGAAGCATTGCAACAGCTACCAATGCATCCCGAAAAAGCCACTGTTTGGTGCGGTTTATGGGCCGGCGGCATTATTGGGCCATATTTCTTCAAAGATGATGCGAATCGCAGCGTTACTGTCAATGGTGAACGCTACCGAGCGATGATAACAAACTTTTTTTTGCCCGAAATGGAAGTTCTTGACTTGCGTGATATGTGGTTTCAACAAGACGGTGCCACATGCCACACAGCACGCGAAACAATGGCGCAATTGCGAGGCGAGTTTGGTGAACAGTTAATTTCACGTTTCGGGCCGGTCAATTGGCCGCCTAGATCGTGCGATTTGACACCATTAGATTATTTTTTGTGGTCAACGCGAGACATCACCTATGGTTTGACTCCAAAATCAGCAGCGAAGGCAAAGCAATTGTTGACTGGATGGAACTGAACAGCAATGACCATTCTCTGGTGGTTATATCCCAACCGAAACCCACATTCCCTAGAACGCCATCAACACTGGACTTCTTCCTGGCCTCCTCCAACCTCGTACATATTCTTCCAGAAATCCGGAATTATATCTGTACAATTGTGCACAGTGACTCGGACCATGAAGCTGTTCAACTATCCATCAACCTCAACCAACCCATACTTCTAACAACCGCAGCTCCGGAGAACTTCATCAACTTCAGACGGCTGGATATTGAAAGACTTCACAGGGACATCGAAGACAACATAAGTCTGCCACCTTCAAATAGAAATCTGCTGAATAGTGAAATTGATGCAGCCATTGACAACCTTGAGCATGCCGTATCTGAAGCCCTGGAGAAGCAAAAGCGGCCTAGGACATCTAAGGACAGGTACCAACATCTTCCTGAGTACATCCAGAGCTTATATGCTCACAGAAAGCGGCTAAGAAAACGACTCCAGCGGATCCATCAAAGCGAGCTAAATACGACAAATATCAACTACCAGACAGTTTGGAATGAGCTTCAGCAAGTCAACATCATGTTCCGGAACTCTATTCAACACCACAACAATATCCAGTACCAGAGACGTCTGAAAGCAATTAAGCCGGGTCCTGATGCCTTCAAAAACATCAATAGGATCATTGGAAAACAGCCACAGATGCCTGATGCCATCATCAGCAACAACATTGAAGCTACTTCAACCCAGGACAAGGTGGAAGCGTTCGCCAACTACTTCGAAGGAAACTTCACACCGAACCCACCTACTGACCCAACCTTCCTACAAGAAGTTGATGCATCAATTCAACAGACCCTACAGCCAAATCCGGATATAATCAGTTTTGATGACACCAATCCAGCAAGTGATCCCACCGATAGTCCACATCTATGCAATCTTGAGGAGGTATCAGAGATCATCGGCAATTCTAAGCCAAAAAAATCAGCTGGACCAGATGGCGTGTCTAATTACATCCTGAAACGGTTTCCACAAGCAGTTATGATCTTCCTCACAATCATCCTCAACAACTGCATCAACAACTGCTACTTCCCCCAGACGTGGAAAACAGCGAAGATTGTGGCTATCCCAAAGAAAGGTGCTTCCAACTTAATAACCAACTACAGGCCAATTTCACTTCTCAACAATATTAGCAAATTGCTGGAAGAAATAATCCTCCGGAGACTGAAGAATTTCTGCAGTGAAAATTCAATCATCCCTGACATGCAGTTTGGCTTTCGAGAAAAGCACTCAACGCTGCATCCGCTGCTGAAGTTCCAACACGATATTACCACCTCCCTTAACAGTCATCGTGTCACCGTCGGATGCTTTCTGGATGTCGAGAAAGCATTTGATAGCGTTTGGATTGAAGCGCTAATACATAAACTTCATCTTTTACAGTTTCCACCGCCACTAATAAAAATTCTTTTTTCTTTTCTTTCTTTCAGGAAATTTTTCGTTCAACTGGACAACTGTAAGTCAACCATGAAGAGTATCAGAGCCGGAGTCGCCCAAGGCTCAAAACTTGGCCCCTTCCTCTACAGCCTGATGACATCCGACCAGCCTGCCCCAATTGGATGCGAGAACCTGCTTTATGCTGATGACTCGCTCACCTATGCTTCTTCAATGTCACCGCTTATCGCTGTCCGGAAAGTAGAGGCACACATCGACAGACTGTTTAATTTTTACAAGCGATGGGGCATCCGAATCAACACTTCCAAGTCGGAACTTGTCTGCTTCAGGAGGCCCTCAACTGGTAAAGGTATTCGCTCCGCAGCCAACTGCAGAAATCTGGTCTTGAGACTCCCTGATGGATCCACCATTGCTGCCAAAAAGAATGTGAAGTACCTGGGAATTCTCTTCAATGAGTTACTCAGGTTCAACCCACACTCGAGAAATGTGCTCAAAAAAGCCAGTTGGGCCTTTCACCGTCTACACCCACTGATGAAGAAAAGGACAGGACTAAGCCAGCCAACGAAGATACTAATCTACAAGCAGCTTTTACGACCAGTCATCAGCTACTCCTTCCCAGTCTGGTTTTCAATCTCGAAGACAGCCATGAAGGAGCTTCAAGTATTCGAAAGGAAGATACTCAGGGTTTGCACCGGACTGTACTACAACCGGCAGCGGCAGAAACACTACAGGAACGAATATCTTTACTCCGAAGCCAACGTGATCCCGCTGGACAAATACCTAGTCCTCTCAGCGAAAAGACTAGTACAGAACATCATCGACCACCCGAATCAGCTAATGAGAAGGATGACCACCGAACAACGACATCCGGAGCCAAGGTACCTCAGCGTAATGGAAACTCTTGACGACAACATTCTCATGGACAACGAGGAAGCAGTCTCGTTCTACGCTGACTTAGGGTCAGCCTTCTACCGCGGCTAAACGCCAACACCTCCCCCAACCTACCAAAAAACACCATTGACAACCGGGAATGAACACCCTGAGGACGATTAAGTCAGCCGACTTTTAATTTAAATTTTGACATGTAATTTATATTCCTATAATTTGTTAAACTTAAGACATTCTATAACGTTAGGCCCCCTATGTGCCAACAAATGTAAATTTATCATAGATCATAGTATTAATATTAGTTATAAGCCAAATTGTAAATATTATGTTCAATAAAAGAAATTGAATTGAATTGAATTGATTATTTTTTGTGGGGGTATGTCAAGGCTAATGTCTATAGGGACAAACCCGCTTCGATTGACGCACTGGAAGCCAACATCCATGCATTCATTCGTGAGATACCGGCCGATATGTGTGAAAGAGTATGCCAAAATTGGACTCAGCGGATGGGCTACCTGAGACGCAGCCGCGGTCAACATTTGCATGAAATTATCTTTAAACATTAAATTGCAAGGTTCAAACTATCGATTCAAATAAATATTTCATTCATTTTTTCGAATTTTTTGTGTTTTTTTTTTTAAAGTTCTAAACCTCTAAAAAAATCACCCGTTACAAGTAATTATAGAAAAAGTATAAGAAAAATATTTTAACCGTTCCTTAACTCGTTCCCATGTAGCTCCCAAAATATATGCAGCTTTGACTCAATAGAGTCAAACAACAAAACAATGAATAAACTTGGTCTTATTACTAGAGAGAAACTCAAGTGGGCAATCGACAGCTTCGATCCATATAAATCAGCTGGGCCTGACGGTATAACACCAACTGAACTTCAAAATGGCTTCAGACAAAAAAATTTCCAAGTCTCAATTCCAACCAGATCCACTTGAGATGATGATGAATTTTTGAGAGATGAAGCAATTCATTTCTACACGGATGGCTCAAAAACCGAAGAGAGGGTGGGTGGTGGCGTGTTCTCAGAATGACTAAACATTAGTCTCTCCTTCCGTCTCATTGTTCATTGTAATGTGTTCCAAGCGGAAATCCTGGCGAAAGAAAGAAGTTTTATCTTAGCTCAAAGAAAACGTAATATCTACATGGAATATCCGTATCTTCTCTGATATCCAAGCTGCCCTTAAATCAATAGGCTCTGTTTCTACAAACTCCGTAACTGCCTGAAACTTTCGATCGTCTCTAATGGAGATGGCAGAACAGTTCAACATTCATTTTTTCTGGGTGCCAGGGCACAGAGATATTCCACAAAACTGCAAAGCCGATGAACTCGCCAGGAAAGGAACCTAACAAGGTAAATATTGGAATACAATTCACTACTTGTAAACTTATACCTAAGCAAGATTCAATGATGATGACAAAGAGCAGATGGACAGGTATCACAACTTGTCTGGCCACAAAATGCATCTGGCCAACACTATATCCGAAGCGATCGAAATGTTTGTTATCTTTAAGTAGATTGCATATTAGCTCCACAATAGGTGTCATTACTGGACACTGCCTCACAGGCAAACATGCCAATAGACTCAACGTCTTCTCAAATGACTTCTGCAGACGCTGCATAGACGAGGAGGAGGAAGAAACTATCACACACCTTCTTTGCTCATGTCCTGCTCTTTCTCAAAGACGCAAAATACACTTTGAAAATTCATGCTACGATGATCCTAGTGATTTAAACGAAATCGACATTCACAGTCTCCATCGCTTTATAGAAAGCTCCAATTGGTTTAATTAGCGAGGATAACCTCGCAGTCCTTATGTGGTATCACAATGGGTCTTTTCTGGCCTAGGTCTGTCAGCAGTTTTCCTAATTTAATCCGTTGAATAACATAGAGCTGAAAAACAAGTATGCCATTATTTCTTGAAAAAATATGAATGTATATAAAAAAAATTTAACCGTAGGAGTGGTTTTCTTAAAAATGTATATCTTATGTATACAAATTTATTAATATCTTTTAAAAGAAATATGGTATGCCAATTTTAACTATTTATTGACAGTTTCCAAAAAATTCATCCACCCGCTTTTGAAATATTGAATTCTCAAAAAAAAAAATGGCGGCTCGGACGTAATCTTATTTGAATGTTCAATTAATTATGGCACAAGCTGTGTGACATGTTGTGGCGTCTTGTTGAAACCACAGCTCCTGTAAATCATGGTTTGGTTGTTCAGTTGATGAACGAAAAAGTCAGTAATCATGGCCTCTATGGCGGTCACCATTGACTGTAACGTTCAGACCAGCATCGTTTTTAAAAATGTATGGACCAATTATTTTTATATATAAAATTTTGATTCGTTCGGAACAGCAAGAGCCTTTCATATATACAATAGGACTGTCAGAATTTTTTTTATTTTCAAATTAGGTATGGTGGATCTTGTTAAAGATTTGAAAAAAAAGTAATTTTTGTTCTGGGACATTTTTCAAAACTGAATTTTGAAACACCGCGAGCGTTTTTAGGTAAGATACCACAATTCGAAAAATTGGTCAGAAAAACCATTTAAATTTGTGTCAATTACTTATTATAAGACAATCAACTACTTTATAACGTGAAATAAAAATAAATATTCAATTAACAAAATTTTTCAATGTTTTTTAATTAAATATGAGCTTTCAAACGACTTGTTCAAAAATTATCAAGTTTATTTGGAAATATAATAAAAGAATCTGACTTAAGCTTTACAAAAAGCTATAGCACAGAATTGAAGGTATTTCCATTGTTTTTCAATAGCTATTTATCTATTCAAATTTAATGTTTTAGGAATTAATCTCTTCCGTATAAAAAGGGAGGAGGAAATACCTTAAATGCTCTTAAACAATATTTTTCTTAGGCCACGTCTTAAGATTACTTCATTATGAAATGGCCAATAACTTGGAAGTGATCTTTGTACTTCTTGTCTTTGTAGAAACAGTGTTTCTCATATGAAAATAGACACTGTATCAAAAAAGAAAATTATTTATGGGCATTTTAAACACAACCACCTGTTTTACAGCCCAACTTGCCCCCAACTCGACGTCATTGGGGTGACCATAAATCAATATGTACTCACTTTTGCCGTTGTTTCTGGGAATATTATTAGAAAAATATAATAACACTGTTTTTTGACTTTTCTAGTCCCCGTATCTTTCTTAACTTTAGTATTACCGAAAATATGAATACAATAGTGTACACTTTTCCATTACTACTCTTAGTTTTTTTAAATAAAAATAAATAAATAAATTTGGTGGCACAACAGCTCGTGGAGAACAAGGGCCTATTGACTTACAACTCTCAACCATTCCTGTGTGCGTATTTTTGGCAGGAATGGAGGGGACCTACAACTTTTTTTGCCGAATTGAACGGCTAGATGAGAAGCACTTATTCATGACAAGTATACTCTTGGAGGATTTGTCAGTTCCTCGCAAGAGGCAGTACCTCGCGAAAAAAACATTTCTTTTTTAGGTGGCAGCGGCTGGGAATCGAACCCAGACCTTCTACGTACTACGTACTAATCATCATGCCACGAGGTTTTTTAAATACTCACATAAATTTACAAAAGTTGACTTTCAACCCTCCCTCCTGTCTTAAGCTCACGGGCCTGGGCTGGGGATTTCTAGTATGTTATACCTGGGGGTAACCCCATAGAGCATGATTTATTGCATTTATATTTCCTTCGTGGACTGGGCTAGAGGTGGAATATTGTTTTGAAAATTGCATTTCTTTTTTGCATGGAACTGAACAGTGCACTATGCTTTATGGCAAATTCATAAAAAAATTGAATCGGTGAATTTAAGAACATTGCTTAAAAAATAAAAAAAATGTTTTTTTGTTTAAGTATATTTTGAAATAATATACTATCCTCTTGGATAGTCAAACAATGTTCGGAGATTAAGAAGAACCAAGCCTCATGAGCTGTAGTACCTCGTGGCATGATGGTTAGTGCGTAGGACTGTCATGCCAAAGGTCTGGGTTAGATTCCCAGCCGCTGCCACCTAAAAAAGAAATGTTTTTTTCGCGAGGTACTGCCTCTTGCGAGGAACTGACAAATCCTCCAAGAGTATACTTGTCATGAATAAGTGCTTCTCATCTAGCCGTTCGGATTCGACAAAAAAAATTGTTGGTCCCCTCCATTCCTGCCAAAAATACGCACACAGGAATGGTTGAGAGTTGTAAGTCAATAGGCCCTTGTTCTCCACGAGCTGTTGTGCCACCAAATTTATTTATTTATTATAAGCCTCATGAGCTGATCCTAAAAGCTATGGAAAGTGTAATAACTTAAACTTCCCACAATGCGATTTATAAATTAAGAAAGAAAAATCATTTGTCGATCTTTCATAGATTGGTCCTGATTCACCGGTGGTTTTACTGCGGTAAGAGTCTCACACTACTTGGAACCGATTCTTACCGAGTGTCTTTTGAAGATTTCCATCGGAAAAAAAAAAAAAAAATTTGAATGCATTTGAAAAAAGATACAACCTTTTTTATCCATTTTCTGTACATACCATGTGGGTCACACTGTGCGCGGCGGCTAAAACTTGTTCTCAATGTAATTTTTTGTGGTTGAACCGCTATCCGGCTTTCAATCATCAGCCCGGGTTTTGAGGAAGTCTATTTTGAGGAATGTAACGGGTGATTTTATAAGAGGTTTAGAACTTTAAAAAAAAAAAAACATAAAAAATTCGAAAAAATGAATGAAATATTTATTTGAATCGATAGCTTGAACCTTGCAATTTTACGTTTTAAGATAATTTCATGCAAATGTTGACCGCGGCTGCGTCTCAGGTAGCCCATCCGCTGAGTCCAATTTTGGCATACTCTTTCACACATATCGGCCGGTATCTCACGAATGAATGCATGGATGTTGGCTTCCAGTGCGTCAATCGAAGCGGGCTTGTCCCTATAGACATTAGCCTTGACATACCCCCACAAAAAATAATCTAATGGTGTCGAATCGCACGATCTAGGCGGCCAATTGACCGGCCCGAAACGTGAAATTAACTGTTCACCAAACTCGCCTCGCAATTGCGCCATTGTTTCGCGTGCTGTGTGGCATGTGGCACCGTCTTGTTGAAACCACATATCATGCAAGTCAAGAACTTCCATTTCGGGCAAAAAAAAGTTTGTTATCATCGCTCGGTAGCGTTCACCATTGACAGTAACGCTGCGATTCGCATCATCTTTGAAGAAATATGGCCCAATAATGCCGCCGGCCCATAAACCGCACCAAACAGTGGCTTTTTCGGGATGCATTGGTAGCTGTTGCAATGCTTCTGGCTGATCTTCACTCCAAATGCGGCAATTATGCTTATTTACGTACCCATTCAACCAAAAATGAGCCTCATCGCTGAACACAATTTTTCGATAAAAAAGCGGATCGAATTTTGATAGTAAAATTCAATAATTTGCAAGCGTTGTTCATTTGTAAGACGATCCATGGTTAAATTGCAAACCAAACTCAAGCTGTTTGACAGTGACACAAGGTACTAAACACACGTCAGCTGTCAAAACCAGTGTTGCCAAAACCAAACCAGCTAAAAAATCACCCGTTATAAGCGAAAGGTATTTTTTCCAGAATACAAAACAGATATAATTGTCCTCAAAATTCAGTTTAAATCTTTTTTTTTAGATCCCGAGAAATCTTAAGTAAGTTGTTATTCCTAACCTGGGACCTAAATAATTTAATAAAAAAGCTTAAATAATGTAAACATAATAAATGTCAAACACATAATAAGTACATTTCAGCATGGGATTTCCCAGAAAGAACGGAGAGGAAAAAATGTATTCTGAAGGTTAAAACTAAATTTAGCAGAAGAGGAATAGTAGGTTCCTACTTCTTGGAATCGTCTCAAATTTTATTGAAAAGTAAGACATTGCGTTTATTCCAATTGAAACCCACGTGTTGTATTTTTTGTGGCTGAATAATCAAGCGACAAGAAACAACAAGTGAGTTCCTAGCCTTAACAATCATGGGCTGTTTTTTGTTATAACGATTATTCAATGAAAAAAAACTTAAAATTACACAAACTGAAACTGTTTGGTTATGTTGATTTTTTTTTTAAGTTAATTTTGTATCAAATATAAAAAAACACTTTCAGTCGTATTTATAAAGTTTGTCTAACTTTAGACAGCCGCTCAACTCTAAAAAGTTATAAATTAAATTTGTTAACTGTTGTTCTAAGGTTGCTAAACTTGGACAACGGTATCAGTTATCTGAGATTTATCTAAATTGACATTTATTTCAATTAAATAAAGCATAATTTCAACTATAAAGAACTCTTAAAAAACTGTCAAACTAGTCAACCGTTTAAAAAATCTAATAAATAAGGCTGTTTAAGTTTATCTAATTTTATAGTTATAGGAAATAAAAACTCGTTCTTAAAAAAACTTTTGATTCCGAATAATTTTGAAAGTGACTGTATGTATTCTGCGCCACTGTAAAATTTGCTAACACTTAACGTTTATCATTCGATGGACCCTGATAAATTTTAACAAAAACTGGTTACTGCTGTTGAGATTGAACTCAATTAAATTAATTTAAATATTTTTTTCAATTTTATTTCAGACAAAAAATTATAACTCCACCATTTATCTACAGAATAAACTCCTCTAATCTTTTCTTAGCACAGCACGATACTCTCTGCAGAAGACCACTTACAAAAAAATATGCTTTCAATCCATAATTTGTAATCCTATTCAGTTATTACTCAAAATTAATTTTAATGTTCCATAAATTGAATAAATTATTCAGAAACAACAAAACACAAATTTGATTTTTTTTTCTAGAATTGAATTAATTATATATTCGCTCATTCATTCGGAGAAAAACAAAAAAATTATTATGCGAGACAAAACGAAAGTTGTTAGCCAAAATGTAAATCAAATTAAAAGTGTAATTCAATTTAATTGTCTCCGAGAACTGAGAGGGCAGATGAGAATTAAAATTTCCCTCCCTGTGGGTTTCTACAGGCTGAAGGAAATTATTTTATAAATTAAAAGCTTAAGGAATATAATAAGAATTTAGTGTCAGCCATCATTTTCTTCATTATTCTTATGCTTTGTGTAATTATTTTCAATTCTGAAGCGACACCATTGTGAATTAAAAACCTTTTGTAAGTAAATAACACCTAGCAATTATTTTAAAAGTTATTTAATATTATATGTAATTAAAATTCATTATGCGTTAAGAAATTCACAAACAATTCAGACAAACGATTTGAAAATCAAGCAAAATATAATCACAGGCCATAGTTGAAAATGCGTTATAATAAATCATTCAGCATGCCAGTCAAAGTCAACAGCAAAACAACCGCACCCACTTAAATGTCAAGAGTTTCGTCCTTTAGTGTGCGACCAAATGCCGCAATGCCAGTCACTGTTACCACCCAATCCCTTCAACTTAACCAACCTTGTTGCTTGACAGCAACAGAACATTTCTATTTCTATCTTTGCTTTTAATGAGTTTAAATTATACGGTTTTCAATTTTGAATATATACCACAGCGCCATTTAAGAGAGTTTTTAACACTACTTAGGTTTTGAGTAACAAATTAATGATGTCAAGATCCGAGTTGTCAAATTAACCATTATTTTTAAACATCGGTTTTAGATAAGAACAAACATCGAGTGACACGATGGCGATGTGAGGAAACAAGTTATAAAAATAAGTTTTGAAAGTTGATACTTTTTCACAAGTTTACAAATATTTTGCATGTTCTTTTCTGAGTCTTATTTGTGTATTGACTAATATAATAATATACAAACAATAATAATAATAGTTACTCAGGTTGAACAAATCAATTCATAAATAATTAAAATTGGTATCGAAGCACAACTGCATCTTGTGCAGCATATCCAAGTGTCCCAAATTATACGAATTGGTTGTTTGTCTAGACACACTTATAGAGGGTCTCATTTAAATCAGTTGAAAGTTTTTTTTTTTTGAAGTCTTAGCGATTTTTGGCATCTCATTGGTGGAATATTCGTGAAAGTCTTCTCAAAACTCAATCACCATAAGAGGTCAATATGTTTCACAAATTGGTCAGCCATAATTTTTACTTGTGGGTAGATAATGTAAAAAAAAATTCGAGGTAAAAATCAAACATGACATTGCGATGATGGAAAAAATACATAAAGTCAACGACTGTGTCACACGTACTTGCTCTTATGTTAAAAACGCTGATGATTTAAGAAAATTATATGTAAGGACATGACAAATGTTTAAAAGCATGAAATACAATATTAAAATTAGCTAAAAAAAACCTTCGTTCAGAGTTTGAGATGAAAAACAAGAAAGCCATCTTAATTCCTTATTGAATATGATGGTATAAACAAACAAAATTTTAAAACGTTCGAGCGGTTTTCTTAAAAAATAATTTTGTATGTATAAAATTCCTAAAATATTTTTAAGGAAAACTTTGGGTGTGCAAATCTTAAGAATTTATTAATGCTCACATAAAAATAAAATTTGTCAAGCCGTTTCTGAAACATCAAATCTTTAAGAAAAATTTAGAAATTTTCTTAAAAATTCAAAAAAAATGTTTATCTTAGTTGATATGCAATATTATTAAATCTTATCTAAGATTTGTATATAAAAAAATATATCTAAATCCGTTCAGCCTATAATGAGAAAATTCAAAATAAAAAAAAAAACACGTTCTACGACAAGTAGATAGTTGGTAGGTGCAAAATTTTATAATTTTTTGTCGATCGTATAATATCTTTTTTTGTCGTATTTCAGAAAAAAAAATATTTTAATTTCCGGGTTTTTAACTTTTGTATTGTTATTTTTTCATACATGTTAATTTTTTAAAAAAATATTTTAAAGAGTATTAAAAAAACTCTTAGGTATCGAGTTTCGAAAAAGTCGATCAAATCGTTTTCGAAATATTTGATTCTCAAACAAAAATTTTGAAACATTTTTTAAAAATCAAAACAAATTTTTTTTTATTCATATACACAAAAAAATTTAAGCCTTCATATATTAAGAAAATCGAAAATTAAAAAAATAGTTCTTTGGGAGGTACCATTAAAAACTATTTTTTGGAAAATGGTTTTCCACCTAAAGGAAGCCTTTGCCAAATGTAATTTATTGATTTTTTAAAGAAATTTCGTCAAGTCGTTGTTGAGAAAAATGCGATTTTGTTAAATTGTTAAGAAAAATTGTATGAAAAGTACCGTTATTTTTGGTTCTAAAGAAATGGAACGAAGGTGTAGACATAATCACCAAAAACCATTATGTACCAAGTTTAAAGAAAATTGATGATAACAGACATATAGACAGACAGACAGATAGGATTTTGCCACCCACTTTTTTTTGTTCTCTATCATCGTAATGCCAAGTTTGATTGTTGTTTCAATTTTTTTTGCATGGATCCAAAACTTGCCTTATATCGGGTTTTTCAATAAAAGTGCTACAAACGTTTTTTTAAATAAAACAAAAACGGTTTTGGATATCAATGAAATTCTTTATTCTTATGAAAGAACGTTCGATGCCATTATATATGGAATTCGATTTCTTTTGCATGGCCACCACGGGCACGCTTTGCAGAAGTCCAGACGCTGAACCCAATTTTCTACGGTTTTCAAGCATAAATCGGCCGATACTGCTGCAATTTCACGTTCGATATTCGTACGAAGTTCATCAATCGTCGCTGGCTTGTTGGCATAGACCATAGACTTGACGTAGCCCCACAGGAAATAGTCTAACGGCGTCAAATCGCACCACCGAGGTGACGAAGCTACTGGACCATTTCGTGAGATAACACGTTCTTCAAACTTGGTTTCCGATGAATTGATTGTGACATTCGCTGTGTGGCTTGTGGCGCCGTCCTGTTAGAACCACATGTCCTCCAAGTCCATATCATCCAATTGGGGCCAAAAATATTCGGTTATCATTGAACGGTAGCGATCCCCATTCACAGTAACGTGCCGGTCTTGATCATCACGGAAGAAGTAAGGAACAATGACGCCGCCGGCCCATAAGCCACACCAAACCGTAATTTTTGTCGGGATGCAATGATGGCTCATGGAGTACGTGTGGATTGCTGCTTGATCAATACCGCATAATTTGTTTATTGACGAAGCCATTCAGCCAGAAATGAGCCTCATCGCTGAAGATGATTTTTCGATGAAAATTCGAATCACTTTCAAGTTGTTGCTCAGCCCGATTCACGAACATACGACGTTTCTGGTGGTCAAGCGGCTTCAGTGCTTGCGTCAATTTAATCTTGTAAGGATGTAGGCCAAGATCTTTTCCAAAATTCGCCACAACGACGTCACAGAGATGCCCAACGCTTGAGAACGACGTGTGAGAGACACAATTGGGCTGTCTGCAACTGAAGCCTCAGTGGCAGCAATATTCTCGACACTATGGGCACTTCTTTGTATCACTGGCACGGGAATATTTTGTACTGTGCCTGTGGATTCAAATTTTTCCACTAGACGCTCAATTGTTGATCTGCTAGGACGATTATGACGACCATAAATTGGACGTAGTGCTCTTAACGTTGAGGCCACTGACTCCGAGTCGGTAGTAAATTTTAATAATTTCGTCTCGTTGTTGGCTCGTATATCTTTCCAACATGAAATGGCAAACCTTATTGAAGAGAAATGTCAAAAGAGCGGCAAGAAATATGGCGTCGTTTGCTGTCCCTGTCGCTCTACTTTTGTAGCGTCCCTGTTGAAAAACCCTTTAGTACCTATGTATATCGTGGATGGGTGGCAAAATTCTGTCTGTCTGTCTGTATCTTGACCTACAGACTAAACCACTGAAGCGATTTTCTTCAAATTTTGAACTTAAGTTTGTTTTGAAACTCTCCAGAGGAGAAATTAAAAAGGTATACTGTAATTTTTGATAAGAAAAAATTTACCCAAAACCGTTATTAACTGTACCTGCCATAAAACGGTTTTTTTAACTTTCGATTTTCTCGTTAACGGCTTAAATGATTTCAGTCAAAATTTTTGTGCAAAAGCTAATTTAAAATGCTAATAATATTGCATATACAAATTTTGAAAAAAATAATTTTGGATTTAAAAAAAAAATGTATTTTAATACATATTCAAAATGGGCATAGTAAAATTTTTTTTTTTAAATGTTATTAAAATTTTATACATAAAAATTAATTTTAAAAAAAAACCAGTAAGTAATCAAATGGCATATACTTGTTTTTGAGCTCTAAGTTTCTTAACGGGTTGTTTATGTATTTATAATGATTAAAATGATTTCGATGCTATTTTTATATTTTTTTATAATTAGATACTTTCATATTTTAAAAGTTCTTAATTCCAAGCAACTTGAACAGCAACTTTTTCTTAGAAACGGCTCCACACCTTTTCTTAAAAAGATTTCAGTAAATTTATTTAAGTAAAAGCTACTTTTTGATGGAGAACCATTTTTCAAAGAATATTTGTAACCTTCCAGGGAACCATTTTTTGTATTGTTAATTTTCTTCAAAACGGTTATTTTGATTTCAATCATTTTTTTAAGAAACTTCTGAACAATGTTAAAAGTTTTTCTTACCCAAATTATCAAACAAATTTTTTTTTGATTTTTAAAAAATGTTTAAATAAAAGTTTTTATAAAAGTCGGTATTTAGGTCTTTTTTTTTACACTTTGTAAAGTATGTATTTTAAGAAAAAGAATTTGTTTTTTATGAAAAAATAACGGCCCTTCCATAAAAATGTTAAAAAAACGTTGAGAAATTAATTTTTTTCTTAAAAGTGGTTTCTACAATTTTTAATATGCTTAAATTAGTGCAATACACTACCAAAAATTATAAAAATTTGCAAATAGCAACTATTTATAGCTTTTGTAGCAGTAGTGTTCTCCAACTGCGTCCGTCTAGTCTGACCAGCCAGTATGACCACTGGCTTAGACACGCCCGCTCAGGTCAACGGATATCCTGAGACTGAAAAATTGTATACTCTGTCAAGTCTAAATATATTAATTTTTAATTCTTTACTGGCAGTGACAGCTCACCATAATAGGACTTATCATGTTGTGCTGTGCCCCAAATGACATGCCACCCTACAAAGGTATGACCTACTGTGTCACAACTGTTGTCAAAATATCTCAACTCATGAAATAGGTATTCATCATCGACAGCAGTTTTACATCTTACTACATCTAGAATGCATCTCAATTGCAAGTAAGTTCGAACTTGGTCTCGGGATCTCGGTGATTCTGACCGTAAACCTCGTGGAGTGCGTTTCTTAATAACATTTAACATAACACTCATAGAACGATTTTTATTATTTTTGTATATTTCCTCATAATTAACTAAACAGATTTTGATTACTTTTTATATATGAATTTCATATAAGGCTAAAAAATAATGTATATCAAAATTGTCAAAAAAAAGTTTTTGAATTTTTAGAAAAAGTTTCAAACATTTTTTTTTTTAAATTTCGATATCTCAAAAACTTGGGTTGACACTTTTTTAAATTGTATTTTAACATGCTCATAAATAAATACGATTTGAAGACCAAAAATTTTCCTTTGAAATATTATAAGAATTTGATACATAAGAAATAATTTTTTAAAGAAAGCCACTCCAACGAGTTTAAATATTTTTTTCCATAAAATCATGTTCAATTAAGAACTAACTTTTTTTATCTCAAACTCTTAAGAAAGTTGTTTTAGCTATTTAAAATGTCGTAATTCATGTTCTTAAACATTTTTCTCTCATAATTTCAACGTTCTTGCATATAATGTTCTTAAACCCTCAGCGTCTTGCATATAAGAACAAGTATGTGCGACCCGGTCGAGTATTTTTTTTGTTTATTCCGACTGGGCTATATAAAACTTGGTTTTAATAGTCCGATCAAAAATAAGGTCTTTATGGAAAGGAAAAATTTCAGGCTACATTCCTATATATATTTTCAAGAATACTTAGTTAATATAAGAGAGCAAATTGAGTCCCATAAATCGGTTTGGTTTTCACTTTTCAAAATGTAAATGTGAATGAAAGGTTTCGCAGTTGTGAAAAACTATATTAAAAAAGTTACTGCCCTTCTCTACAGGAAGATTTTGTTTCAGCCTTTGGAAGGGGTGGGGGGGTTAAAAAGTTCCTTTTATTATTTTCAGTGAAATTCTGTTTTTCAAACTCAGAAGAGATGTTCCATCATTTTTCTAAGGTGCTTACCACAATCTTGACGGTCCGATTGATAAAAACCTGAACTATATAATATAATAATTTTAATTGGTGGGCATTTTGTCAGCTGTCAAGTGATTTGGCATTACAACATGTAAAGACTAACACCTGAACAACTATTCTAAATTGTGCAAATGTATTTTGAAAATCATGGTTCTGTTCAAAATACGTATCACGTATCAATGAAGCTCACTTTTAGTTGAATGGATACGTCAATAAACAAACAGCCGTATTTGGAGTGATGATAATTCTTAAGTGTAAGTTGAGACACCATTACATATTCACAAAAACTAACTGTTTTGGTGTGCTTAATGGGTTGGTGGAAGAAAAGGTCCGTACTTCTTTAAAAACGATGCTAGCCAGAACGTTTCAGTCAATGGTGACCGCTATAGATCCATGATTTCTGACTTTTTCGTTCATCAATTGAACAATGAACCTCCATTATGTGCAGGAGCTGTGGTTTCAAAAAGATGGCGCAACATGTCACACAGCTCGTGCGATAATTGATTTACTGAGGGAAACGTTTGTTAACCGTATAGTTTCACGTTACGTGAATTGGCCTATAAGATCGTGCGATAAAACGCCGCTTGACTTTTTTCTGTGAGGATATGTGAAGTCGCTAGTCTATGCCGATAAACCCGAAACGATTAAAAAATTAATAGCCAACATTCGCCACTATTTTGCCAATATACGGCCATAAACATTGGAAAAAGTCATCGAAAATTGAACCTCCAGATTAGACTAAGTCCGAGCCAGCCGAGGCGGTCATATGCCAGAAATCATATTTAAATTATAAGGCCAGAAGATTATCTAACAGGTGGAAGCAAGAAAGACAATCAGGCGGACGGATATCTTTTGGCGTATTAATTTAATCTTAGGTTTTAAATCTCAATAAAAATTATAAATGATTAAAAGTATTGTCTTAATGCCTTAAAATTGAAGAAAAAAGTTTTCAATTATGAGTTTCACTGAGACCCTATACAAACCTGCAATTAACACCTCAGAATTGTTGCTTATACAAAACCAATATTTTTATTTTTACGAAACCAATACTAACCCAATAGAGTATTATTATTTTACGAATATAGGAAAATACTATAAAAGAAAATATAAATGTAGTGGAGTTTTGGGAACTAATACATTTTTGAAAGTACATTAGACTGTCATCTGTCACTCCAAATGTCTGTAGATCGATTCCCAGCTTCTGCCTTCTTAACACTTGCAACGAAGTAACAAATCCTACAAAAGCATTTCTTAACATGAAAAAGCACTCCTAATTTTAGCCGTTTGGACTAAACAAAATAATTGTAGGCCCCCTCTATTCCTACCGATAACACGCTCACAGGAATAACTAAGAGTTCTTAATCGCCTGTCCCTGGCATCTGATTCTAAAAGAGCTATGAAGCCACCAAATTAATTTATTTTTAATTATTAAAAATTTAATAGAAAATCGAATATAATTTATTTTCAAGCAGCGGGCTGTCTTAAAATGAGACTTGCTATTGCCTGGAACTGTAAAATACCATATTCTACCAGACACCCGTTATTTATGAAGTTTATGAAGTCAAAATTTGTGTCTTATGATCTTGTTTCACAAAATCAAATTGGAACTTCTCTCAGGCACTTTCCCTTTTCGACTTTCCTTTAAGTTTGGGTATACATTTAACCATACACAACCAAACCTTACAAACATTGCCTTTTCCATTAGTCGACCGAGGATGCCAAGCAATTCCTTATTATTTGGATTTGATAAATTGACTAAATTATATCTTATATTTTATTTTTATATACGTACAAACTTTTTTTTGATGATGCGACAGTTTATTTTTATGGAGTGTCCTTAACGTAATTATTCATTTGCCTCCAGCTAGAAGAGAGAAGCATTCAATTCATCCCAGGCTATGTGTAATGGTGGTTCGTGTTTTCAATGGATGTGACAATGTATATTTTCTTTTTTTAGATATTTTTGTGAATTATTAGCCCACTTTAAGGATATCTACTTTTTACGTTTCATATTGTGTCTTCGTATATTTTTGGGGAGAAAGAGAGAGAATTATTCGTGTAAGTTAGGTACTGATATTTTATCAAAATGTATTTTATTTATTCACATCACGATTTGTGAGCAAAAAGTTGTTATAGAAAAAGTATATCAAAGTTTGCCCATAAATCTATGAAAAAAAAACCAAAAAGACGGAATGATAGAAATTTACTTTGTCAATCAATAAAATGTGGAAACTTTTGACACTGACGAAATACTTCAATAACTAAATTCTGCAATGGGCTATTTTATTGAAACGTTGTAATTTAAAAGAAATGAACTTAATCAAAGACAAGTAGTGGAACAAGTGGGTCGAGTGAAATATCTTTTTCTTGACGGAATAAAATATATTGAACGCCAGGTCCACAACTAATGGATTTTATTAAAAAGCACTTTTGGGATGAGTATATTATACTCATGTTTAGAAAGCTCAGTTAGAGATTGTTTTTAAGTAATGGAATTTTTGGTCAACAAACGTATTCGATGATTTATCAGTTGAAATATTTATTGAATAAAGGTGATTAGCCATAAGCAAACTGGACCTTAAATAGTACAGGGAACTAAGTCCCAGGGAACTTCCACCGAGAAACTTTGTTCTTATTTAGTGGGAATTAAATCCAAAAAGCAAAAAGGACCAAGTTTCCAGGCAAGGCGAGAAAGTAGTCGACTTGTGTATTAAAAGTAAGTTCACATTTTGAAATATAAAGAGTTAACTAAGTTTCAACGATAAAAATTAAATAAATGCAAAATTGCGCTAATTTTCATAATGAAAATACGGTGCAGTGCAAAAAGACCCGCAGTTATAAAGCCAATTATTGTTCGATACATAAAACGCAGAAAAAATAATTTTTAACCGAGTGCGTTTTTTGGTGGGTCAAAAAATAATAAGGGCATTCATACAAAGTGGTAGAAGGGATATTTTAAGGACATTTTAAGAACTGAGTTTTCCTCACATCCCTGGATATAGGAGAAGAGGTTGTTTCCCTCCCAAAACAACAAACAAACAAAAACGAGCTTTTATTGTACAAGGGCTTTAAAAAATAGTCTTAAATTTAAAAGCATTTGGTTAAACTAAAAAACATCATTTAAAGGCTAAATGGCTTTTAAGATGTTTGTATAAGTTTAACCAGTTTGAATTCAATTTAAAGTTTTTGTGACCTTTAGTCCAAATGCGTTTCGCCCAGGTACAACAATTGGGCTCATCAGTTAGATGTTGTTGTACCCTTCTAAGACGCATAATTTTAGTCGATGGTTACCGACATATATTAAATAAACAGCACAAATGCACTGTAAATTATATTATTCTTCTTCAACCAGCCAGACCACGGGCTTTACCATCATCAATTTCTAGTCGTCTGAATTTAACCAAATTCCACTAGATAATATAATTTACAGTGCATTTGTGCTGTTTATTTAATACATGTCGGTAACCATCGACTAAAATTATGCGTCTTAGAAGGGTACAACAACATCTAACTGATGAGCCCAATTGTTGTACCTGGGCGAAACGCATTTTGACTAAAGGTCGCAAAAACTTTAAATTGAATTTATATTCAAAAGTCCACTAAAAACTAAAATAGTAAATTTTCTATTATTTACGTTTTTATTCTTCATTCTTTAACCAGTTTGGTTAATTTAACGCAGAAAAATCCCACAAAAAAATTCAAAACACTGTGTTTACACAAAAAGGTATAATATAATAAAAGTGTAGTAGACTCCTGTTAAAAGCAAGATTTACTACTGACTTTTGAAAGGCAATGGAAATAGCACGTAAGTGGAGCTTAGCTCATTATTGCATGCAACCTCCATGGCATCAAATTTAAGGGATTACTTTTTATCGTTACTGAATACTGAATGCAGATTTTCAAATTTCAATACGCCTGACCACTGATACTCGATGATTTTCTGGACTCAACTTTTTTTGAAGAGAAACTGCTTGCAACTTTAAATAGAGCGAAAAACAATGAGGTATCAGGAACAGAAAGAATTCCTGTTGAATCTTTCAAGCGCTACAATCAGTATGAATATTTTAAATTTTTTTTAAAAGACTTTCTATTCTTTTTTCTACGACACCAAACTATAAGCTCCATATTGAAACAGCAATGCCACCGATGTTTAGCGACTCCCGCAAGATCCATTTCGAATGAATTCATCGAGACTTAAAATATTTCCTTCAAAACCAGCTAGATTTTATCCGAATGTGGACTGGTCTTTTCAATTCCGTAGATGAATCAGTCAAATTGGATACGGATGATCTAACGGGTTTAAGAAGAAGTCTATACATCTTGTTTCAAAATTGGAGACAAAATATCAACTGGATTATTTCAACCAGGCCTAAACATCATCGCTGTATAGAAAATTGTGTAGTATCTAAACTTGAATTTAATCCACTCTCCAGAAATGATTTTTTTAATCCTACGAGTCAGTGAGGAACTTCATTCAACATAGACCACAGATCTACTTCTCAATTGTGAAATATGTAATATGCACGAAAAAAATATTATCGCATACTTCTAGATTAATTGAAAAAAAAAAACTATAAAAATGGACTTCTGGCTTTCCAAAAAGCTACATAACATTATTGTTAGTGTTGCCGTTGTTTTTTAATTATTTTTTGTCTATTTTATGTAATAGAGATACTAGATTTTAAAAACGAGTATGAATTTAAATTCTAAATAGTGGTGTCATTTTAAATTCCAGAAACCTATTATTAGTAAATGATGACTCACGTGTTAAAAAAAGGTGATAAGAAATTTCAAAAAAATAATGATTTTTTGCGGTGCCGTGACATAAGGCCATGCGTCATAAGGCCATATTACAAAATATGGCCTTATGACACTTTCGCAAAGTGTTATTTGGCCATATTTTAAGGTATGGCCCTTTGACGCTTTGCCAAAGCGTCATGAAGCCATTATGGCATAGTGTCACTTTTAAAAGTAGTTTTTTCTTATACCTGCCAAATGAACTTATAAAATCCTAAGTAGTAAAATGCTAACGTTGTTTATTATGAATAAAAACTTTTTATTAATTCTGAAAACAATTATAAGTCATTAAGTTAGAATATAATGATCATGTAAGTGAAAAGAATTGATTTTTGTTTTAAGCCTAGTAAGCTGCTGATGCGAAACGGAAAATCCCATGCAAAAAATGACGAAACAAGACCATGAACGAAAAATTTAGTTTACTTTTGGTTCACCAGAACGCTGTTCGACAAACGAGATTGATTAAGGAGCCAGTTATAGCTGTCATTGAAACTCATCATTGAAAATTTTAATGATTGATTTTGAGACATTTAGAAAGCAAAATCATTTATTATTTTGATGGATGAATAAAGCTCAAGACTTAATTAATATAATATAAGAGGAAAGGATAAACCTATGGTAAAATTGTTGGGTATATAGGATATATTCAAAGATTCTTTATTATTGTCCTTAAAATAGACTGCTTTTTCGAAATCTTATTTAAACTCGCCTTGCCTTACATAAATACAGTGCAAGCACCCAGCATTATTGCGGACAAACAGTGAAGTATACTTGGGAAGGCATTCTGCCCCCCTGCAACCCACCTGCTTGGGCTCACTACAGGATTTGGGATGGGTGCGAGGTTGGGTATGTGCGAAGTTTTTTTTGCATTGTTCGATTTTTTTTTATTAAATTTTGTTCAGTGTCAAAGGGCCATATATAAGGGGCATATGGCCTTATTACGCTTTGCAAAAGGTTATAAGAACCATCTACTACATGGCCTAAAGTCGCAAAAATATATGGTCTTATGTCATTTTGGTAAAGTGTCAAAAGGCCATATGTTGAAATATAGCCATATGACAAATATATTTTAAAATATGGCCTTATGATGCATGGCCTTATGTCACGGCACCATTATTTGCAGACAGAGCCGAGGAAAAAATACTTACTTTACTTTACTTTACTTATCCGGCTCCCAATCCATGGAGGGTCTCTGCCTGAGATATTGCGGTCTTCCATCGGTTGTGGTCCCTCGCACGCTCCCTCCAGTCATCGAGACCAAGCGTTCTTGCGTCGGAAACCACCTGATCCCTGTAGCGGAGGTTTGGTCTTCCTGGTCGTCTCGAACCTGGGGGCTGGGATTCGAAGATTTTTTTTGGCTGGAGCATGGTTGTCCATTCGCTCGATGTGGCCGAGCCAGTGTAGTCGGCGTATTTTGGCTCTTTGGACTACATCCACTTCTTGGTACAGCTCGTATAATTCACGATTAAATCTTCTCCTCCATTCGGCCTCCTCGCATATTGGACCAAATATCCGCCAGAGAATTTTTTTCTCCAAAGAGAGAAACTATTAATTTTCGGCGAAAGATTTTTGTGCTGCTGAACTTAATAATTCTAGATCTTTTTTAGTTAATTTTCTTCTTTTTGGGGCAACCTTTAACCTTTTTTGCTATAACTAAATCAAAAATGGTTTTCACTGTATATTGCACAAAATCACTCAAAAATCAAAATCCACAGGCATTCACAATTATTTGCATTTCTTAATGCCGGGCCTACAAAATATAAACATTCATACTAACCAGGCTTGTAAACTTTAAGGTACAATTACCAGTAATGTACCCAGTACCTTAAACTAAAGTCTCGACATTTTATCATCGTCCAAACTTAATTTTCATTGTTGTCGCAATTGGGTTCGCCTCGTTTACACGGAAATCTGTGTTGTGGTTTTCTCGCTATATTTTCGCTTTGGTCTTGCCATGACATTTACACTTAGTTTTTCCCATTCAAAATGTTTTGACGTCATCTCGCTTTGGTCTCGTGGGGTGCATTGCCATGTGGCCAAACGCTACCCAGCTGTAATAAAAAGTTTTATCTTTTTTGTTGACGAGCACCCTTTAAATTATTTAAAGCGTTTTCAGTTTTTTTGCTTATTTCAAAAAAAAAACTTTGGCAACCCTATAGCGAGACGAAAGCAAGATGACGGAAAGTCGTTCTAAATGCCAAAAACTAAATTTTAATATCAAGGCTTGACCAAAGCAAGACTATAGCGAGAAAAGCACAACGCAGATCACCGTGTAAACTTTACTTGGCGAGTTCACAGCAAGACGAACACACGCATTGAAAACTATGGACTTTCAACCACGTTTTTAGCTTATTTTAACCTTTTTGAAAATGTTATTTTGTCGAGACAAGCGAGACCGAAGCGAAGTATGGAAAAACAATCTAGATGTCAAAAATCAAATGTAAATGACACGGTGAGACCAAAGCGAGACTATAGCGAGAAATCCACGACGCACATTCCAACTTGTCAATTATAAATGAAGTACCTTACAACTCTGATACTACGAGCATTCTGATTTCCATTGATGCAGATGAGATTTATTTTTTTGTCAATTATAATTAAGATTTCTCTTAGACCTTGACCGAAAAAATATTTTTGTTTTTTTTGGAATAAAGGTTATTGAATGACTTTTATAAAAAATGACAACAAATAAGAGTTAATGAAGAACCTTTCTAAAGATTGGGTTTATTTCTGATCTCTAATTTTTAATATAAAGTGCTCATGTTTAGGCAAAATTGTTTGCTTTATTATAGAAAAAAGATGATTTATGTATAGATGAAGGTCATGCTCAATTAACAATTGCGGTTAGGTTGAATAAGTTGCGAGTGCACAGATAAACCTTTACCATTAGAACCACTATCATCACCTCAATAAAATGAACTGTTGGGAAGCTTTAATGGACAAAAGAATGACACTTTACACTTTTGATCAAGCTCCTTTCCTCTTTTTCACTGCAGTTCTTGTCCTCCTTAGATTTGATTTCAGTTTTCAAAGAAAAAAATATATGCCTTAAGTAAATTCAAATGACAGTCTCGAGAAAAAGATATCAGTTTCCATTCAGTTAATAGGCAATTGAAAGGCATATACCCGAATTAGGTTTATCTGAATTTCTGAAGAAATGTTTTGCTTGTTTGCTCCTCAGCTATTTTTTTATTCGCCCAAAGTGAAAGCGTTTTCATATTTGCAATGAAATTCTTTTTATTATTGTTTTTTTTTTTTGTATCACTTGTATCAGTTTATCACATTTATTTTCTTACATTTTGAAGGAATATCCTTTATCAAAATGCTTAACGATTTCCTATCCAATAGGTGACTTCGAAAAATAAAGATACACTTAGGCGTATACGTACTGTTTTTTTCTTCTTCAAATAATAGCTCTGATTTATTAAATTCGGTGAACACGCTCTAAAGTTACTTTTCAGCACTATTTAGTCGCCTGCTAAAAAAGTGAATCACAATGTCCATATTTGGAAAATTGAAAATTTTTAACAATAAACAATTTGAGTCAATAAAATTATTTTGAAAAAGAAAACTTTTACACCCTCTCTTACACCATTTCTAAGACCATTAAGCCCCAAACAGATTATAAATTATATAAATGGAATGTGAACATAAAGAAGCCAGTTTTCCTGGGACATTTACATTCTGCCTTTCATTTCCTGGGAAGAAATTAATTCAAAAGAAAAAACCTTCAAGAATCTCTATAGGTGGGTACATAATAATTTATCTTCGAAAGATAATAATAATTGACAGGATCTTGTAGCCTTGTAGGGAATCGGAAGAAATTGGTTCATAAATTTCTCAAATGAGATAAATATCCATGAAATATAAATAATGTGATTTACTAGAGAAAAAAAATCTTTTTTAAAAAAGAACTTTACTTGGAGTTTTATCTCAGACTCTGCAGTAGAGTATAATAATGACACCAAGATTCCAGAACCAGAATTTATTTCACTTATTTCCGCCAAATAAGTCACATATTGTATAACGAAATTCTATCTCACCAGATTTAACTCGACACGTGAGGCTGTGAATAATTTATATAAAACCACAGAGCATGTGGTTCCTGGCTTTATCCTTAACATTGAGATCCCTTACTTTTACCAGAACCGCTCGTTATTTGCCATAAACATTATCACAGCATATGGTGCTGATGTTTATAAAGCTATTCCTATATACCCACACACACACACATTATACTATTTAAGTATATTCGATACGATTGTAATAATTGTCCATGCGGGAAAGTTGTGTGAAAGGTTATGGATTAAGGTTGTTGTTTAAATGTCCTAGAATGGTTTGAATGGCTTTGAAAGGCCATTTGGACAACATAACATATTGTTGCTTGACCTTCAATTAAATACATTAAGGCAACAGTGATGGATAGAGCGTCTGGGCCTTTTGTGGGCCAATTTATTTGGCATTGGAATAAATCTGTGAATAGAGGTACGCACCAGGAGCCTGATTAAGATTTACAGATGTAATACCTTCATGGATTGATTGAGGGCTATAAAAAAAGATTTATATAAAGTGGGTTTGAATTTTTGTTGGATGATATTTATCTTCGCTTATATTTTTGTTTGTTCAAGCATTATTTTAGCTTACTCTTTGTGGCAAGAACGTATTGGTTTTAATTTAATAAGGCTTCAATGAAACTTAATTACCTAATTAAGATTATGGAAAAGTTAAAACAATCTTGTTTTCCTTCATGAACATGTATAGAAAAATTCTTAAACATGCAAGGTGTGTCCTAATTTGTGGTCAATATTTTGAGGGATGATTGCTGGGATCATTCTAAGCAAAAATTGTTAGGCGGGAAAATTCTATCTCTACCTCAGGAGAGCAAATTTCAAAAAAGTTCGTTTTAAATAAAAAAAAAATATATTAACAACCATCGGAAGCACTTACATATGTACAATAATTTGCTAACACTTAATTGAAAGCTAATATTTTATTACTTGATGTGTTTTGTAGTACCTCGTGCCTTAATGGTTAGTGCGTAAGACTGTCATGCCAAGGGTCTGGGTTTAATTCCCGGCCACTGCCACCTAAAAACAAATGTTTTTTTCCAAGGTACTGCCTCTTGCGAGAGACTGACAAATCCTCCAAGAGTATACTTGTCATGAATAAGTGCTTCTCATCTAGCGGTTCGGACTCGGTAAAAAATTGTAGGTCCCCTCCATTCCTGCCAACAACACGCACACAGGAATGGTTGAGAGTTGTTAGTCACTAGGCCCTGGTTCTCCATAAGCTGTTGCGCGCATAAAATCTATTTATTTTTATGTGTTTTCATATAAATTTCTTTAATGAAATTGTCTTAGAGAAATTAAATTTTTAAGTAAAAGTTTTTGAAAAAAAAAATTCGTAATTTATTTTCAAGTTGATTATCAAAAAAAATATGCATTATTGAGTTCAATTTTTGTGTTTAAAATGCTTTTACTTATTTTAATTATAAGTAAAGTTTTTCTTAGCTCCAAAATCTGATCAACGAGATATTCTTTTGAAAAAGAGAACATGTGCCTTAAGCCACTTGCCAGATTAACAATTAAAAATTATGATCATCAATGATAAAAACAATGGGAAAAAATACTTTTCGTTTCATATTTAAAAGTCCAAACATCTAAGAAATGTAAAAAGTAAAATGTTTAAGATTTATTTTTTTCAAAAAAACTCAGTGGCTGTTAAAAATTCATCACAAAGTTCACATAAGTTTCACTAAAAAATAATGAAATTCAGTAATTTTATACAAATAAAATGCAGGCTAAGATCCCACGTACTTGTCCTTATGTTGAGGTCACATGGAACTTAATCTTTTTTAAAATATGCAAGTATAGAAAAAGTTAAAAAAAAGCATTAACCATTTAAGTAACTTCTCAAGAAAAAATTTCTGCTGTTTAAATGCTTAAGCAGCGCCTCCAGAACAAATCTTAAAGCTAATTTATAAAGCTTATTTAGTAGGAGCTAGTAAGTTTAAAAAAGCTTTCTTACAGCCAATTCATTAAGAGGTAATTTTTGCTTGAAACCAGCTTGTTATTAGTAGCTAGTGGCTTGGAAACTATTTAGTATATGAAGAATTGGAAATGTTGAAAGCAGTATTCTACAGCTTTTTGTTTGTATTAGTTTGAGAGAAATGAGAAACTTAACTAATGTAAATTAGTCATAGTTTCATGTATGTGATTGTAAACATAACTTTTGTGATGAAGAACAAATCAATAAATATTCATAGACGAAATGCCTACCCACCATTGTGAGAAACTGAATTAATTATTTTCTGTTAAATGTGAGAGAATTTTTAGTGCGCGCTTATTTTAATCATAAATGTATAGAAGGTACCTCGCAAAATTACAACGTGCCCTCGAAATTCTTTAAAATTTGACGTGAAGTGTTAAAAAAAGTTAACCTTAACAATATAAAAATTTTTTAAATAAATTTACTAAAGCATGAAATAAAATATTTATGTTGTCATTGCAATATTTTCAGAGCTTTATAGTGTTTTTTGTTGTAGGTGAAGTTTTTTTATTTGTTAAAGATGAAAAATATAAAATTGATGGAATGATTTTTTCTTCTTCGCCATATTTTATAATATGGTCAAAGTTCCTCTTAAAAATGTAATTGCAACCTTTACTCCAGAACGCGTTTCGCCCAGGCATGGTGGTGGGCTCATCAGTTAGATGCCACCATACCCAATCTAAGACGCATTGTTTAGTCGATGATTACCGACATCTCCATATAACAATTAAGTGAGAAAACTCACTGCGAATTATAATATGCCATCTAAGGAACTTTGGTTAAAGTTGTGCACTTAGATTTTTTTTGTTGTTTTGCCCGTGGCCAGGTGAAGAGAAGAAGTTTTTTTTTTATTAAGAAAATAAACAGAAAAATTATTTTCAATTATAATTTTTGATTAGTGACCAATTCGCTTAAATTCAATTTCTTTTCTTTTTTATATTTGGGCTATTTTGGTCAATTTAAATTTTTATGCAAATAAAAACAAATACATAAATTTTATCCCGACGTTTCACTGGATTTTCTCAGCATCTTCAGGGGCGTTTTATTTGTCTACATATATATATACATAAATTGACAATTTCTTAAAAATATATTTATTAGTTATTTTAAACTTACGTTATATTTACGTTATATTTATTGCATTTTGAGTTTTAAAAATTGCATCTTCCCAACACTTTACAGCAAAAACAAAGGCAAAGACAAAATTTTGATAAATAAATAAATAAATAAATATGAAAACTAGTTAGGGTAAGTGTACCAGTAACCGGCCACCTAACGCATTTTTTTACTTTAAAGCTGGATAACTAATTCAGCTGATTTTATTCGTTTATGTTGTTTTTTTTGATCAATTATGGATCATGTTTAGTATTGAATAAAAAATATAAACTTCAAGTGCTTGCAATATATTTTTTAATATGGATTTATTTTTAAAAAAAGTGAATTTTCAACAGTACCCGGCCACCAAATTTCAGTATCCGGCCACTTTGATCCAATGTCCGGCCATGCCCTTTTTTGCTTGCGATTAGGAGTAGGCACAAGGCACTAATGGCAAGTTATGCATTCGTTGAAAAAAATCGAACCCGAAGTTTTGATCAAACTTGTTATTACGATGATAGAGAAGAAGAAAAAATATGGTCTCACGATTCTGAGATTATGTCTGTTTGTCCGTTGAGTTACCAGCTTAAACCACTGGATCGATTTTCCCAACTTGTAACATAGCATTTTTTAGTAAATCCACCTACACAGATCTTTAATTTTTAGAACAAAAAATAGCGGTATCTGCCATACATTTTTAAGCAACTTTCTCAAAAAAGGCTCCATAACTTTTCTATAAAAAAAACAATAAGTGAATTAAGTAAAGGCTATGATAATTGATGGTACCCCCATGATAATTGATGGTACCCCCCAAAAAACCATTTTCATCTTCGATTTTCTTCAAAACAGTAGAAAATAAATATTCATTTACATTTTCAAAAAATATGTTTTGGATTTTCAAAAAAATGTTTCAATTTTTTTTAATCAAATATTTCAAAAACGACTTTGATGTATTTTTTTGAAACTACGTAGTTAAGGGTATTTGTAAATTAATATTTTCTTAGAATATTTATGGAAAAGTTTTACAGTAGATGAAGGACATAAGAATGTCAAAAAATGCAGAGAATTTCTTTCTAATAACCGTGTTTTCTTATATGAAAAATTGTATATAAAAACGAAAATTTATTTTATTAGATAAACGCATTATGAGAAAGAAAATTTCCTTTAAATATCACTAAATCAATTGAAATAAGTTTCCAAAGAACCTACTCACTGAAGAATTGTATGTAAATATCTTGTAGTTGCATTAATTCATAAAAATCACTCATAACGTGCCAAAAACAATCATTAAAATATTAATTTCTTTCAAAATCACATTATACGGGGTGGTTTCTTAAAGACGTCAAATTTTTAAATTTTGTACCACAATAAGTTTTTTATATCAGTGTTTTTCTTATAACCGGTTTTCTTATATAAGATTCATTTTACACGTTACCTCATGGAAATGTGCATAGTGCTTTAGAATGTCTGTCTTATAAGCGAGTTTTTCTTATATGAGATTTTCTTGTATTTGTCTTCTACTGTACTTTTACGAAAAAATAACGGTACCTTCCACACAAATGTTAAAAAAACCGTTAAGGAAAAAGTTAATTTTTCTCTAAAACGGTTGCTTTGATTTTGATAAAACTTATTGGTTTTTATTGTTTTGATTTTTTTCATTATCGACTCAACGGATTCAGATTAATTTTTCATATACAAATTTCAAATAAGATCTAATAATAAAGAAATAAATCCTTATAATTTGCATACCAACATTTTTCCCATAAAATGTTCCAAGTTTGAAATATATTAAAAAACATTATATGTTAAAAAAATCGCTCCAATGACTAAAATTTTTGTTTTTCATACAATCATATTTTATCAAGAATTCAAATGGCATTATCTTTTTTCACTTCAAACCATCAAAGAAGTTGTTTTTGCTAATTTCAATATGGTACACATTTCGTGCTTTTAAAGATTTTTCTCTCATAGTTCTCATGCTTTTGAATCCTCTGCGTCTTGAACATAATAGCAACAACGTACGACCCAGTCGTGCATTTTATTCTTAAGGAAATCTAAAACCAATTCGCTGAAGGTCTTTCGGTTCTTGTGCAGCAGTTTCTTGACTCATTTTCTTCAAAAATGTATGAATTACATACAATAAGTTATGTGGCCGTATACTGGTGCCGTTTGTTCTAAAAACCGGCCATAGTAATCCCTTGAACAAAAACAGTGGCCGGATACTGAAATCTTACATGTAAAATACATTTTAGTTGATGGTAGAGGAAGCTAGTAGTATTTTGCTTCATTTAAGCATAAAAGAGATACAAAAGTTGATTTGAGGCAAAAATCTAGTACCCGGCCACCCTGGCCGGTTACTAAAACATCTTATAAAAATGGTGTTCCAGTAACCGGCCACCATATTTTTAATTATTTAGAACATTAAATTAATTTTTTTTTAATTTTAAGATAGTTTATTATATTGTTGATACAATAAAACAAAATACAAGTTTGTATACTCACGGATAATACCGAAAATGACAACTTATTCTTATTGGTTTTCCTAACATTTTCGAACTCAAAAACGCAGTTTCTACTCTCGCCGTGAACTTCGTACCTTTAACATTTTTTTGACATGGATCTGTCTACAACAGATCTGTCAAACTTTACCAAAACGTAAAATGTACCTGGAATTTTTGTCAAAATATATTTGCCCATGTAAACAATGTTTTATTTTCTTAATATTAACGATTTAATTGAAAGTGGACGGATACTAGTGACTGGCCGGGTACTGGTACACTTACCCTACACTTTAACACAAAACATAAATATCACAGAATGGCAATGTTGTACACAGAATTGGTATTGTCGATGTCTTCTTTCAGGTTCATGGAGAATTCTCTTTTCTGTTGGATACGTAGGCTCTCCAGTGTGTATCTCGTTCTTGTATTCCTCTCTTTGTCCAAGATCTTTACGTCATCGATGTTAGCTGTGTGTGCAGTTTGTAAAATGTGTTGTGATAGTCCAGTTGTTTCTCTTTTGTTTTTAATGTCCCCCTTATGTTCTGTCATCCTCGTCTTTAAAGTACGTTTCGTTATTCCAATGTAGACTAAATTGCACAATTCTCCCTCTTTTCCATTGCAACTGATCTCGTAGATTTTGTCGTGTGTTTGTTCTTTTGGAATCGGTGTTCTTGTGTTGGTAAAAAGTTTGCAAAGAGTTTCGTTAGATTTATGTGTGAATGTGATGTTCTCTTCTCTTATTATTTTGTACAAGTTTTTACTCTCTGTTAAATTTGGTATGTACGGAACTCTTGCGAATGTTGTAGGGTTGCTATCTGTTTTTTGTGGTGCATTATTGGTAGTTTTTGTGTTTTGTTGGTGTTTTTATATATTAGGTTTCTTATAATATACGTTGGAAAATTGTTCATTTGTAGTATTCTATATATTTTGTTTTCGTTTTCTTCTTTAAATTGTATGTCGCTGATTTCAAAAATTTTATGTATTAAGTTTGCTGCTGTGTTTATTTTTTGAGTCATTGGTTCAGTGTAGGGCTGTAAAAGTAACGACAAAATCAGTACCCGCATGTTTACGTTACTTTTGGGTCGAGTACTCGTTACTAAAAAATCGTTACTCGTTACTCTCGTTACTTTCGTTACAAACGTATGCGGTATTAAAAATCGAAATCTTCAGAATTTATTTGATGTACCTTAACAATGCAATTTCAGGGCCACTTGAAAAGATATATTATTTGTTCCCAAAAATATAATTTTTTGTCCATCTATCAAGCCATTAACTATCAAATTTTATTGAAGGATGGCTGCGATCTAAATGAATTAAGAAACCTCTGAAAAATCTAAAAATATTTGCTCTGAAAATCGAAATTTTTCAGAATTAATTTTATGTACCGGAGTAATGCGATTTTAGGGCCTTAGAGTGACATTTGGAACGAAATACTATTTTTGCCCTCAAATATAGTTTGTTGTCTTTTTGTCAAGCCATAAATTGTCAAATTCCATTGAAGGATGGCTGCAATCTAAATAAATTAAAAAAACCTCTGAAAAATCTAAATGTTTGCTCTGAAAATCGAAATTTTTCAGAATTAATTAGATGTACCTCAACAAGGCCTTAGAGAGTGTCATTTGGACGAAAAATTATTTTTTCCCTAAAACATAGTTTGTTGTCCATCTGTTAAGCTATTAATTGTCAAATTCCATTGAAGGATGGCTACAATAAAGATAGATTAAAATTCATCTTAAAAATCAGACACTTTTACGGGTTATTTACTCCTCCGGAAAAATAGATCTCTATACCGATTCATGTTTAATTCATACACAAAAACACAAAAGAAATATATTTAGAAGCGTTACTCTGATTGGTATCGATGCAAGGAATATTTCTCATGTGGTATTTTATTTTCGTTTCGCACATGCGAAAAATGTGACATGCATAATGTGCGATAAGGAATTGTTTGTATGGTATATACCAAGTAACGAAATCGTACGAGTAACGACATCATTTAGGTAGTAACGTTTCGTTACTTGGTATAGAAGTGAATACCCGCATCTTAGTAACGAATACATACGATTCGTTACAGCTCTAGTTCAGTGGAATGAAAGTTTATAAGCCGTCCAGATGATGTTGGTTTTGAGTACCAGTTGAAAGTTGTTTTTTGATTATTCCGAATAAGTAAGGTGTCTAGATATGGTAATTGTTTGTTGTTTTCTATTTCTAATGTAAATTGGATTTTCGTGTGGTATTGATTTAATGTTTTTAATATTTTTTCTTGGTCTTTTTGTTGGATTATAGCAAAAATGTCGTCCACATATTTGGCAATAAATTTGATTTCGATCTTTTCTTTTTTCAATTCTTCGAAGGCGTTATCAAGAATATCGTCTAAAACTATGTCCGCAATTGTGGGTGAAAGGGGATTCCCCATGGGCATGCCAAATGTTTGATGGTAGAGCACATTGTTGAATTCAAAATAATTATTGTCTTTCAAACAAAACTCCAAAATCTTCAAAAATTGTCGCTTGGGTATGTTGGTTTGGTGTTGTAATTGGTCCTATTTTTTCATTATTATCTTAATCGCCAGATAAGTTGGTATATTGGTGAAAAGCGAGACTACGTCAAATGATACAAAAATATGACCTTCTTCAAGCACAACATCTTTCAATTTTTCTTTCAACTCAAAAGAGTTTTTTATGTTGTATTTTTCAGAGATGGTACTTCTCAACGTTTGTCCAATGAACTTGGACAGTTGGTAGCAAGGCACGTTTACTGATGACGTAGAGGAAGGTTCACTTTATGGGTTTTTGGTAGTCCATAGAGTCTTGGTGCCTTTGCTGTCGAACAATTCAATTTATTTTTTTGCCACTTGTCTATTATGTTATTTTGAAAAAGTTCTTTGGTTGTTGTTTGTTTTTTGTAACTCTTGTGTTGGGTTAGTTCTGATTGTTTTGTACGTATTTTTGTCAGCTAGTAGTTCCGTCATTTTGTTTTTATATTCTTCTTTATACATGACAACTGTTTTGCTACCTTTATCTGCAGAAGCTATTATTATTTCATTTTGGTGATGTCTCAAAAAAGTTTGTGTTTTCTGGTATTCAAACAATAAATCCATTAATTTCTAGATTTTTGTGAAGTTTATGAATAAATTCAATTAAAAAAGTAATTAGGGCCTTTACTCCAGAATGCGTTTCGCCCAGGCATGGTGGTGGGTTCATTAGTTTGTAGTCTTTGACTGTAAATAATTTTTCTGTTTATTTTCTTAGTAAAAAAAAAGTTCAAAATTTCTCTTCAATTGAGCTGCAATATTGCTTTGCTATTTTTCACAAAATGAGAGCTTAGAGGTTAGTATTGAACATAAAATTGGGTGTTTCGGAAATTGAAAGCTAAGCACTGTATGAAGGTTAAATAATTCTAAATTTTTGAAAGAATTTCTCATTTTGAGATTATTCACCATTGAAGTGTTTTATGGTTCCTCAGCACGTTGAGGAGCAAGTACGTGTGCGAATCAGCAGTAGTATCGGGTTTTTCAATAAGAGCGCTACAAAAGTTTTTTTTAAATAAAAAAAAAACGGTTTTGGATATCAATGAAATTCGTTGTTCCTGTGAAAGTACGTTTGATGCCATTATGTATGGAACTCGATTTCTTTTGCATGGCCACCACGGGCATACTTAGAGAAGTCCAGACGCTGAACCCAATTTTCGACAGTTTTCAAACATAAATCGGTCGATACTGCTGCAATTTCACGTTCGATATTCGTACGAAGTTCTTCAATCATCGCTGGCTTGTTAGCATAGACCATATGCTTGACGTAGCCCCACGGGAAATAGTCTAACGGCGTCAAATCGCACGACCGAGGCAGCCAAGCGACGGGACCATTTCGAGATAACACGTTTTCCAAACTTGATTTCCAATAAATTGATTGTGACATTCGCTGTGTGGCTAGTGGCGCCGTCCTGTTGGAACCACATGTCCTCCAAGTCCATATCATCCAATTGGGGCCAAAATATTCGGTTATCATTGAACGGTAGCGATCCCCATTCACAGTATCGTGCCGGTCTTGATCATCACGGAAGAAGTACGGCCCAATGACGCCGCCGGCCCATAAACCACACCAAACCGTAATTTTTTCGGGATGCAATGATGACTCATGGAGTACGTGCGGATTGCTGTCTGACCAATACCGCATATTTTGTTTATTGACGAAGCCATTCAGCCAGAAATGAGCCTCATCGCTGAAGATGATTTTTCGATGAAAATTCGAATCACTTTCAAGTTGTTGCTCAGCCCAATTCACGCACATATGACGCTTCTGGTGGTCAAGCGGCTTCAGTTCTTGCGTCAATTTAATCTTGTGAGGATGTAAGCCAAGATCTTTTCGCAAAATTCGCCACAACGACGTCACAGAGATGCCCAACGCTTGAAAACGACGTGTGACGCATTTGGGCTTTCTTTGTCTCACTGGAAATGGAACATTTTGTACTGTGCCTGTGGATTCAAATTTTTCCACTAGACGCTCAATTGTTGATCTGCTAGGACGA
Source organism: Dasysyrphus albostriatus (assembly GCA_946251815.1). Lineage (NCBI taxonomy): Eukaryota > Metazoa > Arthropoda > Insecta > Diptera > Syrphidae > Dasysyrphus > Dasysyrphus albostriatus. The sequence continues at coordinate 84,031,465 of OX276335.1, forward strand.
TTATGACGACCATAAATTGGACGAAGCGCTCTTAACGTTGAGGTTACTGACTTCGAATTTCGGTAGAAAATTTTAATAATTTCGACTCGTTGTTGGCTCTATAATTTACTAATGCAATGCTTTGCAAGTATTCAATTTTTGACCTGTGAAGTTTTTTGTTTAAAATGTTTTCCAAATATTTTACTATGAATGATATCTTTTTATGGTATACAAATTAAAAGCAATTATTTGTATACACTCTATGGTCTCTATACTAAAATGTGCCAAGTTTAAGGACTTTCCGTCAATGCTTATACTTTTACCGACACTTTGAGTAAAAGATTGTTCACCATGTGAACTTTATATGGGTTATGTGTGATAGTAAATTGCGGCTAATAGCAGCATGTATAGCGATGATTTTGACATGAAAGTTTACCTTTGGCTGGTCGATGATTTGTGGCTTCTTCACGCTTACTTTGATTTTTAAATAGCCCCCAACGGACTGATATACTGAGGGGTGATTTATGAAGACATGGCCGGTCAATGTTAATTTTTCGAAAATTAAAAAAACTAAGCATGACTATAAGCTTTCTAAATCGTTTTCAAAATGCTTACAAAAATGTAAATTTTTTGATTTATCTTAATATTATGAACCTACCTTATAAAATATCAGGTATTCAAGCTCTCTAGAATCTTGTGTGCACATATTAAAATCACTAAAATCGTTTTCGAGTAGTTTTTTTTTTTTAATTTATTTTCCCGTGGGTAGGTGCAAAACCTGCATAAGGCTCTATGAGGACCGAAAAATGCGTGCTCATAGAAGTGAGAGACTCTTACTACACTAAAACCACCTCCACTTCCCGATTGCAACTAAGTTGAAACTTATTTAGCAATTTATTTTTAACGAAGTTAAGTAACGCTTAATCCGCGATTTTCACCGCACCAAGTGTGAAGGTTTTATTCTTCGCAGACAGTGTACTAAATTCGACTCGTCAAGAATGTCAATAAACATTGAATAAGCGTGTTTTAATAGCCAATTTCTATATTTTCACAAGAAACTTTTTATTTCGTCCCGAACCGTAAGAATCCTGAGATCTCTGTGGAGATATTCGTTTCTTATTTACCACGGAGCATTTACAAATGATCTTAGCAATTTATTTTCAAACGTTTGTAAGATATTTAATTTTGTATCGTAGGTACAACCCCAAAGTTGTATACCATAAATCCAAACAGGTTTAAGAACCTGTCGATATAAAATCAATTTATTTTCAATACTAAGCTTTTAATCTTAATCTTTAATCTTAATTTACTTTTTAGTTCTTCGCATTTCTTTTTTTCGTGTGGCTTGCATTTTAATTTCGCGTCTAGAGTCATTCCCAGATACTTTACCTCATTTGCAAATGGAACACGAGCGGTATTAAGAAAGAGTGGTAATTTATTAATATTTTTATACGTAAAGCCCACATGGACTGACGTTTGTTCACTGAGCGCTATTTGCTATGTTTTTTTCCACTTATGAACATTATTAAGAGCAATTTGTAATTTTAGTGTTGCAGTGTCATCAGCAAACGTGGCTACGATAGTCTCTTCTATTTAAAGTATATCGCATGTAAGTAAAAGGTACAGAACTGGACCTAATACATTTCCTTGTGGTACCCCAGTCACTATTTCTTTGAAATTAAAATTATCATATTCGTGTCTTACACGAAGAAGTCTGTTATCTAGATTTCCGTTTAGAATGTTATAAAGTCATTAAGGCAGAGCTTGTCTTAATTTTAATTTAATTCTTCGGGCCACACCTTGTCAAGAAGGTTGACAAAAAAAATGTATTCTTCAATTAATATTCCTTGGAACAAATTATGATGTACTTATAATATGAACAATGTACATAATGGTCGCCAACACGTGTACTGATTTTTTTTTTTGTTATAAAAAGAAGTGTTCTTGTTTTTTTTTTTTTTTAATTTGAGTTGGTGGGCCTGAAAAATACGTAATCTTCTGCAGCATGGAGTGCTGTAAGTAATAACAAGAAAAACGAAATATTCAATTTCTTTTAAATATTTGAACAAAATGGGTGAATGTTCCGTTTTATCCTCTTTCAAACTAGCACCATCAAGTGACAGCTTGGAAAAGAAAAAATTCTGTGCTCCCAGGGAAGTTATTTATTTAATCGATAAAATCCCCGGTGCAATGTTGGTTGCGCTACAATAAAATAAAACAAAAATACAGGGCTTCATGGTTCCGGAAAACTTCTTCCTGCAGATGAACACAAAGTTTACCACACCCGCTGTCCACACGAACTTTATTTATTTCGTATGTATTTGTACTATAATAAAGGTATATGCCTTTACAAATTTGCCTTACACTCCGTGTCATTTGACTTAAGTTAATATAATTTCTTAAAGCTGCAAAAGACGGTTGGTTCTGTAACCTAGCCATTACGTATTGTGTTATTTGTCCAGAAATTATATAATCTACTAACGCTAGTTGGCAACGTGAATGGTAGTGTATACCTCCAGATTTTGGTTGGTGGATTTTGTACCACTCCCTAAATACTCAAGGTATCATGGATCAAAATTATAAGTTCACAAGATTTAAAGAAAAATACCTATTTCTTTTTTTTATTTGACAAACAAACAAAAAAACAACTCAATCGAACGATTTGAAATGTATCATTATATGCAGGAATTTATTTAAATCCTCGAAAGATTAATATGTCTCTGAAAAAGTTTATTGCTTGTTACGAGCTCACCGGAATTGGAACGATTTAAAATTTATACCATCGTTGAATTCCACAGGCAGATGATAACAAACTTACGGTCTTATGTTGAGCTCATTTATCACGAAATAAATTAAGGAAAAAATTTACCTTACGTTCATGGAATATTAATTTATTTTAATCTTTAATCGTTTAACCTAAACAAGATAAACTGGTCTGAGTTTATTGCATGTATATTTGTATATTCTTATGTTTTATATAAAATAATTACAGTAGTGCAAGTTTGGAGCTTATCGAAATGACAAGAGTCATCAAACAATAGACAAAAGCTGATAATATCGTTCACTAGCACCAATAATAATGGAAAGATATACGAGCCAACAACGAGTCGAAATTATTAAAATTTACTACCGAAATTCGGAGTAAGTGGCCTCAACGTTAAGAGCGCTACGTCCAATTTATGGTCGTCATAATCGTCCTAGCAGATCAACAATTGACCGTCTAGTGGAAAAATTTGAATCCACAGACACATTACAAAATGTTCCCGTGCCAGTGAGACAAAGAAGTGCCCATAGTGTCGAGAATATTGCTGCCGCTGAGGCTTCAGTTGCAGACAGCCCAAATGTGTGTCTCACACGTCGTTTTCAAGCGTTAGACATCTCTGTGTCGTCGTTGTAGCAAATTTTGCGAATAGATCTTGGCCTACATCCTTACAAGATTAAATTGACGCAAGAACTGAAGCCGCTTGACCACCAGAAGCGTCGTATGTTCGTGAATTGGGCTGAGCAACAACTTGAAAATGATTCGGATTTTCATCGAAAAATCATCTTCAGCGATTAGGCTCATTTCTGGCTGAATGGCTTCCTCAATAAACAAAATATGCGGTATTGGTCAGACAGCAATCCGCACGTACTCCATGAGTCATCATTGCATCCCGAAAAAATTACGGTTTGGTGTGGTTTATGGGCCGGCGGCGTCATTGGGCCGTACTTCTTCCGTGATGATCAAGACCGGCACGTTACTGAGAATGGGGATCGCTACTGTTCAATGAAAACCGAATAATTTTGGTCCCAATTGGATGATATGGACTTGGAGGACATGTGGTTCCAACAGGATGGCGCCACAAGCCACACAGCGAATGTCACAATCAATTTATTGGAAACCAAGTTTGGAAAACGTGTTATCTCACGAAATGGTCCAGTCGCTTAGCCGCCTCGGACGTACGATTTGACGCCGTATGACTATTTCCTGTAAGGCTACGTCAAGTCTACGGTCTATGCCAACAAGCCAGCGACGATTGATGAACTCCGTACGAATATCGAACGTGAAATTGCAGCAGTATCGGCCGATTTTTGCTTGAAAACCGTCGAAAATTGGGTTCAGCGTCTGGACTTCTGCAAGCGTGCCCGTGGTGGCCATGCAAAAGCAATCGAGTTCCATTAATAATGGTATCAAACGTACTTTCACAGGAATAAAGAATTTCATTGATATCCAAAACCGTTTTTGTTTTATTTAAAAAAAACTTTTGTAGCGCTCTTATTGAAAACCCCGATACTTTCATATAAAAATGACACTAATAGGTATTTTTCTTTTTTAGTTCAGAGTAGAGCCCGAACTGTCAAACAAAAAAATGTATTTCTTGTCAAGTGTCCGAATTCTTAGCCTGATGTCAGATTAAAATAATGCAACTAGAAAATATACATATCAACATTATTGAACCTTTTTTATTACACCTCAGATTATTTTTGTTTTTTTTTCGAGTTTTTGAGTTGTTGGCCTAAAATTTGATTCGCTACTTCCGGCCGTCAAATTTTTCAAGTTTTTGATCAGGTTTGATCAGATTACAGTCTACAATAATTTCCAATATAAACATTTTTAGAAATTAACACTAAAATAAGTTTTAGTTTCTTGGGAAAATTTCTGAATATTTTGAACTTTCTTGTATAAATTTTGTAAAAATCAGTATTGGAGTCATTTTTATATGAAAGTATACATTCAAGCGCATATTTAAGGACATTTCAAATATGAACTTCACTCAGTTCCTGACTTCGACATTACTTTATTTGAAATTTTGAAATTTGGGACCATGTTCTGACCATAATTGTGAAGCTCCTGTTTATAAAAAGATAAAAATAGGCAGTATACTTCTGAATTCGGCATCCCCAAATCATCAAGTGTACAAAATTTTATTAGTTTATACTAATTGGCATGGCAAACTTTTTTTGTGCAGCCAAAATTCAACAAACGGACCACTGTGCAACATTTTAAACTGAGGGCTACTATATCGATAGCCATAACATCGATGTAGTTCAAGACTTTGTCTACCTGGGCCCCGCTTTCAAGTTTCAGCACCAGCAACGATACCAGTGCTGTGATCAAACGAAATAGGTACCTACTCTTCCAATTGCCGCTCCTTTGGGCTAGGAGGGTAATTGAGTTTGTAGAAATCAATTTAAACGCCCCTTTATAAGACTTTTATCTTTTCGGCCATTATAAAGGGTGTCTCAATAAGGGAGAATTTTGTTTTGTTCTAAAATAAGAACGTATTTTTTTTGTAAGAAACTTGGGATATTTTCATTGCATTGTGAAGCTGACATGTTCCGATAAAGTATGGAATAAAATATCTTCCAAAGAATGCCATTGATCTTTTCATCAAAGTTTCGGTGGCTTTTTGACAAAGATGTGGCTATAGTTCACCCATAACACATTGGATCTCGACTTTAAGCTCAGAAATTATATCTCGTTTATTAACATAAACCTGAAATTTCACAAAACCTTAAGAAAGAAATCGTATGTCGTTAAATCACATGATGTTGGTGGCCAGCTTGAGCTTGAGATAGTTTAGTCGGTAAATAGTTACCGCAATAGGTAAATTGATTGTTTTGGTGCAGCAGGCGGTGCCAGCCTTGTTGTTGAAACTACACGGAGTCCAGATCTATGCCATGCAGTTAGAAGTCAAAAACTCCGCAATCATATTCCTGTAACGATAACCGTTCACAGTCACTGCAATTCCAACTCTGCTTTTAAAAAATAAGGCCCAATAACACCACCTTACTATTGTTATTCGGGTTTTTAATTAAATTTTGAAGATAACTCAATGTTCGACTTAGGAAAAATTTGTTCGAATAAGTAATATTAAAAAAAAATTCTCATGAAAGATTTCTCCATTTGAAAATAAACATTTTTATTCCTTGAATTTTCAATAAGCATTCAGAAAATGCATTCATATGCTAGTATTCGAATTCACCTTAATGGGATTACATTCTTTTGGTTAGTCATTTTTTACAAAAATTGAATCTAAGCCCGTTAACCTGTTAGTTTTACAAAAACGTCTCCCTACTATTGTCAACTTTTTAATTGTTTCGTTTCCACTGTACGCCTTACTTAAATTCGCATCAGACAGTTGCTAGGTCATGGATCACTTGACGATTTTTTGAGCCTTAAATTTGACAATTTTTTATTTATAAAAGAAGCAATTCAGATGGAAATGTACTTCATCGGTAGACATGACTTTTTTCGAAAATTAGGTTTTCACTTTTTTTCCACAATGATAACGGATTCTTCTATTTAATATCAGGACAAACATAGGTGACAGCTGTCAAATTTCAGAGCACAGAGCACATGCATGAAAAAGATACCACAAAATTCAAATAGTGCCAACTATAATTGAGTCACCCTTTCAATGTTAGAGAGGCAGATGGACCGTGGCTCATCGGCCACGGAAAATCTTTCAACCCACTTCAAGACCAGTGCAGTTGAGAACAACGGTGCAAGCTTAAGTTTAGTTTAAAAAGACCTCACTGAACTCTGGCGTGCTATGCTGGAGACATCTAGTTAAGGACTGAGCTCACTGGAAGAAACAAGTAAGTTGAAGCTGGTAGAGCTATAACCACATCGACATTTTAAGTAAGTTTAAATCGAATTTGATTAAACGGTGAAGCAAAATAAATTCCCAAAAACTAAATCCACATCTCTGAATTATGTCAGTTTTTCTTTTCGAAATCATCTGGGTTTTGGACTCTTAATTAGAGGATCTTAAACTGGAAAACTATATAGTACAGTCATTTAAGCTTTTTCCTACGGAAAAAAATAGCGGAACATAGAAAGCCTTCTCATGGATAAAATCCCAATCAATATGATGGCCGCTAGCAATTTCATGGGGAGTGAAAGATCCCCCCCCGAACGGTTCCTAAGAAATATATCCCGAGCAGTTAATTTTACGGAAGATATGATAACATTTGGATTGTAGATTAGAAAACTTCCTACAAAAAATATTTTGTTACTTTTTTTTGTATAAAATAATCGTTTTTGAGATACTAAAATCGATAGACCAGTAAATCGGCTCTATGGACCTTAAGCACTTCATATGAAAATTTCCTATAATTGGTCAGAAAAGGTCAACTGTTCCTAGAAATTGGTCAGCACTAGATAACTTGCAATCAAGGCTTAAAGTTCCTGAAACAAACTTTTTTCGAAAAGTCATGTCAGCGTCAAAATCGCAACATGAAATGCAAACAGTCTTTGCAACATGTATCAGAACTTAACATCTTTTTAGACATAGAGCATATAGATATTAGCTTGGTGTCCAAACTCACCTTGCTATAGAATCTTGATAATAAATTACCAAACTATACGTGTTTTCACGCTCCGCAACCAGCTGACAAAGCTAGGGGAGGATCAGCAATTCTAATAAAAAAGTGCTTAACACACTATGAAGAGCCTAAGTTTACTAATGAAAACATGCAAGTAACAACAATTAGTATTGGTATAAAAACGAAAGAGTTTAAGATAGCAGCTGCATACTGCCCTCCAAGGGGCTCTCCAACTGAAAAAGACTATGCAGAACTCCTAAATTTGTTAGGACATAACTTCCTTATTGGTGACGCCTTTAATGCCTGTAAACACACTAGGGATCTAGGCTCATAATCTGTGAGTTTAAAAGTGATTCACTTAGTAGATTTCTGAATAGTCTGACGGTATGTGCTGCTAACGATTACTCTTTATGTCTTTATGGAAAGCAGCTTAGCGCCTCAATAGACCACAGACACAAAGCCCAAACCTTCTAGAATCTTAACACCTTATATATCATTTATACCAATCATGGCAAAAGTTTTCGAAAAACTGCTTCTGAAAAGACTAAGCAAAATAATAGAAGAAAGAAGACTAATTCCGAGCCATCAGTTTGGATTTAGAAATAAATATTCCACGATAGACCAAATGCATCGGATTACGGATATTGTGGAAAAGGCACTTGAAGAAAAACAAGTATGCTTGGCTATATTTTTAGATGTGATTCAAGCCTTTGACAAGGTTTGACATTTGGAACATGAGTACAAACTGCAAAGGGATCTTCTCAGGCAGTACTACGAAATACAGAAATCCTACGTTAGGGTATCCAATTATATGATATGATATCCGAGTCTTTAGAGTACGGTTCAAACAAAATTACTCGGAACTAAAGAAAATTGAAGCCAGTGTACCACAAGGAAGTGTCCTAGGACCAACCTTGTGTCTGTTATATACAAGGGATATTTCAGTGGACATCAACGCTATCATGGCCATTTTTGCTAATGATACTGCAGTATTGGTGCCAGATAAATCCGTTACGAAGGCTACACAAAAACTGCAAAGGGCAGTCGATAAAAAAAGTGATTGGACGGAAAAATGGCGAATCAATCTAAATGAGACAAAATCGACGCATATAAACTTTACAAACAAAATTATAAACAATTTTCCAATTCTTATAAACAGTACAGCAGTAGCTTACTCCAATACTGCCAAATACCTTGGAAAAACTATAGATACAAAGCTTACATGGAAAGAGCACATCATAAAAAAAAAAGAAGAACTAAACTTAAAGTACAGAAAAATGTATTGGTTACTAGGAAAGAGTTCTGGCCTACCTATCCAGAACAAACTAATGTTATATAAACAAGTTATATAGCAAAAACAATCAAGTGGTACACTGATGGATCGAGGACGTCGAAAGAGACTCGTGCTGGAATTTATGGGCCTCGAACCTTACTTTCAATACCGATGGGACGGTCTAAAAGTATTTTTCAGGCAGAAATAAATGCCATAGGAAAATGTGCAGAAAGAAATCTCGAAAGAAAACCAACATATTGCAATCGTGTCGGAAAACCAGGCCGCACTTAAAGCATTCAGGCTCTCCCAAGCCAACGTGAATGTAAAGCGATTTGCAGCGAATCATTCACAAGAGTAAAAAATATGACAAATACACAACGCTAAACAACAACAAACATTTGTCGTCGCTCCGCTTTCGTGTTAGCTTGGGAGACCCTTTTAGCTCGTTTAACATCAGTTCTAAACTGGTATGGGAGTATGTATGCAGGCTAAACGAACTGGGCAAACATAGCTCTGTCACACTCTACTGGGTCCCTGGCCACGTCAGCGTACAGGGCAACGAAGACGCAGACTCTTTAGCAAAAATAGGGACAATAACACCCCTAACGGACCAGAGCCTTATTGAGGAATAGAAGAAAACGTGATAAAACATAAAATCAAAACAGAAGGGCAGGCGAAAAGATCAAAAATCTAGAACGAACTTCATAAGCTAAGACAGGCCAAACGTCTGCTTGGATCTCACAATCAAGAACGATTCCAGTCCTGGAACAAACTTAGAATAATAACGGGTCTCCTCATAGGCCACTGTAAGCTTAGGAGACACCTCCACATTCTTGGCTTAGAGAACAGCACCACATGCAGATTCTGCAATGCTCATGAGGAGACACCGGACCATATACTAGGAAGAGCGAGCTACCTTCCCTAAAAACACTCCAAATACTCAAGTTAATCAAGGAAACAAATTTGGAAGACGTGCTGTAGTATGAGCAACCTCATCCAGCTCTAGGCGGGGGCACAATAGATCTTAATGGTCGCAGTGCACTTGTACCCCAAATCCTTCATTCATTTAAGCAAGTATTGAACCCATCCAAAAATTCAAAAGCAAAGTCCTTTGTGGAATAATAAATGCCCCTTGGTACTCGTATATAAGAAATAGCGATCTACATCGTGACCTTCAAATTGAAATGGTTACAGAAGTGGTTAAAAAGACGCTGTATCACACAATCGGGGACTGCAAAGTCATACCAACTCCGAAATGGAGACTGTCTTAAATGTACGAGGCAATGTTCGGAGATTAGGAAGAACCAAGCCTCATGAGCTGATGGTACAAAAGCTATGGGGAAGTGTTAAAACTTTACAACTTCCCACAATGTGATTTATTAATTAAGAAAGAAAACACATTTGTCGATCTTTCATAGATTGGCCCTGATTCACCGGTGGTTTTAGTGCGGTAAGAGTCCCACACTACTTGGTTCCGATTCTTACCGAGTGTCATCGGATAAAAAAAACCTTGTCAGAATTTGAAATGCCAATATTGCCACCAACCTCCAGCTACCCGAACTGTCTATCAGGTAAAAATAAGTTCCCCTCTCAAAACAACAGACGAAGGAAATAAAATTATGTTTTCTCTCCGGAGATGTCAAAGTGCCTCGATGTTCTTAAAATCATGAAGGAGGCGCGTGCTCGAGACAGAAAATACCAATGTGGATTCAGCTTTCTTTGGTAATTGGGGACATGATAACTCCATCAGTTATGCCATATGGTATAGAAGCAAAGAGTCTCCCAGGCTGATGAAAGCTCCCTTGATGTCTTTAATTGAAAATCAATTTCATTAAAATAACGATTGATTGAATTGATTTCAATTCAATTGCAATGCTATGTTTTTTTTTCAATTTTAGTATAATATATTTACGATAGCAATAAAATTTAAAAAGACGTCACGTTACTCATAAGTATAATTTATTATCAATCCGGAATTTCTCAGAAGACATTATCATCACACAGACTTAATGATTATTTCATCGTCATCATTAATAACAATCAATTAGTTATTTGCTATTTTATTTACCCTGCACATTGCATTCAGTTTCTTAGTTTATTCTGTAGATAACATATTTAGAAAGGGAAATTATAATAAATACATTTTTTAACATAATAAACAAATGCATTATTTATTTTTTTTTAATTTCCATATTTGTTATATTTTTCTTAAGTTTAACTTAGTTGCATTTACTCTAAACTCTATTCCTCTTTGAAAGATGAAACTTCTCCATTTCGTTCGGATTTAACTTTATAATTATTATATTGATTTGTAAGATGCCATATAGCCAGCAAAGTTAGGAGATCATTATAGCCCAGCACACTGTCGTTTTTATTCGAAATATCTCTAGAGTGTTCCTTTTTATTTTCCAAAGTGTTTTCCTTATCGTTATTGTCATTGTTTGCGGCTGTTGCGATAAATTGTGTCACTTCAGATAGTGTTGGTATTTCAATCTCGTTTTGAAGAGGTATCCTTGAAACATGTTGCCTCTTTGGAGGTTCTTCTGTTGTATCCTTATAGATTGAAGGAGATTTGTCCAGGACATAAGATAACATTGGGCTTACCAGAAGCCCCAACAAAATAAAACAATACACAATGCCCGTGGAATTCATTTAAATGACTCAAACTATTATGTATAATATCTGTACACGACGAACAACAAATATGAACTGATCAAATACTAAAAATGTATTGAGACGAGATAAAGTTCAATTTAAATAATTAGTCTACTTATGTTGTGTTGTGATAAGAACTTAGTATTGCTCCATGAGCTGAAAGATTATTTTGTTTTATAAAATTTATATACAAACAAATGTTTAAATATAAAAATGTGGGTGTTCTTGTTTTGTATATTGTTTATTGCTTGTGATATATTTTCAAGTACAAAGAGTGGAAGTTTAATTTTTTAATAAAAATGACGTCTGCCACAACAAGTAAAATTAATTTTAACCGGTTATAAGCAATTAATTAAAATGAAAATATCCATATTAATTGAATGTAATACAGGGTGGCGCACCAATTGTGCTACAATAAGAAATTCAAATAACTTTTTTTTTAATCGATGTATTTCATTTATTTTTTTTTTATTGGTTAGAAAATTAAATTTTATTTTAAATAGTTAGTTGTTTTTAAAGATTATAGACCGCAAATGACCTCCACGCTCTCCCACGCATATGCGGCACCTGATCAAAAAATTATTCATTGCGGCCTGAAGAGTTGTAGTTGGGATCGCCTCAATTATTGTCGTAATGGACTGCTTTAATTCAGTTAAATTCCTGGGCTTCGTTTTATACACCTCACCTCTTGCTTGACATAACCCCATAAAAAGAAGTCTGGTGCAGTCAGGTCAGGTGACCTTGGGGGCCAGCGAAGAGTGGAGTTCCTAGAAATTAATTTGTTTGCGAATTTTTTGTTTAGTCCGCCATAACTGGTCTGGCTATATGTGCAGTTGCTCCATCTTGCTGAAACCAAACGCTGTTGAATGGTATACGAAGACGTATACCATTTCGCAGTTCTGGGTAAAAAAACTCCTTCAACATCTTTAAATAACGGTCCCCATTGACAGCAACGGTTACACCGTTTTCTTCAAAGAAGTACGGCCCGACAATACACCTTGATGAAACTGCGCACCACACAGTGACTCGTTCTGGGTGCAGTTCCGTCTCATGGAGCATTTCTGGATTAGACTCATTCCATATACGGAAATTTTGCTTGTTTACATTGCCGTTAAGATCAAAATGGGCCTCATCAGACATGAACAAACAATTGATCAATGCGTTGTCTTCTTCGGCCATTGATATCATTTTTTGGCAAAATTCCAGGCGAACAGGCAAATCCTGAGGATTTAACTTGCTAGTAATTTGCACTTTGTACGGAAACAAGTTTAAATCGTCATGAAGTATCCGTTGTAATGACCATCTACTAACTCCAATTTGCCCCGATAAGTTTCGGGTCGAAACGCTCGGATTGGCCTGTATTGCAGATGCTACTGCTGCGATTGTATCCTGAACCCGAACATTGGCATCTCGATGGTACGGCCTTCGTGCGATGCTTCCAGATTCGGCAAACATGTTTACAAACCTCATAATGGTCCATCTACTCGGGGGATTACCGCCAAACTCCCGCCTAAATTCCCTTTGGACGGAAATGACGGACTGCAAAGCATGGTACCGTTGCACTATCCAAATTCTTTTCTCCGTATCCCAAGCATCCATTTTTATAAATCTAAATAGTAACCTACAAAATAAAAAAAAAATAAGCCGATTACTCACACAGAAAAAAAGTTATTACGTTTTATTTTTCTAGCACGATTCGTGCGCCACCCTGTATTTTATCATGTAGAACTACGGTGACCATATTTAAGAATGTTGAATACAAAAAAAAAAAATCAAGAAGGTATAATGTACCTTCTACTGGGTTTCTTAGTCGTTATGATATTTGTGATGTCATTATTTTTAAATTAAATTATTTTTAATATTTTATTGATTTTTTTTTTAATCAAACTAACAAACTTCAATTTTAAGCACAACACAGACAGTTGATATGTCTATGAATTTTGAATAGTTTTTGAAGGGCGTAAGACATTAGGTACATAGCATTGGAGCGGGTTTCTTAAAACAATCATTTTTTATATATCAATTTCTTAAAACATTATTAAGGAAAATGTTTGATATGCAAATCATAAGTATTTATTTATGTGCATATAAAAAAAATTTAGAAAAAATTGAAACTTTTTTTTTAAGAATTTTGTTATTTTATTGGAAATTTCTACATACAAAAGCTAATCTAAATCTGTTCAGCCGATAGTGAGAAGTACTATTAATAGTAGCTATTTGTTAATTTTTAAGAATTTTGGGAGCTTATCGCACTATTTTGAGTATACATATATAAAAACCTTAACTAAAATCGTAGGAGCAATATTTAGGTAGGTAGAGATGGCAATCGCTAGCCCTGGCCTCGCGACTCAACTAGCGCTGGAGTGCGCCGTTTGGATACCAATTACTTGTGTCAACCTAGTAGGGATTTAATACGGAATTATATGGCTTTATAGACTTTAACGGACTATTGTTAGAGCCATTTAGTCGCATTCAGAAAGATAATCAGATCTTTGATTTTCTTCTCAGAGAGCTCTTTTGGGTCGTCGAGGAAGGCCTTCCTAAAGGAAGACAATCTAAAATTGGCTAAAACAGGGCAGTTGCAAAGAAAATGAACTACAGTTTCTTTTTGTTGAGGGTCCCCAGAGCTACGACAGTAGGAGTTGTAGGGGATTCTCAGCTTCCTTGCATGCTGCCCTATGGGCCAGTGTCCGGTGCATATTGCTGTGATCCTGGCTATATCGCGCCTGGGTCTACATATAAGATCGTTAGAACGAGTTTTGTTATAGGCTGGCCATATCATTCTTGATATGACCGACCAGTTTGTAAGACTGCTCCATCTGAGGTTAGATTCATCGAGAAAAATTGAGAAAATATTTCTCTTTATAGCACCAATAGGCATGTTTACATTTACCGCTAGTGAGCTATGAAGGGCCGAGCCTTGTCGAGCTAAGACGTCAGCCCGTTCATTACCCTCTATGTCACTGTGACCTAGTCTTACATATAAAGGTCGAGTGGTAGAAGGTGCAGGATAACGCTAAGGGCATCTGTTGGACAGGTTCGAAGGGCTCCTGTAGTGCCGACGCTAGCCTAAAGCTTAAGTTTTTCAATATTATATTGTTTGCTAAGTGCAGGCCACCACACAATCGATCCGTATAATAAAATCGGTCGAACCACGGCAGTGTTCGTCCACAAGATCATCTTTGACTGTAGGCCCCACATCTTACCAAATGTTTTTCTGCAATCATAGAAAGCTATGCAGGCTTTCTTAACCCGTTCTTCAATATTTACCTTCCAATTCAATTTGGGGTCAAGAATAACTCCGAGGTACTTTGCCTTAGAAGATAAGGATAGAGTTTGTCCGTAAAGTCGAGGTGGGGTGAAGGTAGGTATTTTAGTTTTGGTAGTTAAGAGCATCAGTTCCGTTTTACTCTGATTAACCCCTAGTCCACTACTTGTGGCCTTAACTTTTTTCAGAGCCGACTCAGTGAGTTCGCTAATCAGGAGCAATATTTAAGAAAAGAAAATATTTTCCTTAACGGTTTTTTTAACATTTGTATGAAAAGTAGTGCCTCGTGGCATAATGGTTAGTGCGTAGGACTGTCATGCCAAAGGTCTGGGTTCGATTCCCGACCACTGCCACCTAAAAACAGAAATGTTTTTTTCCGAGGTACTGCCTCTTGCGAGGGACTGACAAACCCTCCACGAGTATACTTGTCAAAGAATAAGTGCTGCTCACCTAGCCGTTCGGACTCGGCAAAAAATTGTAGGTCCCCTCCATTCCTGCCAACAACACGCACACAGGAATGGTTGAGAGTTGTTAGTCACTAGGCCCTGGTTCTCCGTGAGCTGGTGCGCCACTAAATTTAATTTATGAAAAGTACCGTTATTTGTTCATAAAAGAAACATTTTGTCTCAAAATACTTTACAGTGTGTAAAAAAAACTTTATATACCGAGTTATGTAAAAAATGACCATGTAGTTTTCAAAATATATGAATTGTAAAAACAAAAATTTCAACATTTTTAAAAATCCCAAAAATGCTTTTGTTTTTAATTTTGCAAGGAAAAACTATATTGCTTAGAAGCTTTTGCATACAAGAATTATTGAAATCAAAACTCATGGTTCCTTGGGAGGTACCATTAAGAACCATTTTTTGAAAAAATGGTTTCCCATCCAAGAGTAGCCTTTACTGAAAGAAATTTATAGAATTTTTTTTTAAGAAAAGTTGTTAATCTGTTTTTGAGAAACATAAGATTTTGTTCAAAGAAATAAGATTTCATAAAATTAATGAAATAAAATTTTATGGCAGGTACCGTTATTTTTAGTACAAAAAATAAATGAACAATTGTGTGGGAAGAATTACCAAAAACCACTTTATATACCAAGCTTTAAGAAATTCGATCCATCCGTTTGGGAGGCTGTTCCCGAACAGACAGATAAACAGACAGAATTGTGAGACCCACTTTTTTCGTCTTCCCTATCATCTTTATGACAAGCCTGATCAAAACCTCGAGTCCAATTTTTTTAACGAATGCATAGCTTGCCATGCACATAGTGTAATAACTAATTATCGCAAGTAAAAATTGACTTTTAATCAGGGTATGGAAACGCTCGCACATAAGCGCTCAAAAAACGCTCTCAGCTCATATTTTGCCCACGAGCGTACGCAGGGTTCAAAGGCTCAATAGCGTCCGCTCAAAACCCACCGCAAAAACTCAATAACGAAATGCAAGCTCATGGCCAAGAGCAAAAACAGCAAATGGCATGGCCGCTTGGTCGTGGGCGTGCACGAGCGGTTGTGCGCGTTCATAAGCGCTTAAGCAATATATGAGCATAAAAAGTTTTCATTATATTTTTCAATACAATACAGAAAATGCGTTTATGAGTAGCTTCCTTTATTTTTGTTTAACGGAGGTTAAATAACGTCGGTTAAAGTTAAAACACATTTACTAAAAAAATAAGGGCGGGTCAATAAGTCCGTGACTTTTGGAATAAAACACAGATTTTTTGATAAAAAAATAATTTTATTTTTCAACGTAGTCTCCCTTGAGCTCTATACACTTTATCCAACGCTTCTCCAATTTATTTATCCCTTCCAAAAAAAATGATTTGTCGAGGTCCTCAAAATAGGCCTTTGTTTGCAAGATGACTTCATCATTGGAGTCAAATCTTTTCCACCAAGCCATTTCTTCAGGTTTCGGAACAAGAAGTAGTCGCTCGGAGCCAAATCTGGAGAATAGGGTGGATGAGGGAGCAATTCATAGCCCAATTCATGGATTTTTACCATGGCAACTGCACATGTGTGCACCCTTGCATTGCCTTGGTGGAAAAGAACTTTTTTCATGGCCAAATGAGGTCGGTTTTTTTTCAAATCGTCATTGAATCGGTCCAATAAGTTGGCATAATATTCCCCATTGATTGTTCTTCCCTTTTGAAGGTAGTCAATGTGGATTATCCCGCGTGCATCCCAAAAAACAGTCGCCATAACTTTATTGGCTGACAAACCCACCTTGGCCTTCTTTGGACCCGATTCACCCTTAGAAACCCACTGTTTTGACTGTTGTTTGGTCTCTGGTGTGTTGTGATGGCTCCATGTTTCGTCCACGGTTACAAAACGGCGCAAAAACTCCTCCATATTGCGATTAAGCAACGCCAAACCTTCCTGTGAAGTTGTTACACGATTGCGTTTGTGGTCGACTGTGAGCAAACGCGGCACCCATCTTGCGGAAAGCTTTCTCATGCCAGAGTGATCATTCAAAATTGAAACCACTGAGCCATGCGAGATCCCTACGGCTTCCACAATCTCTCGCACTTTCAATCTTCGGTCGGCCAACACCATATCGTGAATTTTTTCGATTGTTTCGGGTGTAGAGACCTCAACTGGGCGTCCAGGACGTTCGGCATCTTCAGTGCTTGTACGGCCACAACGAAATTCAGTAAACCACTTTTTTACCATTGAAATCGATGGTGCAGAGTCCCCATAGTATTTATCAAGCCTAGCCTTGGTCTCGGTAATGGTTTTTTTTCGCAAGAAATAATGCTTAATAAGCACACGAAATTCACTTTTTTCCATTTTCTCCTCAAATTAGTGAGTAGTCTGATAAAAATAGCTCTCAAACACAAACTAACTGACGCAGCAAGTTTAAATTTTGACAGGAGTCAAATTTCTGAGCGCTCTGAGTCCTCTGAGATCTCTGAAATATAAACTGGCTAATTCTCTGGTAATGGTAGACCACTGATCTCTATATACACTGGATAGTGTATTCCATATAATGTATAACAGTTTTTTTGCTTCCATTTGAAGATAACAATTAGGTGGTCGGTTTCATAATTTGACGTCTGGACTTTGGAATAGATTTGATTGAAGCATACTATGTGAAACTAAAAACAAAAGGCACTGTTTTTTGTTTGTTACTTTTAGTCTCTTGCCTCAGAAGCTAAGAAGACTCTCAAGTACGCCTCACTTAAGTGAACTCAAGTGAAAATGGAAAATCTCAAGTAAACCTCACTTAAGTGAAACTAACGATGGCGACGCTGAAGTACATAAAATGAAAGATCACTAATTTCACTTAAGTGAATTTGTTCACCCATAATTTCAGTTTCTTACTTTCAGTCTTGTTGAATTTACATATTTGCTTGAGTGCACCAAACTTAAGTGAACTTGATTGAGAATACAAATTTTTAAAGGCACACTTAAGTGAACTTAATTGAAAATAAAAAATCTTAAGTAAGCCCCACTTAAAAGAAACTGAAGACGCTGAAGGACAAACAAGAAAACGGGTTTTTCGAATACAGTTTGCACTTATGAACTATAAATGAGCTCAATGAATGCGATGAATGTAAGACTCTTTTCATTAAATCAATCTATTAATTTTTAATTAATTAGCGTACAAATTCAAATTTAAAAATGTCTTCTTTTAATTCCTTAGGGCTTGTGAGCGCTAAATTGTCTCGTTCTCGTCTCACGCTCATGGGCGTGTGGTTTTGCTATCGCACTATTCAGCGCTATTCACGTGAGCGTTTGGCTAAAGCACAGTGCTCTTGACAGGAGCATTTATAAATCGAACGCTCGCGAGCACGAGCCTAACTAAAAGCACTCACACCTGATGGCTCATGTGTGAGTGTAACTGGTAAGTGCTCATTTGAATAGGCGTGCGTTTCCGAACCCTACTTTTAATTGATTAAACTTTGATGCACTCAATGTTTGCTTTTTTATTTTTAAGTAGTTATATGAAAAGAGAACTGATAATGCACAACTAGAGAACTGTTCATATAATTAATTATAATGAACGGATGGTCACCATGTATATAATTAATCAGGTTTATATTTTATAATTATTTGCAGTTGTAGGTATTCATTTAGTGAGGTTCAATTTGTATTTTGATTAATTGCGAAGTTTTTAACCGAGCTTAGGATAATAACGATGATGATGCATATAAAATTAAATATACAAAATACAGCGACTGATTTTAAGCAATCAGTATGTTGACAAGAGTGGGAGAGAAAAAACAATTTCAACTACGATGTACACGGGATTATGACGTTATCTCGAATGAAAACATCGCAAATACAAGAAATCTCGAAATAAAAATTTCAAATGTCAAAATCTCGAACGCACAAAAATATAAAATTTACAAAAATCACAAAAGACATATTAATCCCGAATAAATCTCGAAAAAATTAAGTCTCTGATAATAACATGCATTTTATGTTCAGTTTATCAAATTATTGACTTTTCTGGACAAAAGTAAAATAAAATCAAAATTTATCAAATAAAATAAAACAAATATATTTCGTCAGAATACGTTTCCACTGTAATCTAAGCCTAAGCACAACATGAAAAATAAATTAAAAATGAAAAGTTTCTCAAAGTCAAGCGCGATTTTTGGCACCTCATTTATGGGAATTTTTTTAAAAAAAATTTATTATCTGAAAGATCTCTAGATCTATATTAAATTTCAGCTTGTTTCAGTAATTGCTCAGCTATAGATTCTTTTTTACGATTTTTTAAAGTTTTTTTTTTCAAAGGTCACGAATGTTTATTGGCATAACGATACAAATTCATAACAACAAATCGATAGCAGACGAATTACTGAAACTTACTGACACCAAATGAGGTGCCAAAATCGTTTGTGACCTTGAAAAAAAACTTTAAAAATTGTAAGAAAGAATCTTTACCTGACAAACTATTGAAACTAGTTAACCTTTCACATAGATCGCAAGGCCTTTCATTTGGTATTATTTTTTTTGCAAATTTTCCATAAATGTGGTGCCAAAAATCGCAATGACCTTCAAAACTTTTAAAAATTCACTAAAAAAATATGTATGGTTGGCCAATTACTAAAAATAGCTGACCTTGTATGACCGTGAAATGGCCTTTCAAACCAGCATATTTATTTTTTTTTTTAAATGACTCAAATGAGGTCCCAAAAGTTTTTTTGTCGAATTTTAAAAATTCAAAAAAAAAAAACTATGGCCGACCAATTGAAGCATCCAGGTTAAAAACCATAATAACTCCACTTTTTGGTGCAGAAGTAACAAACAAAAATCCCGCACCATTTCTGTGCTAAAAACTTAGCTTTTTTGACTCTTACT
Organism: Dasysyrphus albostriatus; assembly: GCA_946251815.1. Taxonomy (NCBI): domain Eukaryota; kingdom Metazoa; phylum Arthropoda; class Insecta; order Diptera; family Syrphidae; genus Dasysyrphus; species Dasysyrphus albostriatus. Next base: position 84,051,260 of record OX276335.1, read on the forward strand.
TAAAAAAAACGCAATTTTGTTCTGGAGATGCTTTTTTTTTTTTGTAGGACTAGGTTTTTCTTTTAGTGTGTATTGGGGTTCAGAGTGTTTGTATACAATTTTCGGAGTTGAAAGCCTCCCATTTGGTTGCCATTTTAAAAAGAGAGTGAAAAAGTGCTTCAAGATATTGTAGATGCCCTTATACAACACTTTTCCAATATGGCGGCCAAATGGAGGGCTTGTAACGCTGAAAATTATAGCGGCTCTTACGATCTTTTACTTTTTACTTTATAGATACAAAGATATGATAGCAACGATGATATTACTTCTTACTTGATTTGTTGAAAAAAAAAAAAAATAAATTAAGTGGCGCAACAGCTCATGGAGAACCAGGGCCTAGTGACTAACAACTCTCAACCATTCCTGTGTGCGTGTTTGTTGGCAGGAATGGAGGGGGCCTACAATTTTTTGCCGAGTCCAACCGGCTAGGTGAGAAGCACTTATTCATGACAAGTATACTCTTGGAGGATTTGTCAGTTCCTCGCAAGAGGCAGTACCTCGGAAAAAAACTTTTAAGGTTTAAGTGGCAGTGGCTGGGAATCAAACCCAGACCTTTGGCATGACAGTCCTACGCACTAACCATTATGCCACGAGGTACTACACTACTTGATTTGTTGATTGCCTTTTTATTTGACAGATGACGCAAAACTGAAAAGTGTTCATAAATGCAGCTATTTTTTACGATATGCTTATCCACAGTTCGTATACCACAGTGCTCATAGCTTATGTACCTACATATATTTCCAATATTCTGTACTGTGAGTTGATGCAAATCACCCTGTAATCAATTATGTATTTTAGAGAAAAAAAATTAAAAATGTGCTTATTGATTGCTTGTGTTGTATGGGTTGAGAAGCTTGCATTGGTAGAATCTCATCATAATCCATTATAAGTGCCAATTGATTTATTTCCATTGATTTAGATCGTTCATATGTGTTTGTGAGTTGTTTTTATTGAACGTTATGGTTGGTATGTATGTGCATTAAACTTGCTTCTTTTTTACTATTATTTTCAATTGAGTAAATATTGTTTATAAATAGTTTAGATAATTACAATTATTTGTAAACCTACTCGTCTTGGTAGGGAGCGTTTTTAAATGTAAACTTTTAAATGAATTTATATTTGTCCTCAGATTGAATAGTTTTTGTGTGATGTGTGTTATATTAAATCATGGTAAGTCTTCTAGCAATATTATTCATATCGAAAAGAGCAATCATAACAAAAATAAACTTTGAAAAGTCAATTAAAAATTATGATCATCACATCACGAGTGGACCTATACTGTAAGTATTACAAAAGCTGTAGTGTGAATCACTTAAAAGCTTACTATTCGTTCTTCAAGATATTTCTTAAGCAAATGATAAAACATAGCATTTCCATGACCTTAAAAAGAACGCACTACTGATGGATTGCATGTACTTCCTCTTATCTTTAAGTTGCTGGGAACTTTACGATCTTTTGAAATATGCAAGTTATTATAGAAAAAGTATTAAAATCGTTCTTTTATATAAACAACCCGATACAAATAAGAGCTCAAAAATAGTTATATGCCATTTGATTACTTGAATAATATGAATACATGCCAAAAAAAAATTTAAATTGTTGGAGCGGTTTTCTTAAAAAGAAATTTTTATATATCAAATTTTGGTAACATTTTTAGTAACATATTTAGTAGATACGAGTACTTATGCCAGTCTTGACAATTTATTAACATAACTTTTACTAACACTCCTTTTTTATCGTGGCAAGCAAAAATGTTGTAATACCGTGGAATTTCATAATTTGTATATACAAAATCTGGTGTAAGAAAAATTTACATTTGAAATGCAACCACTTTCAGCATTAGCTTTTGTTATGACAGGTAGCAATCATTATTAATTACATCAAAAAAGGTTGAGAGATATAATTTTTTTTTTGTAAATTTTGCGCCCACAAAAGTATCAGTTTGCGGAGAATTGCCCACTAATTTTTTTTTTTCGAAATCGTTAGAGCACTTTCTAAGTTAAATAAGTTTTTCCTTAACGGGTTGTATGGCTCCGTTATTTTTGGAACTAAAAAAAATTATTTCTTCTCTGGAGAATCACCAAAAAGCTTTAAGCTCTTAATTCGAAGAAGATAGTTTCATTTGCTTAGTGGTTGCAGATACAAATAGATAGACAGACCGAATTTTGCCACCACTTTTTTTCGTGTTGTGTATCATCGTAATTTCATGTTTGATTGTTATGTCGAAATTTTTCTTTTGCACGAATCCAAAACTTGCCCTATTGTTATTATCATTAAGCTTTTTATTACCATTTTAAATATTTGCATTATTGCTTAATTCTATTGATAATCTTTTATTTTAATTACAAATCACAGAAAAAATAAAAACAATTCAAATTATTCAAGTGTAGTTACATCAGTTTAAATCAAAGACTGGCATAAGCCTCCCCCAAAGCTTCCCATTGTTCTCTATTTTTTGCTATGTTATACCAGTTTTGGCTTATTTGGTCAAGATCATTTTGATCCATTTTGTAGCTATTTTTGTCCATCTTTGGTCCTATATTCTTGATACATGCCCTAACCCCACTCCATTTAAGTTTTCTTATTCTTTCGACTGCGTCTATTATCCCTGTTCTTCTTCTGATTTCATCTTTCCTTTCTCTTTGAATTAGTCGTATGTTAAGTATTTTCCTCTCCATCTTGGTTTGACAAATTCTCAATTTCTCGAGTGAACTGGAGGAGGTTAAACTGAGTGTTTGGAGTCCGTATGTCATAACCGGTAAAATAGTGGCGTCAAGTATGTATTTTTGTGTTTCTTTGCTTTGGTCCGATAGTAAAATTTGTTTTAAACTCCAGAATTGTCTCCAACTATTGATAATACGTCTATTTATTTCTTTTTCCTCTTGGTCCTTGAACGACTTTAACTGTCCCAAGTAAATGTAGTCTTCAACATACTCAATTTTTGTATTGTCTAATATGATGTCATTTCTAAAAGGAATTTGTCATAGGTTTGGTTTTCGATTTGTTAATGTGAAGTCCATAGTTCTTACACATGTTTGTTAAATCGGTCAGTATTTCCTGGATTCGTCGAAATAAGGACTATATCGTCCACAAACCGTAAATTATTTAACAGTTGTCCATATATATTTAACCCATATATTTGGTTCCAATTCATCTTTTGAAAAATACCTTCTAAGACAGCAGAGAATAATGGAGGTGATAGTGGGTCTCCTTGTCGGACTCTTCTTGTAATTTTAAACTGTCTTCCTGTTCTGTCTGTTTTTATTCGTGCTGTATTATTATTATATACTTATTGTTTTGATGAAGGGCGTGTTAATGTTTTGATTAGCTAATGCAGTCCATATTTTATCATGTTCAATGGAGTCAAAAGCTTTGCTGAAGTCAATGAACAACATGAACTACGGTTGTTTGAATTCGTTGAATTCGTTGTATTTTTTTATTATTTGATTTATCGTCTGTAGGTGGTCTGTCGTGGAAAATCCTTCTCTAAAACCAGCTTGTTACCTCGTCTGCTCGGTATTTAGAGATTCCTTGATGGTCTTATAAAACGTCTTTGAAAAGAGCTTATAAATTGTCAAAATATTGCCAATTGGTCTGTAATTATTAATAATTCGTCCTTCTTTCCTATTTTATGAATAAGTGTTATAGTTTTTTCTCTCCAATGTTTCGGAATTTGTTGCGTTTGTACAATTGTGTTAAATAGAGTTGTAAAGATGGTCGATAATGATTTCTTCCCATAGATTATTATTTCTGCAGCTATTCCGTCATCTCCCGTGCATATGTCTTTTTTTAAGTCATCGATGGTTTTCTCAATTTCTTGTATCGTAAAAATAGGAAAAATAGGAATATCTGTGATATGATCGTCACGATAACTTTCCGGGTTGCTATCTTTGATTGAAGTAAAAATACTTTTAAAGAATAGAGTTGCAGTTTCATTTATGTCTTTTCTATTTGTATTTCTATGTTATCCATTCTTGTCCGTTATCAAGAAAAGCTTTCGTCTTTTTTATGGATTTTTCCTTATAATTTTGAATATCTCTTTTTGTATCTATTTGATTGTTCTTCTAAGGTAGTTAAGTTCGGTTTTTCATGGTCTGATATATATTCTTTGTTTCGAAGGAACTCTCGTCTAGATAATGAGTGATGTAGTACACATTATTGAGGGTTTTGCTGTAGTTTTGATGGTCTTTTCTAGCTCGTCATATATCTTTTGTAAGTTGTGATCAATATTTGTCAGGCATATCCGCTGGTTTATTGTCCTCGTTAATAATTCGTTATAACATTCAATTTATTTAGCAGTTTATATGGTCAGAGTTGAAATTGACATTGTTAAGAACTGTGATATCTTTAATGGTTTTCATATTATTGATCAAAAAAGGTCTATTTTATTTTTTATCTTTCTGTTCGGTGAGATCCACGTCCACTTCCGTTTATCTTTCGTTTTGAGAAACGAGTTTCTAAATTTAAGATTCATCTGATGAGTCATTCTCCTCTTTCATTTCGTTCTCCATATCCAAAAGGTCCTATCACTGTTTTCATCTTTAGCATTAAAATCTCCTATACATATATTTCTTCCAAGTTGTTGTAAAACGTGGATATCTCTTCCTCATTGGCTGTTGTTGTAGGTGCGTAAACTTGTATGATTGTCATCTTTGTGTTTTGAATTTTTAAACTGACACTACATATCCTTTCACTATAGAATTTAATATTTATTATCTTATCTTTTAGTTTTTTTTTGATTAAAAATCGAACTCCGTGTAGTCCTTTTGTTTCGACAATGTATAGTAATAAATTCCATTTATTATGTTTTGTCCTAATAGTCTTGTCTCTGATAGTCCTAAAATGTCCCAGTGTATATTTTGTAGCGCTAGTCTTAATTCTTCTTGTTTTGCCATTGATCTAAGGGTCCTTAAATTGAAAGTACAAATTCTAAAATTGTTTTGCTGTTTATTTTTAACAGAAATATTTGGGGGGTAATAGCCTTCATTCCTCAGGGTGGCAAACCGGCTTGAGGGTGTCTCTTAAAAGGTTTTGAATTTCATATTTTGGATTTGTTAGTTCAATTGGGTTATATATCTGTTGTTGCTAGAACTTGTTTAGATTTTGTGTCCTAGTTTCTGTTTCCTTCTCGTTGGGTTTGAGAAACCTTTGCATATTACAATGTTTAGCATCATTTCCTTTTTTTTCCTGTTTGTTTTCATTTTTTCGTGATATTTGAATACGATGCTTCATTTGATTTTACTTCTCTTTGTCTGTTTCGCCTCGGGTTTTGTTTTTCATTATTAGTTTTTACTTCTAAGGGATTTGATTTATGGTCAGTTTGTTTTATATTCGGTATTTTTGCTTGGACAGTTGTGTTGCACTCTTCTTTCATTTGATCGTCTTTAATATATATAATTTCTCCTTATGTTGCTTCAATTTGGACTTGTTCTTCATAATAAGACCATTCTTAATTTAAGTTGTCAGTCCGATTAAAATTGGCTTAGTCCTTTTGCCTATCTTTCCGATCCGTCTTACAAAATCTATTTCTAGAATGGTTGTGTCAATATTTAAGATGTTGTTGAAAAGATTTAAAACACGATCTTGAAGGTCACTGCTGTTGTTTTCTGTCTCTTGTATGTTATATATAACAATATTTTTTCGTTTCAAAGATTTTTCTATATATATTTGATTTTATTTTTTAAAAAGTCTTGTCCCTCTTCGAGTTCAATGTTTTTTTTTGTATAATTTTTGTCAAACTTTGTTGCATTGTTTTGGTTTGGTCCGTAATTTCTTTTCTTAAATCATTTCCCAAACTGGCTATCGCATCAAAAAGTCTATCTAGTTAAATATCGATATTGCTGTTTTCCATATTTGGCACACTAGTGCCACTAGTGACTACTGTATAGTCTTATCTGTCAAAGTTCTCGCTTGTGTCAAAGAGAATTGTTTGTTGTCAATGTGAGATATCAGTGCAGTGTCAATAGTAGCGTGGATTTCTGAAAGCTTTTGGCTAATTTTTATTATTGAACTTAATAATATAATAGCGACTACTAAAAATTTGATTTTTTATTTTTTAATGACAATTTTTTTGTAAATTTTCGGTAGTATTTTTTAAAAAGTTATCTCATAAGAAGAATGTACTCACTTCAGCTGTACTTTTCCATATTTGTATTATCTATTGCATTTATTTTTTCTTCTTAACTTCTTTTCACTTTTGATTCTGTTTTTTTTCCGTATGACACTTTATAAAATATTTTGCACTATGATCTCGTTTCTCTTTCGTATTTATTGTTTCTCGGTGAGCACTTTTTTTCTATGACCTTCGCTTTCAATTAACCAAACCTCTTGCCCTATAGTACTCGTATACTTCCGGCCATTTGAATAGGTTCAGTCATTTTTCCAGACTTTTCTTCTTCTCCCTTAAGATTTATTTGACGTACCCCTCTTTGTTTTACATATATTGGAGTGCCATTTTTTACACTCAGAAACGCTTGGAAAATGCAATGTTATTTTGGTACGCGCATTGAAATGCATTAAGTTTCTTTTGGATTTTCGTATTCTCTTAAAGTATTTTGCACTTCAAGCAACATACTTTACCGGAGCCAAGTTCCAATAACCACCATCTTTTTCATTGCTCTTGAAGCAAAGTGGTGAGAATTTATTGCCGCTCTGATGTTGGTTCATCTATCCGCTTTCTTAGCCACTGTGTAATAATCTTTATTTATTATTTTCCCATAGCCACACTCATTTTGCAAATGTTTGCTTCAAAAAAAATAAGCTTCTACCATATTTTTCCTATATCGTTATGATTTAGAAATCATTCTCTGTAAGCTTTGAATAACCCTCCTTCTAACATAATCATGGGATTTTCGCAACCTGTTTTAAAAACGAAGTGTTAAAAACAATTCCAACTATAGATTGGCAAACAAAATAGGGTGATTAACTCACTCAGTTTGAACTAAACTTAATTTATTGGCAGTTAACCTAATCCAGTGCCCAAAAAAATCACAATTACAGTGCATTTTCCAAATTGGTTTGATATCTTAAACTGAGTGAAACAAATGGTAAAACAAAGACGGGTATACGTTCAATAAATATTGAGGAGAAGAAGGATAATGTGGCAAAATGACTGTACATATTCAAATAACCGGCAGTGTATGTATATCGCAAGTAAAAAAATGAACGGCTTGGTCAGACGTACCCACAGTACACAAATAGAAGGTATTATACTGCGCAGGTTGTCTAAAATGGGAACTGTCAGAAGGAATTCAAGATTGACGTTCTCGTGATTTGTCTGTCATATTAGAATAACAACCAACACAACAAGCTTTGTGAAATATTTTAAATAACACTAAACACCAATTTTCTTATTGTAAAAGTAATAAAATAATAAATAATTATAAACATTTAATATCTCGAAACAATTTTATTTTCTTATCAAGTAACAAAGGAATACAAACATAGCATACAATAATTTTCAGTCACACAACACGGGATCTACGATTTTCACTGATTTTGAGATATGCGCAGAACTGAACAAAAATGAAAACGCGAATGACATTACCTTCAATATGTGTACTGTGACTACGGTTGCCAACCGTACTCTAAAATAGAGTATTGTACTCTATTTCATAAAAGCGTACTCTATGATCTATGATTTTAATAGAGTACGCTAAAATACTCTTTTTTTTACTCTTCTATTTTTTTCATTTCTTTTCTTTCTTCAAATATATTGTTATATAATATATGATATATTTTCAACTCCATTTTATTATGAAATTTATATTTCCACATCCTACCTGTGTACACAAAATATTAAAATTTATTTTTCTCCTTTAAATAATGTATAGGTATAATAAAAAACGGTTAATGTGAACCAATCCTAACACCCAAGTGTTTCTGAACTCACCCAAAACTGTCAAAACATAATGAATGAAATGTCAATAGCTGTGTTTGTTTTATTATCTTCCATTGGGATCAAGATCTAGATATGGATCAACTTTGAACACGAAAGTGCTGTAAAGACAATTTTGAAAATTTCTCACCATTTTGTATTTGTATAACGTGTTGACAGAGCATCCAGATCTAGATTTGGATCCCAAAAGAAGAAAAAAGAACACAGCTTCTGTGAAAAGTTGTTGAAGTTGCAAAGTATTTTTGTTTCTTTGACTTCTTTAGATGGTTATGTTTTTTGTCTAGAAAACTTTTCATTTAGAAGATTGGTGAAAATAATGACACCGATCGTCAAAAGATCACGAATGGCCAGTTCATTTTAAAAGTACCGAAGAAAAATAACAATTTATTTTAAAAAATGTACTTTCGCCTTATACTTTTATTCTATGTTCCTACCATTTCAGTAATTTTCTTTCATGAATGTTAAGTGTAAAGAAAAGAAGAACATGGCTCAAAATAAATTTCTAATTGTTATGAACATAGAGTTACAATGTTAAGACTCATATAATTATTTCAATAACAGCTAAAATATTTTATTTTCAATAAAATGTATAAAAAATACATGTTTTAATTTAAAAAAAATGATACTCTATTTTATTGCACCGTACTCTTTATTTATCCTCTCTTGAAACAAATATACTCTATTTTTTCTTAAAAAAGTTGGCAACCCTAACTGTGACACGTACCTACTTGCACAAAGGTTCAAAGCTTAAAAGCATAAATACATAATAAATATTTAAATAAGCCAAAAGGCAATTTTTGAGGCATCGAATTTTCCAAAAAAATATAAAACTTTTTTTTTTTAAATTTTCAAAAATTTTCTTTTTATTTTAATATGTAATATTTTTTAATCATATTGGAAATTTACACATACACAAAAAAACAGTTTAAATCTGTTCAGCCGATTATGAGAAAATTCAAAATTAAAGAAAAAAGTTCTTTGAAAGGTACAGTTTATAGTGGCTATTTGTAAATTTTATTAATTTTTGGTAGTACTAGTTTTAGTATACAGAACCATTTTATAAAAATTTTAAAACAAACAAAATATTCCCCGTTTTTTAACATTTGTATGGAAAGTTGCGTTAGTTTTTCATAAACAAAAATTTTGTTTCCTTAAAATAAAGAGTTTTTCAACAGGGACGCTACAAAAGTAGATCGACAGGGACAGCAAACGACGTCATATTTCTTGCCGCTCTTTTGACATTTCTCTTCAGTAAGGTTTGTCATTTCATGATGGAAAGATATACGAGCCAACAACGAGTCGAAATTACTAAAATTTACTACCGAAATTTGGAGTTAGTGGCCTCAACGTTAAGAGCGCAACATCCAATTTATGGTCGTCATAACCGTCTTAACAAAAAATTTGAATCCACAGGCACAGTACTCGTACAAAATGTTCCCGTGTCAGTGAGACAATGTGTCTCTCACACGTCGTTCTCAAGCGTTTGGCATCTCTGTGACGTCGTTGTGGCGAATTTTGCGAAAAGATCTTGGCCTACATCCTTACAAGATTAAATTGATTCAAGAACTGAAGCCGCTTGACCACCAGAAGCGTCGTATGTTCGTGAATTGGGCTGAGCAACAACTTGAAAATGAATCGTATTTTCATCGAAAAATCATCTTCAGCGATGGGGCTCATTTCTGGCTGAATGGCCTCATCAATAACCAAAATACGCGGTATTGGTCAGGCAGCGATCCACACGAACTCCATGAGTCATCATTGCATCCTGAAAAAATTACGGTTTTGTGTGGTTTATGGGCCGGCGGCGTCATTGGAAGGTACTTCTTCCGTGATGATCAAGACCGGCACGTTACTGTGAATGGGGATCGCTACCGTTTAATATTTTTGGCCCCCCTTGGATGATATGGACTTGGAGGACATGTGGTTCTAACAGGACGGCACCACATGCCACACAGCGAATGTCGCAATCAATTTATTGGAAATCAAGTTTGGAGAACGTGTTATCTCACGAAATGGTCCAGTCGCTTGGCCGCCTCGGTCGTGCGATTTGACGCCGTTAGACTATTTCCTGTGGGGCTACGTCAAGTCTATGGTCTATGCCAAGAAGCCAGCGACGATTGATAAACTTCGTACGAATATCGAACGTGAAATTGCAGCAGTATCGGCCGATTTATGCTTGAAAACCGTCGAAAATTGGGTTCAGCGTCTGGACTTCTGCAAGCGTGCCCGTAGTGGCCATGCAAAAGAAATCGAGTTCCATACATAATGGCATCGAACGTATTTTCACAGAAATAAAGAATTTTATTGATATCCAAAACCGTTTCTGTTTTATTTAAAAAAAAATCTTATTGAAAAACCCGATATATTGAGTGTTGAACACCCTTGAATATCGAGTTTTTTGAAAATCTACCATGTAGTTTTCAAACAAATATTTTTAAAAATTTTTTGAAAATTTTGCTAAGAAAAAAAACTATTTGTATTGAAAACAGAATTATCGCTTTGAAGAAAATCGAAAATAAAAAAAATGGTTCCTTGGAAGCATTTTTTTTAAAAGTGATTTCTTATCCAAAGACAACCTTTACTGAAAGAAATTTATTAATTTTTTTTTTTTTGAAAATTTGTGGAGCTATTTTTAAGAAAGTTAAGATTTTGAAAGACTGCTTGAAAAAATTGTAGGGGCAAGTTTTTAGTTCTAAGAAAAAATGTAAAAAAACGTGTGGGCAGAATCATAAAAAACCACTATGCACCAAGTTTAAAGAAAATTAAGAAAACCGATCCAGCCAATAAGGCTGTAGCCGAACAGACAGACAGAATTGTGAAACTCACTTTTTTCCTCTTCCCTATCAGCGAGATGACAAGTCTAATCAAAATCTCGAGATCATGGAGAAAACGTCAATTACTATTAATTTGCACTTAGCAGCCAATCTTTAAAATAATAAAATAAAGAAAGTAAAGAATTAAAACTCAAGTAACAACCCTGACTTTCCAGTGAATAATCTATAATTTTAATTTATAGCTTAACGAGATGGTATATATGTATGAAATAATTCAAGCAATGACCTTGTATTTCTCTTGTGGTGCCTCATAAAAGTGTCAAAAATCATTAGACTAGCAATAAATTGATAAAGTATTAAGAACAAAACTCCAGAATCTTGTAAGACTAACAATTTTGCAAATTATTTATTTATATTTTTATTTTTTGTTTTAAGAAGTGAAACTTTTTTACTTTGGAAATTTTAGCTATGTAGTACAATACCAACGTGTAAATGGATTAGGTCGATTTCGTTCACAAAGCAGATGACTTTCTTTTTGTTTCTTTTCTTTTTTTTTAAGTTTATTCACAAAGTCGTTGAAGATAATTACTTTTGACAACTTTTATCGATACACTTTGCTTTTTATAAACACAATACTCCTTGAGTTAACTTTTGAAAAATCTTAAGGTGTGAAAATATTTTCCAAAGCAGGGTGGATAAGATTTTGGGGATAATTTTCAACTTTTAATGGAGGTTCACTCGGTCACATTGTATAGGTATATACTCACGGGAATATATACTTTGGAATATTCGATTATATTTTTGAATTTAAATGATGCTTCTTAAGCAGATAAAAGTTATGTGTTTTATAAATGTATACATCTTTATCTCAGATTTAAGGATAAGTTTTAGGCTGGGGATAACTTTTGTTTGAAAACTTTTTGCTTAAAACGAGAATCATCCCCTAACTGTTTTGGCTTGTGAGTGTTTTTCATTCCAAGGAACAAATTCAATCTTGTACAAAAGTTTTGATGAAGATTAGTCTAGTATAACTATGTACATATATAACAACCTCAACTTAAATTGGTGACAAAATTGGGGAAATATTTATGTAGTTAATCAAGTAGTTATATTTCAATTACAAAGTCTTATGGTTAATCATATCAAGCGTATTCGCTTTCACAGATTCCACATGATTAAACTTTTTAATCTTTTAGGCTCTATTGAAATTAAATCATCTATAAATTAAAATGTCATCTGCCCGGCCCAAACAGCCATATTTATTTAAAAAACATCCCGCAGCATTGATAAAATGTTTATCATATATTTTACTCACTTGATTAAGTAAACACAATAAACATATTTTTAAATTAGTAATAACAATAAATTTTTATAAAAAAAATTAATACCTAAACATTTCATTTGCAAAAACACAATTAAAAATTTTGTTTGTTGTTTAAAATAAGCAAATATACAAACACAATTTTAAATAAGTTTACTGCACATTGTTCGCTTGTGCAGATAGTAATTGAATTTAACACGAAATTAGGTTTGCATGTGCAAACAAATAGTTTTTTTAATTTTTAATTTTAATCACTCCTTCCATTGCTCTCGAGGGCATTATGTATTATGGAGAGGATTTTCAAAGACGTGATGGTTTGAAATTCCCTGTTAATGATAAACAAACACATCCAATACAAAAATCAATGTGTGTATATTTAATTAAAAAGTTAAATGCTTCAAAATTAAATTAAAACAAACAAAAATAAAATACAGTAAATATTCAAATATAGAAATATGTATTTAATTCAAGTGAATGGATTAAATTAGTTTTTTTTTTTAATTTTTCCCGTGGATAGGTGCAAAATTTGCATAAGGCTATATGACGATCGAAAAATGCGTGCTCATAGGTGTGTAAGATTCTTATTATACTAAAACCACCTCCACTTCCCGATTGCAACTAAGTTGAGACTTATTGAGCAATTTATATTTAACGAAGTTAAGTAACGTGTTACGTGTAACGGTTACTTTCCGGTGAAAGTTCCTGCTTGATCCGCGATTTTAAAGCGGTTTTCTGTTCACCGCACCAAGTCGGAAGGTTTTGTTCTTTGCAGACGGCGTACTAAATTCGACTCGTCAAGAATGTCAATAATCGTTGAATTAGCGTGTTCTAATAGCCGATTTCTATGTTTTCGCGCGAAACTTTTTATTTCATACTGAACCGTAGGAAGCCCGAGATCCCTGTAAAGATCTTCATTTCTTATATACCACGGAGCATTTACAAATGACCTAAGCAATTTATTTTCAAACATTTGTAAGTTATTTAAGTTTTTATCGCAGGTACCAAACAGGTTTAAGAACCTGTCGGTATAAAATCAATTTATTTTCAATACTAAGCTTTGAATATTTACCGAGTAACCAGTTCATATCTCTTAATTTACTTTTTAGTTCTTCGCATTTCTTTTTCACGTGTGGCTTCCATTTAAATTTCGCGTCTAGAGTCATTCCCAGATATTTAGCCTCATTTGCAAATGGAACACGAGCGGTATTAAGAAGGACGGGTAATCTATTTATTTTTTTATACGTAAAGTTTACGTGGACTGACTTTTGTTCATTGAGCGCTATTCGCCATGTTTTCGTCCACTCATTAACATTATCAAGAGCATTTTGTAATTTAATTGTAGCTTCGCTAATCGTTTTGCCTACTGCTAGTATTGCAGTATCATCAGCAAACAAGGCTACAATAGTGTCTTTTGTTTGAGGTATTTCGCGTGTAAATGAAAGGTACAGAACTGGACCTAATACACTTCCTTGTGGTACCCCAGCCACTCTTTCTGAGAATTCAGAATAGTCAATTCAATGTCTTACACGAAAAATTCTTTCATCTAGATATGTAGATATTTGATATAATAGGAAGAAGCGAAATCGGCCTGTAAGACTTCTTTTCGTGAGATGGTTTGCCAGGTTTCAAAACCATTATGACTTCCGCAACTTTCCATTGGCTCGGAACATATTCTAACCTAAGAGCGGCTTTTATTATGTAAAAGAGGTTAATAGATCCTTTATGAGGGAGCATTTTTAAAATTTCTGCGGTAATTAAGTCATATCCTGGAGCTTTATTGGATCTTAGCTTTTTTATTTTTTTATTCGGCAAGTGTAAAGCATTTTTTATTATGTAGCTTTAATTTGAGGTAAAATTCATATTAATATTTTCGTTGAGTTTTTGCCCATCGAACGGTTTAAATGTTTCCTCCAAGTAATCGGCGAATACCACCGCTTCTTCTTTGTCACTTTTAGCCCTTTCGTGTTCGATTTAATTAAATTAATTTTAAAAACATCTTGAAAAAAATAACATGCGCATCTAGGTCGCACGTACATGTTTTTATGTTCAAGACGCTGAGGGTGATGCCTTAGTGATAACTGAAGTAATCTTTTAAAACTTTTAATTATGTACAAGTATCTTCATTGTACTCCCATACGTTTTTGTTTTCGGTCATGATGAGTAGTAGATGAGTTTAATTGCTAATTGCTTTTAATAGGTTTATATAATTTTTTAATATTTAAATTTTATAGGTAGACAGATAGTTTAAATGGAATTTAAATGGAATAAAAATATTGTAACATTTGGATAAAATTATATATTACGTTTAGAATTGCAGGGAAGTAGTAAATGAAATTTAATTTGAGATTATTCCAAGAAAACAGTAGAGCTATCGAAACAAAACTATCCTCAAAAACTATGCACAGTACACATCTACTCTGCCAAAAATTCTGGCTCATAGTCAACATAATATCAATTATCAATTACTTTCACTTGGAAAATTTTTAGAAGAAGCCCAGAAGTCTAAAAATGAAGACAATAAGATAAATTGATACCAAAGTTCGTTCAAAGTTTCAGGGATTTGGCAGAATGAAGACTTATTTAACATCCTAGCAGCCACATCGGATTCACTTATTTGTTCAAAAAACAAACTTTTTAGTTATTACTCATTAACTCGGATTTAGATGATAGTTTCCAAGAAAACTAACGTTAGTAAATTCTAAGTACCGAAATATTTTACTAATGTACTTTTGCATTATAGACCTACCAAAAAGAATAAAACATTTTATAATAAAAGAAGACCACTGTTTTGACTCAAATTGGTCTACTGTCTTACTTAAATTACACTTAGACAATTTCAAATATTGACTTTTGTAAATTAAAATACCATCAATAACGCTAATCACCTTAGCTAAAACTTCTTATTTCAATAGCAAATTCTGAAACAACCTGTGTTACATTTTCATAGCTTTAATTTTTTTTTCAAGACATAAAACAAATTGTAAGGGTATTTTCTTTCGTTTAAAAGTTGTGATTTCTGCAACCAAAAAAGTCAATATGAACCACTGTGCGTTGGCCGTGTTAAAAGATTCATATTTCTGAATCATGGAGAAATTTCGATAGTTTTGGATTTGGTGTATAAAAAGCTATTAGAAAAGTTGTTCATGTTCATGTAAAAGATATGAAAGATGAAGTTTTAGGTGGATTAATAGTTAAGAAATCTCTACTTAAATTTTGCAACCAATTTAAAATAAAAGTTTCGATTTTGTTAGCACAGTCTAATATATGTACATTAGGGTTGTCCTTATATTGGATTTTTTGAAATTTCGAGATAGATATCAAATGGCTCTGCATGGAACAAAAATGTTTTCCTAATTTTTTTATATTTTATTTCACCCCTCTGGTAACCCTCTTTTTACTTTAAGGTATGTACAGTCGACTCTCCCTAGGTTGAATTTTTCGCGGGATACCAAGATTTGTTCGAGTTAGAGAGAGTTTTGAAAAAATTCAAGTTATAGAGAGAAACATTTTTTTTTTATTTTATAAAAAAAGGTTAGTAAAAATATGTACTTACAAAAAGTTAACAAATATATAGCTTCTTGCTTATTTAAAAAAATAATAATAAAATAAGGACTCACGAATTCATGAAAATAAAACAAAAATACAAAGAATAAAATAAAAAACATCTTCTTGCTAAAATTAAATACATATATAACATCACAAAAAAAATATTACTTGAAAAAATTTGTTTTTTTTGGATTGTGTCATCACAGGTGGAGTTTCTGTTTTTTTAAAAAATGATTCAAGTTCAAAAAGACATTTCTGCACTTCATTCGGTACATTATCTGATAATTCGATCGCAAATTGCAGGATTTCAATAGTGTTCTCAATTTTCGACTTAGGGAGAGTTCGACTAAGGGAGAGTCGACTGTACTAATAATAGGGTTAGAGTGATTCTTATTAAACGCAAAAAAACTATCTGAGGGTATAGATTAGTTAAAGATGAGAATAATATCGTATTGGAAGGGGGTCTAGCTCCCCCTTTTAGACGGGAGGGGTAGTTTTCTAAAAAATTGGAAAAAATGCAAAACAAAATGCTACGTCTTAGCTTTGTATAAAGCCACGAATTAATTCCACAATATACTTCGTAAATAAAGTTTTTATTGTACAGGGTGGCGCACCAATTGTGCTACAATAAGAAATTCAAATAACTTTTTTTTTAATCGATGTATTTCATTTTTTTTTTTTTTTTTTTTTTGGTTAGAAAATTTAATTTTATTTTAAATAGTTAGTTGTTTTTAAAGATTATAGACCGCAAATGACCTCCACGCTCTCCCACGCATATGCGGCACCTGATCGAAAAATTATTCATTGCGGCCTGAAGAGTTGAAGTTGGGATCGCCTCAATTATTGTCGTTATAGACTGCTTTAATTCAGTTGAATTCCTGGGCTTCGTTTTATACACCTCTTGCTTGACATAACCCCATAAAAAGAAATCTGGTGCAGTCAGGTCAGGTGACCTTGGGGGCCAGCGAAGAGTGGAGTTCCTAGAAATTAATTTGTTTGCGAATTTTTTGTTTAGCTCCGCCATAACTGGTCTGGCTATATGTGCAGTTGCTCCATCTTGCTGAAATCAAACGCTGTTGAATGGTATACGTCTTCGGTGCAGTTCTGGGTAAAAAACCTCCTTCAACATCTTTAAATAACGGTCCCCGTTGACAGTAACGGTTACACCGTTTTCTTCAAAGAAGTACGGCCCGACAATACAGCTTGATGAAGCTGCGCAGCACACAGTGACTCGTTCTGGGTGCAGTTCCGTCTCAGACTCATTCCATATACGGCAATTTTGCTTGTTTACATTGCCGTTAAGATCAAAATGGGCCTCATCAGACATGAACAAACAATTGATCAATGTGTTGTCTTCTTCGGCCATTGATATCATTTTTTGGCAAAATTCCAGGCGAACAGGCAAATCCTGAGGGTTTAACTTGCTAGTAATTTGGACTTTGTACGGAAACAAGTTTAAATCGTCATGAAGTATCCGTTGTAATGACCGTCTACTAACTCCAATTCGCCCCGATAAGTTTCGGGTCGAAACGCTCGGATTGGCCTGTATTGCAGATGCTACTGCTGCGATTGTATCCTGAACCCGAACATTGGCATCTCGATGCTACGGCCTTCGTCCGATGCTTCCAGATTCGGCAAACATGTTTACAAACCTCATAATGGTCCATCTACTCGGGGGATTACCGCCAAACTCCCGCCTAAATTCCCTTTGGACGGAAATGACGGACTGCAAAGCATGGTACCGTTGCACTCTCCAAATTCTTTTCTCCGTATCCCAAGCATCCATTTTTATAAATCTAAATTGTAACCTACAAAATAAAAAAAAAAATAAGCCGATTACTCACACAGAAAAAAAGTTATTACGTTTTATTTTTGTAGCACGATTCGTGCGCCACCCTGTATATAGTTTTTGAAAAAATAGTTTAGATCTTTAAAAATAATTTTTTTTTTTTTAATTCTGAAAATAATTTTTTCAAACACTATTTACAGTACAAAATGTATTTAGAAAGCATATAGAATAGATTTGTGGGCGTGAGGACGATAACAAAAATTGTAAGCGATTTTTTGTAGAGGGGTCAAAAATAATCATTTTTTGCTATAGAAGGTGGGGGGTCTTCTCGCCCCTTTTAGGAGGTAGCTGCAATTTAAGATAAAAACGACTTTGAATGAAAAAAAGTATTAAAAACAACGGCAACACTTACAATAAAGTGCCTTACTTTTTTTGAAAGCCAACAATCTGTTATTTAATCCATAATTTAAATTAAATTATTTATGTCAATATTTTTGAAATATTCACATGCAAGCTTTAAATTTTGATTAAAAAATTTAAAACTTACAAATTTATATAATTTTTTAATGCATGCATATATGTTTGCCTTTTACATGCAACATGCAATTGTAATGTTCAAAGTACGCATAAACAAAGTACATAAACTACACAAACAGTATAAAATACATAGTTTGTGCCGTATTATAAATAACGGGTGATTTTTCAGCTGGTTTGGTTTTGGCAACACTGGTTTTGACAGCTGACGTGTGTTTAGTACCTTGTGTCACTGTCAAACAGCTTTAGTTTGGTTTGCAATTTAACCATGGATCGTCTTACAAATGAACAACGCTTGCAAATTATTGAATTTTACTATCAAAATTCGTGCTCGGTTCGAAATGTTCATCGCGCGCTGCTTCCATTTTATGGTCGGCATTCTCGACCTTCTGAGCAGTCTATTCGGAAGATTGTGACCAAATTTACTTTGTTGGACATTAAACCACCAACACGTTTACGTACTGTGCGTAGTGAAGAAAATATTGCGGCCGTATCAGCTAGTGTGACAGAAGACCGCGAAATGTCGATTCGGCGCCGTTCCCAGCAGTTAGGCCTTTGTTACAGCACTACGTGGAAAATTTTGCGGAAGGATTTGGGCGTAAAGCCTTTTAAGATACAGCTGGTGCAAGAACTAAAGCCAGCCGACCTACCACAACGCCGAATTTTTGGTGAATGGGCTCTTGGAAAGCTGGCCGAGGATCCGCTTTTTTATCGAAAAATTGTGTTCAGCGATGAGGCTCATTTTTGGTTGAATGGGTACGTAAATAAGCATAATTGCCGCATTTGGAGTGAAGATCAGCCAGAAGCATTGCAACAGCTACCAATGCATCCCGAAAAAGCCACTGTTTGGTGCGGTTTATGGGCCGGCGGCATTATTGGGCCATATTTCTTCAAAGATGATGCGAATCGCAGCGTTACTGTCAATGGTGAACGCTACCGAGCGATGATAACAAACTTTTTTTTGCCCGAAATGGAAGTTCTTGACTTGCATGATATGTGGTTTCAACAAGACGGTGCCACATGCCACACAGCACGCGAAACAATGGCGCCATTGCGAGGCGAGTTTGGTGAACAGTTAATTTCACGTTTCGGGCCGGTCAATTGGCCGCCTAGATCGTGCGATTTGACACCATTAGATTATTTTTTGTGGAGGTATGTCAAGGCTAATGTCTATAGGGACAAGCCCGCTTCGATTGACGCACTGGAAGCCAACATCCATGCATTCATTCGTGAGATACCGGCCGATATGTGTGAAAGAGTATGCCAAAATTGGACTCAGCGGATGGGCTACCTGAGACGCAGCCGCGGTCAACATTTGCATCAAATTATCTTTAAACATTAAATTGCAAGGTTCAAACTATCGATTCAAATAAATATTTCATTCATTTTTTCGAATTGTTTGTGTTTTTTTTTTTTTAAGTTTTAAACCTCTTAAGAAATCACCCGTTATTTGACTGGGACGCGGAATGGAATACAATATTCTACCTCCTTGTGGTACATTCTGGGTACTGCTAAATGAATTGCTGTGCTTTACTTACAAAGATCAACCTATTATGAACATTAATCATCAAAGTGAGACTAAAAAACAATAATCTCATAAAAAGTGATTTTAGTAAATTTCAATTTTCTCAAAAACTAGAAGACATAAACCATACATTTTTTTTTAAATCAGAATTTATAAACGCATTGACTACAAAGATTCAATTCAGCATTTTATTTCACAATTTTGATAAGAATTGGTCTAAAATTTTTTTTTTTCATTTTTTTAATCAAAATTTTGAGTTTGCATGCGAATATTTCGAAAAATATTGACATAAATAATTTAATTTAAATTTCGGATTAAATAATAGATTGTTGGCTATCAAAAAAAGTATAGCACTTTATTGTAGGTGTTGCCGTTGTTTTTAATACTTTTTTTTAAATTTAAAGTCGTCTTTTTCTTAAATTGCCCATACCTCCTAAACGAGGTGAGATAGACCCCCCCCCCTCCAAGTAAAAATGCATATTTTTGACCCCTCTACAAAAAACCGTTGTTTGCCCCAAAGTTACCGTACTCTCCCCGATTTTTGACTTTAAGAAAAGTTATAGCGTGGCATTGTAAGTGTTCCGATTTGTTTTTAAATATTTTTTTTCTGTTTTGTGGCCAATTTCTAGAAAATACCCTCCTTCCTGAACGGGGGGAGATAGACCCCCATCCAATATAATTTTTTTTCTCGTGAATCTGATCTATACACTCTAATTTTTTTTCGCTTGGTATAAGAATAACCCTAACCCCATAATTAGTAACTTAGTGAAAATATGAAGGGTGGTGAAATAAATATCTGAACAAAATTAGAGAAATTGTTTTTCAATATTTTGAATCGAATGATATTTAAGATTTTGTCCAATTTAATGACAACCCTAATGTACAAACCTTCATTAATTATTCTGAAGTAAAACTGATATTATAAAATTATTAATTTTGTTTTTGTTTCTTTATTTACAGGTATGTAGTCAGAACGGATGCAATAATAATACGCCATCTAAGAAACTAAAAATGGCATGGATACTTTTGGCAATCTACACACACAACAGGTCAAAACTAGACTGCAAATCGTATGATCAATAAAGAATCCTTTTCATAAGAAACGCAATATTATCATGGAAAGGAAATTAAAATCGTTCACAGATTACATTATTTAGATACATTTTTTTAATCCCATCCCTGCCAGTAATTTTCGATTCAAAACATTGTAAAACAATTTCCCTATTTTTTTTCAGATTTTTATTTCACCCCATTATTTTGACTTTAAGGTACTAATTATGGGGTAAAGATTATTCTTATGACGATGCCTATCCATCTCGAAATTGAAAAAAAAAACAGTATAAGGACCACCCTACAGTACAGTTCATGTTTATCAGCTATCGCTTATTTAAAAATAAAAACTCAAGGCAGAAAACATAAAAATTGTTTATCCTTTTAAAATCACATAATTCACAGATTTATGTCCCATCTAAGAAACCGCCATTATTTTAAAAACCTACACAAGTATCGATATAAAGTGTAATATTCACTCAAAGTACGTGCCTAACCATCAACACACTAAAGTCTCTGACTGATGTGTATTTAATAAGCATACCTGTATGTATATACACTGTATACATGATACACTTAACACACATCAGCAAGAAACCTGCTGTTATCTGTTGAAATTTTTAATTGTCCTTAAAGACCAATTATTTCAGGATAGCATATTGTTTGCGGTTCATTTGGAACATCTAGGCCTCAATAAACACGAAGAAAAACCGATAAAAAGTGATTTGTCTACTTTCAAGGTATTCTTTTGAGAACTGAGTTATTACACATCCACGTGTAGGTAGGTATACTTTACAAATCACATTTACAAAGGTTAAGTAAACATTTACGCTATAACCTTATAGAAATTTCTATTGGTGTAATGATTTTGGGTTTGACAAAATCAGGATTAAAATTGCTCTTTTGATGATTTGGTTTTGTCACCACAAGAGAATATGACGACGCCAACTTTATGATAGACATAAAAATTTTTAAGATCATGATTAACACAAAATTGGGAAACATTGTATAGAACCTTTATATACCTATACCCGGGAAAATGAGGAAATACAAATTTAAAAAAAACCATAAAGAAATCTGAAAGTTGTTAAGTTTTTAAGCTTTTCTGCAACAACCTATACTTTGTCTTTTGTTTTTTTCTTAAAGTGAAGCTATTTTTATTAAATTTCATTGGTTCAAGGTAGCTCTTTGTCTAGACGCAGCTTTTGAAGACAATTTACCTCGTAAGAATTATAAAGTTTGTGACAGTGAAAGTTACATGAGTTAATTAAATTAGGATAAGGTAAGTAATATACATATCTACTTATATGTACAAAGTACAAAGGTGTACGCCAGATTTCTGTGAGGGGGGGGGGGGGCAAACTCATTCAGGATATCGGTTATCGGAGGCAACCTCATTCAAAAAATAGTTTTTATACTTGATGCTTTAAAATGCTTTCCAAAGAAGAAAAATTGCCTTGTGTATAAAACAAATTGTGATCAAGGGAGAAGGGCAAGTGCCACTATCGGTCCCCCCTTGCATACGCCTTTGTCTATTAAGAAAGAATTTATGTATTTTCTAACAAAATTCCCAAATCACAAATACAAATCATAAATTAATTTCCTTCGATATCTGCGATAGATACTTTTCTAGTTTTCTAGTAGGGTAATAATTCCAGAAACTACCCCAATTATTTTAATGAGCTTCACCTGGATCTGGATCTTTGGCACCTCCTATATCTGAAATTCTATATTTGACAACGCCTTTTAATTAGTCAGTAATAAGTCAGAAAAGGTCAACTAGTCCTAGAAATTGGTCGGCCCTAGATAACTAGTATAATAAAGGAATACATTTTCTCAAGGTCACTTAAGGTCACGCGTGATTTTTGAAACCTCATTTATGGCAAATTTATAAAAATTGCTCACAATCTGAAAGATCTCTTGATCTGTACACAATATTTTTGTAAATTTCCCATAAATGAGGTCCAAAAATCGCTATGACCTTGATTTTTTTTTTAATTCATTAAAAATTCATAAAAAAAAACTATCGCTGACCAAAAGCTGAAAATAGTTTACCTTTTATAACAATCTAGAGATCTGTCAGTTGATATATCGGGTTTTTCAATAAGAGCGCTACAAAAGTTTTTTTTAAATAAAACAAAAACGGTTTTGGATATCAATGAAATTCTTTATTCCCGTGAAAGTACGTTCGATGCCATTATGTATGGAACTTGATTTCTTTCGCATGGCCACCACGGACATGCTTGCAAAAGTCCAGACACTGAACCCAATTTTCGACGGTTTTCAAGCATAAATCGGCCGATACTGCTGCAATTTCACGTTCGATATTCGTACGAAGTTCATCAATCGTCGCTAGCTTGTTGGCATAGACCATAGACTTGACGTAGCCCCACACGAAATAGTCTAACGGCGTCAAATCGCACGACCGAGGCGGCCAAGCGACTGGACCATTTCGTGAGATAACACGTTCTCCAAACTTGGTTTCCAATAAATTGGTTATGACATTCGCTGTGTGGCTTGTGGCGCCGTCTTGTTAGAACCACATGTCCTCCAAGTCCATATCATTCAATTGGGGGCAAAATATTCAGTTATCATTGAACGGTAGTGATCCCCATTCACAGTAACGTTCCGGTCTTGATCATCACGGAAGAAGTACGGCCCAATGACGCCGCCGGCCCATAAACCACACCAAACCGTAATTTTTTCGGGATGCAATGATGACTCATGGAGTACGTGTGGATTGCTGCCTGACCAATACCGCATATTTTGTTTATTGACGAAGCCATTCAGCCAGAAATGAGCCTCATCGCTGAAGATGATTTTTCGATGAAAATCGGGATCATTTTCAAGTTGTTGCTCAGCCCAATTCACGAACATACGACGAAGTGGCTTCAGTTCTTGCGTCAATTTAATCTTGTAAGGATGTAGGCCAAGATTTTTTCACAAAATTCGCCACAACGACGTCAAAGAGATGCCCAACGCTTGAGAACGATGTGTGAGAGACGACTCGTTGTTGGCTCGTATATCTTTCCATCATGAAATGGCAAACCTTACTGAAGAGAAATGTCAAAAGAAATATGGCGTCGTTTGCTGTCCCTGTCGCTCTACTTTTTTAGCGTCCCTGTTGAAAAACCCTTTACTTTTTTTTTTGTAGATTTTCCATAAATGAGGTGCCAAAAATCGGGGGTGACCTTGAGTGACCTTGAGAAAACTCAGGCCTTTATTACAATGACTAAATTTCTAGGCCTAGTTGACATTTTCTGACCAATTAGATGTCACTCTCAAATATGTATGAAGTTTCCCATGCCTATATGAGATGCCAAAGCTCCAGAGACGCTTCACCTTCATCTAGCAACTATAGCAATGGCGGAAGTAATTTCCGTTTGGTTAGGATCATAGAATCTTACTGTATTTATAAAATACTTATATGTCTTAAGACAGAGAGACACCTTTTATTTAATTTTGTTTGTTTGTTTGGTATAAAACAGGAAAGTTTGTGGTTTTACTTTTCAGATAATTTTAAATTTAGTGATTTGAACTTTTCATGAAAGACTAAGTAATGTTCATTTAAATTTATACAAGAATTACTTTTAGTTCAATAAGCTCCGAAAATACCGAACCTTACTAAATGGTACCAATCGTTAGTCGGATTTAGAGAATCATTGAACAAATAATGAGCCATAAAATTGAAGGACCCTTTATAAACGTTACATTTTCATAGATGAAGAAATTGGTGAAGGTCTTTCCTTTGAAGAACAATTTTAAAGGCATCATTAAAACGAGTGTGTGGCTTCGGATGACGTTTTACTAATAGCATAAAGCTTCTGACTGGTTTATGGAAAAAGTATGTTCTTCTTTTTTATATTTAAATTTTAAGAATCATGAATTCTATGATACGAATTTATTTGTTGTATGATCTGCATGCGAGGTACCTATAGAGACTAAAAGATCAATCCCAAAGATAGGAAAACACCATTCACTGATCGAAAATTGGTTAAGTGGAAATGTGCCGTCAATTATTTGTGACTATCAATATCAAATTTGACATTCCATATTGCTTGGGTTGCTTTTATTTAACTTCTCTGAATATGGTTAATTGCTTAATAATTTGCCGTTAATTACTCGTTAATAAGCTCAGCCAAATTTTAATTTCTTCAATGCAATATAGAAGGCTAGTGAAGTGAGAACTGACATTTATTTTCTGTGTCTGAATTTAAACGAATAAAATTTGAATTATATAATTCACAGTGTATATGTCAATTCCGCGAGTTTATTTCACAACAAAAATATATGTAAATGTTAGAAAAAGAGCCAAGTTCTTGTATACATACAGTCCGTAACATTTGGATAGCCTCACCTATATTTTTTATTAAAATCAACTGTTTTCAGCTTTTTTTGTAATGGAAGCATACGGAATTGAATATTGAGTCATAAGATCAGATAGCCTTTCAGAGATTAAGTTAAGTTTTATCTGGTTTCTTAAAGCTGGTGGAGTTTTTTAGGCTAATTTGGTTTATTATAACTAAAATTAACGTTTTATTTTGGAACTTTAGTATAGCCTCACTTGGCTTTTTTGCCATTTTAAGTGAAAATCTGCCAGTTTTATTAATGAAAATATATTGGACAATAGTAAGACCATGGTGATTGGTAGTTTTTCAATTTTATTCTTTGAAATAAGTAGGAAAAAGTCGCTAACTGTACCAAAATTTAGAAAAATTGAGTTCAAGAACAATAAATTACTGTCTTCGCTTTGAAGCTCGGAAAATTATAATACCGAGCTTAAAACCACATTCTGCACAACTGCACCTATTGTACTATAGCAGTTGTGCGAAATGTGGTTTTAGGCTCGGTATTGTTTCAGAAAACTGTTTGAACAAAAACTATAGATAATTGAAAGATCTACAACTTATTAAGGCACTTTTTTTAGTGCGAAAAAAGATATTACGTATATAAAAAATAAACCCCTGTTTTTTTTTTAATTGTGGTGTAACTTTTTAATTATGGAAGTAAGCGAAAAAAATAATTGTTTAACATATTTTGTAGACAGTTAAGTTAGCTATATTATATGTATTTCGTATTTGTATTTCGTCACTGTTAGAGGCCTCAACCCAAAATGTCAAACTCAGATTCATAGCCCTTGCAATTCATATTCTTCATATGTGTGTACATTTTTTGTTTATTTTCCTACGTAAAAAAAGTATTTTCGAAAACAACAATCTTATGGCAAATATGTGAAGTAACAACTGCCGATAAGATAAATAACTACTTTTTCGAAAATAGAGACTTTTATAAAATATGTTCTTTTTAAAAAAATGTCAAAAAGTAATTTTTTTGTATTGAAACAATTTTAAAAACTTATTTGACATTTGGGAAAAGTTAAGTTGGTAAAAATACATTACAAAATTAGCAATTTTTATGTTGTTCTGGAGATGATTATTCAAAAATAGAGCCCATACTTAAACATTTCCAAAAATAACGACTCATTTTTTTTTTTTTTGTAAATTCATTTTTATTTTTTAATTATCTTAGAACTATCTTAAAGCTAGACAAAAATTCATAAGAACTAGCCTACTTATCAATATCTTAAAACTAACTTACTGGCACCCATCGGGCGCTCTAAGTTAAACTATAATAACTTAATGCTAATGCCTTTTGGCCTAAGAAATATCTTAATACTAAATCCAGGTCGGTTTTTATTTTTAACGAGAAGAATTTACAAAAAAAAACTCGGTATCTATGTCTTTATTATTTTTGGTTTTGTATAAAACTTACAAACTACATAAAACTAAATTAAAGCTAATTAAAACTAATTAAAACTACTTAAAACTACTTACAACTAATTTTAATCTAATTACAACCTACTTATAAGCTACTTACAAACTAGAACAGGCACAGCAAGCATTTTCCGGTTTTTATAATTTTTTTGTATTTTTGTTGATTTTACAATTTGTTATCCCTTCTTAAAACTAGCTACCTAAACCTATATAAGTCGGCCATGACAGAGAAACCAAGGACAACTTTCAGATATCTGAAGGAACTTCATTCTTCATATTTTAACCACCAGAACTGGTTTTCCTGCCTTACCCTATTCCTTCGGTCCCGTTCGGACACAGTCCTACTGAACCGAAGGTGCTCAGCTCCGTCTTGTGCGAGGACGTCTCGACTGTAAAGGAGCCGCCGATCTACAATTCTACGGCCGACGTGGTAGATTAGCGGAACCGCCGCTCCATCCTGGATCAGCCCTCGACTGTCTAGATGTAGGAATGCATCGGGCGAAATAAAGCCGCTTAGACGCACACTCTCGTAGTATTCGTATTTTGGGTAATAAGCCCCGAAAATTAAGCTGTTAGACGAGGACATCGCTCTTGCAATGTGACCTCGAATAAGCTTCAGCAAGAAATTATCTATCCTGTTTATATTGGCCCCGTTGTATAGAACCAGGTTGGAATAGTAGTGTTTGTACTCCGACTCTGGTGTTCTGTGCAATCCAAGGCAGCGTCGAAGACACTGCCTCTCAAACACCCGAATCTTTTCCATTTGAGATGGGGCAACGTTGAACCAAACCGGGCATCCATAGGCAATCATCGGCTACGACTCATGAGTCACACCCATAGGTGGACGAAAATATTTTTAAGATAAACATTAAATATACGAGTATTCTTGATCCTATGTTTCGAGAAGTTAATGCATAACCAGCAACTGAGTAAGGGCTTTCTGCGTAGAAATGATGATATGCGTTTATAAGGGCTGCTGCGAATTTAAAGTCACTCAATTTATACGTTTTCTTCGAATGCTTTTTCTTTCATATTTAAAATTCTCGTATTAAACTTCAATTTATTATCTCCACCACCCATTGTACTCATCACGACTCTCCATGCTGGCAACAAGAAACCTCAAAAATTTCGAATTGATGTCTTTTACAAAAATTAAGTATTCGCCACAGAACACAAATCTAATAAGTTATTATTTTTAGACCATGAGGGATATAGGTAAAGGAATTGTTATGTGCAAGGGTTTTAATTATCGAATATGTTTGTTTGGTCCATAAGCATGCAAAAACTCGAAAATGTTACACTGGCCACTTTTCAATATAATTGGTAGAAGTTAGTAAACTTGGCGATATATGTATGTAGGTACTATACGGCAAGTTGTGATTTCGTACAAAAAAAAGTTTTGAGATAACAATCAAACATAACATTACGATGATAGAGAACACCAAAAGAGGGGGTGGCACAATTCTATCAGTCTGTCTGTCTGTCTAACCGTATTAAGTCTCTCCCAAGCCAACGCGAATGCGGAGCGAATCATTCACAATAGTAAAAAAAATATGACAAATACATCACGCTAAACAACAACAAAAATTCGTCGTCGCTCCACATTCGCGTTGATTTGGGAGAGCCTTTACTCTCCAAAAGAAAAATTGAATTTTTAGCAACAAACATAAAGGTACTTGCATTACAACCGTAAATGAAATGGTTATTTACTTCAAAAGCGGCTAAAACGATTTTGATTAAAAAAAAATCAGTGAATTTTTGTTGATATTGTGTACTTTTTAATGAAAAAAAATGTACAAAAAACCGTTATTAATGGTACCTGCCATGTAACGGTTTTTTTTAATTTTCGATTTTCTCATTAACGGCTAGAAAGATTTTGCATAAAAAATGTCTTTTATAATGTTAATAACATTGCGTATAAAAGTTTTAAACAAAATAAAGTTTGGATTTTTAAAAAAATATTAAATTTTGTTTTCAAAACTCAATATTTCAAAAAGGAGTTGATGAATTTACTTGAAACTTGCTTTAAAAATGTATTTTGATACATACTCAAAATAAGCATACCAAAACTTTTTATAAAAAATGTTTTTAAAATTGTATATATAAGAAATTAATTTTTAAGAAAACCGCTCCAACGATTTTAATTTTTTTTTGCATATATTCATATTTTTTCAAGTAATCAAATGGCATACTTGTTTTTGAGCTCTGAGTTTTTTAACTCGTTACTTATACAATTAAAAGAACGAATTAAATGCTATTTCTATATTTTTTTATAATTACTTTCGCATTTTAAAAGTTCTTAATTCCAAGCAACTTGAACATAAGAGCAAGTACGTGCGATCCAGTTGTGCATTTTATTTTCTTAGAACCGAAAATAACGGTAGCTGCCATATAATTTTTTTTAAGTAATTTTACATAACTTTATTTTCTCATAAACGGCTCGACAACTTTTCTTTAAAAAAAAATCAGTTAGCTACTTCTAGTAAAAGCTTCCTTCGGGTGGAAAACCATTTAAAAAAAAGGTTATTAATGGTACCTCCCCAAGGAACCATTTTTTTAATTTTCGATTTATATTATAGAGAGGCTTCCAATAACAATAAATATTTTTGTATACTTAAATTTAAAAAACAAAATATTTTTGGATTTTTAAAAAAATGTTTCAATTTTTTTTTTTTTTTGAAAATCAAATATTTCGAAACGGTACAGTAAATCATTTTGAAACATGATATTTAAAAGTTTTTAAGTGCTCTCTAAATTATTTTTAGAACAAATTTTACTTTTATCAAAAAATAACGGTACTTTCCATTCAAAAGTTAAAGAAACGGGATTTAGATTCATTTTTTTACAAACGAATTTCAGATAAGATTAAATTATGTTGCATATCAAAATTTTCAAAAAAAATAATTTTTGAATTTTTAAAAAGAGAGAAAATTCAATATCTCAAAAACGGGTTGATAAATTTTTTCAAATTTTATTATTATGTGTAAATAATTAAATACTTAAGGCTTGCATACCAAAAATTTTCTTTAAAAATATAAAATTTTTGTTTAAGAAAACCGCTCGAACAATTTTTTTTTGTCCATACAATCATATTTTATAAAAAAATTAGATGGCATTCTTGTTTTTCATCTCAAACTCTCTTCGAAATCTCTTAAGCTAATTTAAATATCGTATTTCATTCTTTTAAGCATTTTTGTCTCATAATTTTCATGTCTTTACATATAATGTTCTTAAGCCATCAGCGGCTTGAACATTAGAGCAAGTAAGTGTGACCCAAACGTACATATTGAAATCGGTAAAAATTTCTTATATCTGATGGTTAATGGCTTAATAATTTGCCATTAATTGGTCGTTAATTATTTGAGAAAAATTCTATTTGATTGTGCAACATATTTTCAATGTTTTTTGAGTGCTTTACTAAAGAAATGGATTAAAGATGAAGAAATGGATGGCGTATGAAATTTATCGTTTAATATTTGTGATATTTTCGAATTTGTCATTCTATGTTTTTTGTTTTTTTAGAAAATTAAAAATTATATGTTACTAGAAAAGTGGTTAAGACTTCAATAAACTTAACGCTTTATTGTTTAATATATCCCATTAGTTAGTTTTCAATTGATGTTAAGCGTTTGAATCCTTTGCTTAATTGATACCATGTAAGCAAAGCAACACCTAAAAAAGGGATTAAAACTACTAATACTGAATGGTTAATAGGTTAATTATTTGTTGTTAAGAAGTATTCAATTAGTTCTGAATATTTCAAATTTGGCGTGCATTACTTTCTTCTACGTTTTTCTTTTATGTTTTTTTCGAAAAGTGGTAAAAACTCTTAAGACTTGAAATTTAAATGCTAAATAATTTGCCACTAATTAGCCCTTAGTTAGTTGTGACAAATTAAATTTTGTATGCGATTTTTTTTTAAATTTTTCACTTAAATAGCCTCATTCGACGCAGTGAAAACGTAATAAGGAAAAAAATAGTTCTAAATAGGCAATTTTAAACCCTTAATGAATGTTACTTCATATGAATTAAAGAATTAAAACAAAAAAATATAGAATACATCGCACGCAAAATTTTAATTCATCACCACTAATTAACGGCAAATTTTTAAGCAGTGAAATATTAAATTTTAGAAGATTTCACCACTTAAAAAAAAACATAGAAAACATAGAATGACAAATTCGAAATTGTTACAACTACCTAAAGAACTAATAAAAGACAATTTATGCATCTATTCATTTTTTGATCCGTCAGAGTTGCGTTGCTTACTTGATATCAAGGGAACTACATCGGGGTAGGTCTGTGATTTTATTTACAGAGCAAAAAATAAATTAAGAAAGGACTCCATGAGTCGATAATAAAATCTAATTAATAATTTTAAGAGTGTATATGTAGATACGTATATATATGTACACTATGTATATGTTTCCTTGTAATTGTATAGGATGCCTTCATCATAAATATTTCTCTCAATCATGAATTTAAAAATTTCAGCTCCAGGCCGCATAATTACACGTTGAGATCCAAAAAAGTTATTGATGCATATTTTTCATTGGTTTCGGTTCATTGAGCTCCTGACTGAATTTGTGGTTGAGGAGATTTTAATAATGTTATAAGCTTACACTGGATGGTTGGTTATCTGAAATGCATATATACAAAAAAAAAAACAATTATTTGCTTTTTGATGGATGTTGTGTTACTGATTTAATATTTAAATACAAAGATGAAAATTGAAATCAATAAAAAATTCTGTTTTAAAGTTAAGAAATAAATATAAATATGTACAAGTGCATATGTATATATTTTTGTTTTAAAATTTGGTTTTAAAGAGAATGAACACTCATCCTTAACTTTCAAATATTTAAAATGTGGCTAAGCTGTGGCTGTGTGTGCAATAAGAAATATCCAATTTTTAGTCTCAAGGATATAACCACATAAATTAATTTATTTAAAATGAAAATGATTCTTTGTCAATCTTCTTAAGTCCACAGACTTTAATATCAAAAATCCGAGTTATAAAACTCAATATATCAGCCCAACTAATCGGCTTTATGCTAAAGGATTTTTTTTTTGTTGATTTTTAATTTTTTTAAACCTCTAAATATTTAACTATATGATGTCCCTGAAAAGCTTTTATCTTAAGCTCTATTAATTGGATCTTTAAAATTGAAGTCTGTGGAATTATGTAGGAAAAATGAGAGACTACCATTTAACCTCGGGCGTCAGCAAAATCCTGCAGACTTTCCTATTCGATATCAAGATGCATGATCCTGTCATATAGTCATATTTTAGTTGTGCTTCCATATAAAAATATACAAAATTTGCTACTGCCTCTTGGTCTACTGGTATTTATAAGCAAAAACCTTAATTCTATAAGATTATGATGATCTGTAAGAGGAAGTAAATACGACCCAGTCATGCATTTTATTTCCTAAACGTGTCAGCTTCCGCTTATTTTTTTTCACCTTAAATTCTTATAATCATCAGGAGCCTAAAAGCAAAAACAAATATAGCAATTATAGATTCCTATTTCTTTCAATTCCGTCAATTCCGGTCATTCCGGATGACTAGATAGAAGATTATACCTTTTTTTGTCCAAAGGTCAGATCTCGGACTTGCCATTTCCACAGCCCATTTGTTTTTGCCTTTAGGATTCCTTTTTCTCAAAAAAAAAAAACTTTATTTATTGGGCTGCAAAGAAGTACCCAATAAATGTAAGAGCCAACCTATTTCGCAATTTACATTAATGCTTATGGTTTGAATTGAGTTTCAAAAAGGAGGCAAAATTAACATCAAGTCGTAAACGAAAAAAAGAGGTACTCGTACCTGCCTATTAATAGATACTAGACCTTCATGCGTAACAAAGTTCCTAGTCTTTTGTTTTCGGGTGAATTCTTTGTATCCATCTATATATGAATTTGTAGTATCTACAAATATTTGTCCTGGTTATGTTCAACAATGTAATAACACTTAACTTCAATGGACCTGAAATGTTTTTATGACCTTGGATGAAGTTAAAATCTTTATTTTTTTCGCATTTCAGGAATTAAGACGGAGGCGGCCGTTGGGTAATGGTTCATGGCGTGTTGTAATTTTAACAGCTCCAGATCTTAATATTCATTAATGTTCACATTACAAAACATTTCAGAAATGCATGTTGGAATTTTGTATCTGGAAGTGTATAGAAACAAAGTACAATCTACCTTGCTCTTGAGAGATAATCCTTGTTAACAAAGCACCAATGTACTGGAAATAAAAATTTATTTGAGCTTAATTATTCGTATAACAGCTATGCAGATATTTTTAAAAGTTGATTTTAGCTTTTAAGTATAGCAACATTTTGTAAGAAAATTCAATTTTAGAGTTTAAAAATGGAGGAGGGTACAGTAGAAGGCCTCTAAGTTCAAGTTCTATTTATAATTCTCTTCTAATATGCTGCTGAGAATGTTCTTCTATTTTCTTTAGATATCAGCTATGCGTTCGATTATAATAAATACAAGACTCAAAGTTTTACACGGGCATGCAGGTAACAGCAATTTCGTGAAAGTTAATTTTCGAAACAAATTCTTACCTGTTGTATGTGAACTGCATCAGAGCAACTTTCCAAAATATTGGCCTTTTATGTATACATACCCCCTTTCCATTGGAGTTGAAGGCTATTTAAGGGAAAAGTTTTATGACTTCCTGGAATTACGGTGCTTTCTGGGAGTACAATGTAAAAATTTTACTGGGGGGACCTCAATGCTCAAATTGGATGGGAAGACACCTTCAGCGGATTTCTTGGTAGACATAGCCTCCACGAAGAAACAAAAATGATAACGGGCTCTGAAAGTTGCTCGTAATGCGCTAATAGCACTAGGTTTCCATGACTACAAATCCACAAAGCAACCTGGTGCTTCCCAAATAGATGATACGCCAACCAAATTGTGCAAATGCTAATCGACGGATGAAACACCTCTAAAATCCAAGACGTGCGTTCTTTTCGAGGGGCAAACGTCGAATCTGACCATTTTTTTATTGCAGCAAGGTTAAGAGCTCCACTGTCAAATAAAAAGAAACAAAAAGAAACATCAAACCACCCTAAAGAACAAACTCTGACGTTGGTCACCTTAGCATACTTGGGGGCCAATTCTGGTTCTGTGTGAATCAAGAAACTTTTCATGCTTTCACACTAATTCCGATTCCTGTTCTGTGCAAATAAGAAAACAAATATCAAAAACTTTCATATGTTTGGATGTGAATTATCCAAACTGATAATGTGAATACGATCAAACAATGTCAAATTCAATCATATCTATTTCTCTGTTAAATGCATAAGGAAAAAAGTGTTTCTATCTCATACATTTGTCTGTTTTCTTCAAAAACCCGATAAAATTGAGAGAATCGTGCAGTTTTTAGGAGAAATGGTAAGGTGGTTCGAGCCAACGCTGATGCAGCTGAAAAAAAATGTTTAGTGCCAACTATTATTTCAATTGGTGCCACGGAGGGCCAAGACGTTGAATCTAAATCAGAAAAAATAGGATGTTCAAATACACTGGAGCATATTTTTCTTTGCAGAGCTTTTAAGAAGAGACCATGATAGAAATGCGTTTCATGACAAACTCTGTCCTTTGAGCGACATTTATTACAGAATTTTTCGGTATTTTTTATAGAGCAGGCATATTTTTGCGTGTTTTTGTTCAAAATACATATACACTGTTTGAAGCCACTATTTTCAAAATCGTTTTTTCTCGATAAACACCTGTAAGGAATATATATTTCTTGTAAATTTTTTATACCTGCGAGTAGCAGTAGGTACTCGTATATACATATTGTCCAATGAAAAAGGACAACGTCACTTTATTGAACTATTATTGAATCTATTGCAAATATTGATTTGAAAAATCCAATACTGTACATTTTTTAAAAAAAGTTTAAAATATTTCAGAAAGCGTCAAAAACTATATTTAAATTTTAATTTTTATTATAAATGGGCTCAAAAACACTTTGACGGTATAAGAAATAGGGACCATAGATTATTTCAAGGAACTGGGAAATATCACAGCGAATGAACAGAAGTGAAACAGCTGCAAAACATTATCTAACAGATGCCAAAAACTATGGTAAGAAATTATAAGCACGCAGAAGTAAAGCAAAAACATCCCATAAAAGTGGTCAATTCTGCCTAATACTTGATTTCCGTACTATTAATGACCGGTGTTTGGACAGTTTTAAGGATAATTATCTAAGCCAGTGACAACATTGCGTAAGATTATGAAAAAAACTGTTTTATAGCAACGAAACAGGAAACTTCACATGCATTTTGCTTCGAGCAACGAATGGAAATGGGCTGTCTCTTCGGTAAAAAGGAACTTATTTTTACCAAAATTTACAGTCACTAGTTAGATTGTATGGGTCGGGTCGCTATCACAAATTATAAAACAGTTAATAGGAGCTTATAACTACAATAACTAGCGGAAATATGTACAAATGTCTGTAAGAATTGGAACAATGGAAAGATGACAGACATTATTGTATTAGTACAGGGATGGCCAACCTTTTTAAAGCCCCGTTCCATTTAAAAAAAATAGATTATTTGAAACACATTTTGCATCCCAACAAACAGTCTTGATCTAGTTTTTCAGTGACTACTAGAATCAAATTGAAAACTTTATAGTGCGCAGCATATTATTTGCAAGCATATTCGCCCGGAAAATATTTCATCCGAAAAATTTTTGTTCCCCCATAAATTTAAAAGCTACAACAACTTTTTGCACACTTCTTTTAAGTGAAAATTCAAACTCTAAACTACTAAATTTCGACCTAAATGGATACTTACTCTCAAAAAGGGGAATTTTCGTTTTTCGAGTGAAGCTCAAAATAGGCGAAAAGGAAAATTTAAATTTTTCCGGGTGGAATGTTGTTCGGGTGAAACTCAGAATAAGGCTTAATAACTTATTTTTGAAACTAACTATTTTTAAATAATTTAAATTAAAAAAATTTCACAACGTAAGAGAACTTTTTTCGTATGACTACTGTTGTTGCACATTCGACGCAACGTTAGACAAAATGCAAGTTTAACTGGAATCGTCTGACAAAACTGTTTCCAAACGAATCAATAGTGTTATAAATTTTTAAAAAAGGGCTTACACGTCACACCCATAGAAAGACACGAATATTTTCAAGATATCAAACTTCGGCTTTTTCAAACAGCTATAAGAAGAAATCTAAGCTCGAAGTATATTACTGATGCTGCTGCTCAAAAAACGCGTCCATAATATTTCTTCTTCTCGTGCCACGCGTGCCATCGAAATCGCTGTATTAGTACCTTGAAATAAAATACACCCTTATCCATACATGCAAGGTAGCTAGAAGCTGGATTCTGTCGAAAATCGTGCATTCACCGGACTTCGAGTACAAACTTAAAAAAAATTTGGGTTGGCTATATAGGCTTGTATGAGGCTGGAAGATAGTCTGAACATAAATACGCCTTAATTTAAGCTTTTTGAGAAGCGTTAAGCAAGATTTCACTTGATATATAAAAATAAAACTGTAAGATTCCAATCCAAAGCATCTAAAAGCCTCATGGACAAGAAAATAGTGAGCATACTCATTATGGAAAAAAATAAACAAATCTTTAAAAAAAAGAAAAAAAATTTACATTTAGGTATTTTTATTATTTTTTAAAAAAATGCTTCAAGTGTCCTCAATCAAGTGACGGAGCTTTTACACCATTGTTATTAATTCATCATTTTTATTACGAACAATATTGTTTTAGTAAATAACTATAAACAAAAATTACTTTTAACGGAAAATCTCTAAGAAAATATTTTTGGAATATTTTCTTATTATCCTTTCAACGAATATTTCGCCCCCTAATTGTAAGAAATATGTAACTCAATTTTCAGTTAATACAATATCTCCGCAAAACGCAAAAGCGGTATTTTTTAAGCAATTGTTAAGACTTTTCGTCCAATTATTTTTAGAATTGAAAAACATAAAATTTTATGAAGTGTGAGAAACATAACAATTAAACTTTCAATCATACTCGTACCTAGCTCCTGCAATCAGGGGACGATTTGTTTGCTGATTAAAAACATAGAGATTGATTCTAATGACTTTGTTAATTTAGGAATGATATTTAATAAAAAAAGAGTGCCAAATTTAAAAATTTTCAGTGCCAATGGGTGCCACAGTGCCAAACTTGTTTGAAAGTGCTAGTTTGGCACGAATGTGAAAAATGTGTGTGTAGCGAATGTGAAAACTATTTATTCGATTTACTTTTTCACAGAACCAGAAAAGGCCCCCTGAAGTCTTCAAAGCCTACAGTGTTCATCTGAGTGAGAACCTCTCCGCTGTACATTCATCTGCCACAGACGCCAACATTCTCCAAGGGTCCCAGTTTCACGATATCATCAAACTAAAAAATATAATGAGTGCTTACAAGCTAACAACTGAAAAAGTTGACAGAAAAGATGCACTTACAAATAGGCTGCAGTGGAAGAGGAGTATCAAACAAGGAGAAGAGAGCAAAAGAAGAACCTTCTTAGAAAGCAAAAAGGCGTACGCAACCCACCAACTCAAGGAGGAGATCAAAGAGTCTCGCGATCGAAATGACATCCAGAAATTTAAGAAAAAAAAACGAAAAAAAAACCAAGCAACTTGCTGTGGAGGCTTTAAAATCAGAACGAAGGCACTTCAAAGTAGTGAAGGTAACCTATAGTCACTGAAACACAGGGAATAGTAGATTTATATAAGCAACATGTCCAGTAGCTGATGAATAGTCATCAGCTGGAGCAAGAAAAAGACGAGAAGAGAACTGCATTCCCATCAATGAAGACCCAGTACGACCACCCAGTATAGAAGAGGTAGACTTGGCTATAAAAAAGCTCAAGAACAGCAAAGCCACCAGATATGATGGCTTACCAGCGGAACTCTTCAAGCACGGAGGAGATGTGTTGAAGAAGGTGCAGGGAAATAATTCCACGGGCATTTGCTCCACATGGGAATTTATTCCATCTTAGGTGGGAATCTGTTCCACTTTTCAAAGTGCAATTTTTTCTCACCCATAAAGGGAATTTATTGCACCTTTTAGTGAGAAAGATCTTCACTTGGAAAGTGGAGTTTTTGCCCACTTGGTATGAGAATCAATTTCACTTATTTTTCCTTGATTCGTTCTTAGGAGGTATTTTTTGTATAATATATAGTCTTTAATGTTATTAGAACTGCAGATGCAGGGGGGCAGCATGCCCACCATACATGCCTCATTGTTTATTCGTGTTTCATTCAATTAATCAGCGTTATTCGGGAAAACGTAGCCACCCCATCTCACTGTTTATTCGCCGCAATGCTAGTATTGTATTTATGTAAATAAACAATGACGGTTTCTATATTTATGAAACAAGAATATTTAAAATTTTAAATTTTAGGTGGGAAAAAATTCCACAAAATGTCGGTGTAGTAAGTTCCCTCTCGTCGTGAGAATAATTTCCACTTTGAGAAGTGGAACAGATTCCCACTTTAGATGGAATAGATTCTCATGTGGAGCAGATTCCCGTGGAATTATTTCCCTACACCGTTGAAGAAGTCGTGCATGCACCAACTCATCAACTAAGTTTGGGTGAAAAGAAGCACGCCCGGTCTATCATGTACATAATGTCCTATCTACCAAAAAGGCGGTCTTATGTCCTGCAAGAACTTTCAAGGCATACTCTTGTTGCTTCCGATTACGAAATTTTACTCAGTCCTGCAAGAACTTTCAAGGCATACTCTTGTTGCTTCCGATTACGAAATTTTACTCAGCTCACTTAAACCTTTCAAACGCACCGAGACCGAAAAATACTCCACGCAAAAAAAAAACAGCTGTTGTACTGTGAAGCCAAATATTCTAATCCTGGAAAAGACCAATGAAATTCAAGTCAAGACACACCATTTAAGAGTATTCTTCGGCTTCAAAGACGCATTTAGCTTTGTTTAGAAAGCATATAAGAGACAAAATTTGTGGCTTTCAAAAAAGCTATAGCGTGGCATTGTAAAAGTTCCCGTTTTTCAATAATTTTTTTTCTATTTTGAGTCAACTTTTTAGAAAATTGCGCCTCCTGCCTGAACGGCAGGAAATAGTCCCCCTTCAATACAATTTTTCCTCGTCTAGCCCATATTCTTACGATCTAAATTTTGTTCGCATTTTATTATAGGAATCACCCTAGCCCCATTATTAATAACTTAAAGTGAAAAGAGGGAGACGAAATAAAAATCTAAAATATCAAAAACTTCAAAAATAAGCACCACTCTAATTTGAAGGTACTGAAATTAAATAAACTTACGAAAAATTATTTGGTAACAACTGAAAAAATAATCATCTTTCTATGTAAGGAATGCTTAATTTGTGTTCACTACTGTAGGTACTGGTACTCCAAAAATTATTCGGAATAAAAAGTTTTTTTTAAGCTTCAGTTTTTTTATTATAACAATTCTTTTATGAAAAAACTTAAAATTAGATGAACTTTATTTTTTTCTATATGCAACAAAAATTAACATAGCAAAATGAACGTAAAAATTAGTATAAAAACACAAAGTTTATGTAATTTTAAGTTTTTTTCATTAAATAATCGTAACAATAAAAATTAAAATACACGTACATGCTCAAGATGTTGGGGTTTTTAGAAAATTATGTGTAAAAAAATTGGAAACTATAAGAGAACAATGTTTAAAAGTATGAAATAAGATTAATATCTTAACAGCTAAAACAACTTCTTTGAGAGTTTTAAATCAAAAAACTGCATTTTAATTCTTGATTGAATCATATTCAATCAAGATTGGAACAAAATTTAAATCGTTGTAGCGGTTTTCTTGAAAAAAAAATATTTTGTATGCATATACCAAATTCTTAAAACATTTTTAGGGACAACTTTTGGGTTAGGGTAGAAATTCTGTAATGTCATTATTGTGCTTTCAAAACTCTGCATTTCAAAATTCTGGTTGTACAAAATTCTGCGTGACCGAAATTCTGCTTTTCAAAATTATGTATTCCAAAATTCTGTATTTTAAAATTCTGTTCTTCAAAATTTTGTACTTAAAAATTCTGTAAATATGTTGTAAAAGAATAATAGTTTAGAAAACGATTTGTTTTTACAGCATACTTAAAAAATTTTTAAAAACTGAATTTCGAAAAGCAGATTTCTTGTAAGGGAACTAAATTAAACGTAGTAAGAACATACACACATAATTGAAACGGCAGAGTTTTGGTCTGTTTTTGATGATGAAAAGCAAAATACGGAAGTTTCTTCAAAAAACATAAAACAGTATCGATGCTTTGAGTAGCTGACTAAAAAGCTTGATTGAAAAATGAAAGGCGGTTTATATAAGCCCATAAACAACTTGCAAAATTAACTTCTTTTCACAAAAGCGCAGGTGAATAGAGTAAGTAATGGGGAGAAAAAGAAAAGTTTCCTTAAACATAAGTAAATAACGACTTGCAAGCTATGTTCCAACAGCGCAAAGCCGTTGTAAACGTAGTAAGACTTAAAACTTCGCAGGTATGTCACAATTTTTATGTAAGCGATAGCAAAAAATTAAGTTTAGGTAGGTGTCGAAAGTTTCAGTCAAGATTATTCCCAAAATTAATATTTTTTAAAACTATTTAAAATATGTAAATAAAAAATTAATCTAAATTTGCTTAGCCGATAATGAGAAAATTAAAAATATTGTTCTATGCGAAAAACTATTAATAGTTGCTTTTTGTAAATTTTTATAATTTTTGGTAGTATATCGCACTAATTTGAGAATACAAAAAAAGTTTGATGAGAATCGTAAGAGCTGTTTTAAAAGAAAAAAATATTTTCCCTAACGGTTTTTAACCTTTGTATAGAAGGTACCCATATTTTTTCATAGAAGCAAATAATAAGGGTATTCATGCAACGTCGTAAGTTTACAAATTGTGTAAAATGATAAGTTTACCCAAAGTTTGCATGAACGACCTTTTTTAAACATTTGATACAATGCTACGTAATTCAATCAGAGTAAGAGTCACAATGACGTTTGGATAAGTTTAACCAGTTTGGTTAATTTAACGCAACAAAATCTTTTGATAAGCTTAACCCAATTGTGTAAATCATTTCCCATACAAAATTTGACAGTTCATTAACCGAAAGATAAACTTAACCAATTTGTAAACTTATCTAGGGTTTTACGAAGTTGCACGAATACCCTTAATATTTTTCTTAAAATGTAAAAAACAAACACTTTAATACAAAGTCTTATATTAATTGAATATGTAGTTCTTAAAATATTTGATTTTCAAAAAGAAATATTTTTAATTTTTTTAAAAATCAAAAAAAAAAATTTTGGAAATTTTGGTAAGAAAAACTATTTATATTACTTGGAAGCTTCTATATAAACAAATTCATTGAAATCTAGATTACCATGTTAAAGAAGAAGAAGAGGTATCATATTAAAACCATCCTTTAAAAAATGGTTTCCAATACAAAGGTAGCCTTTATAGTAGGGACGTTAGTGTGCGATATGAGGGCATACCTGTCATTTTGACCTGGCCAATTGAGCTTTAGTATACTAATAGTACATGTCCTAACTTTTCTTTTAAAAAGTGTTGCCAAAGTGGTAAGTCACTTTCACAGTGCTGGAGAGATAGGACTTGGAAGTTAAAAAAACTTAAATATTTATCTAGGCATACAACACCTGATTAAAGGGTGTTTTTTAATTGCGCAATCTTATTAAATCAGAATGAACTCGAAACAACCACCTTAAAAGAAGTTAAAGGAAGTGGTGTTCATAAATGATGATTGAATTTTTAGTGAAATAAGTAAAATATTACTAATGTCTAACAGCATAGTGATGAAACTTGGTCCACAAAAAAGTCTTCAAAAATATTTTTAGTGAAATGCAAAAGTTTTGAACTACTACCATTACCATGAAACCCCTCCCAAAGTTGGTGTAAATGTTTGACTATTCATCAAGATCAAGTTTACTAAAGAACCCGTCAAGTCAAAATGACAGGTTGGTCTCACAAACAGCCCCCCTATTTTTGAAACAAATTCGTTGATTGTTTTTTAAGAAAAGTAATGGAGCCGTTATCGAGAGAAATAAGATTTCGTAAATTTGCGATACAAAATTGTATGGCAGGTATCATTAAAAAAAAAATAATGAAAAAAAAAAACATGTGGGCAAAATCACCAAAAACTTCTATGTACCATTTTTTTTTATGAAAATCGATCCAGGCGCTTAAGCTGTAGACAGACAGATAGATAGAATTTCGAGACCCACAGTGTTGTTCCTCTACGTGTCGACTTAAATTATCTACTTTTCGTCGAAAATTGTGTCAACTATGTCGACAATGTCAACAACGTCAACAATGACGTCGATAATGTCAATGATGGTTTTTTTTAATCTTTGTCAACCTCCAAATAAACTCATTTATTCGGTCTAGATGTCAAATCGCAGGAAGCAAGTTCTTTTTCCCCATTGATTTCACCCATAATATATTCGTCATTTTTCAACTTTGTCGTTATAGGCGTTATCTACAGCAATGTTCTAATCAAGCGTTCAAAACATTGGTGTACCCCATCGAACACTGTTGCAAGATTTGAGGAGAAGGTTTTAGGGAAAGAAGAAATTTAAAAAATCGTGTTTCATGAATTTTCTGCATTGTTGACAAGCTCGTGTCGACAATTATTAATTGTCTACACGTAGACAATCGTGTAGTCTACGTTGATACTCTACATGGCAAAACACTGACAGACCCCACTTTTTTCGTCTTCCTGATCATCGTAATAAAAATTCTAATAACTTGGTTTACACTAACTATATTTGTAAGTATATCGCCTGTAAAAATCTCTTGATTACAAAAAAAATGTGAGTTACTGTATATATTTCATGTGATTTCACTTGCCATATACTGAAATCCTAACCTCAATAAACCACAAAAAATTATTCCACGGAACTTTAATTTGCCATTAGTGTTTTCCAACCATATTAAATTTTCCAAACAGCTTTTCATACGTCGTCCTTCAAAGTTTTCTTCAAGACTTCACCTGTCTGAAAGCTGAAAGTTTAATATTTAATTTGTTAAGAATGTAATGCAAAAAAAAAGGCTCATCGGATCATTGAAGCATCTTATAAATTATTATTAGTAAAGTAAGGCACTCTCTCTCTCTGTATTCTGTGTAGATGTAAGAAATTTTGTATTGCCTCAAGACTTTTCCTAGAAACTCTGCTGAAGGATGAAGGATATTACAAGGAAAATAAAAACACAAAAATTAAATCACCCGGAGCTAATTCTTTCTGCGACTTACAAATCTCAAATGATGAACGGTTAAATTATAAAATAGCCTTTGGCATAGAACAGAAGGAGACGAAAACAGAAAGTAAGCAAAACAAGGATTCAGGATAAACTTATACATTGTTCATACATGAAGGTACCGTACGTAGCTATATAAAGTTCGATTTAATGATCAAACTTGAACGCCTTCAAGGGTTCAAGGTCTTTTAATATAAATTTACGAGTATGTATTAGAAATTAGATACTTGTGAAACAAAGGCATGGAAACAAATTTTTTTTTTTTGTGTTTTTATTGGATATGTCCTAATTGGAGGAAGATGAAATCAAATGCAGATTTTCCTAAAATTTTCGAGATAATATTTTTTTCCTAGAACGGATTCGGCCACAATTAGGATATTTCCTTCTAGGGGACCGATTCCACAAGCCTGAATGGTTTTTCGGGTACATAGAACACACTCTTTTCATGCCCAAAACAAGTGTGAATATATTTTACTGAGAGGGTACCTCTACACGTTTCCTGTCAAATATTTTAAATTCATTCCTGTGGAATCGCAAAAATCAATGCGTAGGTGCACGATTTTCTCATCGAAAAAACTCACTCTTGTGGAATGTTGGCCCCCAGGCTAGTCTTGTACCAGTTGCTTAAAATAATAACTACCACATAAACTAGGTACTGTCAAGGGTCGACTTAATAGCAGCATCTTCCACCTAGGTAAATTTCCTGAATAATTTGAGTACACACTCGGGTACTTTATGCTATATCTAAGCATCCTTACCAAGAACCTACTATTTTGCATTTCTATATCTTCATTGACAACTTTGATGTGGTTGAAGATAAATGGATTCTTTAAAAGAGAATTAGTGAAAGGACAACCAAATGACTGACCGACAAACTGACCGAGGGCAAATATTTGTTCATAAAATATGGATGCGAGATAATTCCATTTCCATTTTGAGATGCGGCCAATTCAACAGATGTTCCCTAGAGGAGAATAATACAGGTCTGGAGGAAAGTGTGTTAGGGGCCTTTAATGCACAAAGTAGGTAAGAAATTGAAAATTATTGTGAGTGAGAATTTGAAAGGAACTACAAATTTAGGCCACTCGATGGAACTTTTTGTTTAACTTATTTATCTTAGGGCTCTCGGTCGACCTCTTTGTTTGACTTATTCACCTGCAGGATCTTGGAATAAGTTAAAAATTGTGTATTTTAAATTTTAAATGTTTTTATCAATAATTTAAAAAAAAATTACTTGGAATTAGTTTTAAGGTCCGTC
Organism: Dasysyrphus albostriatus; assembly: GCA_946251815.1. Classification (NCBI taxonomy): domain Eukaryota; kingdom Metazoa; phylum Arthropoda; class Insecta; order Diptera; family Syrphidae; genus Dasysyrphus; species Dasysyrphus albostriatus. Next base: position 84,095,061 of record OX276335.1, read on the forward strand.
GACTTTCAAAAAAACAAACAGTACAAAATTTCTTAATCTAATCCAGAAAACGGTAGGATTGATGCCTCATGCAAGTTCCATCAACCATCATAGAAAAAGAAAGGGCTTTGATAAGGGCGAGGGCCACACGTATTTTTGTATTGGTATTCGTGATGAATTTTTCTTTAAAGAAAAGAACACCAAAAGCTATTGCCCCCCTTTTTGGATTTTTTATTTAATGTAAATCCATCACTGGATAAATGCCTACAAGTGCTGACAAATTGCTATGTATAGATTGCCAGAGTGTATAGTCAAAAGACATTTGATATTCTTAGTCAAATATACATGGGAACCTTTGGGCGGTTAACCACTTGAATACAGACGAGAAGAGAAACTGAGTTGGTATTTATTTAAAAAAGTCATATTATGAATAGAGACTTTGGAAGAATCCTTAGCAAACAATGTGTGATGCATATCAATAAAATAATCTCACAAACAGTTAATTTATTTATTACTAACTTAAACAAAGGCAGATGACCAAAATATATATTTCCATATTTTTATCATGTCCTTATGCCTTGGGTAATCTGAGTCTTACATGTGCATATAAAGTTAAAATGCCTCATGGTAATTCAAAACGCTATTCGTTTACTCAAATGGATGGTTTAAGAAAGATCCAAAAATGTTGTGAAGAATAAATTGGTATTTTGGTTCATTTTAAGGAAAAGTTTATGCAAATCATCTGATTTAAAAAAAAACAAAAGTGACACATTTTATTACAAACCACAGAAGCAAATAAAAGATACAGTTTTGCTTTTGTTAAAAGTCACACTTTACAGCAAATCTACGTATAGCAACTAATTTGGAAACAAAAGACTTACGAATATTTTTGGAAAAAGCTTACCAATTCAAGTATACCAATATGAATGGTTTTTTTTTTTGTAATGAATACTTTTCACTCATGAAATTTTCCAGATAGCTTACCATAGCTTGCAAAGCCACAAAATGCTTTTGGTTTTTTTTTTTCTTAGAGCCTAATACTTACTTATGAATCATGTCGTGAATCAATAAAAAATTTGCTTTCTATTCACCTATGAACGTTCTCGTGAAGCTGTGTGGAGAATTTTCGTTCACGAGTAATTCCCGTGCAAAATGTACGGGAACTCTTGGTAAACAGTTGACAGTTTGATTACTAGTCATATGAGACATGAACGTTTTTAACTTCAAACGATCACATCGAATTCGTAAGTCTGTACGAGCGAGAAATGTCAAAAAATTACTTTCGCCACTGGCGATTGCTCACTTTACTAGGAATTATGTACTAGGCCTTAGAGAACAAGTCATTTCGAAATACACTAATGTAAGTGAGATACATTCGAAGCTTGTAACTGTCGCGAAGAGCTTAGGGTTCGTCGCTTGATTCAAGTCAAACCGAATAAAATATCCAAGTACTAACCTGTTGCATCAAACAGGATATATATCTCCGTTCCCTTTTCAGCATAAAAACCTACTAAGATACCACAAAAAGAAAATTAGGCTCAGAACTGATGATTTTTGCAGAGAATGCAGCGACGAAGAAGCACACGAGGGACGAGGATACCTTACACTTCCTTTGCCACAGCACTCTGTCATTTTAGAAAGAAACACCTAGGAAATCAATTCTATGACGACTCAGATGAACTCTCTAGAACTTCGGCTAGTAGCCTTTTCTGAACTTCATCAATGCCTTTAAATGGCTTGACTGCTTACAGAACACATAGGTTTTTACATTAAGTGGTATTCAATTTCCTAGGGTATCACAATGCATCTACATAGATTTAAGTGTAATGGTAACAAGATCAACTGTCAGCCCTTCTACCTAACCTAACCTAATGTAAGTGATTTCTGATTTACTATTAATACTAGCGTTAAGGAGTCTTGTTGTTGACTTTTTCTTTGCAGGGATATAAACAAACATGTTTTAAACTAAAAATGCAGCTAAATTCACCACTTGTATGTTTCTGAGAGGCCACACTTGTCACTTCTCAATATTTTAGGTATAACTTAAAAACTACATAAGCCGCATTAAACATTTTTTTTTCATTTAAAAATATTTAGTTTTAAACTGTCAAAATAGTAGGTTTGAAAAAATAAAAAAAAAATCACTAAGAAAAGTTAACAGAAACCATCCAAAAAAACCGAAAATCAATGTTTTCTAATTTCTTACTAAATTTTCGGAGCAAAGATACGCTCGAACGAAACTGATGGAGATATAGCCATTTAAACTTTACCATTTCCTACAATTGTTCAGAGTTTCTTACCGAGAGCCTATTTTTGGTACTATATGACAAATTTGAAATTTCTTACAGATAGCACCAAGTCTTATTTTAATCGGCCCAGCTGCACAAAGCTTCTAGTCAGATCAACGGGTATTTTTTTTTGGTTAAAAGATCCCTTTAAGCAAATTCTTCAATTAAGACCGTAACAAGATGAAACAAGAGATCAGAAATAGAACTCAACCTTAAGGTTCTTCAATAACTATATTATTTGTTGTCATTTTCAATAAAAGTCACTCAATAACCCTTATTCGGCCAAGGTCTGAGAGAAATCTTTATTTTGACTTTTGAAGAATAAAAACTTTTTTATATATCGGTTAACCAGTGAGATTTATCACTGATTTATCACTTTTCAAAAAATGTTAAAATAAGCTAAAAACGTGGTAAAAAATTTCAAACATGGTTTTTAGTGTGTTCGTTTTGTTGTGAACTCGCCGCATGCCCGTTTACACGAGGATCTGTGTCCTGATATTCTCACCTTAGTCTCGCTTTGGTCTCGCCTTGACTTTAACACGTGGTTTTCGTTATTTAGAATGGGCTTCCATCATTCCGCCTATGTCTCGCTATAGTGCAAAGTTTTTTTTAAAATAAAATTTTTCAAATAAGCAAAAAAATTGGAAACGCTTGAAATCGTTTCAAGCGTGCTCGTCATCAAATAAGTGAGAAATTCTCACTACAGCTCGGTAGCGTTTTGCAAAATCTACATGGAAATGTAAAGGCCAGCGAGACCAAAGCAAAAACAAAGTTAAAAAACCACGACATAGATTCCTGTGTAAACGGACACGGTGAAAACACAGCGTGACGAACACAATGACGACAACAGTGAAATTCATGCTTGGACGACCATGGCGAGACTTCAGTTCAAGGTACTGGGTACTAGACTGATACTTGTACTTGAAAGTTTACAAGACTGGTAAGTTTAAATGTTTATATTTTGTAGGCCCTGCATTAGGAAATGCAGATAATTAAGGGTTTTAGTCTTCGGTGAATTCTAACTTGTGGACTTTGATTTTTGAGTGATTTTGTGCAGTATACAGTGAAAAACATATTTAATTTATTTTTAACATTTCTTTTTCCTGAAAATCTCAACCATTGAGGAACTTTTTCAAAAATAAAAAATAAATCTCAACTGATAACTATTTTTTTTTTTTTTAATAAATCTCAAATCGAAACCGAAATCTTTTTAAACGAATGTAAGAGCTCTCAGAGAAAAATTGATTGTAAATAAAGGTTGGCGTTTTTTTTCTGATCGCTGGCATGAAACACAAACAAGAGAGCCAAGTGTAAATACATACGATGAGATCCCGATGAGATGAGCATTATGGCCACAAATGAGAAACCACGTGTAAACGGCCACGACGCACGATAGAATCACCATCAAAAATGAACGACAAAACCACGTGTAAATGCAATTGGCAAGATGGCGCTAAAAAACCGTCATCATCGCCATCACGCAGTCATCATCGTCCTGGCTGTCTTCGTTTGTAACGTGGTATTTCGACTTGCGCGATTTCGACCACAAACCATACAAAAATATTTCAAAAATTGTTGACTAAAACAACTTCGTTCAAATAGAAAATGAAGGGAAAAGTTTTGGGGTTTACTAAAAGGCAAATAACCGCATTTAAAGTGTTACCATCGCTTTGAAGGATGTGTTTTTGCCATTTAAGTTAATTTTTTCCTAAAATTGCGCTTCCTGGCTAAACAACGGGGAAAAAAACCCCTTCCATACAATTTTGTTTTGCCTCCACCCTACTTGCGCCTGCAAGGTTCTTACCAAAACTTATTTAAATCACCCTGTAAGAATTTTAAGGAATAAGAGAATAACTTTTTATATGTAAAACAAATGCATTTTTCGGGCACGATTTCTGGTCCATTGATGAAAAAAACATCATCTTCTGATGAGTAATAAAATCTAAAAAGTACTTTAAAGTACATCGAAATAATTAGAGTTACTTAAAAGTACTTTTCAAGTACGTGAAAGTACTGCTCATGAACTTTGGTACTTAAGTACTTGGAACCTATACCCAAAATACTTTAAAAATACTAGTAATTATACTTTTTCAAGTACCAGTACCATGGTCCTGAGGTACAAGTACAAGTACCGGTACTAGCTAGGAGGCGAATGAAAAACAATGCTACTCGAAATAAGCGGCGATTCTGCTAAGGACAGTTGTAATGAATCAATGGAAACATGAATTACATAATATTAACATAAGGTTAATAATGCATTTCAAATACCTCCAGTGAGTACACCGATTACATTTTTATTTTTCTTAATAAAATCGCAAATTAACTGATAATATATTGGTACTTACAAAATTTGACATTGAAAAGAAATTTTCAATTTTTTGATAGGAAATATTTCTGAAATATAACTTAAGTTACCATGGAAGTACCCTAACGATATATAAAGCAGATTCTTCTAACCCAATAGAGACATTTTTATTGAATTAAAAATTTTAACATAAATAAACATTTTTGTTTCGCAAATCTCAATTATGTATCAACAACATGGCCATAAGCCAACAAATATTGGTTGGAAATTTATACATTCAAAACCAGAGAAAAACAAAACAAACAAACAGGAGCAGAACCCTAGGTATATGCACTTCAATAAATCGCAGATTTTTAGAAGTCCCACTTGCCAAGAGTTATCATGTGCTGTACATTTTAATTAAGAGGCTATAATTTTTAAGCGAAATGCCTTCACATAACGCGTAGAAGGAACGATGGTTTATAAAATGGCATCATTTCGGATGAGGCTTGTGTACCTGAAAGAAATTTAATTAAAATTCTACGTCGATGCCTAGACGTAGACATAATATTTGCTTTTTTTGTTATGAACAAATAAAATGTTACGATTTCTAAATAAAATGCGTCATTGTATAGACCTATTGTGTAAATAATTTTAAGGATTCCAGGATATTTATTTTTCACTTTAAAATAAATATAAAAATAAATATTACACAAAGTGGAAATTGCATGAAGTGATGGAAGCTTATTTGTTGGAGAAAAATAATTCAAATATTAACTCATCACAATTTTTTTCAGAAGAAGATAAAAACATTAACTGCATTCTTAATAAAAAAAATTATTCGCTTCCTAATACACGTGTTAAACGGCACACGGATAAACAAATCCTCCGTTTGATAATTTTTCTTAAGGCCACCTTACACGATAACAGAAGTCATATGACCTGTCATTATTTTTTTTTACGACTTCTCTAATGAGCTGTCATTTCAAGTCAAGTTATACGGTTATGATTTTTTATGTTTACACGTTTCTTACTTCGTATTTGATTTTCTCTATGAGTATCTGGCAAGTCATAAAAAATAAATAATAAAAATAAATAAATAAAAAATAAAATACAAAAAGTCATAAAACAAAAACATTTTTGTAGGCAAAATTACTTCTATGGAAAATCAATTGTTGTTTTCATTCAAAATTCCAATTTTTTGTATAAATATTTTTATTTTCAATATTCTGAATTCACTTTTTTCCATGAAAACAACAATTCCTGTTTGATTTCTCAAATGAAATTAGCTGCAGTTCTAATGTTAAAAAAGTCATATGCTTTTTGCTTTTGAGAAGTCATATGAAATCTATGAGTGTGTTCAGGAAGTTTGGTATAATTTTTTTGACAAGTCATATGAGAAATAATATGCCTTTTATAATCGTGTAAAGTGGCTTTTATTAAAAAAGATTTCATAACATTCCGGTATTAACCAAATTCACCACTTCATCAATTTGTGTCACATACATGGTAATGATTACGTAGTGTATTCTTGTAGTAGTAATCGGCGTGTATGTGTTAAGAACTTATCTGCTCCTTGAATGCGGAGTTTGGCGAGTTAAAGTTATCCGTGCGTTAACACCGCACGTCGCAGACTATTACATAGACAGGTATATTTGCTTATAAGAAATACCTTAAAGTTAACCGATGATGAAAAAAAAGTTGTGTGTAGTTTCAAAAAAAAATTTAAAAACCTTTGATTTTTCAATTTTATTTTATGTTGGATTTTGTTAATTTTGTCTGCTTTATTCTTTTTATATAATTTTTAAAACTATCAATTTCAATAGAAAATTAAGTTTGGAGCAAATGGTTTTAGGTGTAAATTTGACAAATTTGGCTTAGTCTCCGAGATATACCAAAACTATTGAAAAGTGGCCAGTGGTACCATTCTCTCCGAAACACATGTGTGAATTTAGTAGCATTATCGGTTTTAGGCATGCTTATAGGCCAAACAAACATATTCAATAATAAAAGCGCTTGCACGTAATTGTTCCCATATACCCATTATTTCCGGTCTATTTAATAGGCTGTTCGATCAAATTTACGTATTAAATAGATATTCAAGTCCAAAGAACCCATTTTCTTATTTTCGATTCTCTACAAAAGGGTATGATTTCAATAAAAAATTTATACAAAACCTTCTTAAAAATATTCATACATAAAAATAAACAAGCTTTTTAGAAAATATTTGGAATCTTTCAATTTTTTAGAGACTCAAGACTTTTTTAACACTTCGTAGAGTATTTTAAGAAAAAATTGTGCCTTTGCACATATTCAATTGAAATATTTTTTAATATTATTTTTATATGCACAAAAATAAATAATAAAGATTTACATACCAATATTTGTCCTTAAAAATCTTTTAAGAAATTGTTTTATATGAAAATACATTTTTTTTAAAACCGCTCCAACTACTTTGTTTTCATAGAATCACATTCTATCAAGAATTAAAATGGCATTGTTTTCGTTAATTAAAATATAGTATTTCATGCTTTTAAACATTTTTCTCTTATAATTTCCATTTCCTTATATTAATTTTCTTAAGCTCTCGGCCTCCTGAACATAAGAGTAAGTACATGCGACTCAGTTATGCAATTTTTTAATTTCACAATCCATTTTCTTTGGGCTGGTTTTTGGGTTGGGGTAGAAATTCTGTAGGGTCATTATTCTTCTTTTAAAATTCTGCATGACCAAAATTGTGTATTCCAAAACTTTTTATTTCTTAATTATGTTTTTCAAAATTCTGTAAATATGTTGTAGAAGAGAAATCGTTTTGACAAGTTATTGTTGTTCATTCAAAAATTATTCAATTTAAATCTTGTTCCATCAATTGAAAATATCAAAAATGAATTTCGTTTTGGTAGGAACATATCAAAATATGACTTAGTTTGAAATTCAAGTAGGTCATGTTTTTGAAAAACTTAGATAATAAAGATTTAACAATGATATTTTCGGCGGATTTTGACGAATTTATTCACAGGAGAATCTAAAAAATGTCAGCAACACCCCTTTTTCACCAAATAAAATAAATTGTTCCTATAAGAAAATTGAGAAACGAAATTCGGCCAATAATAAAAAGATAAAAAGAAGGTTTGGAAAATATTAAAAAGCGCGCGTTTTTAAACATTTTCCAAATCTTCTTTTTGTATTATTGGCAGAATTTTGTAAAACTGAATTTTGAAATGCAGATTTTTGAAAAACAGAATTTTAAAAGCAGAATTTTGAAAATCAGAATTTTAAAAGCAGATTTTAGCAAAATTTTGATCCAGCCAAATTCAGCTCATTTTCGCCTATACTACTTTATTTGCTATCACTGACATCCAAAATTAGCTGTGGGCTTTGGGTCATAATAAAATCATAAAAAAAATGTTTTGTGTTATGAGAATTTTCGAAGACAGAATTTTTGTTTTCATAAGCAGAATTTTGACCAAGCAGAATTTTGAAAACCCGAATTCTGACCCGCTCCCTTAGTTTCTTGTTGTTATATTAATCGCCTATGAAAGGATTGCTTTAATATAGACGAAAGTGCCTGTCTGTCTCGTTAAGAAGCATAAGCTACACACGAAATACGGACAAGTAGAAATTTTGTAGGACCTTTCGTTCGTAAATCTAAGTTTATAACCTCCTGCTTCTTGTAGGGGCGGTGCCACACCCACTTTTCTTAAATCTTGGTTTATTAGGAAACTGCACTGATTTAAATACAAATTTCAGAATTTCTTATTATGACCAGGAAGAAATTAAATGTTGCAGGTCTACACTTTTTCCCTTTTTCACGAAAATAGTTTCTACGATTAACATGAAATTTTCAGAGTTTTTTAATATGAACGAAACAAATATTGGAATAATGATTTTAGTAGAATCTGCCAACTTTTCTTATTTCTTTGTTTGCTACTACGATTACCATGAAATATGTGGACTAAGGAGTTTATTGTTATTAGCTGGAAAAAAGTTTCTAAGATGATATGAGTAAAAAAGATCCACTCAACCACCCGTACAAATTGTTGGTTCTTATTAGAAAAAAATCAATAAGGAGACTATAGGAATCCGGCATTTATGTTAGCTACACCACTCATTTCCAAACCGACCTGGAAGTGGTAGGTGGACTGCACGGCGAGGTTATTTAAAGTTATTTCGCCTTAAAGCTAGGGCTGGCCACGATACCAGAAAAGTCTCGGTATCGTTTGGAATCGGTATCGAAAACTGAAACGATACCGAGACGATACCATCTCCAAAACGATACCATCTCCGAAACGATACCAAATGATACCGCATTTTTTGGACCGAAATTCACCGATACTCTCGGTAGTTCTCGTATCGTTTGGTATCGGCAGAAAATTTTGATATTATTATTAATTTATTGCAAACAATCAATTTTTGTAATTGGTTTTTCGAAAAAGGCTGTAATGATTTAGATGACATTTTCAGAGCTTTTTTCGTTAGCTGGGAGAAGGTTTAGGCGATAATTTTAAATAAAACTGCTCACTGCCACGCCCATCTAAGTTATACTGAAGCCCACAATTTGGTTGAATTTTTCAGACTTGGTTCTCTTTAGTGATGACCCCGTGTCAGAATTTTTATGTCGAATTCCTAATCGGAACTTTACTTATCCATTGTGAAACAAGCAACTTTAACTTAAAAAAATCAGTTCAAAAAATTGTCTTAATAATAATGATTTTTGTCATAAATCTTAGAAATAGCAAGCGAGTTCAGCAACTAGATCAAGAACATGTAACCAAGTCGTGCATTTTATTCTGGTTTGCGACTCAGGCTATACTGGAACCAGACGAGACCGATACTGATACCAAGACTTTGTTATACGAAACCAGACGAGACTGAGTTAAACGAGACCGAGACCGATACCGAGACGATACTGACATTTTTCGATTTTAACGAAACCGAGACGATACTTACAAAAGTATCGTTTGGTTCGGTATCGTGGCCAGCCCTACTCAAAGCCTAATCCACATGAACTGAGTGGTTATGGAATTTAAAGTTTTATCCATTTTTAAGAAGGACCCGGTTGTCTCTTTACAGCAGTTTTTGCGAATTGAAATGCATTTAAGTTCAAGGCGCATTTCACTTTAGCAATTCTTTTTTAATAGACATAGTAACAAATTTTGAAAATTTCATGCATATTGGATATAATAGGAGAACTGCAGCTTGAGCAAGATTTCGACTGACACTTTTTAACTGAAACAGATACGATGCTCCTGACAAAACATTCCTTGTTTTGGTTTCTTGCAGTCGCCTCTTCTGTAATAGCAGCTACGTTGTTGGAAGGTGGTTAGACCATGAATGATAAACTAACATGTAGCATTTCAAGAAACTCTGCGATGGCAAAGGTGTTGAAAACTTTGCAAATATTATCATCTGTTGTGAATGTACAACGGCAAACGAGTGAGCATTGGAAATTTTATATGGAACAATGAAAGCAATGATACTATTGGCCAGAAGTTTCTGTTAAATTTACAGCGATAATCCCACAATCAACGCCAACGCCAAAGCCACCACCTCTTGCAGTTTAATTTCTTGGTTCATTTGTACCTGCATATTCCTTTTGGCCAGTCAAATTGGTTGAACGCTATAAATGATGACGAAGCTACAAACCATCCAACTGAATATTCTAGTTCATTGGATGTTTCCAGTTTACTACCACACATTTTGCAACTCAAAGCAATCTGTCGTTAAAATACGGGTGAATCTTTATACCAACCGAAACCATAACCGACAGCTTAAATCCCAACTATAAAAGACTTACCCGAGAGAGTGAGAGTTTAAGTTAGCTTAAGCAATCGAGCCAGTACACAGACTTATATGTTTTCAACCACAAAAGCCGTGTGCTCCGTTCTGTTAAGTTTCGTTAACTTTCACGAAATTAAGAGAGAGCCAATAAAATGGCTCTCAACTTAAGGTAGATCGATAATTGTTGAAAGGCTACTGAAGCTGATGTCAAAAACCAACAAAAACTAGCTTTCCGTTTCGTCAAAGGAGAACACATCCATATTGTACTTCTCATCTATTTTTTTGGCATTTCTATTTCCCCAAAGGTGCTCCAGAGCGCCCCTCACTTCCGTAAGCCGTAACGAAAGTTGAACGAAACTTGTGTAAACGCTTTACGCTGTAATTATAGCCGCGTCGTATGCTAACGTGTATTGAACTTTTTGTTTACAAGAATTTTTTGAGATTATATCAACCGTTGATAAATGTGTAAGTGAGCTGTCAATTACATCAGGCTTAAAAACCAATCAGCTAAAAATTCAGCTGTAAGTTTGTTTCATTGTTTTTTTTTCCAAAAAAAGATTCATAATAATCGAATGCCATTGCCTGCGAATAAATTGTCATTATATGGCTTTGTACTTATTTCACTAGTTGAAAGTGTTACCAACATAAAGCTTAATCCGAAAGAAATATTTTTTTATTTCTACTTCAATATTGGAAAAACAATCATTTTTTTGTTTGTTTAATAAAAGAATTCCCTATGTTTCATTCGAAAATAAAGTATACTTTACATACGTTTCCTTATGCCCCTGCTCATAATTATTTTTATTATGAGCAAGAACATTCGACTCACAATCAGTCGTTAACTTTATTTCCAAAGTTTCCTTTCTGCATTTGACAAAGGAAAACGAAAACGAAAACGATACCAATAATCCCAAAAGTTAATTTGGAAAGTTGTTTCATTTCGCCTTCTGCGGATGGATAAAGTTTATTTTATTTCCTGAATATTAGTTTGTATTACTGGTGATTTCAGATGGCAGTTCCATAACACTCAAATAGCTATTGTATGGCACTATGGGAGTTATTTGGGGTAGGTTTTAGTGAGTGTTTGAGTTCTTAAGTTTCTGAAATCTTGATATATATAATGAGGATTTATGGGACATGTAAAAACTTTCTCGTAACACTCTCTCTCTCTTTCTCTCTCTCTCTGTTGATGAGGAATTAAGGCAATATGATACTTTACAATTTGTAAGGAAGAGATTTCGTGTCAGAGTTACTAAATATTGGCTTAATTTTGGGTCTTTCGAGGGTAATTTATTTATTAATCCTTAATGGCATGGACCAAAGGATATCAGATTGTATTTTATACTTTGCTAACAGTTAATGGTAGCCCGATAAGTTTTATCTCATATTTATCTGTATAAATATATTTAACCAATTTGAATATTTCTTATGTAATATTAGATTTTGGTAACAAATCCATTATACGTTTGTTGTAGGTCTAGACTCTAGAGGTATGCAATGAGAAGTAAAATCCCACCTAGAAATTCTATTTAATGAGGGGGGGACCATCCAAGAGGAAATTTTAAAACATGACATTTATATGTTTTATGGTTTTATCCAATATCCAAACTTTCTTAGAATAAAAAAAAAAACCTGAAAATCAAATTACCCACATAATTCTTGCATAAAGATATTTTAGAAAAAAAAAATTTGTTTGATTTTTTTATTTATTGCAAATCATTTTTGTTTGTGAAAAATTAATAAATAAATGTTGGTTCTTATTATTATAACAGAAAGACCCTATATTCTTCCTGTAAAAGAATATTTTCTATAGCCATTGGTTTTTCTGCAAATCTTTTAAACTTAAGTATTGTGCTTTTGAATAGTTTGAATACAGGGATTTAAAAAACTGGACTTCTCACTAAGAATAAATATTTTGTAAAATGAAGATTGTACTTTTAATCATAAAATTCCTACTTTTTTTTCAACGCAATGAGACAACATTTTCAGTTGATTGATTTTAATTATTTTTGCTTGCAATAGAGGTACGAGTATGCTATAGATGAGTGTCAAGTTAGCATAGCAACTTTGACCAAACGAAAAATGAATAGGTGGATAATTTGCAGTTAATTAGTTGTGACATTTTCGAATTTATTGTTCAATTTTTTCGGTTTTTTTGAGTGGTTTGCTATTTTGATATCAAGTTTGCCAAGTAACTCTAATGGATCGAAAAATAGATAGTACTCGTACCATAATTTGTCGTTAACTAGTCTTTGATAAGTTGTGACAGTTTCGAATTTGTCGCTCTATGTTTTCTATATTTTTTTGGGTGCAAAAAACTTCTAAAATTTTATATTTTGGTGATTAATATTTTGCGCTATATTATTCAATAATTTGTTGCGAGAAAACAAATTTTTTCCTGCGATATTTTCTATGTAACTTTGGGTTATTTGTTTTCTATGAGTGTCAAGTTAGCAAAGCAACTTAGAAGAATCTAAAAATAGGTAGGCGATTAATTTGCCGTTAGTTTTAATTAGTTCTTAAATGTGACAATTTTAAATTTACCGTTCAATGTTTTCTATACCTTTTGGGGTGCTTTGCTAACTTGATAAAACTCAAAAAGCGGTAAAAACTTTTTATGCTTTATGTTTTTGCTTTAAAATCAATCATTAATCAGTCTTTTATAAGTTGTGAGAAATTTAATTTAATCGTGCAACATTTTCTGTTTTTGTTTTGGGTCCTTTTCTAGCTTGACATGAAGTTAGAAAAGCACAACCGTAAAAAAGGGGATCAAATTGCTAATACCGAAAGGTTTATGGGTGACGAATTTGTCACATAGAGTAGTTTTCCAGATAGGTTATTTGTTCATACAAAATACAATTCCGTGGTTTTATTTGAAAATAAAATGCCGATGGATCACACACACATACTTGCTCTTATGTTCAAGTTGCTTGGAATTATAAAAAAATATAAGAATATTGACAAAAGGCATCATTCTTTTAATTGTTTAAGCAACTAATTAAAAAAACTTAGAGCTGAAAAACAAGTATGCTATTTGATTACTTGAAAAAATATGAATATGTACGGTTTTCTTAAAAATGAATTTTTTTTATATAAAATTTTTACATTTAAAAAAAAAGTTTTGGTATGCCAATTTTGAGCACGTATTAAAATATATTTTTTAAACTTAGTTTCAAAAAATTCAAATTCAAATTCAAAATTTAAATACTTTTTTAAAAACACAGAATTTATTTTTTTCAAAATTTTGATATGCAATATTTTTAACATTTTAAAAGAGCTTTTGCATAAAATTTTTGACTGAAATTGTTTGAGCCGTAAGTGAGAGAATCGAAAATTAAAAAAACCGTTATATGGCAGGTATCGTTTATATCGGTTTTCGTTAAATTTTTTTCTTATCAAAAAGGACACCATACCTACAGTAATACCCTGATTTTTTTATCAAAATCGTTTGAGCCGTTTTTGAGATGGATAAATTTTTCATTTACGGTGGTAGGGCAAGTACCGTTATATTTGGAGCTAAAAATTTCTTCAGTGGCTTAGGCTGCAGGTCGGTATACGCACAGACAGGCAGAATTGTGCCACCCACTTTTTTCGTGTTTTCTATAATCGTAATGTCATGTTTGATTGTTATCTCGAAATTATTTTTGCACGAATCCAAGACTTCTGGAGTCCCTAAATTGCAAGTGAGAATTGTGGTGATACAACAAGATATATTTTCACAAAGCAATTTATCTTTGAATTAAAATTGAACAGTTTCTTAGGGGAAATGAATAATGAAAAAAGTATGCATGATTGGATCGCTTGGAATTGTATATGTATTTTGAATACATGACCAAAAATCAAGAAAAAATATTTAAATCGTTGGAGCGGGTTTTCTTAACAATTAATTCTTTACATACAAAAATTTTGTAACATTTTAAAAAAAATTACCACTTTTAAGTATTTATTAATAATATATTATAATATTTTTTCAAAATCGAAAATCTATATATTGTTTTTAATTTTGATATGCAATTAAAGTATAAACATTTTGGATCTATATTGGCTGAACCTTTAATGCGAAAATCGAAAACCAAAAAAAGCGTTTTACGGCAGGTACCTATAACAACTATTTTTGGTAAACTTTTGTTTACCAAAAAGTATACTCTATCTACAATAATACACCGATTTTTGGTATCAAAATCGTTAGAGCTGTTTTTGAGATAAATAACCTTTTTCTCAACGGTTTTCTGGCAAGCTTAAAAAAATCCAAACTTATTCCTCAAAAAAACCCTTAAGTTAAAAAATTGAAGAAATCGCTTCAGTGGCTTAGGCTAAAGATCTGGATAGAAACAGACAGACAGAGAGAATTGTTCCACCCACTTTTTTCGTGTTCTCTATCATCCGTTATGTCATGTCTTATGGAATATTTTTTGTATGAACAACAACAATATAATATAATATAGAAACATGTACTGCACTTGTGTGGATTTCCATTTACACACAAGACCCCACTTAAGTCATGTTTCATTGTTATCTCAAAAAAAGACGGGTTTTCGTCACTATGTCGGAAATTTTGAGGTTATGTTTAAAAAATTACGCATATATGTAAGTAACAGTTGCAGATTTTTGCGTGATCTACAGCTTTTCTATTGAACACTTTTTATTTTGTACGTCAAATTTAGTCAGAAAACGCAAGAATACTATTTCCCCACTTTTTTTAACCCCCCCTCTCCCTCAACTCCGCTCTGGGAATTTATTTATTTTACAATTCTTTTAATCTTCTTCACCATTTCTTAATTGTCAAACTGCTGTTAACAATTTTTTTTTATAAATGTGTAATAAGCCTGCACTAATTAAATAAAATCAATAAAATTCAATGTCATTTCATTAATTTAGTAAATAGAACAAAAAAAAAGAAGAAAAATGCACAAAAATGTAAAAATTGTCACATATAAACATTCAAAATTAAGGACAATTTAGAGTTCGATACAAGATAAGACCATCAAGCTATTCAGAGCAGACTTGAGAGCTTAAGGAAATCGAAAGGTGATGTGCACAACACGAAAGTGTTTTGGGAACAAAAATGTATTTTTTAAACAATATAGAGATACTGCAGTAGGCATAAACGCTTTCTTGCCCACACCTTTACTACTGATACTACAAGCTGCAATATTGATGCCTAGTAAATCCTTTATGAAGGCTACTAAAAACTTGCAAAATGCACGGGATAAAAAGATTGGACCTAGCAATTGCATTCCAAACTAAATGAAAATAAATCGACTTGTCCATAAACTTTACAACTAAAAAGCGTAACAATGTTTCAATTTTCATAAAAATCATAGATCGGGAAAAATAGCTCAAATCGTATGGGGAACCTTGAAAAAATTAATTTATGAAATATTAAAGTTGGTATCGATGCAAAATTGCACTATCTATTGCATATCCAAAGTTCCCCAAAATCTACGCATTGACTTTTTGTGTTGTCGCATTTGAAGAGGTGGAGTGGAGAAAAAGTTGGAAGACTATCAAACTGAAATATTTGCTTTGCTACAACCTAATCATAAGATACCTTTCAACGCTGAATCAGATGAGACTGAGCCCAAAATGATGTGACTACTCGCAGATTGCTTTCTGTACAGTGATTATTCAAGTACAACAGGTAAAGTATTTTCAAAAACATATGAAAATAATGGTTAGTCAATGGAACTTGGAATAAATATTTCATTAGTCATCAGAACCAAGAATCAATAGAGTCCCTAAAAATATATGTGGTGACAGGATTGCATATTGCACTAAATTTAAACTTCCATATACAAATCTTTCCAAAATGTATATGCAAAGGAACATTTATTAACCCACAACCAACAATAAGTTTCCTAGAAGAATAATCTGGCCCAGAAGGAAAATATATGAGTGTCAAGTAAGAAAAGCAATTTTGACGAATCGAAAATTGAATACGGGGATAATTTGCCATTAATTAGTTGTTAATAAGTTGTGACAGTTAAGAATTTGTTGCTCAATGTTTTCTATGTTTTTTGGGTGCTTTGCTTACTTGATATGAAGTAAGCACAACACCCTGTCGAAAATCAGTAAAAACTTCTTGTACCTGATGGTTGGTGGCTTAATAATTTGCCGTTAATTGGTAGTTAATTAGTTGTGACAAATTCAACTTGATCGTGCAATGTTTTTAATGTTTTTTTTTGGTTCTTTGCTAACTTCATATTAAGTTAGCAAAGCAACTCTCACGGATCGAAAAATGCATGAAAGCATGATTTGTAGTTAATTAGTCGTTAATTAGTTGCGACAATTTCGAATTTGTCGTTCTATGTTTTCTATGTATTTCTTTTTTGAAAAGTGGTTAAAACTTAAAAATTTTAATACCTAATAATATGCCGTAAGTTAGTTGTTATTTAGTTGCGAAAAAAATCAATTTTGTCCTGTGATATTTTCTATTTGTTTTTGGTTTATTTGTTTTCTATGAGTGTCAAGTAAGCAAAGCAACTTTGACAAATCGAAAAATGGGTAAGTAGATAATTATCCGTTAATTAGTCGTTTATAGGTTGTGAAAATTTTAAGTTTGTAGTTCAATGTTTTCTATGTTTTTTTGGATGCTTTGCTTATTTTACAAATCCTGAAAAGCGTTGAAAACTTCTAATACTTACTGTTTTATGGCTTAATAATTTGCCGTTAGTAAGTCTTGAATTAGTTTTGAAAAATTTTATCTAACCGTGCAATGTTTTCTAGGCTTTTCTTGCATCCGTCTTTTGCTATCTTGATATCAAATAAGCAAAGTACCATTTAAAAAAGGTGTAGAAACTCTTTATACCAAATGGTTCATGGCTTAATAATTTGTCGTTAACGAGCCTTGAAGAAGTTGTAAGATTTCGAATTTGTAGTGCAATGTGTTCTACATTTTTTTCACATTATTTGCTAGCTTCATATTAAGTTTGAAAAGTACTAGCTTAATATAATATAAACTGTTTAAACTGAAAAAAATGTGAATGTTGGTATAAACAGTTTTCACCCTTTTTTTTAGGTCATACTTTGCTGACTTGATATTGAGAGAGCAAAGGACGCACAAAAAGTATATGAACACGAGATTAGATCAATTTTTTTACAACTAATTAAGGACGCAAAAAAGGCATACAAACATTGCGCGATTAGATTAAATTTTTCACAGCTAATTAAAGACTAACTAACGTCAAATTATTAAGCCATAAAATATTAAGTATGAAGTTTTTACCTCTTTTCAAGACTCGTTAAGTAAGAAAAGCACCCAAAAAAACATAGAAAACATTGAAGGACAAATTCGAAATTGACACAACTAATTAACGGCAGATTATCCACTTACCCATTTTTCGATTTGTCAAAGTTGCTTTGCTAACTTGACTAAAATAAATAAATTTGGTGGCACAACAGCTCGTGAAGAACCAAGGCCTAGTGACTTACAACTCTCAACCATTCCTGTGTGCGTGTTGTTGGCAGGAATGGAGGGGACCTACAATTTTTTGCCGATTCCGAACGGCTAGATGAGAAGCACTTATTCATGACAAGTATACTCTTGGAGGATTTGTCAGTTCCTCGCAAGAGGCAGTACCTCGCGAAAAAAACATTTCTGTTTTTAGGTGAGTGGCTGGGAATCGAACTCAGACCTTTGGCATGACAGTCCTACGCACTAACCATCATGCCACGAGGTACTACACTAACTTGACACTTATAAAAAATATGGATACTGCGTCCCTATGCAAAGTTATAATCTGCTCCAGCTTTTGCTTTAAGCAAATTTAGCTTTTGGTTCTAAGAAAACTGAAGAATTTGAATACTTACAATGTTTTATTTTTTCACTACCTCATTTATTTCCTACTGATGATATTTATGAAGAAGGAAAACTTCTTCAATAAGACTCTAAACGCTCAGTAAAAACACAGAACTTATATTAAGAGTTTCTATAAAAAAGTTTCATTAACAGGGCACGACTGTCTGAACCTAATGAAATATGTTTTAAACATTCTAGATTATTCCTTTGTATAAAACAATTATTAAAAAAACTTGACAAACCAATGGAATCAGTATAGATGCTATAAGGGCTAAAGGAACTGTATTTTATTGTATCAATATTAGATTCAAATAATTAAATGTTGAAAGACCTTTGTTATTTTTCCCCCTAACAACTACTTGCTAATTACTAATTTAATTTTAATGTTGAACCTTTATTCATAGAAAAAAAATATCAAACAAAAAACAATGTATAAGGGCTGGAATGATTTTTTGTCAGTTTTCCTTTCTCAAGGGATAAATCTGTTGATTGTCTGGAATGGACGTTGTTCATTATTAATTCTATCCTCTCTGCCGAAAAAACAACAACTAGCTTCACATACAATCTACACCATCTGATGCCTGTATACAATTTATTTATGTGTGATGATGATGTTTTAAGCCCAACAGAGCCCCCATTCCTCATGTGCACTTTCATACATAAATAATCCTACCAAAGTTGGCCACATAAATTGTTCATTACAATGGTCGGTCAACCGTCAATCAATAAGGATAACAATATGAGGTTTTTTTGGGAGTATAAAGTCTATTCTATAGGATCAAGTCCTTTGTCATGATTTTTTTCTTTGTTTTTGTGTAAATGTAAAACAAAAAAACAAAAAAAAACATCAAAACCAAATCATCAGGGCTTTGAGTCCGAAGAATTCTCATAAATTTAAATGAAAAGGCATACACCATCCAGGATCATCCGCACTTCCGATGAATAATGGCAAATCTCTTTGTTTGAGTTATTAATGAGTAATTGTGGAATGTTTCATCGATCCTTTTTTTGATGTGTGTGTTATTTATACCTTAAAATAAATCCTCTGACTCTGTCAAAAGAAAAATGCCTGGTAATAACTGCCAATGGAAAGTTATACATAAATCTTCATATTGATTATTATTGAATAGCAATTAATTTTAATAAAAATATTGGATGGGGGTGTTTTTACTATAGAAATTTACGTAACAGCTTTAAAATTAAATGCATGCAACTAATGTTAGTGGCCACAGTATTGGCTTTACTGAAAAAAAATTTGTCTGTCATTTATGGTCAAAAATTATTTAGGATATATGAAAATAGCATCATAAGCCTTAGCTTGCACCTAGCGCAATTTTAAAATCGAATTTTTCCTGTTGCACATGTATTTTATTTAGTTCCCCATAATATTTCGTTCTAAATTTTATCAAAACCTCTAAAATATTCCACCCTCTGATTAATGTGAATTTATGCTTCTTAGAAAATAAATAAACTACAACTAAACTCCCACGAGTATAAAAGTTAAATTTGTAAAACCCGGGCAATGTTCTTTTTTTTTTGTACAAAAAATATTTATCTCCGACGGCGAAGTGACGCAACAGAACCTGCATATAATTAATTAAACAATTAATTAAGCATTCATGAGGATTGTCACCCATCAATCGCACATACTACACTTAACTTATATAGGTAGGTACACATACTCAATATTCCTTACTTATCCTTTAAGCTCCAATTATAGTTGCACTTTGAATCAATTATCATGATGCCAATTTAATTTTCTATTATATTGTTGCTACGGATACGGAAAAGGAAACGGAAACAAGGTTTATCGAGAGAAGAAAAAAATAAAAATAAAAAAAATAAGAAATATCATTTTACGCTTGTCGTTTTGTATGCGGGGAATCTATTGATTGATGGATGTTGAAGTGTTAGATATTTCCTAATTGGTTTTTTTCATAGTGAAGGAAAAAAATAAATAAATGTATCCGAGTACTTGGTAAAAGAGTTTTATTCTAAGCTTCATAGAAATCAATACAAGAGGTTGCTGGAAAATTGAGCAACTTTTTTGTATATAGGTACCTACTTCCGATAGATCGCTTCTTGTCTTGAAGCTAGAAGTAATTAGTGTTTAATTTGCATACTTTCCGGGATTAATCAATTTTTTTTTAAACGTAGTATACGAGTATAACCCCTTGAATGCGAAAAAGTCATTAAAAAGAAGAATCGTTATACTTTAATGATGATTTTGTTGACTCGTTGCCTGAGGAAAATGCCTTTATATAGATAAAAGTGAAGAATGGTTAACACGTGATTGCTCATTGCTGCTATATAGCTTAATATTTTATTAGAACTTTAATTAAAAATAATTAAACATATGTATATGTCATCAACTGACTGTGATCCGCAACACCACAACAAAGCCATTTTCCAAAATATAATCCTAGTACACATAATTCCTCATAAAGGAGTTGAAAAAAAATTAAAATAAATTTGGTGGCACAACAGCTCGTGAAGAACCAAGGCCTAGTGACTTACAACTCTCAACCATTCCTGTGTGCGTATTTTTGGCAGGAATGGAGGGGACCTACAGTTTTTTGCCGAGTCCGAACGGCTAGATGAGAAGCACTTATTCATGATAAGTTTACTCTTGGAGGATTTGTCAGTTCCTCGCAAGAGGCAGTACCTCGCGAAAAAAGCATTTCTGTTTTTAGGTGGCAGCGGCTGGGAATCGAACCCCCACCTTGGAGTGTGAACGCTGTTTCAAAAATGAGTATTATGATCTCTTGGACAGATGTAACGGAACGGAGTTCGATGCAATAAAAATGTTGGTTTGCAAAAGATAACCGACCCTTAAGAAATGCATCCATTCTGAATACACTTCATAATGATGTCATAATTGAAATTTAATTCCAATAACCTCTAAATAATATAAAGGTTAAAAATAAATAACTTTTCCCATAACCCTCAACATATTAAGAAAGTCAAAGCAATGTAATATATTCTTTTGACCATATGAGTGCTAAGTTACCAAAGCAACTTTGACGAATCAAAAATGGCTAGGTGGATAATTTTCCGTTAATTAGTTGTGACAATTTAGAAATTGTTGTTCAATGTTTTCTATGTTTTTTTGGGTGCTTGCTGACCTGATATCAAATCCACAAAGCATCCTGTCGAAAACTGATGGTTGATGGCTTAAATATTTGCAGTTGATTAGTCGTTACTTGTTTGTGAAAAAATTTAATTTGATCGTGCAATGCTTTATGTGTTGTTTTGGGTGCTAACTCAAGTTAGCAAAGCAACTTCCCCTGATTGAAAAATGGCTAGGTGGATAACTTTCCCTTAATTAGATGTTAATTAGTTGTGACACTTTCGAATTTGTCGTGCAATGTTTTTTATGTTTTTTTTTTTTCATTCTTTCTTAACTTCACGCCAAGTAAGCATATCACTGCCTCAAAAACTGGTAAAAACTGCTCAAACCGAATTATTTATGGGTTAATAATTCATGGTTATTTAGTAGTTAATAAGTTTTGACAGTTTCGAATTTGTCATTCTATGTTTTACTATTTTTTTTTGATTAAAACTTCTAGGCATAACATTTTATTACTAAATAATTTAACTTTAATTAGTCGTTAATTAGTTGTGACCAAATCAGTTTTCTATGAAAACATTGTATGACTGTCATAACTGTCATAACTTATTCAAGACTTGTTACCGACAAATTATTAAGCAATAAACCATTCGGTATTAGCAGTTTCTAACCTATTTAGGTGATCCTTTGCTAACTTGATATGAAGCTAGTAAAGGACTAAAAAAAAACCTGGACAAAATAGCCCAATTAGATTACATTTTTCACAACTAATTAAAGCCTACAAACGGCAAATTATCTAGACATAAAACACTGAGTATAAGAAGCTTCAGTCGCCTTTTGAGATTTGTCAAGTTAGCAAAGCACCCAAAAAAACATAGAAAACAAGAACGACATATTGGAAACTGTCACAACTAATTAACGGTAAATTACCGACACACCTATCTTTCTATTTGTCAAAGTTACTTTGCTAACTTGACACTCATAGAAAACAAATTATCAGGAAAAACATAGAAAACACCGCATGAAAATTTTTATTTTTTTACAACTAAATAACGACTAATTAATGACAAATTATTAAGTACTAAAATATTAAATTTTATAAATTTTTACCACTTTTCAAAAAAAAAAAAACATAGAAAACATATAGCGACAAATTCAAAACCGTCACAACTTATTAACGACTAATTATCACCAAATTATTCAACTATTCATTTCTCGATTCGTCAAAGTTGCTTTGCTAGCTTGACACTCATCATTTTACCTATCAAGATGAAAGGCTGCGTTGCCTTATTTGACTCAGAATTTAAGAAACTTTAAGATTCAAATAGCTAGATCACTTGTAATCAAGATTTAAATTTAAAAGTTCAAGTTCATAGCGATTCTTGTCACCTTAATTATAGGAAATTTGCAAAAAATTAATACCACCTTAAATGCCCTAAGATTTTAATAAAAGTTCAACTATTATCAGTAATTGGTCATGTATAGATTTCTTTTTATGAATTTTTATCCTTATGCCAAAAATCGATCGTGACCTTGAAAAAAAAAACGTTAAGAAATCTCAACAAAAAATCTATGACTGACCAATTACTGGAACTAGCTGACCTTTTATACAGATCCTAGGGCCTTATAGGTGATGTTATTTTTTTTTTTGCAAATTTCCCATAAATGAGGAGCCAAAATTCGCTATGACCTTGAAAATGTTTTAAAATCTTTAGCTGATCAATTACTGAAACTAGCTAAACTACATATTAAAAAGGTCCAGAGATCTTTCAGTTCAGATGGTTTATAAATTTTTGCGAATTTCCCATAAATGAGGTGTCAGATATCGTGCGTGACTTTGAGTGATCTTAAGAAACTTTAAGCCTTTATTACAAGCTATCTAGGGATGACCAAACTCTAGGACTAGTTGACCTTTTTTGACCAATTACTGACCAATTAGATGGCATTCTCTTTTTCAAATTTCCCATATATTTATATGAGGTGCCGAAGTTCAATGGCCGGTTTTAAATGACTAAGAATCCACAAAACTACCTTACTCTACCCAATCGGTTTATCCACTAACCGAATCGACCATGTGATAATCGATGAAAGACATGCCTCTAACATCTAAGACTTGCGTTATTATTGAGGAGCAAACGTCGAATCTGACAATTTCCTTGTTGCAGTAAATAAAAGAAACTAGAAACTGCCCTAGAAAAGAAATTAAAAGTTGATCGTGATGCTTGCCTGGAGTCGCTAGAGCCTGCAGAGAGCATCTCAACTGGAATTGTTATATACAGCCTTAAGCCAACCCTGTTTTGATAACAATAATAAAGTGTTATAAAATGGCTTCTTTCCTTTTCTACCTTTCCCTTATTTTCTGAGGCTGGGATCAGCTTAAAAAAGGAGGCAGCCGAAACCACTCTAGCCTACCAACTATGGCCGAAAAAGAACGGGTGGTATGATGATGAATGTGTGGAAACTGCTGAAAAAGGTGACAGAAAATGCACTTGTAAATATGCTGCAGTGGAGAACAAGTGCAGTCAGAGAGAAGTATAAACTATCAAGCAAGAAGAAGATGGAAGAAGAAGACCCTGTGTAGAAAGAAGAGTGCGTACGTAGCCTCCCAGCTCAAGGAAATTTAAGAGTCTCTCAACTGTAGCAACACCAGACATTTTAATAAAAGAGCAAAGCAACTGGCTTTTGGCTTTAAGACTGGAACGCAGGCTTTTCTGAAGCACAGTGAATAGTAGATCTATTCAAGCAGCAATTCCAGCTACTGCCTATTTGACTGAGCATCAGGTAGAGCGAGAAATGGGTCAAAAATTAAACCCAAATCTAATGAGGCTGCGATCTCTTTAAAAAAATTTAATTACTTTATGAAAACTTTTACTTTTATTTTACAAATCAAAGCACTTTACTTTCTTACTACAAAACAAATTATTAACTCACCAAATTTACTTTTTACTTTACTTTTATTAGGTTTTTACTCAGTATCGATTCTTACCGAGTTTTTTTTTTTGAAGATTTCCATTGGAAAACAAAAATACTTAAATTAACTTTATCTATTCACGATTAAAAGCAAACTGTGTCTACTGCCAGTCAAACATGTCCTTTTGTACTTATTTGACAAGCTATATATGTATATTGCTTGAATATTCGGCTTCAAAGCCGAGCCGCATGTGATAGCAATTATCGTCAGGGGCTCTATTATGGTGATAGCTGAGCTTGGAATCCCGGGAAACTCCTCGAGTTGTGTCGACTGACATTGGAAAATACGCAACTTTGGAAAAATTCTTTCGAACTGTTTTAAACATGCATAGTGATTCCAGACCAAATACATGGTATCAACAAACAATGAAAAAGCTGTCAACAATCTGTCAGCTTCCACTTTTTATAGATATAAATAGCAGAATATTTGGACCACTTTATACTTGAATCTCATGTCATAACTTTTTGCCTATTCTTAATTGAAGAATGAAACTATAATCCATCCGAAGAATGTTACTTCAGCTTCTTAAATAAATTTGAACAAAATTTAAATATGCTATAGGAGAAGAATAAGGTAACTTCAAATGGCTCGCTAGGTGGACAAGTTAGACCAGTTGATGGGGTAAGTAGGACTAAAACTTAAAAAAGAGAAAAAGAAGCTTTAAAGGATGAAAATACGACTGGCCACGATACCAGAAACGTCGTTTGGTATCGGTATCAAAAGAGGAAATGACTTTAGTAAAATCCACCAGCTGTACCACATATGTACCTATTTTTTTATCTTTGAAACGGCTCCAATAATTTTGTAACAGCATAGTAGGAATACTATATTTTGACGAAGAATTTATGTTTTGGATAACGAATCGGAACCTAAGACATTGTGAAACGAGCTCTTTAAAATTGTAAATACAATTAAAACTTTAGTTAAAAACATAACCTTTCATTTACTATGAATATTTAAAATAATTTTTTTTTCATTAAATCTTGAAAGCACCAAGTGAGTTCAACTCTGAGATCAAGAACATGTAACTAAGTCGTGCATTTTATGTTCGTTTGTGACTGAGACCAGACCGAACCAGTCGAGACTGATACTGATACCGATACCAACACAAGACTTTGTTATACGAGACCAAACGAGACTGAAATATACCAAAACCGAGACGATACTGAAATTTTTCGATTTTGACGATACCAAGACGATACTCAAGAAAATGTCGTTTGGTTTAGTATTATGGCCAGCCCTAAACGAAAACGCTGTCTTCTTGTGGTTTCCGAATCATTCGCGTTTTCCAACTTTCCAACTTGGTTCAACTAACTCCGCTCTACCCTACGTCAAAAATGAAAAAAAAAAAATCAATTTTGGGCATATGCAATAGTATGAAGCAAAATTTTTGTTTACACACCCTAGATAATGCTTTCTTGATTACAAAAATGTGTTTCCAAGACCATTTGGTGGCGGCCAGAACTCTTCTAGACCGTTTGAAATTTTTATGTTCTTAAAAAGAATAACCAGAATCCCGAAAACTCAGCATCCCGAAAACTCACAACCCTGAAAACCCAAAATCCCGAAAACCCGAGATTCCAAAAAACTTAAAATTCAGAAAGTTCAAAACCCTGAAACTATATTTGAGAAAACGGATAAATTAAAAATATATACAAAATTTGAAAAAAAATACTGCGTCAGTTTTCATTGCAATCGTTATATCGAATTCCGAAAACCCTTAAAAAAATAATAAAACTGGGCGTGTCACTGGGCGGTTTTTACCTAAATTCTTTCCAAAAATTTTCGCCACTCATAAAAAAATCTGAAAATGTCATCTTGTAGTCAGAAAAGTTTGGAAAGTTGTTTTATTAAAATCCATTAATTGGCACTTATATTTTTCTAATGTTTTCTCTTTGCTATAAACAATAAATGTGGGCGAGACAGAAAATTGAATTTAAAAAAATAACCCTCCAATCTTTTTTCTTGCGTACCCAAATCAACTCTAAAAATTTCAGCTTAATCGCTTCAGCCATTTTCGAGAAAATTAACTATAGTGGGTGTGATGGTAAATAAATTCATCTTCTTATATCTGAAATATTAAATAAATAAAGAAGTTAGAAAAATGGGCGTGGCAAAAGGTAGATATAACAAAAAATTTTCGTTTTATTTTTATATCGTTCAAAAAAACTTTTTTTTGTTATAAAAATAAAAATATTTTCTGTTTTACTTTCATAGTGAAATTTTTGAATTAGGTTAATATATGTTTTTATTTTAATTTTCTGGATTTTTTCCCCAATCGTCGTGCACAATTTCCGATATTTCCAATCTAGAGAAAACACACAGCCCAATAACGAAGAGGGCTTCTTCGAAGCTAGATCTAAAAAATTCTCTTATAAAAAGAAGCTTATTAAATAAACCAGGCATAAAGATCTCAAAGAAAAAAATATTTCCAGATGAATTCTTTTTATTTATTTTAATTTTCAAAGCTACAGTTGAAACACATTGTTCAAATTGCCACTGCACTACCACAAAGAACTCTTTTACTCTAGCCATGTCCACAACAGACAAATCCCAAAATCTTAATCAAATTCTTAGTTACAGCGACGAGTAATGCGAAAGTCCTTAAGCTTTAACCTTTATATCAACTTTTCTTTTGACTATATCATAGACTTCAAGACGGAATACAAATATACCAAAAAGAACCCATGATCATGACATGATGATGGACATCACAAAAGAAGTATCCGGTTCCAGAACTGTATCATCTATCTGTTCTCTAAGGATATTTTCAACCCAACCATGCTTTTGGCAGCAGAATCGAACTTAAATTGATTGTACTGACACACAACTGCCGGCGATATCTTCTCCACTTAAAGTTCAATCAGTTTTCCACAAAAAAAAGAAGAAGAAGAAATAATTCAATGAAAAGTTTCTCCTTTTTGGATTTTGTTCTTGCAATAAGGCAGCTAGCATAATAGAATAATTTTCTCGGCAGAGTTACCTATGTAAGCTTTTAAAAAAATTGATTAAGGAAAGAATTTCACCCAGAAAAGGGGGTTTAATAAAAACAACTCTAATACTTTTGTGACTTCAGATGGTTCAATTAAAATCTTTAAATCCCTTAATAAAAACCTTGCCTTAAACATATCTTTGGTTCAATTTTTAATATTGGCTTTGAATGATTGAGTGCTTGATCAAGATCATACATCTTTACGCGATTGTTAGTCCACAAGTCCAAAGTATTAATTCAAAATGCGTCTTAGAAGGGTACAACAGCATCTAACTGATGAGCCCATCTGTTGTACCTGGGCGAAACGCATTTGGACTAAAGGTCGCAAAATCATTATTTTGAATTAATTCAAAACTCTCAGGTAAAAATCTCATTGATTACTTTTAGCATGTGGACTTATGACCCGCTGCACCACAAAACTGTGTATTGGATGACTATTCACGAGTTGGTACATGCATTTTTCTTCGGTTGATCTATCCAGTACCACTTCACCAAAATTAAATTTTTCAAGATAAAAAGTTCCTTTTTTCCAAGGTTTTAAAAATCTTAAAATCAGAAAGCATATAGAAAATAAACTTAACTTATCCTAATGGTAACCCTGCTATTTCTATGAGTTGGTTGGCTTATAACCACTGATGATGAACCCTCAACAAAGACGGCGAGATGATTTAATGCCTTTATCTTAGCCTTGGGCATCTGTTGGTCCTTTTGCCACCTACCATCGATTCCACCCAACCATCATCAGCACATTCCTTTGTCAGAAAATAATTTAAAGGCAAGGCACACAGGGAGATATAAAGTAGAGTGCAAGTACTGATAAAGAAAAGAAGGATTGCGATATCGAAAGCCTTTGGGGTTAACACTTCATTCCGCACGGAATTAAGAATTTCATTAATTTCAAAATAATCATCTACCATCACTGAAGTTCATCTTCTCTGTTCTCTCTTGGGATTTTTGTAATGAATCTCATTCCCTAAAGATTAAGATTGATATTTCAAAGATATTTCAAAACATAGTTGAGTTGCTATTAAGGCAGAGCAGTTATGTATCTCCCCTAGGAAACTTCAAAGAATCTATTTTAAATGAATATTTTAGTGCTAATTGTATATATATATATAGTTGGTGGAAGAATTACGTACATATTTATGTCTAGTCTAGACCAATTATTTTATTTTTTTTAAAGAAATATTTAAGACATTAAATAGTTAAGGGTTAGAAAATCTATCTGCGTACAACATTACTAGCTATTTAAATTTTGAATGGACCAGATAGATTTGAATTATTTAAAAAATGTAAATATAGTATGAACAAAAGAAGTTAAGAAATTAAAGTTCGTGAAATCCCTAAAATGTGGAAATGAAAATGAGGTAAATGGAATCCATATTTATTTTGAAGTTGTTGCTACCAATATAACAGGAAAAACAGAAATGTTATAAGAAGAGCCAAGTTCTTCTTCAAAAATTTGTGTAGAAAATAATTCATGAAAAGGAATACGATCTTACAGTAACCCTGCGGCCACACGAGCGAGTACTGGCTAGCCATTTGGCCACATACATTCATCATCATCATCATCGGCTCGACAACCGGGGTCCGGTCCTGGCCTCTTTCAACAAGTCTCTCCACCTATCCCGGTCTCGGGCCGACGCCATCCAGTTGCGCACCCCAAGGCTTCGGGCGTCCTGGTCTACGCCATCTCTCCAGCGAAGCATGGTCTACCACGCTGCCGTCTACCATAGAATGTACCACAAAAGACTTTCCGAGCAGGTTCCTCTTCGCTCATTCGAGCTAGGTGCCTTGCCCACCGGAGTCTACCGAGCTTAATTTTTGTCACTATGTCTGCTTCAAGGAAGATTGCGTGCAACTCATGGTTGTACCGTCTCCGGAATCGTCCTTCCTCACATATGGGGCCAACAATTCTCCGTAAGACTTTTCTCTCGAACGCGGCTAAGAGGTCACAGTGCCTTTTGCTAAGCACCCAAGTCTCGGATCCATACATGAGTACAGGCAGGACCATGGTCCTGTACAGCAGCAGTTTTGAAGTTATGGTTAGATTTCTAGATTTGAATAGCTTTGACAGACTGTAGTAGGCTCTGTTGGATTTGAGAAGCCGCCCGCGTATTTCTTCTTCTATATTGTTATCGGCTGCTACTGTTGACCCAAGGTATTTAAAGGATTGCACCACTTCAAATTCGTGCTCCGCTACCTTGATTGTTTGACCAACTGTTCTTCTCGCATTCGACGCCACCATGTACTTTGTTTTACCTTCACTAATGTGCAGCCCCAGATTTTGTGCCACCTGCTCGATCTGGATGAAGGAATCGTGTACAGCTTGTTCGGTTCTTCCGATGATGTCGATGTCGTCAGCGTAAGCCAGTATCTGGCTGGACCTGTTGACGATGGTCCCTCTTGTTGCCGTGCCAGAGTCACGGATTGCTTTCTCCAACGCCAGGTTGAAGAGGAGGCAGGCCAAACCATCCCCTTGTCGGAGTCCATTAAAGATGTTGATTGGTCTGGATAGCAATCCGGCTATTTTTACTTGGATTGTTACGTTGGTCATGGTCAACCTACATAGTCGTGTCAATTTATTTGGGATGCCGAATTCTCTCATGGCTTTGTAAGGTTCTACCCTGGCTATGCTATCATAGGCGGCCTTAAAGTCTATAAACAGATGGTATGTTGGAATGTTGAATTCAAGACATTTTTCCATCGCCTGCCTAAGGGTAAAGATCTGATCAGTTGTTGATTTGCCTGGAATGAAACCACACTGATATTGGCCGATGATTGTTTTAGCGTATGGGGTTATCCGGTCTTGTAGGATAGAGGAGAGTATCTTATAGGCGGTACTCAACAACGTGATACCTCTATAATTGCTGCACGTTGTGACATCTCCCTTCTTATGTATGGGGCATATGATACCTTTTCGCCAGTCTTCTGGCATTTCTTCATGCTCCCATACGTGCACTATGATATCATGAATTGCTTGACGTAAGGCTGGCCCGCCGTGGTGGAATAATTCGGCTGGTATGCCATCGGCTCCCACATACATTGACCGATGTCAAATTCCTATTCGTGTATTTGCTGTGACGTAGGCAGCATGCTGTACTGGCTTCTTTACTGGCCAGGGTTCGGATGTTAATCCAAATGGACTAAATCTACTCCGATTTTAGGGAAAGAAATATAACTACTATGATATTCCGCTCTTTCAAAATTAAATGAACTAAAAACACACCAATGCTATGCGACAAAACTGGCAAAAGAACAGAGCGTTGGGAATGTTTTGCGTTGGTTCTGAAGATCCTTAACTTGTGTCTGTAAAAGCTGTCCCAAACCAACGCAAAACCATCAGAAAGAAAACTAAAGTTTTACTTGCCAGAATAACTTTACATGGCGTTAAATGAGATTGAGAGCAACTACACTGATGCGATGTGAATTCACTAGAACATTTATACACTTTGGTTTGGGAAAGCCTTACTCACCGCTTAATCAAATCATTCACCAATCTTTCAGTTCTCTTCTCGAATGGTAAGAGGACCCAAAAACACACCACACGAGTCAGACACAATGACCACGATATTGTAAACCACGTTTGAAACCTTTAGCTTATTTTAACCACTTTGAAAAATTCAATTTAAAAAAAAACTTTGGCGAGACCAAAGCGAGATGATGGAAAAACAAGCTCAATGCAAAGAACCACGTATAATTGTGATGGCGAAACCAAAGCAAGACCATAGCAAGAAAACCACGAAATAGACTTCTATAAATGGGCATGGCGAGAACACAGCGAGACTAGCTTAGTGACCATGATACTGGCAAATACATTTCGACGACCGAGAGACATGTGAGTCGTCGTTGCCGTTTTCGCCAATCGAGTAAGCCAGTTTAAACCGAGTAAGCCAATTCGTTTTCCAAAATAGCGCATGAAAATTATAACAAATTTTTGGTTCAACTTGCTTGAGGTTTGATATCACTACTTGAAATTAAAATGTCCAGAAAAGTAAATAATATGAAATTCAGTCTTAATCTGAATTTGGATCTAACAACTTAATCGACCTCCGAAATGCAGTTTAAATTCAATTGGATTGATCGGATTAAACGAGTGAATAATATGGGCATATGGACTCCCTGATTCTTATTTCATTCATATTTTGTGAAAAAAAAATGTGGGGAAACTTAAGTTTTAGACCTATTTTTCCAAATCTGTAATGCCGAACCCTATTACTGGCTGCTCTACTGGATTCCCAACTGGCTACGAAGAAGGCAAGCCAGTTGAGGAGCCACTTGCTGAGGTTTGTATGTGTTAGTAAAAAAATGTGAGTGTATTGCGACTGGCTAGCCAGTACTGGCTCGTTTGGCCTCAGGGTAAGCCAAGTTTTAAGTTTATGAATATTTAATGTCAAATATTTAAAGTACTCGTAGATCGAAAAATATCAAATTATGAAAGATGTTTATTTTATTTATTTAATTTTATAATAATTTTTCAATGATTACTGACTGAAATTTGGTTTTCATATAATTGATAGATTTTTAGATATTGGCTTGATACTCGTACAACGGAATCTGACTGAAAAATCTCACATTTGTAATTTTGGATTTACAAAACAGGGGGACAAAGCAAAGAAAATAAGTACTTTTTCATTCAAAATGTTTTTTCAGCTTAAGCATAATTTACACTTCCCATGCAAAAAAAAAAAACAAAATTTTTAAAACAATTTTTGCAACTATTTTGTGCGCCAAATTGTATATTTTTCAAGGCAAAAATGTTTGCCTTGGCCTAAGCCCATTCAGTAACTAATTTCTCCTAATTAATAAATTACGGGCATAAGAACGATAAAAAATTTGCAACCATCTGCTTTGAGGTTGAAATATTTATTTTAAGTGTAAATTGAAAATTCCAAAAAAAATATATTTAATTTACAACATTTTTGTTCACATGCAAAACAATGCCGGTTCATTGTCTTGCATGACATTCCATAACAGCAACAGTTTTTTTTTTTGCATGAAACTGTAAACCAATCATGCAGAAAATAATTTGTAATTTCAACTCTATAATTTTTGACATGCGAAGAAATTTGCATGAATTTTTTTAGCCCTTGGTAACTGTAAACAAGGCTTTAGAATTTGTATATAAATACATTTTTTAGCGTGAAGTTAGCACCACCATTAAAAAAAAAAAATTTGTGCTGTATTTGTAAATTTGCAAATTTTACGAGTTTGTTAAAAAAAAGTTGTGCTGCCTTGTGCTCAAAAAAAGCTTTTAAGAACCAAAAAGAAAAGAAAACAAATCGCATAATTGCAACTTTTATGGTAAAAAAAATTTTGCAAAGGGCTGTAGGGTTAAGTTACCTTCGCCATTTTTGATTTTCAAAAAAAAAGTTTTACTGCATTGTGCTCAACTTGTGTTGCCTTGTGCCGTAAATATTTTAAGAAAATTGCAAATTTACAAATTTGACGAATGAAATGTTTGCAAATTTGCAAATTTTACGAAATATTTTTTTTTTTTCAATATTGTTATTACTAAAAAGTGAAAGTTGTGCTGTTTTGTGCTCAATTTGTGCTGCCATGTTCAGAAGAGATACAAAAAATTCGAATATTTGTAACTTTTGGGCAAAAAAAATAATCTACGATTTTTTTTTTTTAAGTTTTACACTTTTCTCAAAAACTAACATGTGCTTTATTGCGCTCAAATGTGCTGCCAAATTGCAAAGAGATAAAGAAAGTTGCATGTTCGTAACCCTTACGGCCAAAAACTCAACTTTTGCCGCCTTTTGCCGTAAATATTTTTGAAAAATTCAATATAGCACACATAAGTTTTTAAGAAAAATGTAAAACTTTAAAAAAGAAAATCATAAATTTATTTTTTGCCCAAAAGATTTAAATATGCGATTTTCTTTATATTTTCCGCATATGGCAGTAGAACTTAAACACAAAACAGCTCAATTTTCACTTTTTAGCAATAAAAGTATTCGCAATTAAAATTTGCCAATTTCTTAAAAATATTTACGGCAAACAAGTTGAGTACAATGCAGCACAACTTTTTTTTTTGAAAATCCAAAATAGCGGTTCTTACTTCACGCTACAGCCTCACAAAGTTTTGTTTTGGCCATAAAAGTTGCAATTATGCGATTTGTTTTATTTTTCTTTTTGGTTCTTCGTTGCATTTTTTGAGCACAAGGCAGCATAACTTTTTTTAGGAAATTTTGAAATTTTGCAAAAGTTTATTTCGTAAAATTTGCGAATTTTTAAAAAATATTTACGGTACAAGCCAGTAAGTTGAGCATAATACAGCACATTTTTTTCGAAAATCCAAAATGGCGGTGCTCATTTTACGCTAGAAAAATTGGTACCCTCTAAAAACCGAACCCTTAGAACGATTTTTTTTTAAAATACGGCACATGACAGAACAAGTTGGGCAATTTACAGCACAACCTTTCATTTTTTGAAAATCCAAAATGACAGAGATAAAGGCAATAAAGATTGTTTTCATGGATATCCTACTTCCTTAAAAACTGAAACTTTGGTCACGGAAAAAGTAATAATCAACAAATAAAATAATCACAGTCTTACAATCTGGTTCAGTCGTTTGGATGTATTAAGGTCTTATATGTATTAAAAACTCTTAAAATAAGGAACTATTCGATTGAACCGAAGTGTAAGGATTGAGTTTTTATTTCTGAAGACCGTAAACAACGTGAACAAAGTTTTACATTTGTAGTAAATTTGTAGTAGGCCGGTTGCAATTCTGGTTTCATAATTCTATTTTTTTCCAGTTCTGTCAAAATTCTGCTTTTCAAAATTCTGTCAAATGACATATTTAACAAAAAAAAATCTGCCTATTCTGCTTTTTATCTCAAATTACTTGACTTGACTTAATTAACGAAAATAAACAAAAAAGTACTTTTTCAACTTTATTGTTTGACAACTGATTGTAGCTATTTTTTCAAGCTTAAAAATATTTTGTTGTTGACACTAATTTATTTTTGTTGTTTGCTACACCCTGCCTATTTTCCCACAGCTCGAGATTAATCGGTGTTTTGACCTGACTGTTTTTCAATTGAATGCAAATAACTAACTACTATTACTTATAAACTATTCAATTTCCTTACAACTCTTCGTAAACTATTTTTTTTCTGGTTTACACATGTCCAATTGTAATTTTAACATTTTTTTCTTTTCAAATTAAAACAAATGACCAGCCATGGATAACTTAATAAACTTAACTAACTTTTAACGAAATCGATGATTTATGTATTTATGTTCACACTAAACCAAAATCTATTTTTTCAGTTAATTTGTTTCGAGATTTCAAATTGGTTGACCAAGATTTCATTAAGATTTCGTTGAAAGCTGGAGTTTTCATTGAAATTACAATTCAATATTCATGAAAATAGTGTGTTCAAATATTTTGCATTTTTTTTTTTTTAAGAAAGGAGGTTTTTATTCATACACCTTTGAAAAAAATGGTATCCTCCTGAAACTTTGTTAAAATATGCTTCATAAGCTCCGAGACTGAAGAATGAAAGGAGTTGAAAATTGTCGTTGGAAGTTTCGGTAAAAGGTGGCATTGAAAATATAATTTTTTTTGTTCAAATATTATATCATTTTAACGTCATTTAATTTTTAATTTAATTTAATTTTTGTTTAATATAATTTAATTTATTTCATTGAATACCTATACAAAGTATAGATAAGATAATATGCCACCAACTTCCTATCTTAATGTCTTTGGATGGCAATATCTCAAACACCAAGGCAGAAGGAAGACAAATCAGAA
Organism: Dasysyrphus albostriatus; assembly: GCA_946251815.1. Taxonomy (NCBI): domain Eukaryota; kingdom Metazoa; phylum Arthropoda; class Insecta; order Diptera; family Syrphidae; genus Dasysyrphus; species Dasysyrphus albostriatus. The sequence continues at coordinate 84,129,995 of OX276335.1, forward strand.
GTCGATAGAGATTTTCAAGAGCTTTCCAATACTGTATTAGAACCATCTACGATGCCTGGTTTTCGAAATATACGCATCCAAAGTGATATTCGATTATTTGCATTTAGCCGAAAAATGCATTTGGATGGATATTTTTTCGCTTGGATATTTTTTGCAAAACAATAGTGGTCAAAATATTGAACCCTGAGGAACTCCGCTCACAGTAGGTAAAAAGTCAGAAAAATTAGTGTGTGATTCCAAATTTTGGAGAAAAGGAGAAAAGTTATGAATATTTAAAAGCTTAGTGGATAAAATATTGTGATCAACGGTATCAAATGCCTCGGAAAAATCAAGCAGAAGTAGAAATGTTACCTTATCTTTATCCATCCCAAGACGTATATACTCCCTTATTGGTATTGTATTAATAATGTGCGTAAGTAAGGAAGTAAAATGGGAAGAATAACCTTAAGAAACAACGGATGTATACAATTAAGCCCAGCAGCTTTAGATTTCACAGAACTTATACCTTTAAGTACGTCAGCACAATTTACTTCAAAGAAACTAAAACAAAAAAAAAATGAAAAAAATCAATTAAAATTATTTTTCCAAATGTATTTACCTACAATATGATTTTTCATAAAAATATTTGAGATAAATTAATAAGCTTTAATTACAGTTAAGGTGCCATCACCCCGTGCAAGTAAAGTACTTGCAGCAAGTAAAATTAATGCTGAAAAGGTACTTGCAAGCAATTAATTGCTGCAAGTGATTTACTTGCTTGCAAGTACTTGCGCAATAAACTTTTGCTAGGTGTGACTAGTACCTGCTGTTTTAATTTTCAGCACCACGTTCCCAAAATTGTCTTATCCAAATTCCTCTTCTAGCAGCCACATTTTGCTGTTGAAGAACACGAATTATTGCCTCTACCAGAATCAATTGCCTCGATTCCAACAAATCTTCATATTCAAAAATCATTTCTTCATAAAAAGCTTCTTCTAAATACTGATTATTCATTTTAGATCTGTCGCTGATGAAACGATAAAAGAAACTGAACTGAAAATGGTAAAAACTACATCCGTCCGGCGTCCACACACTATAGTACTAATAAAGCAAGTACTTGCATCAATTACTTTCAGCAATTAATGGCTTGCTCGGTGTGACGACCTTAAAAGTACTTGCAGGAATTTTACTTGCGAGCAAGTAAAAAGTCGTTTCAGCAAGGAATTTACTTGCCTGGTGTAACAGCCCTCTGCATGTACTTGCAGGAATATTTCAAAATAGAAATTTATGAAACAATTGCTGCAAGTATTTTACTTGCAAGGTGTGACGGCACCTTTATAATAGAAAGTATACAGTCATTTTTGAAGCTAAACTAAATTTTCATTACCCCTCTTAGAAAATCGACAAAAAATCTTAAGTAGATACAAAATTTTAAAAATATTACTTTTGAAAACCAAGTGTAAAAATGGGTGTTTTCAATTAGATCAAACTTTCAACGGATATTATATTATAAGAATATAACGATATGACTTGATTACGAATTTTGAAATCGCAGACAATTAAAGTGTGCCCACACCTAACCGTATTCTATATATGTCATATAAAATTCATATACATTTTTGTACCAAACACACAAAGGACACAATGAATGAGTTTTATAAAAGAAATTTAGTGTCGTGGCAACTCTTAAAATACGTGGGAACTTAATATTTTTGTGAAAAGATTTTTCCTGATTTTTGACATATCACTTAAACCGACACAAAAATTCAGGAATATCGCAGTCTTAAACCTTCTCCTCCCCTGGTTCCGGTGACAAGAAAAAATATGTCAGACGATTGAGCTCGAAATCAAGACTCTATATACCTCAAATCAACATTACGTACACGTTCGTGAATAATGGTTATAAGTCTCCACTTTCAAAATTTACTGTCAGCACTCGATCCTACAGCTTGGTATACTGTTCATATACGGATATTCTCGTTTAACAAAACAATTGTTCACTAAATCAAAATATCTTACATGATGTGAATCCCACATTCCATGAGAAACCAATAATTCGTACTTCTCACGTTTCTATATAAAAAGAATCAACATGGCTGGGTGTCAATTTAAGCAAACCAAATTCAAGGCCTCTTGTATTTTGAGCCTCCATGTCCTTATATCTTCTTTTTTTTGAGATTGACATATGTAGTATTTTATTCAAACGTTTCACTTTCTATTACTTTAGCGTGGGTTCATATTGATTGACATCGTTCACTTTATCATTCACACTGAAGATGTACAAACAATCTCCCATGTCCCATATTCAATCTACCATAAAAGCAATTGAAAGGAAAAACTTCTCGAGAAAAAGGAAATGAGATCCTTAAAAAAAAGTACAAATATAAAATGCCAAACATTCTCCTTCCTTCTATGTATGTTATATGTCATTTTCAACGACAAAAGGAAATGAAACTTCATTCTCAAGATACTTAAACTATATGACTAAGTTCATGTTCTCATATGGTTGACCCCTAAACGATTCATACTTCTTTCTCCTATATTTCCTTGATACATGAAAAACGTCAAAAATATAACAACAACTACAAAAAACTTTGTCTGCACCTGAGAGCGGAAATTAAGTAGAAAATTGAATTCTCATCCAGAAGTAGTGACAGGATTCAATTTGTTTTGTTATAAGAAATAAATAAGCTCTTCCTCTTTCAAACTTTTGGTCCTTAAGGTATTTGCAATGGAATGATATAATATAAGTACCTATCTTGATATCATGTACAAGTTACCAATTGAACATACATTATATGAATTTGAAGATTTGTAATGGAGAGAAAATATTCCATTGATCTGTAAACCTATATAAGAATTATTATAGGTACCTCTTGTGGGCTCTAGGTCATATCAGAAATCTCTAAGGAAGTCTCAAAAGAATACGATGATGATATGAAATGGATTTCGTGTATTTTGTGCTTCCTTTTTTGTGTATTAAGAAAGATTACTTTTGCTCCTGAATGGCAAAGTTTACATATATTTACAAAAAGCAACATCTAATTGTGTTTTGAAATTGAGAAGTACCTGTGTGGTCTGTTTCAGATGTACCCTTGGGAAATTCTTAAACACCTATGGCATTGATTTTGGTTTGTTAGGGGTCAAGCCCTCTTACTTGGATAGATGAGGAAGTTCAAGGCTGATCCCAACGACTTCAGCTTCTCTCTCCACCCTTGTTGTAATTTTATGGAGATTCATGAGCCCATGGAGAGAGTAGGCAAGATTGCAGATACCTTTATTTGCAGTCAACAAAGCTACATCAGTGTTGGTGACAGTATACAACTCTGTCTTACCCCACTTAACAATAGTAATTCATTTATCCGAGTTGCTCCTCCTGCGCAAAACAAGTCAAATGAATTCTTTATTGATACTATTAAACACCTTTTCGAAGTCAATCAACAGCAGGCGAAGTTGTGATCGATATTCAGCGCACTGTTTGATGATGATCTGCATGGTGTTGATGTGGCCTACACAAGAAGATCTAGTTCGGCATCCTACTTGATCGGGTTCAAGCTTGTCTTAAAGTTGATCTTCTATTCGCTCCAGTACGATTTTGACTATTACTTTGGATGCAGTAGATAGCACGCAATTTCGTCTACAGTTTTAACACTGTGTAAGGTCTCCTTTCTTTGGGAGCTTGACAATCATTTCCTATTTCCACACCTCAGGCAAACTCTATGTTTCCCAAGTCGTGTATTTTATTTATTCAAAATGACCTACAGTCAAAATTGATTATAATGAACTTGACAGGACAGAATTTGTTCGTTATAACCAATTTTAATTTTTTTTTATTTTAACACCAGTTTACCACACCCAAAAATTTTGTTAATCTTTATAACTGATTTTTACTGTTTTTTGAACTACTTTGAACCAAAATGAACGAATTACTTCAGTACCCACCATGATTCAAGCTTAATTGATCGATCATTTAAATGAACCAAAATGCCCAACTGTTAGGCAATTCCATTATCGCCGCAGCAACATTTAGACTCAATTTATGTAAATTCAGTGGCATATTTACCAAAGGGCAACCTGTGTGGGGCGGCACTCAGTTTTAAGTGCAAAATGTGAAATTCCTTTACAAATTTGATTGATTGATTTAAATTTGACAATTCGATTTCTAGTCATTTGAGGCATTGTGGTTTTAAACGTCAAACGTTCACAACAGATTTGCAAGTGTGTACCAGTGAGAAATGTAAAAAAAAAAATCACTTTCTCCACTAGCGATTGTTCATTTCACGAGGAAGTATGTACCAAGCTTAATCAATTTCATGTTTTGTAGAACATTAAATTATCATACTATAAAGTATATTTCTTATTACTCTATAACGAATCGCCTCTAAATATCAATTGAAATTGGAAACTTATACTTTTGAGACCAATAATAAAAAAACCTTTCGATTTTTGGCACAGCTGCATAAATATTTTTTTCTACTATTATAGATTGCTTAAAAGCATTCCGAGATGATCTAATTAAAAAAAACAAGTATTTCACTGTTTACAGCAGACCCTACGTTGCGTATGTTTCTGACGAACGCAGTGAGAAATTGTAATAAAGAAAGTTCATGTCCTCAAAAACAGACAAATGATGAACGCTCCCGAATCCTTATTTTGGCAGAATCAAATAATTTTGATATCATTTGCATTTTATTCATTTAAAATGTGCATTATTAAAAAAAACAATCGAAGATTCCAATTCATTTTGCGTTAAAAATAGGTTTCTAAAAAGCTACAATTTTGTGCACTAAAAGAGTCATGATTTTTTGTATTTTCGTACTCTAACTTCAGGGGCCCAACTATTTAACTCGATTTTATAAAACGTTCGGATTCGTAAAATCTTTACTCGTTAATTCTAAAGCAAGCGCTTATAAAAAGAAATAGAATAGCGCTAACTGAGGATTCTGTGGCAAAAAGTCGGAAGCACAAACGTTTGATCCTACTTTCATACATTTGACTACTTATTTGAAGCATTGAAAACAACTTTCGAATAGATTCAAAATTAGAATAAAGTTAAATAGTAGGGCCCCAGTTATGTTGAGAGGAAATTTAAATATTCAAAGAACTGTTAAAGCATCAAAATCGCGGAGTGAGCAATAAGTTAACATTTAATTTTATAAAAAATTTCAAAGACAAATAATACAAATTTTCACCTTTTTCTTAAGACTTATTTTAGCGGAAACTCTAACACTAAGAAATAACTCAAGGTTTAAATTTATGGTTTGCGCATAAGGAAGGCATTAATTTTGCTACATATTCAGATATAAAAATTATTTGTAATAATTTGGTCCTAAAAAGATAGAAGGCCAATGTCCATTTCTTATAATATTGACCAAAGAACTCAGCGGAAGATGTTTTACGAATGAAAGTTGTTAATTATTTACGTGACCTTTGCTTCTATTTTACGGATGTAATAAGGGCCTACGTGCTCTAATTCTTTTTTTTAAAAAGATACCGAACTTTTCTAAAAAAATTGGTTTTCAAAAAGTAATACCTAACCATTTTTAGCAATTAAAAAGCAACATTTTCAATATCCAAAAATTATAAAACGTGACATTGGCCCTGGACTTTCTTTAATTTATATTAAAATTGTGTTTGTTATTTTATGTCACATTTTTCATTATGAAATGTTATTTTTTGTTTTTTGTTAATTAATGGGGTGTCAAAACTTATTGGCCCGAGGCGCCACACCTTTGAATGCGCCACTGTGTAAATTTATAAAAAATAAAAATTTTTTTGAATGAAATTATCATACTTGAAAGGTTACATTTTGATCTATTCTTTTTGGACTTAATTATATAAAAAAAAATTATCATCAAAAAAGGGCTTCAAAGTGCGATCGCGGATGCAACGAATTTGGCTCACCCAAGCGCAGATACAGAGGGAGGGCAATGGGTGCAATTCCCCCCCCCCCCCTGAGCAGGAACAAATCAACATTAATTCATTAAAATGTCATCCAAAAATGCTTTTTCGTTCTACGATTATAAATTTTTTCTTGTGGCAGTGAAAAGAAGACTATACGTTTTTATTTTCCTCATTGTTCATTTCACGAAATTATTTGAAAATACTAAAACAAACGATTCATCTCGCCTCTCCCAGATGTGAAGTGGAGAAAAATTCTGATATGCAAAAATAACCTTCAAATCGACCGATTGTAAGGCTTATAACGTCGGTTTTATAACGTCTAATCTTCAAATTTATGGTCTGTAACTAAAAGAAGAAAAATGTCAGGCTACATTCCTATGTAAGATTGTTTTTGAGAATAGTCAAATTATTTCATACTAGAGAGCAGATTGAGTCCCACATCAGTCTGATTTCATTTTTCAAAATGCAAATGTCAATGAAAAATGACACAGTTTCGAAAAAGAATGTTCCAAAAAGTTAATGCCCGAACCCTCCTCTACAAATATTTAAGTGTTTTTTTCTCAGTTAAATGTAAAGCGGAGGGCAGCCGAGGCACTTATCTACATTTAAAAAAAAAGGTTAATTTAATTAGTTTTAAAGATTCTAACTTTGCTTCAAATGCTCAGATGGACAAAATTAAAATATTTGAATAAATTTAAAATGACAAACTGCCTTTTTGTATAAAAATTATTGAGAAATTGGTTCCACAAAATTTCATACTAAAAAGATGCGTATCCATTTGACAGTACTCTCACTAGAAAATTGTCGAGAATAACTTTCGGATGTCTTCCACTCTGGTGGACTAATTTCATGAATGTGACCACTTGCGAGTTTAACACTCTAGATTTTGTCCCCATCTTTTAACTCCCTTATGTAGCTATTTCGAGTGCGGTTCAGTATGCAACTATGTATGTTCGACATCTTTTTTAGCCATAACATACGTTTCTGATGATAATACAGTAGACGTTCGAAATAGTGAAGTAATAAAAACCAGGCCTGAGTGTTCAGTGTTCATTCTTTCGAGATTGTTCACTTTTCAAGTGGAAAATTTTAAAGGTGTTCTAAAGATTAATTTTATCCAAAATGCAAATTTTGTTCGATGTGAATGGTTTTATATTTATAAGTTAAGAAAAACCCAAACAATTCCCCAGTGTTCTCAAGTAATGTTAAATACTTGCGAGTTATTTTTATCAAAAATACATTTTTTTTTAAATATTTCGTGTGGTTACTATTGTGGATAGTTAACTATTTTGTCTACTGTACTGGTTTTTTCAGGGAATATTCTACAAATGCATTTCAGACTCAGATAACGGCCTTTAACTTGTCCTTGGCCACAGAATCTTATCCCAGCAATGGCTGAAACTTTTGCTCGAACTCGAACGTGCTATTATTCTTTCCGAAATTTAAGGTGGTGCTACGAAGATCTAGCGGGTATTCAAAAACGCTGTTAAGTCACCCTGGTTAATACCACAAACTGCATAACTTCATTTCACGAAGTTCCAAAGAACCCGCTGCTCGAGGCACTGAGATATAAAAGAGGTAATTGCGTTCTTCAAATTTTGAGTAGTATGAAAAAATCTCCAATTGTCTGTAGATCTTATCAAGATTATGGAAACTCGGGACACAATTTCGCATTAGTGTGACCAAAAATTATTATATAATAATTTTATATTCCTTAAGAAAAAAGTAGTACCTCGTGGCATAATGGTTAGTGCGTAGGACTGTCATGCCAAAGGTCTGGGTTCGATTCCCGGCGGCTGCCACCTAAAATCAGAAATGTTTTTCCTGAGGTACTGCCTCTTGCGAGGAATTGACAAATCCTCCAAGAGTATACTTGTCATGGAATAAGTGCTTCTCATCAAGCCGTTCGGACTCGGCAAAAAATTGTAGGTCCCCTCCATTCCTGCAACAACACGCACACAGGAATGGTTGATAGTTGTTAGTCACTAGGCCCTAGTTCTCCATGAGCTGTTGCGCCACTTAATATATTTATATTTTCTTAAGAAAAAAGTAAAAAAAATTGTTACATATTTATAAATTGATTTCGAAAATCGTCTAGCGGAATCGCCCTGTAGTAAAATAAGGTGATTTTTTGAAGTTCAATTTTAGATTTCAAGAATTAGTATTAGCGAAACCTGAGATGTCGTCTTCTAAAACTCCAAACGTTGTTATTTAATTGATATCTGGGGCCTATAACACAAAACATAAAGTGCTTATTGAGCAAGTGAAATTCAACAACTTTTTAAATTTTGTAATTATAAGACAGAACAAGTCTAGGAGAACTTAAACAATTGTTTTGACTTCCTTCAACAAGTGGGAATTTTCATAAATCTACCGTTTCTGTAACTGAAAACAACAAGAGTTCAAAGGATAGAGAATAAACTTGTTGAATAGTTTATAAATTTCAACTGACGAATGCGGACTTGTCAAAGTCAACAAGTAAGAAATAAACGCTTGCAGTAGTGTTTATCAAGTGATGGAATGGGGAAGATTGTTAAGAATTTATTAAGTGGTAAGGAATTTGGCTTATTAAGTGTTTAAGTTTTCATTCTGAATCAAACGATGATTGTGAGAATCAAAAATAGACAAATATATTTTATGAAAAAAATTGATACTTTGAAATAAAGCCACGTGTGTTATCAATGTGCGCTGTACAAAATGTTCATTATGTTACTGAAATTCTTTCCTACACATAACGTTTGTCCACTTATAAAAGAAAAGCGCTGATTTAAAATAAAATATTTTTTTTTCGGAGACTACGACTCATCGTTTAAGAATTACTTGTTAAACTAGTTCAACAAGTCGAATTTTTTTCAGTTGACAATTGTTACGCTTTTTATTGAGTTACATTAATGATTTTCACTTGTTGAACAAACATAGTTGAACAAGTAATTCTTGACTACTTGACTTGTTGTTCTGTGTTAAAGGCCCCTAGGATTTCCAAATATCAAAAATGTATGGGTAAATGTTTATATCGGGACTTGTACCTCTGAAATCAGAGAAATCCAATCTATGAACTCTCAAACTAGAGAAGAAATATTAAAGGAATAATTCAATTCCAAGGTTTTTAACTTCTTTCAAGTTCCTAATTTATTTTATATCAAAATATTTATTATATCAAGTATCTCTAAGGAATGTATTCTCGTGTTTCTAGGTAAATTAACATTACGCCTATGGTAGTTTTATGAAAGAGGTATGAATTGCGGAAATTGTTGAACTTGATATTATAATATCAACCCACATAATTTTATGTGATGTACGATACAGCGGCTGGCATCAATAAATGCCTTTTCCCTGAATTTGTTTTGAGACATTTTTGATCGATAGAAGTTTGCATTTTTAGCTTGAAGGCACATTTAGATTTTTTTTGATAAATTTAATTTGATTGTCAATTGATTTTTAATTAATTTTAAACAAAATAATAAAATGTCTGACTTTAAAAATTGAAATATTATTATCCAAAAATAAAAGCCTTTAAAAGAACTGGAAATTACCTCGGTAAAGCAGCAATATGAGAAGCTCATATCCAATCCCTAGAATTACTTACACAAGTTTTTTTATCAATTTTAAAGTTTTTATTGAATTATTCTACTGAAACAGACAAATCCAAGAAAATAGTTTCAGAAAATTCATATGAATTTATATTCTCTTAACTTAGCAAAAGTTTGAAAATTATGTACGTATCTAAAAGCTTATCATATAGAGCCAATAAATTTATAATTCACAGACGGTGAATTTCGTATTCTTTCCGCAAAAAAATCAGAAAAAGAGCTGAAAGCAAATTATTTTCGTCAGAAACTCATCCTACTCAGCTACTTAGCTAACTTTTCTTCTCGTCCAATTAAGACAAATAAGAGCAAATCTTTAAGACATGGAAATTTTCTCCTATAACATTTTATCTGTAGGAAACACATCCTTCACGTTTCACGCTCGCGTGCCGATGGATGCTAATGCACGCGCCGCCGTTCCCTTGTCGCCTGAGGATGGGTAATTTAAGTTCTCATCTTTCTTCAATTTTCCCCGATTTCAATCAAAGCAAAACTATTTCTATGCGTTTCACGATGCGCAAACATAATTCTGAAAGGAGTTTTCCCTGAGGTCTTTTTTTTTATCTGCTTCTACCCGTTGAACTTTAAGACGCATATTCGAAGCTTTCGTCTCCATCTCCAGGCGATACCTTCTTTTCCACCACGCTGCGGGCCGTGGTGTGGCATCCATGGTTGTATATTTGTATAAAAATGATTTCTTATAAATACTCTTCCACTGTAGTGCACACGAATTAACTGAACTATTTCACCTGACTTGGCATGAAGCTCGGAAGGAACTACTCCACAGGGAAAAAAGGTGACACCATTATGTGACTTTATTAGACAGGAAAATTATGCTGCACGGTGTGTAATTTGAAGATAAAATTAGGTTTCGTAGTTCAAGGTATTTTGTTGGCATTTTAATACATTATAGTTTGTCATTGTGATTGTCAGCAATTCAGGATTCACAATCACCTCATAGGTATCACATAGGTATAACATATTGGGATTGTATATGTAATGTATTTACGAGCATGTTAAAGGATAATAAGGAGTGTGACCTAATTTTTAACTGGAATTTTCCAGTTCAGCAATTGGATATCGGTTTGACAAAATTTATGACAAGCAATTAAAATGCAACACCAAAGGAGAAATAGTCGAGGTTAGGTTGTGACTTGTAATGTGACTTGTGAGTATGCCAGTTCATAAGCCATATCAACTTACCGGATGAGCACAATGGTGAAGTACGCAAGGAGTAGCTATAGCTTGTACAAATAACTTCGTCAAAGTTTTTCTAAACTAATTATCAATAAGTTAATTTATCTTAGAGTAATTTAAAAAGTTGGGTGTAACTTTCCACCAAGGATTCGTTAAAAATTTTGTCCATGATTAAATAACAATAATTCACTAACAAATTGTGGTACACGAAAAAATTAATTTGTTGAACTTTTGATAACTTTTGAACCTAAACCAGGAAAATTGAAACTTCGAAACTTAAGAAGTTTATATCTTGCATAAATAGATACATGAAAACACTAACTGAAACTCAAGTCTGGCATTGTTAATTCTCAGCTTTTGGCGTTGGTGGGTGGTTAAGAACCGTGATTTTTTCGATTTTTGTGTGAGGGGTATCGTATAATCACTTCAATTCATATATTAAATTATAGGAAATGACCTTCCGTCTATACCAAAAAACTACTACCCAGACGTTTCCCATTCAGTTTTTCAACCGCTAGAAGCCCATAGAAGTGGGCTAAGAACTACCTTTTTATGTTAAACCAAATATGCGATAAACCAAAAAATCAGGAAAAAGTCTCCTGACTACAAATACCTAGGTACCCGATATCTAACTTTCAACTTTCCCCGTACCAGGCCCAAAACTGCTGGAAAACCCCATTTTTATTCCAGCGGTATAAACAAAAATGTGTTACATAAAAATATTAGGAAAAATCCCCTGACTAAAAATATATCGGTCCCAGAATTTTGTTACTCAGCTTTCACCCTGCCAGAGACGCCCCCAAAAGTGGTGGAGAGTCCCCTTTTTGATGCCAGAAGTGTAACCAAAACTGTAGTTCACCAAAAAATCAGGAAAAATTCTGTGACTAAAGACATGTCAGTTTCAGACTTGGACCTCCCATTTTGATGCCTGAAGTATAAAATCGTCCGATACACAGAAAAATCAGTCTCAGACACCTCCAATGTTATCAGAAACCATATTTGATGCCAGAAGATTGACTTCTGACATTAAAAAGGGCGTTTTCCAACACTTTGGGAGTCTGAGACTAACTAACATAGTTTTAATCGAGGGACTTTTTCTGATTTTTTGGTGTACCACACTTTTGTTATGAAATAAATAAATAAATAAATTAACTGGCGCGACAGCTCATGAAGAAGCAGGGCCTAGTGACTAACAACTCTCAACTATTCCTGTGTGCGTGTTGTTGGCAGAAATGGAGGGGACCTCTGCAATTTTTTTCCGACTCCGAACAGCTAGATGAGAAGCACTTATTCATGAAAAGTATACTCTTGAAGGATTTGTCAGTTCCTCGCAAGAGGCAGCACCTCGGAAAAAAATATTTCTGTTTTTAGGTGGCAATGGCCGGGAATCTAACTCAGAACTTTGGCATGACAGTCCTACGCACTATATTTTTTTTTTTTTTTTATTAATTTTTATTTTCCATTTTCTTAAAACTATCTTAAAGCTAGACAAAAATTCATAAAAACTAGCCTACTTATTATTATTTTACAACTAACTTACTGGCCCCAGATGGGCGCTCTAAGTTAAACTATAATAACTTAATGCTAATGCCTTTCGGCCTTAGAACTATCTTAATACTAAATCCAGGTCGGTTTTATTTTTTACCGAGAAGAATTTACAAAAAACTCGGTATCTCTGTCTATATTTTTTTTGGTTTTATATAAAACTTACAAACTACATAAAACTAAATTAAAGCTAATTAAAACTAATTAAAACTACTTAAAACTACTTACAACTAATTATAAACTAATTACAACCTACTTATAAGCTACTTACAAACTAGAACAGCCACAGCAAGCATTTTCCGGTTTTTATAATTTTTTTGTATTTTTTTTGATTTTATATTTTTTTTTTTTTTGTGCCACCCTGACAGTCCCTACTTAAAACTAACTACGTAAATCTATGTAAGTCGGCCATGACAGAAAAAGAAAATAGCAAGTTCAACTTTTAAATTTCTGAAGGAACTTTATGTTCATTTTTCAGCCACCAGAACTGGTTCTCCTGCTTTAACCTTCCTCTTCGGTCCCGTTCGGACACAGTCCTACTGACCGAAGGTGCTCAGCTCCGTCTTGTTCGAGGACGTCCTGATTGTAAAAGAGCCGCCGCCGATCTACAGTTCTACGGCCGACGTGGTAAATTAGCGGAACCGCCGCTCTATCCTGGATCAGCCCTCGACTGTCTAGATAGAGGAATGCATCGGGCGGAATAAAGCCGCTTAGACGCACACTCTCGTAGTATTCGTTGTTGGGGTAGTAAGCCCCGAAAATTAAGCTGTTAGACGAGGACATCGCTATTGCAATGTGACCTCGAATAAGCTTCAGCAAGAAATTATCTATCCTGTTTATGTTGGCCCCGTTGTATAGAGCCAGGTTGGAATAGTAGTGTTTGTACTCCGACTCTGGTGTTCTGTGCAATCCAAGGCAGCGTCGAAGAGACTGCCTCTCAAACACCTGAACGCAACGTTGAATCAAACCGGGCAATCATCGGCCGGATAAGGGCCATGTAGCAAATCACCTTCACCCTGCTGTCAAGCCACCTGCTATAAAACAACCGTATCGTCAGGGCGAAAGCTCCCCTAGCCCTGGCCAGAGCAGCATTTATATGTCTGTGAAATACAAATACTGATCCATCCAGATGCCAAGGTACTTTACTACACTTTTACTCGCCAGTGGATGTCCATTTGGCCCTACGATCACCAGCTTGAGCCAGTTCATTCTCATATCCCTTGTGGCTCTAAGCAACGGAGTCCTAAACAAGATAGTTTCTGATTTCTGAAAGTTGATTTTCAACTTCCAGTCATCGCAATATCGCTGAATCTTTTCGAAGTCACGCTGCAAGAGAATCCTGATGACCTCGACTTTTGGAGCTATTCTGTATGCAATTAGATCGTCGCGGCATACGCAATTGCCTGAGTTAGACTACTTATCAGATCGCTGGAGTAAGTACTGAATAGAATCGGCGAGTTGACCACTCCCTGCTGAAGACCATTTTTAATATTAAAGGTTTTGGCAGAAGTTACATTGCCACTTTTGACAACAAACTTTCTGCCATTGAGCATATCATAAAGCATATATAATAGTGGTTTACTAATGCCAAGTCTGGTCAGCTTTAGATAAAGACCCTCTAACCATACGGTGTCGAAGGCCTTCTCCAAATCAACCAGACAGGCACCCGTACACTGCTTCTTAGATTTGTTCCATTGGACATCAGAAACGAGTTTCGACGCGGCATGAATAGTGTCATGTCCCGCCTTAAAACCGAACTGATTGTCCGGTATGATATTATTGTCCTCTGCCCACTTAGACAGAGCTCTATTGATAACTTTTTCGAATACCTTGCTGATACTCGGAAGAAGACTTATCGACCGGAGATTCGCCGGATTGGAGTTGTCCTTTCCCTTTTTCGGGAGAGGATGCACCACAGCTGTCTTCCACCGCACTGGATAATACGAATTATTCAGAGTGTTGTTAAACAGAGTGGTATAAATGTCTACTGCTTCTTGAGGTAAATGTCGAAGTACAACGTTTTCGATTTCATGAATCGAAGATGAGCTGGATCTCCACCTTCGTAATTAGTCCTACGCACTAACCATCATGCCACGAGGTACTACAACTTTTGGTTATACTTCTGGCATCAAAAAAGTTTTTTTATCACTTTGAGGGGCGCCTGGCAGGGTGAAAGGTGAGAGATAATAGTCTGGGACTGATATATTTGTAATCAGAATCAGAAGATTTTTCCTGATTTGTTTGGATTATCGCACATTTGGTTATTGAGCCCACATTGAAGGGCTTCTGGCAGGAGCAAAACTGAAAGGAAAACATCTAGGAAGTAATTATTTGAGACCTGGGGGCTGTTTCATAAAACTACAAGACTAATAATTAATTGTGAACTATAATTCGAGAACGACCTTAAGATTTCTTATCTCATTACGGCTTCTGAAAAACAGGATACCAGCCGAGAGCCTTATTCCAAACATTTACAAAATCGCTGCTTGGATATGATTTCTTGGTTGCTAAGGTTAGAAAATGCAGTTTTTGGGTTACAGTTTCGACTAAGTAGACCTTAAAAAACGTTTATCAATTCAATATAAAATGAATGCTTAGACTCTCTTCTATACTTTACTGATAGTCAGACAGACTTTTAAAGGTTTTTTGCTTCGAGTCCGATTGCCTCCTAGACTATAATTCACAAATAATTAATAGTCTTGTAGTTTTATGAAATAGGCCCCAGAAGGTCACTTACTATATTAAATATATGATTTGAAGTGGTTAAACCCCTCACGCGAAAATAGCAAAAAAATCACGCTTTTTAACCACCCACCACAGCCAAACGCTGAGAATTTACCTTGTCAGACTTTTGTAAATATGTCAAATACTCATATTTTGGTTTTTGTGCATCCACTTCCAAAATTTGCTCTGGTCTTTTAGACTTTTAACTTCAGTATTTTTGTGTAATTGTTAATGATAGCTATTGTTACATAATGCCCACCACTTAAAGTTCAGTTGATGACTTCGATATCATAAATATTTCCACAAATACTCTTAGCTATTCTAAAATCAGTTTTTTTGTTTTGTATGACTTTGTACTCGTATAAACATTTTTTAGTGGCTGCTACAGTCACAATTGATGGTTGCGTTCGGCTGGTAAAGCGATATGTTGAGTTGTTTTTGCAAAAGCTATTTCTATACAAGGGATTACAAAAACACACATAAATCTGAATCGCTAAATATACGTAGCCTAATGCGCCAACTGTTTCAGTTGGCAAGCCAATTTAATTACCAGTGATACCAAATAAAGCTAATAGGAAATTTCAGATTTTCTCGAAACATTTACTCCAAACGGTCACTGAGTCGCTCTCACTGAGTCTCAGGCCTTCTGACAAGCAATAACGACAAACAAAACTATGTATAAATTCTATTTCCGGACTTTTACTGATAAATGCTTCATCTCAAAGAAATCGAATAGACTCAGACGTTAAATAATAGAGAGTGTGGTGCTGAAGACACAAGTAAGCTGCCCTCCATTGGCTGTGCCGTCAAAACCATTTAAAATATAATAATTTTAAGAAATTTTCCGAAAGTGAAGTGAAGGGGGAGGTCTGAGAATTAAAAATTCGTGTGATTTATGACTGCTGCAATTGGGCTCTTTTTGTCAGGGCCATGTCTAGGGGTGGTACAATGAGGCAAATGCCCCAGGCGCTTTGATGTAAACGGCGCCGCTCCGTGCCGATTCGCGAATGGCTCTCCACGTTCCATGAAATCGATATCTGACACTAGTTGGGCTTACGTAGAAAAACTTTATTAATTAGTAACCAAAACACCTAGGTATTCTAACTTACAAGAAAATCACTTTTATCCAACATTTCAACTGGTTAAATCGCCGCCGGTCATTCGTACGTATGTAACCTATACTGAAATGTTTATAAGTACTGATTTAAGAGTCGTTATAAGAACGGTGGAAGTAACACGATTTAATATTTGATTTTTTATTAATTCTGTATCAAATATTTGTGTAGCGAAAAGGGCGACTTCTTTAAGCTTACCCCAGGGGTTCTTAGCGCTAGAAACGGCCCTGTTTTTTTTACTACCTACTTGTGGAATATTCGCAAGAAAGTATGCCATCCGATAAAGGAGAATAAGCAAAAATGTATAGGATTTCGGCAGTTAAATAATTGTTGCTCTTGAATTTACAAAAATTGACTGCCAACAAACAGCTTTAAAACAAAATGAAGCTACACAGTACTCTGTTGGGTCAACTGAATTTGCTATAGAAACATCGATGCTATTGAAATTTTGGGAATCTGGTTTTAATAAGTTTAAAAAAATAGCCTTCTAGAATTCTACAAGGTGTCGACATCAATACTGACTAAATAATATAAACTAGTTTTTATTTCCGGATATTATGAGTTATCCTTTAAGCCTGGTACGCAGATCGAGCTAAAATTCCGCTCCCACTTTTCACTCCAAACACCTGCAAAAATCCTAGCTAAAGTTTGACATACAATTGTTGTAGAGAATACTTCACAAGAAACAGCTGTTCTCTGAAAAAAATTTCAAAGAATTTAATTTTTTGTTTCAAGTCAATATAATCAACTAAAATAGATTTTTCTCTTTGGCATTGATAAATCATTTGCCCTTAATTTTCATTTTCACAAAATGAAGCTCACGTTAATCTCACAAATATAAGAACCTGCCACAATTTAGCTCGAGAATTAATGTGTCGCACAATTATTTCACGCGCTAAATTCCGACAGATAGGTCCCGTACAGTAAAAAAACAAAAATTTGACTTTTTAGCTAGAGCTGCGTACCTCTCGGCCAAAAAAGCCTTGGCTGAATTTTAACTTGGCTTAAATTTAGAGAGAATTTTGTATGGGAGCGAAATTTAAGCTTGATCTGCGTACTAGGCTTTAAGCGCAAATTTTTCGAATCAAGCTTAGTTTACTCTGCGCAAAGAAAAATCCATGATGCAAATATTTTTGCATGTCAAAAATTAATGAAATGATATAAAATATAATTTTCGGTGTGATTAGTTTACAGTTTCATGCAAAAAAAAAAAAAAAACATAGCTGTCATGCAAAACAATGTAAGGGCACCTCAAGGCATTAATTGCATGTATATTGTTTTTCATTCCAAAAATAATTTTCTTCCATTTTAAGGCCTAAGTATAGTAAAGTAATTAAGGGTAAATTAATGACTCAATGTATTGTTTAGTTCTGGGTTCGATTCCCAGCCGCTGCCACCTATAAACAGAAATGTTTTTCCCGAGGTACTGCTTCTTGCGAGGAACTGACAAATCCTCGAAGACTATACTTGTCTTGAATAAGTGCTTCTCATTAAGCCGTTCGGACTCGGTAAAAAATTGTAGGTCCCTTATCCATTCCTGCCAACAACACACAGACGCACACATTAATAGTTGAGAGATGTAAGTCACTAGGCTCTGGTTCTCTATGAGCTGTTGTTACTTATTTATATTTGTATGGTTTAGGCTAAGGCAAACATTTTTTGCTTAGAATTTTATACAATTTGGTTAACAGTAGGTAAAGGGTTTTTCAAAAGGGACGCTACAAAAGTAGAGCGACAAGGACAGCAATTGACGCCATATTTCTTACCGCTCCTTTGACATTTCTCTTCAGTAAGGTTTGCCATTTCATGATGGAAAGATATACGAGCCAACAACGAGTCGAAATTATTAAAATTTATTACCGAAATTCGGAGTCAGTGACCTCAACGTTAAGAGCGCTACGACCAATTTATGGTCATCATAATCGTCCTAGCAGATCAAGAATTGAGCGTCTAGTGGAAAATTTTGAATCCACATGCACAGTACAAAATGTTCCCGTGCTAGTGAGACAAAGAAGTGCCCGTAGTGTCGAGCATATTACTGCCGCTGAGGCTTCAGTTGCAGAAAGCCCAAATATGTCTCTCACACGTCGATCTCAAGCGTTGGGCATCTCTGTGACGTCGCTTGACCACCAGAAGCACCGTATGTTCGAATTGGGCTGAGCAACAACTTGAAAATGATTCGGATTTTCATCGAAAAATCATCTTCAGCGATGAGGACCATTTGTGGCTGAATGGCTTCGTCAATAAACAAAATAAGCGGTTTTGGTCAGGCAGAAATCCACACGTACTCCATGAGTCATCATTGCATCCCGAAAAAATTACGGTTTGGTGTGGCTTATGGGCCGGCGGCGTCATTGGGCCGTACTTCTTCCGTGATGATCAAGACCGGCACGTTACTGTGAATGGGGATCGCTACCGTTCAATGAAAACCGAATATTTTTGGCCCCAATTGGAGGATATGGACTTGGAGGACATGTGGTTCCAACAGGACGGCGCCACAAGCCACACAGCGAATGTCACAATCAATTTATTGGAAACCAAGTTTGGAGAACGTGTTATCTCACGAAATGGTCTAGTAGCTTGGCTGCCTCTGTCGTGCGATTTGACGCCGTTAGACTATTTCCTGTGGGGCTACGTCAATTCTATGGTCTATTGCAATAAGCCAGCGACGATTGATGAACTTCGTACGAATATCGAACGTGAAATTGCAGCAGTATCGGCCGATTTATGCTTGAAAACCGTCGAAAATTGGGTTCAGCGTCTGGACTTCTGCAAGCGTGCCCGTGGTGGCCATGCAAAGGAAATCGAGTTCCATACATAATGGCATCGAACGTACTTTCACAGGAATAAAGAATTTCATTGATATCCAAAACCGTTTTTGTTTTATTTAACAAAACTTTTGTAGCGCTCTTTTTGAAAAACCCAATACATACGGTTTGGTTGGATTGAGCCCCTAGTTATGCACAGATTTTTATAAAATGTTGGTATAAACTTTTGGAAAAAAAAACATAGTTCTACTTGAAACAACTTTTGGATTTTTGAATTTTCTAAAAGAAGGGCCAGTAGAGTTTTTTTCAAAATTCAAAAACTCCAAAATCTTTTTTTAAAGCTAGTGTTTAGGCTTATTTAGTTGTAAGGACACCATAATTTCTCACAGGTTTATATTGTTATATTGAAAATACAAAATTCGCTGAATTTTAACTCCCATATAAGATTGTTATTTTTGATTTTAGAATTTTCTCATTATTGGCTAAAAAGATTAATTTGAATCCATTTTAAATTTATAAAAGATAAATTTTAAATAGTTCCAATAATATTACATGTCAAATTTTTAAAAACATTACTTTTTTGGTTATAATTTTCGTTCGAAAATTCAAAATTGAATTTGTGTCATAAGCAAATAAGGCATATTCCAGTCAGAAATCTTAAAATTATTGCTTTCATTCCTTTTAACTTGGAAGCTTCAAGAAATATAAATAGCTCCATAATTATGTAATATCTGGCCCATCAGCTGCTACATTAGCATCCATATGGTGAACACAAATATGAGATTTTTTTTCTTATTATTTCTTTTTAGTTTTTGTTTATGGTTATTTAATTTATCACTTTCTTATTAGTCACGCATATTAAATAATTGTTTTTTTTTATTACTTAGCAAAAATTCATAACGATTAAGAAATTCAAATAAAAAATAAGTATGTATGCTGAAAATACTTTTTGATCATAAATAAACAAATGAAAATAGATCGTTTTTTTATTATAGCGTCGGAAACATAAATAAATATGAACAACTATACATATCTACACATTGGTATGTACATACATAATATCAAGAAGAAACATATTGGAGAAAAATAAATTCAATAGTAATGTTAAGGTTAATATAAAAATACACTGCTGGAGAGAATTTAAAGAACATTAATGTAAGATATTTTTATTTTTTTTTATTACATATAACAGAGGCAACTCGTTGGGCTTACGTAGAAACAACTAAATCAAATTAAAATAAAATGATTCTTGAGTTCTTGGACTACTGATGGACTTTAGATTTGGACTACAAGAACAAGTCCTGTTAGTCTACTCTAATTAATGGAGCAATTTTACTACTGATCAAATGGGAAAGATTAGTAACAGGGTGGAATTTTGCAGGTCGTTCTGAGTTGGCGACCTCCTATTCTTTGCAGGGGTGGTGCAACGCCCACTTTTCTTAAATCTTGGTTAATTAAAAAACGGTTGCACGGATATGGATGAAATTTTTATAATTTGTTTTAATGCCTAGAGAATTTTTTTTTTAATGTTAGAGTAAAATCCGCCTACTGCCACACCCACTTTTCTTATTCATTTGTTTCTCGGAAACGGCTTTAACGATATCCAGGAAATAATCACTCTGGTATTCTACTGAGCAGAGAGCAGTAGCGATTGCTCTCAGCGTAATGAGAGATGGAGTACCCAGTCACAGGCAAAAAACATACACAAAATTTATCATTCTTCATACATTTCTATTTTCTATTTCAACTTTTTACTGTTCTGCTGTCGAGAAAAGAAACAAAACGAAAACTCAAGTGATTAGAAAGAACACTAAATACCATAAAAACAATTTATTGTCTCTGCTCTTGAAGCTTCAATAGCCAGTAGCGATCAGGGGAGCAACGCTTAGATGAGCAGCGATCAGAAGAAAAGCGATCAGATGAGCAGTGGGTAACCATAAGTTCTCCAGCTTTTTAATCTGCTCAATGCTATATTTATGGTGAATATGTTGGTTTTTTAGAGGTTTCTTAATAAATCGATATCGTAGCCATCTTTTAATGAAATTTGACACTTCATGGCTTGATAGATGGAAGACAAACTATATTTGACTGAAAAAGAGTAATTCGATCCAAATGCTAACCAATTGCACTAAAATTTGCCGGAGCAGTGGAAAAATGTCAGAATTTCTGATTTTTTAGAGGTTTTTTAATCCATCGACATCGTAGCCATCCTTCAATAGAATTTGATAGTTGATGGCTTGACAAATGGAAAATAAACTACATTTTAGGGAAAAATAATATTTTGTTCTAAATACTACCCTAAGGCCTTAAAATAACCTTTTTCCGGTCCATCAAATTTATTCTGAAAAAATTCGTTTTTTTCAGAGCACAAATTTTGACTTGTTAGAGGTTTTTTAATCCATCGATATTGCAGCCATTTTTCAATGGAATTTGACAGGTTGATGGCTTCACAGGTGGGCGGTAAACTAAGCTTATTTTGTTCCAAAATGTCACTTAAGGCCCCAAAAATGCTTCGTTCCGGTACATCCAATTATTTCTAAGAAATTATAAAATAGAAAAATATTTTTTTATACCACATACGTTTGCAACGAAAGTAACGAGAGCAACGAGTAACGGTATTTCAGTAACGAGTTCTCAATCTTAAAGTAACGTAAACATGTGGGTACTGATTCTGTGGTTACTTTTGCAGCCCTATCAGGTGAAAGCAATTGAAACCTTTAAATTTAATATTCCTGCTTTTTTATTAATCAAACAGCAAATTCTTCCATAAAGGAACTCAACCAAAAAAGCAAAGCTGGAAAAAGATTTCAAATCAGGAAAATCTAAAGCGTACTTAGATTTTTCGACGTTAACTGCTATTTTAAGAGTGATCATATCACTGCTTTTTAAAGCTGCTCATTTTGTAAACTGCTCTCTACAATTGCTGCTCATTGAAAATCGCTATTTAGCATATCCCTTGTTCTAATGGACGAGCAAAAATTAGAAAACTAGTTGAGAAAAATCTACACACTACCACCCCCACTTTGTTTATGCCTTGATTTCTCGAAAACTGATTTCGATAAAATTTTGAGAGTTTGTTCATTCTAGCGATATAAAAATTTAGGAAGCACTTTTGGTTTGGTGTAGCCCACTGGGTGTCATGCTTCTATTTCATGTGCGTACTTATATAAGTTTATGTAAATTTCATTTTAATCGTAAGAGCCGTTTTTGAGAAGCAAGGAAAATGGGAATAGCAGAGGTGGATTTCACTGAAAAATTTTTAAAAATACTGATCCAATTAATTAAAGCTGTTCTTAAGAAATGAATATTTTGAAAAATTGAGCGTGGCAGTGGGTGGATTTAAGGAATTTAAAAAAAAAGTTCTCGTTCATGATAATAAACTCTGAACATTTCTCGCAATTCGTAGGAGGTATTTCCTAGAAACAAAGAAATTAAAAAAAGTGGGCGTGGCAGTGGGCGTATGTTTCTGAAACCAGAAATATATGAACAAGAGACATAAAAATAAAAACAAGAGCATGTCAGTGGGTGGATTTAACTCTTACAATTTTTTTTTTAATTTTTTCGGAGTCCATTATAACAAATTACGAAAATTTCATTCATATCGGTGCAGCTGTTTCTTAATAAACCATGATTGAAGAAAAGTATGCGTGGCACCACATATTTTGCATTTGAAAACAAGCATTTTGATTTATATTTGGGGTTAGGTTTATTATTTCTCGAGGTAATTTTTTTCAAATAAATTTTTGTAGTCATTCATTCATTTTTGAATCTTTTAAAATACCTTCATTTATTTTCGCGAAATCATTATTTAGTTGTTAGCCTACGTCGTTAACTAATTCCAACAAATTTTAGCTCAAGGTTTTTTTCTGCAACAATCTATGTAAGTATTCTTATTTCCTTCTAACAAATCCTCATTTCAAATTTGAAATTTATTAATAGTTTAAGACGAAGGCTAACAACTAATTCATTATTTCTCAAAAATTAATGAAGTAATTTGAAAAATTCAAAAAGAATTTCAAAGAGAAACGTTCAAACTTTTAGAATGACTACAAAAATGTATTTAAAAAAAAATATTTCCAGAAATAATATAACCCCAAATAATATGTATCGGAAACCCATTTTGTTCAGAAGTTAAGATTAAAATATATCAAAAACGTAACGTGGTATAGCAATTCAAATTCATCAAATCAAAAACCATTAGGAAAATATATTTTTGTTCATTTTAAAGACTAAAATTCAAATTTTGTCAACAAAGTAAACAATTAGTGTTTTCGAGTCGATTTTCGGAAACAGTAAAAATTCGTCAATTCTTAACTAGGGCTTGAGTCTAAATGGATTTTCAGAGAAAAAACCTTTGGAAATTGTGTGTGCTTTTAGTTGTAGTTTTATGAAATTTACAAATAATTTATAGTTTTCGAACTATATCTAAGTGAAAAATTCCCAAAAAAAAAATGCACTTATGTTTATTTTTTGCTTTTTTTCCTTGTTGCGTCACGAAAATTTAGTCACAAGTCTCAGATTCGGATTCAGTACCTCCGAGATCATAAAGCAGGAAAAAATATAAAAACTACACCACAATTTGATGAAGCAGGGCTGTTTACCTCCGCCACTTTACCTCTGCCATTTTACCACCGTCAGTTTACCACCGCCAGCTTACCTCCGTCGGTTTACCACCGCCAGTTTACCTCTGGACAGTTTACCACCGCCACTTTACCTCCGCCGGTTTACCTTCAGAGTAGGTTTGGAAGTTTATAATTTTAAAACTACCTTCCGACAGCTATCAGCTGTTAATTCATAAATTGTTTTTCAAAATTGTATTGCTTTTTGTTTTTAATGGAAAACCCCATTAGTGAACGCAATGGGCCAATCTGGAATCTGCTGCTTTCGAATTCATTCGCATGCACAATCGTGATCTTCCCTGGAAAGCTTATAAAAATGATACAGAAAGCTTAAATTTTGATTTAGGAAACAATTCTATATTCTTTTTCACAAAACAACAGCTCTAGAAAAAACTTTTACTTTTGTAATTTTGCAAAAAGTGGCGAATGTACTCGTAGTTAGGGTTTAACCCTGAACGATCCCTAAATTCTTTCAAACAGCTTCAGACCGCCAGATTTAGTATGGGCCAATATAGAATTTCACTTGTGGAACGCGCTTCCACTAAATGTGGTGGTTTAAAATTGTTTGAAACTCTTTGTGGAACACACCTATGTATTCTATCTCACTTCGACTTTAAAAGAAAAAATGGAACACAATGTGCATTTTTAAAGGGGCAGTCAAAATAAATCTTTTTTGAATCTATTTGTGCGACGAAAATACCAAATGATGGATTTATTAAATGTGATCAGAGATAAACCTTTGTTGGAAATGTTTCACCATTAGACCCAGAGTGAATAACACGCGTGTTTTTTTTACTAGCCCAGATGAATTGGAATCGGGAATTAGAGACGCCATCACAGAAAAAAAAATTGAGTTTCCAAATCGGAAAACAAAAATTTGATAGTTTTGGAAAAAAACTTTTTTTTTTTTATTTTTTAAAACTGGCACTTAACAGATCACAAACATGCATTAATCGCTAGGATGCTTAGTTTAGCCACAAATCAAGTTTTAAGGTGTCTCTAGGACGTTTAGTTTAGCCGCAAATAGCGTTTTAAAATAAAAGTCGATATTTCATATAATGATGCGATGCTTCAATTAAAAGGTGGAACTTACTGATTTTGCATAATTACAATTTTTTTCCCACTAGAGCAGTTGTAAGCTTTCTGCGTCATTTTTATAAGTTTTCCAGTGTTGTTCTTTTTCACTTTTTGGGCTAATGTTGTTCGGGCTTTAGTTAAGCCGCACCGATAAATTGTACTTTCAGCCCAGTTTACAGTTCCCATGTGAAAAAAAATCGAAATTTTCTAAACAATTTTCCACCTCTTCTTTGCACCAAATTGTACTAAATTCAAGGCAATAAATGTTTGCCTTGGCCTAAACCACCCATTGAGTCATTAATTAACTCCAAATTAATAAACCATTAGGTTTTAAAATGGAAAATAAATATTTTTGGAGGCAAAAACCAAGACAAACTCGTATAATGCCTTGAGGTGAATATATATTTTTTTGGAAGTGTAAGCCGACCATCCAAAAAAAATATTGTATTCACCACCCTTTTTTCGCATGCCAAACAATTGCCGGTCCATTGTTTTGCATGACATTTCATTGCAACAATGTCTTTTTTTGCATGAAACTGTAAACCAATGATGCAAACAAGGAATTAAGCATTTCACCTCAATTATTTTTGACATGCGAGAATATTTGCTTAGATTTTTTTTGGGCACGGGAACTGTAAACTAGGCTTTCAGAGTAAATTGTCGCAATCCGAGAGAAGCACCCTGTAAGCGAAAAAATAGGTAGTATTACGTCACATTTCACACTACCTGACCTGCTCTCGTTGTAAACCGGCGGCGGAGGTAAGGTGGCAGAGGTAAACTGCCGGAGGTAAACCGGCACAGGTAAACAGTCACGTACCGCAATTTTGAGACGAATTCGCATCGAGCTGAAAATTGGTTATTAAGAAAGTACTTGCAAAAGTCCATATTGACTGTGATGCTGTGTTATTTATCAACAATGTACATATCTAACATATGTTTCAAACATAAATAAGTTTGTCAAAAAATAAATCATATATTACAAAACCATGTCTTTAAGCTGGCACAATCCACTTGAAACTCAAATTGTCTTGAATCAACGTCATTATGAATCATGGGATATCCTCAAAAAAAAAAAAACTAAAAACCACGAAAATAATTTTGTATGCCTCGTAAATCAAAACTTCAAGCGATGAAAATTCTAATAATGAGAATGTACTTAAGTGGCCCGCATTGCGTGTTCCAAGTATTTCCATCATTCGTTTTCATTTATATAGTCTCGATATCTTTTACACACTCAAGGAGCAAGGACTAAGTAGCCACCAGTAATAAATTTATTATGCGAAATTTCTTTTTTAATAGGAGGTAATGAAATGAGTTTGGTGTGTCTGTTTCATTACTTAAGCCACTTTGGTGGAACAATACATTTGATGAGTTTTATTTGTTGAAATATGAGAATTCTTTTTATTGCGAAAATAAAATTTCTACATAAAATGAAGTCCTTATATCAAAAATACATAAAACTATGCACATCGTTAACCATGCAATATTGAAAATTATAATAAGTACTTTTTCTTTTGATTAAATGTAAAGGTAATTAGTTAAGTATATATTTCAATATAATTTTTTTTTTAATACATTTATTGCAGTGTTGTCAATGAAGTAAATAAAGCAATCTTACACAATTTTAAGTACCTTATAATACCCTTCTTAGGTTTTTCATTTTGATGTGTTGTATTGTAGGTATTTATAAAATATTTACCAGATTATTAATATTTTCTGGTAAATATGATTTAATATAAAATCACATCCAAAAGACTCTAAAGTCTAAGAAGAAAATGAGATCTTGGCACCCCATGTATGCGAGATATTCGAAAAAAAGGTATTCCATCTAATTGGTCGCAAAAGGTCAATTTTTCTTAGATATCGGTCTACTCGGCTATTGAAAATTTGTAGTCAAAAGTTAAAATTTTTCAAAGTCACGAAAGGTTATATCATTTCTAGAATAAATATTCAAAAAACGTGCACCATCTGAAAGGCCACTTGATCGGAATTCAATTTAGGCTCAAATAGCTTAGAAGAACTTGGGTAACGGGAGATTTTCTTTAAAAAAATTTAAGTTTTTTTTTCTAGGTAACAACAAATAAAATGCACTATTTAGTCACACGTACTTGCTCTTATACTCTTATGTCAAGTTGCTTGGAACTTGAGAACTTATAAAAATATCCAAGTAATAATAGAAAATTGTAAAGAAACATGAAACTCGTTCTCTGAATTGCAAAAGCAACCTTTGACTGGTTGTTCGACTTGACCTCCAAAACATGATTGCCATTCGATTAGGTAGGTACTTGATAAAATATGAATAAGTGTAACAAACCTTTTTAAATCGTTATTGTGGTTTTCTAAGAAAAAACTTACTTTGTACGTAGGTACCTATTAAATTCTTGTAACATTTAAAAGAAGGAGGTATGCCAAGTTTAATAAATAATATAAATAATATTAATTAAAAAATCATGTTTCAAGAAAAAACTATAAACTCATTTGTGAAATATTGTTTTTAAAAGAGGTAAAATTAATATTTTTTTCAATCCAAAATCAAATATTTCTTATAAAAACTATGTCTGGCCCGGGCAAAAAATTTCCAGTTTAATGATTAGGAATTCTAATCTTGTTGGATATAGTTTACAGTGGTTTTTTGTCAAAGAATTGTAAGTTGAACTGAACTTAGTACAAATTGCATATGACAAAGGCCCTCCCTATGTCTTTTTAGTCCAAGTGAGAGAGTCCAAGGATGAAACGCCAATTCGTAGGACAGAGACCATAAAAAGCTATTTTGAAATTCAATTTTACGTTTCTGAGAGAAAGGTAGCACTGGCCACTTTTCAATATTTTTGGTATAACTCCGAAACTAAGCGAAATTTGACAATTTTTATGCAAAAATTTAATCAGGAAAAGTTAACAAAAATCAACCTTAAAAAAAATTGAAAAATCAAAATTTTTTTGTAAATTGCGCTTATTTTTTTTTTTCGGAACAAAGATGCGTTCAAATAAAGTAGAGTCTTAAGGCCCCTAATATTTAATGTTAAAAAAGGAATATTAATTGAAAATTGTATGAGTTACAGCCATTAAAACTTTACCATTTCAAATAATAGCTTGCAGTTTTTGCCCGAAAGCTTATTTTTGCGTACCACGTGACAAATTGAACATTCCTTGCACCAAGTACAAAGTTTACATAAATTGTGCCAGCCGTTTTGTCTGTAGGCCTGGAAGCATTTAAAAGAGTCGGAAAATAAAATGGAGAAAGTACCTACTTTTTAAATATTTTTTTTTATTGTAATATTTCATCAAAATCTTGAGTTCAGACATTTAAAGAATATGAAATTTGTAATATTGTACTGAAAAAGTCCAAAACTGTAAAAAATTTTAAGAAATGGTAAAGTTGGTATATCCTTGGTATATTCTTGCTTAAAAAATGTCATGCTCAATTTAAAAAAAAAAATTTAAAACTTTTGATTTTTCAATTTTTACATACGATATAGGTACTATAAGGCAAATTTTGGATTCGTGCAAAAAAAGGTGGGTGGCAAAATTCTGTCTGTCTGTTTGTCTGTTCGGCTTCAGCCTTGACAGCTGAATCGATTTTCTTAAAATTTGGTTCACAGTGATTTTTGGTGATTCTGCCTAAAAGCAATGGGAAACCATTTTTCAAAAAATGCTTACTAATAGTAAGTACTTCCAAGGAACCATTTTTTCATTTTCGATTTTCTTCAAAGCGGTTACTTTGATTTCAATAATTTTTCTACGCAGAAGCTCCTAAAGAGTTTTACTTACAAAAATTTTCAAAAAATGTTTAATATTTTTTGAAAATCAAATATTATAAAAACTAAATAGTCGG
Organism: Dasysyrphus albostriatus; assembly: GCA_946251815.1. Classification (NCBI taxonomy): domain Eukaryota; kingdom Metazoa; phylum Arthropoda; class Insecta; order Diptera; family Syrphidae; genus Dasysyrphus; species Dasysyrphus albostriatus. Next base: position 84,158,342 of record OX276335.1, read on the forward strand.
TTTTTAATAAAACTCGGTGTTTAAGGGTTTGTCTACACTCTGTAAAGTACTTGAGGAAAAATGGCTCTTACGATTTTTATTGAACTTGTTCTGTATGCTTAAATTAGTGGCAAAAATAAAAAAAAAAAATACGAACAGCAACTATTTAGAGCTCTTCTCATTGACGGTTTTTTTTTAAATTTTGAATGTCCACATTAACAGATTTTGAATATTCTTTTATTTACAATTTTCTAAAATAATGCATATCAAAATTTTCAAAAAAAAGTTTTTGAATTTTTAAAAAAAAGTTAAAATGTTAGCTATTTTAAATATCGTATTTCATACATTGTTCTCTCATAATTTCATAATAAAGAACATTTAATATTCTTAAGCTCTCAGCGTCTTAAACATAAGAGCAAGTCGTAAGGTGGGACCTAGTCGTAAGTTTTCTTATGACTTTTGTAAACTTTTTCTGCTTAATTTTTTTTATACAATATTCAAACCATCCATTTCGATAGAAAATGTAATTTTGAACTTTTACTGTATTGAAATTTTTTCATCATGTTGCCTATGTAAAATAGAGAAAGAGCGCTTTATTTTGCTCATTTTTTCGGTGTAGAATCTTATGAGCAATCATATAAATTATTTAAAAAAAAAACTATTAACTGTCCCCTTTACACAACAAAATCAGAATTGCAAATTTTACGCACTATAACCACAAAATTAATAAGACTCCGTCCAGAGTTCGTTAGTGGTTCATTTTTTGGATAATTTTATTTTATAAAATGTGTTACCCCAAAAACATATGGGGTGAATTACCGTATGTGAGTTTGGCATTACCAACCACTAAGGATCCCATTCAAAACAATGGAAGACACAAAGAAAAATATTATTTGATTATAAAAAAATACGAAAAAGCAAAAAATTAAAAATTAAAAATAGTAACTTAAACAATAACTGCTGTGAATAATTCACAAAAATAGCTTAATAAATAGGTAAACAATTTAAATTTGATAAATAATTCAATTTTTCAAAAATATAAATACGGTTTCAGAAATTTGAAGGAGCAGAACGAAATCCGGCAAACTAAAATCTCGTGTAACCAAATCTCGTATAGTTTAAAAAATCTCGCAAGACGAAATCTCCCAAATTAAAAATCCTGCTTTTCATAATCTCGCAATTACATCTCGCTTTTATCAAACTCCCATTTAAATCTCGCAAATATCAACTGAAATCTTGCTTATCAAAATCTAACTAATCAAAATTTAACAAATTGAAATCGTAGGTACAGTAGGTAAAGTCCTGATTTCGAATGCGAGGTTTCCAATGCAATATTTTAACTTCCGAGATTTAATCAACACAATCACTGGTATTGAATTTTCTGGATTCACTTGCTCAATTATTTTTTATTGTTGAGTGTGAGAGATCCTTTTTATCTACCCTCCTATTCTGTCAAGGCAACGGATACACAGCACTCTGAAAAAGTTTACTATATAACCCTGCTTGAGTTTTACAGCGGTTTTGTTTCAGAAGCATGCATGCGTTACAAAATTTTGGTTTTCTCCTCAAGTAAATTACATATTCATCATGTTCTACATAACGAGTAAAACTAAAACTTTTAAATCTGAGAAATGAGATATTAATGTGTGCAGTCGTTATTTTATTAAAAATGTTCATGTGTGCAGCTAAAAATTGTCCTTAATTTTAAAAAGGAGTACATTTTAATAAAAAGAGGACGGGATCACAAATAATTGAAAAGGGGGACTGTACTCCCAACAATTGGGCACTCTAATCAATACCAAAATTTCATCACTGATGGCACTCACTTACTGGTCACTGACGCGGTAATTCGGCTCCTAGTTTTTTATTGAGGCAAGTTAGCCAATCTCAAATCGTACAAACAAATTTAGTCCATCGATTAATAAAATTTTAATAAATTTTTTGACAAAATTTGATCCACGAAATGAAGTTCTTGCATAATTTTTTTCTGACGGTATATACATACATTGACTGTATGAAAAAAGTACCTATATGAGTCTTCTTTGTGTAGAATTACATAAGGCACAATTTGTACCTTCACATTAAAAAAAAAATAATTTTTTCACCTCTCTAAAAATTAAGCCCTGGACCAAATTTATGGAACTTGGTCCATAAAAAAGAAGAAAATACTTAAGACGTCAAACAATGCTCTCCACCGAAAATCAGCTTCATTGGAATCTTTTTGAAGTGAAAGTCTGGTTTTACTGGGCTTATCATCTTAATGAGAAGTTTGATCAAAATCTCGAGTTAAAAAATTTTACGAATACATTAATTTCTTTAATCCAATTTTCTTAAATATCTCTAAAGAGCAATTCAATGCGAATTCATTAATTTCCCTTATTTAATTGTCTTAAGTATCTATAAAGAGCACAGAAAGAGCCTGTCCTTTAAAATATCCCTGCCTTTAGAAACCTTCTTTGGTAAAATTAGTTTCGTTCAATTTTATATTAATTTTTGATAAAAATTATGTGGAAAGCATATTTTTAACCATTAAATAACACCAGATATAATTTTAAATCTTTCTGAGATCTAAGAACATGATGGTAAAAATGTAGACAAGTCTCCTTGGAAAAGAAGAAGCAGAACAGTTTCAGCCTTTTTGAATACTTTTGGAGCAAGGAAAATTGACGCTGTCCGTTTTGATAAAAATGTCTTACCTTTTATTTTTTGGCCTCCTGATCACTCTCCTATGGGTATCCAAGAAATTTTTTGCATTTTTTTTTATTTAAAAAAAAAACAACTAAATTTTTAATTAGAATAAATCGGGTTTTCACTGTATGAACATTTTTTTTTATTTTAATACTTTCCTACTGAATTTATAATTTTCATCCCTGGCTATAGAAATAGAGAATTTTTTATTCTTTTCCCCTACCCTTAGGAATATGTCTATTTAAGCATGACCAGCCCTCTTCTTTTTTTAAACGATTAAGTCATTAATTCTTTGCAGAAATAACGTGTGATGAAAAAAAAAGTCTTATCAATTAACTATATCCACAAAGCACTAACCCTAGATAAATGAACTTCTACGAAAATAAATAAACAAGACTCACCTTAAATGCGAGTTATAGAAAAGATAACAATTTGGTCAAAACGCTAATGCTCAAAGCACCACATTATTCATTCAGTATTCTTTTAGATCTGATCGCCACAACATGTTCCGTACAAGAGCTATCCGAGGCGCGAGAATTTATTCTGGGAATATTTTTTTAAAAATTTTATTTATCTTTATGATCGTTTATCGGGCCGCAAATTCATATGAAACAACAACTGAAATCGGTTATTTAAATCAACAATTTAAGCCTAATGATTATAAATCTGACTTCTGCCGACCAGAACGTTTCGGAAATACTTCATTGCATTGGAATGAGGCTAAAGTTGGAAGTGCTGCAATAACTAATAAGCCATGCCTTCAACGAAATGGACTTCCCCTCACTCGAAAGTGTAAATATTCTAAGCAAAAGTATCCAGAATGGGAAGATATTTCAACAAAACCTATCGATTGCCTGAATATAACCCGAGAAAAATTAATAACAAATTTTCTGGTAAATTTGGAGCAGCAAGCATTTGTTGAGAATTTAACGAAACCCGCAGAAGCTGTCAGGCTATTGAAACGGAACCTCAGGACAAAGAACATCAAGCTTATTCCAACTGATATACATTTTGCCTGTAGAATAGTTAAGCAAGCTGTTGAAAGAGCAAAGTCAGCTGATCTTTGTTTAGAATTGCTGAGTATGTACAATGGGCTTATGGGAGCCGATAGAGAAGTTCTTCGGGCTTCGACTATCTTCAATTCGACAAATAAATTAGTTGCAAGCTTTGAGGCTTGCGTTGATGGAACCTATCAAGAACGAAGCGTTACAAGGTTTCGGAAGGAAGAAGAGCGAATCGATATGCTGGACCTTGTCGATTTGGGTGTAAGGGGTCATTTGGCCGAGAACTTGAGTGTTTTCCTTATAGATCCTAATGTTGCTAATGTCTCTGGAATAGCATTATACGATCAACCAAGCAGCGATCTCAGTAGTGCATCGAAGATGTTCCGAGAGGAATTTGGAGACTTCTACTATCGCTTCCTATATTCGAACGAAAGTGTTACCAATCTTCTCAAGGACAAGGGACTGCAGTTAGCATCATTCTTTCCTCATGACCTGTGGACTAATTTGACTAAAAACTTATCCCATCCAGGTTTGGTTATTATAAAAGTTTATAACAGCGATGTCCTCTTCCTAGAGCCTAACCTCCGGACCAGCCGAAAAGTGTTTAGTAAAATCGCTTCGATAACGATTCCAGGAGGAAGGAAAGTCTTTTCAGGACTCCTCCCCATAATATTCCGAAACATTGGTCCATCTGTAAGTCATCCAGAAACTGGGTGTGGTTACTGGAACTACGAAACCTGGGTCAGCGATGGCATGGAATTGATCGGGAAACACGAAAACCTCATAGCCTGTGGAACAAACCATATGACACAATTTGCTTATCTTATTGGAGGAGACTACCGCTATGCTGATTATTCAGAAAGTATCTTAATAACCAAACTTCATCTGCGAGCTTTGGACATTATAACCCTCATTGGCTGCACACTGTCCACTGTTGGATTATTGGGTATTTTCTTAACTAGTATTGTTTTCAAGTCTTGGCGGTCCAAGGCTTCTTCAAAGGTCCTTCTGCATTTGTGCACAGCAATGATCTGTCAAATGGTTATATTTTGCTTTGTCAATACCAACGACATGACCGAGCATTTGATGGAGGACCGCAATTACATTGGCTGCATTGCAGTGGGAGCCCTTTTGCAGTATTTAGTGCTGGTGCAGTTTACATGGATGTTGCTCATTGCATTCTTCCAGTTTCAACGATATGTGCAAGTATTCGGCTCGAAACCCAAGCATTTTGTACTGAAATCAGCAATTATAGGCTGGGGCCTTCCAATCATTCCTCCAGCTATTATGATAGCCGCTGATCCTTCATCATACATTCCAGATTTCAATACAGACAGTTCCTTGATGTGCTACCCCTCTGGACACGGTTTGAATTTGGGTGTCATTCTCCCTGTGACACTTATTATAATGGCTAACTTGATTATTTTCGTAATGGTCTTTTGGAACATAAGCCACACCATGGAGTCATCATCTTCGAAGCAAAACGAGAAAAAGAAAATCTTTCAGCAAATTCGACTTTTGGTCATGATGTTCTTTCTCTTTGGTTTTTCGTGGATTTTTGGAATACTAGCAGCTATGGAAGCTGGTTTGGTTTTCTCATATCTTTTTTGCTTCACTGCCACTTTGCAAGGATTTGTATTGTTTGTGTATTTTATTGTTTTGGATCCGGCAACCAGAAGATTGTGGTATCAACTATTTGGCAAAGACGAAGACAAGTTAAGAGATTCTGAGACAGTTAAATTGAGATCAGGAACAACATCAACAAATACGTAGAGATTTTGAGGTGTTTGACCAAAAATTGATGAATATCTACTAATGTATATCGAATATCATAAAAAAAAACTTTCATTAAATTTATTTATCTTAAGTCAAAACATTATTAATGTAATTTGGAAAAATAAGAAATTTTAATTTATTTAGTAGCTGAGAGCCTTGTTAAATTGAGCTTAAAGTTTTTTTTTTTATTTATATTGATATTGTAATTTATTTGTGTATAAATAAAGTTATAAATTTTAACTAAAGTAATAATTTTTAAAGTGTTCTTAAGTATTTTAATTCGAGACCAATTATAATGATAATGATTTTGCCACCTGGAAAGGCTCTAAAAATTAGTCGAAAGGAAGATTTTTTAAGTGTTCTTCCGGTGTGTATCGAAGTAGTGCTTAGTAGAAGATTCAACAACGATTTTCACAAGCCTTACACCGACGACATTGACCTGGTCAAAAAGCTGAATAAACCTACCTATACAGCGTCTGAAATGGCTAGTTCTTATGAAGCGTATAAACGCCGGCGGTGGCGCCCCAGTCTGATGAGTCTTCGAAAAAAGCCATAATGGTCTTTGCCACAGTAGAAGACCCCACCTTGGGTGATGTGTACAGGTTGAGAACGACCTCAACCAACTTAGTGTGCATGGCTGCCATACAGCTGACAAAGCAAAATTGATTGAGCTGACTGGAAGTGCTTGTTGGTTGAAGCAATATATCACGGTAAAATTTATCGTGACAAAACCTATTCGTTTCATACTCCGAATCCTTGTTCCTTTCGTTCTATCCCTCATTTTTTTTCTTCAGGTCTTACCATCAATTTACTGGGAGAGAGTAGGGCAACCATGGGCCATCAGTCATTGGTACGCTCTCACAGTATATTGAAGAAACAAAAAAAAAATCGATGTAACTGGTGCTTTAAGTCGAAGAGCGCCACAATATACTAACTTCATAATCAATAAGTCTGTTTGAAACCAAACTTAAAACGAAGAGATATGGGTGACAATTTGCCCCCATGTGCCTTCATAAATGACAGATGGGCAATCTGTTCAATTCCATTACCATAAAGAAGCACAGGTGACATTTGATCTCCGTCTGCTAGAAGTTACTCACTTACTCATTTTGAGAATGACCAAATATTTACATAAATTACATTTGTAGAAAATGGACCATTAAACGCTGGTCGCAAATCTGAGCAAAAGCCCAACGACTGAAAATTATTTCGCGAATTAGAAAATTACTGCGAGTTTCAAACCTTTGTAATGTTTTTAAAATGTAACTTAGATTTCCACCAGTTTTTCACGAACATTGATTTATTTTGATATCTTTCGAAGTGGAAGAATGAACGCGGTGTGAAAAAGAATTTATTTTTAGTTTTCAGAAACTTTTTTTTTTTTTGAAAAATTGGGGTTTATGGCTGGATGCGTTCATGGGAAGTGGAACCAGCGATTGGTGATTTCCATAATGACATGGCATAAAGCCAAGGAGATAGTGCGAGTAAGCAGGACCGTCGGTTTTTCAACTGCGTTGGCTCTCCCCAGCAAAGATGGCGGAGAGTAGCTGAATGATGACGCAACCGAAAACCAGCCGCTGAATGGCTGAAAATGCTGGGGTTAGCAAAGAGAAGAGGCCGCCCAGGTTAATGGAAAATCTAGGAGTTCACTTCTACTGCGATTCTTGAAGAAACCAGAGGTTTTTGTTTTGCACGTGAAAAAGAAAGGAGAAGAAAAGTTAGCGAAGAAGAAGAAATTCGAAGAGTAAGCAAAAAAAAAAGTTGGAAAAAAGAATATTGTGAAGAGGGATAAATTGGGTTTTATTCATATATTAAAAGGTTTCCCAAATAAAACTTTTAATCTATACCTAAGCTGAATTTCGTCGTTTCAATTCATTAAAAAAATCAATTCAAATTATTTATCGGCTCCAAAAGGTTTGTAATTTCCTTTGTAAAAAAAAATTGCTGGTGCCCTTTACGATTTTCAAATTTCAGCATCTACGCCCCTGTGGTAATCAAAAAAATATTATTCGATCATCAATAAATAATTTGATCAACCACCGATTTATTTGATCACCCTCCCCCTTATGAGCATAGCTGTAGTGGCAGCACTTTAACTGTCGCTGCAAAATTGCAACTTCAAATTCGCTTCGACTTAAACATTCCAATTTCGCTTCATTTGTCATTCTTCTTATGTCGGTCGCGTCATGTCAGGTTGTCTTTTCTTTTATTTTGTTTTCCAATCGAAAAGTATATTCACGAATTAAAATTTTAAGTAATTAAAGTAAGAAAGAAAGTAGTTTTATATTTTTTAAAAACGTTTTCAAAATTAGATAGGTCGCACATAATTGCTTAAAAACGTGCTATGAGAGGTCCTTTTAAAAATTAGGTTAGGTTAGGTTTTGGCAGTAGATGGCACTAATTTTAACATATAGAAAAATTTTTATAAGAATCGTAAGAGCCGTTTTTAAGAGAAACAAATATTTACCTTACCGGTTTTGAATATATAAAAAGTTCAGTAATTTTTTCATAAAATTAAATTTTTTTCTTAAAATATTCTAGCGACTGCTAAAAAACTTTTACAAAACTCTTAAATAACGAGTTTTAAAAAATTCGACTAGGTTTTCGAAACATTTTATTTTCAAAAAAAATTATTTATTATTTATTTTTGTAAATTAAGCTAATAAAATATTTACAAACAAATTAAATTTCGTAAAAGTTGCTAAAATAGAAAATTGTATGGCTGATACCATTTCATTTGGTTCTAAGGAAAAATAAAAACCAAAAACCATTATAAACCAAATTTTAAGAAAATCGATCCGACCGTATAAGCTGAGCTGGGACCCAAGTTTCCGTTTTCCCTATCATAGTAAAGGTGTGATCAAAATCTCGAGTTCAAGTCATCGCTACAATGCAGCACTAGCCTAAGTCCAAATATTCGAAATTTGAGTTTTTTTATGAGAACAAAGCCAGTTGCATTCTGCTCCTGCCTGTGTGATGTTGTTCCTTGTTCCTACTTGCAGTTGTTCATTCACAGTTTTTAAATTTCAAAATAATTCTATGTCCTCAGTCCTTTTGTACTTGCGATATAGGTACTTTAAGGCAAGTTTAGGATTCGTGCAAAAAAAATGAGATACAATCAACCCTGACATTACGATGATAGAGAACACCAAAAAAGTAGGTAGCACAATATTCTGTCTGTTGGTCTAAAGCCCATACGGCCCGATCGATTTTCTTCAAACTTGGTACATAGTGCTTTTTGTTGATTATGCCCACACATTTTTTAATTTTTTTTTAGAACCAAAAATAACGGTGTCTGCCATTTTTTTGCAATTTTACATAATCCTTTTTTTTCTCAAAAATGGCTCGACAACTTTTCTTAAGAAAAAATCAATAAATTACTTTTAGTAAAGGCTTCCTTTGCGTCGAAAATAATTCTTCAAAAAAATGTTATTAATGGTACCCCCCCCCCCCATCTTAGAACCATTTTTTAAATTTTCTATTTTCTTCAAAACAGAATGACATATTTCAATAATTTTTTTTACAGAGGCTTCCTAAAACTTAAAATATTTGCATGTACTTAAATAAAAAAAAAAACATTTATTTGGATTTTTGAAAAATTTTTAAAATTTTTTTTTAGAAAAACAAGTATTTCGAAAACGATGTGATCGATTTTCTTGAAACTCGATACTTGAGAGCTTTTTAGTACTTCCTAAAATATTTTTAGACAAAAAAAAAAAAAATCTTTATGAAAAAATAACGGTTCTATACAAAATTTAAAAACTGGAAAGGAAAATATATTTTTTTCTCAAAAAATGATTCCTACGATTTTGATTAAACTTTTTCCATATACTTAAATTAATACAATCTACTACAAAAAATTATACCATTAGCACTTAGCAACTATTAAAAGTAGCCGTCCTTGAATGCGTTTTTTCTAATGTTCTCATTGTCGGTTGAACGGATTTGGATAAATTTCCTTATATACAAATTTTAGATAAGATTAAATAATTTTGCATATCAAGATTTTCAAAACAAAAATTTTTATATTTTCAAAAAAATTTAAAAACTTTTTTTGGGAATTTGATATTTTAAAAACGGACTTACAAATTTTTGCTATATGTAATTAAATAAATACTTAAATTTGCATACCAAAAGATTACCTTAAAAATGTTTTAAGAATTTTATATACAAAAAATTATTTTTTAAAAGAACCACTCAAACGATTTTACTTTTTTTCTGTCCATACAAGCATATTCAATAAAGAATTAAGATGGCGTTTCTTTTTTCATCTCAAACTCTCAACGAAGTTTTTTTTTATCTAATTTAAATATCGTATTTCATGCTCTTAAACATTTTTCTAAACCATCAGCGCCTTGAACAGTCGTGCAATTAATTTCGATGTGTAGAACTAACCTATGTCTACTTTATGGACTTAAGTTTTGTGTGCTTTACCAAATAGTGCCTCTTAAGAACTCAAGAGTCACTTAAATAAAAAAAAAGAAAAATAATTATGTTTTTTACGCCAAGTTAATTCATTTAATAGTTTACTAGTTCAAGTTTTAAAATCGCTCTCCTGAAAAATTTTAAAACTGTGACTTAAGACTAGTTCTGCGACGAATTTTTGGACTTGCCATATATATTTACATACATAGGTACTGAGTACTTATGTACTATGTAAACATATATATCGCAAGTAAGAAACGGTCTAGAGATTTTAAAATAAGTATTTCCATATTATATACATATTAAGGGGGCACTTTCTTTTAAAAGGAGGAAACACCCTTATACACAATTTAGTTCTTACTCAAATAATCCAGTCGGCATTCATGTTTTAGGAGTCGCTTTAACAGTTGAAAGAATGAGTTTCATGATTCGTTTCAATTTTCAATGACTACATAGGTTTCTACTTCCATTTTTGTAGTATATAAAGTTTATAAAATTCGAAGCAACTTGAGCTAGAGCAAGAACAGGCAACCCAGTTAAGTGCATTTTGTTGAGTTTAGGAACAGCACTTTATATTTGTATCGCTATCAATCATAAATGTTTTCTTACTTAATTTGTATTTATCGGTTAGGTTGATTAAATTATTATCCTACTGCCAAAATTATAGTATTCTTTTTATCAGAAATGATAAGCGCATAAAGTAAGTGATATGATAACATTGAAATAAGTAATACGTCATAATTTCCATTAGAAATGTTTGTTTTTGTTATCATAACTTCAAGGCAGCCGGCATGGTGTTCATTTTCAAAATAGCTTAATCGAATTTCAGTTTTACTGTAAGCTATTTTTTTTGTTAGACTTGTCATTATGATATCTTTAATATACTAACCAACTGATACCAGTATAGTGGATCCAGAATTTAGCTGTGGGAGGGGAGAGGGCTTGAGGTTCCTATCCTTTTAAAAATCCTCATTCATGTACATATGTACTCCAATTTTCTCTCAATACAATCCCAATTTTCTTTTCTCTGATAGTCGGCAGTGTGAATTTATAAAATATTTGGCTTGGTTTTGGAGAAAATTTCTTATTGAAGCGGGTTTTTTTTTCAAAATGGTGGCTACAGCAACCATTTATAGCCACGCCATATAACATAACCAAAATTTCGTTTTCTTCGTAAAGCTTGAAAAAATACACAGCCCACATGCAAATTTTTTCGTTTCATTTTTGTATCGATTCCCTTAAGGCTTGGACAAACACATTTTTGGCGTATGTTGCATAGCCCTTGATTATGTACAGCCCCTCCCCCCTGAATCCGCCACTGACTGATGCACTGATAACTTAAGGTGGACTTTTGTGGAATATCATGTGTAAAAAGTCTTATATAAGAACTTGTGACTTATTATAGCAGCCATTAAATTAAGTAACAATTTTACTAAATACATTTTTTCTAAGACGTAACGAGTGATAAATTGAACCTACCAGAACTGCACAATAGTGCATCAGTCAAAAAACTTAAAACTTTTATTGTTTTGAACAGAATTAAAACACTTTAACTTTGTAAAAACATCGCGACTTTTTTCAAACTAAATGTTTTCTGCTAGGCAATTCCTAACAAGGGAAATTAATACTTTTTTAAGCTTTAAATATAACGGTTCTTAACATACTTCTATTAAGGAAAAGCCAACGTATGTATCTCAAAAAACGGCTCTGTGAATCACTCTAGGAATGGTGAACTTCTTGCATTTCGTGTCTACTTTCTAAACTATGAGATATAAAGCCTAGTTTATAGTTCCCGTACGCAAAAAAAATCTCGCATGTTAATTGAGGTGAAATGCAAAATTAATTATTTGCATGATTGGTTTAGAGTTTCATGCAAAAAAAACCATTGCTGTCATGAAATGTCATGCAAATCAATGCGTTTGTTTGCATGCAAAAAATAGTGTTGGAAATAAAATATTTTTTTTTATGGACGGTTTACACTTCCAAAAATAAAGAATATATTTACCTTAAGGCATTTCTTGCAGGCAAATGGTTCTTGCATCGAATAATAACTATTTTCAATTTTAAGGCCTATATAGTTTATTAATTTAGGGTAAATTAATGACTCAATAGGTGGTCTAGGCCAAGACAAGCATTTTTGGCCTTGAACATTATATAAAAGTTGGAAAACCGTTTAGAATTTTTTATTTTTTTTTTCGCATGGGAACTGTAAACAAGGCCTTAGTCAAAAGTTAGAACTGGGCTGTTAAATGTGACATCTAAATAATGGCAAGAATTCATAATTTTTATAAAATCATATAGTTATTCAATAAATTTACCCCCTATATTTGTATTGAAAAGTGAAAAATGAGGTGAAGGGAAATGTGAAATCCAGTGTCTATTTTAATGACGTATAACTAGATTTGATTTAATAAATTTATAAGATTTAACTGAAAAAAAAGGAATAAGAAAGCGAAATTTTCGCGGTTTTTCAGTTATTTTCGAATTTATACCTGAAGGACTAGTTTTTCATGAAAAAATTGTTCTACAAATTACGAGTAAATATAATTAAACTTGCATCCATTTGAGCCCAGAATCATATCTGTAGACCTAAGAATTCTCCAGAGACAGCTTTTCAAATGAATAATAAATTTAAAACAACGAGTAGTATAATTTACTAGTATAATGCCAAACCCAGTGAGTTGTAACACTCAAAATTTCCCAGACAAGGCATCTTAAAAAATTTCTATTTTGAAGCAACTAATAGCATTGAATTAATTTTAGATTTAAATAAACACTGTTAAACCAGTTTTTTTTTAATTTTACTAAAGTAGCTATGTACGGTCAGTTTCATTAAGTGAAATAAGGAGAAGGGCACATTTGGTCACAAATTGTTTTGGCCTTATTTCACTTTGTCAAAGTGAAATAGTGTCAAATGTTGAAAATTGGTCTTGTTTAATTATTTGCAAAATGAAAGTGCCCAAATTTGGACTTATTTCGCTTGGCCTAATTTCACGGCACCCATCATTCATTAACTCATGCATGATTTATTTTTAAACTTTCGAGTAATAGATAGTGTGTGCCAATACCCACTTGTGAAAATTAATTTCCTGATAAAATCACTTTAACAATTTTTAAAATTTCATTTACAAAAATTATTTTTCTCAAGAACTCATATGGCATTCCTTTATTCACTCATACTACTTAATTAAGTCAGCTGTACAAACGTTATTCAAATTTTGATCCGTGGAGTGAACTGATGTCCAACGATGGTTTAAGCATGTTTAGCTATTTTTACATACTTTAAACTGGAACCATGGTTTAACTTCTGTAAATCAACCAAAATCGTTTTAAAACAAGTTTTATGTCTTGAAAAGTGCTTCTAAGAAAGTATGAAATTTCAATTTAAATTGAAGCAATAAGAGATAAAAATTGGGAGTGGCTGAGAACTCCTTACTCACTTGAAAGGTCTAGGGGAGAAATGGCGTAAGTTAAAATGGGTTGATTTCGAAGAAAAAATTTATTTTGTTACAAAAAAAAAAGAAAGGAACAAATTATTTTGTCCAGCTCAAAGTACTAACATAATTATCACAATCTCGCGTTGGGTCGGTCGAGCTTTGATGGGCTTTTTACCGATTTTACGATAGTCTGTGTCATTAAGCGCGACCCTAAAATTTGCAAAACGGAATGTAGCTTCAAGCTTCGGGCGTTGACAAATTAAGAATTTGACAGTTCTGTTTCCTTAAATTAACACTATGAAAATTCTTGACAGAAAAAGGAGTCCGAAAGTCTCTGTTATAGTTACAAACAAAAGAGTATTTAAAAGGCTTTCTTGATGAAAAAACTTTCAAAATAAATTGTATGAGTAGGTCCCATGTACTTGCTTTTATGGCGATGTAAGATTGCAAAGAATTATTACATTTAAATACACATTGAATAAGAAAAATTTTAAAATTATATTTTTGCATAAAAAGAACCAGTTCAGATCTATTTTCTTTTTGGTTGGAAGGAACAATATGACACTACATTTTTTCTTCATTTTATTTCTCATCAAATCAATTGAAGTGTCAACAGAGCAAAACAGTGTTTTTAGGAAAGGGATAAATTTCTCTAAATTAGTTTTTCACTATCACAATGTATTCCAAAATTTAATATACATTAGGTCTGTTCGTGTACTTCCCATAACTACGAATTTCTACGAATTTTATTTTTTTTATATGAGCTTTGACAGATGACAGAAATTTTTAGTTTTGGGAGGTACGCGAACAGAGATATTATAAAAAACTAGTGCTCACTAAGGTTCAGTGTAAATTTGCTTTTGTGGTTGAAATTAATAATTTTGAAATTATTTTTTATTTTGTAATTCTGAAGTGTCAATAAAAAGCTGCCATAATCTGACAAATATAAGCAAATTTAACCAACTGATTTCGGCAGATTAACTGCTAAATTCAACGATGTTTCAAGCATTTAAATTAAATAACTTGGCTACTATCACATACTTGAACCTTGAAACATCATTGATCTCAATTAATCCACCGAAATCGGTGATATAAAATTGCTGAACCTCAGATAAAAATTTGAACCACGTTCGTACAACTGTCCCTAAAAAAGTTAAAATGGCTTAAACAGTGAGAGTTCTTGCAAAAATTAACCAAACGCACATTTTTTAACATTTGGATCACAATGGACATTTGTGTCACAATGGAGTTTTCGATACGATAAAAGGTAAAAATCGGAAACAAATTCCCATTCGAAATTGTAGTTCTATATAACACGTGACTCTTTGTCCCTGACTCTTTTTGCAATTGAGTGCGAAGGAAACAAAAGATGTGATTTCACCATCAAACTCATTGAATTTAGAAGGGGTAAAAGAAATCATACTATACGTAAGAGAGAACTATATTTTTCGTCCCCCTTTAATTGATAATTCAAAGTTTTAAAAGAACGCAAACCACTGCCCATGTTCTATAACCCTTGCATCGACAAAATTCACAGTCGCCGTGTTTTGATTCAGATTTCATCATTTCTCGACGTACTTTAACGATGCAAGGATTACAGAACCTGGGCACCGGGAACATAAACACTCTCTCTGAACTTAAATTGATTCATTCATTCGAACATGCCCAATGGAGAGAACAGTCCGAACAGCTGTCAAATATAGAAACAAATGAAGGTTGGAAATGAAATGAAGAAAACGAAAACAATTAATTTCACAGGAATATTTTCTTTATTTGATTGATTGTTTTATGCTATCATTATAAAGTTTGATTCAATTATTAATTATGTAAATAATAGAATAATAATAAACTTTAATAAATTTGCATAGTTATAAAATAGGTAACCAATTTGCCAGTAGTACACGAAAAAACCAACATCAAACACGTAAAATGATTTTATTGCTGCTGTTGTCGTTGCATTTATTAATAAAGCTAATTGAAAAAAACACATTTTTAGTTTCTACAGGTTTAAAAAACTACTGTGTATTTGCTTTTTTAATATCAGAAATGTAAAATTGTATTGAATATTTCTCAAAACACATCCCTGCGCACCAAAAAAACTGGAATAACACAAAAAAAAATATGTTTAAGCTGTGAAAGCGCCACCAAAATAGAAAATAGATCTATTCGGGGTTTCGCTCAGGCTTGCGATATTTACGATCTGAGGTAAACATGAAGCCTGAGGTAACAATTACGATTGCCTTATAAGAGTCCGCATTGTTTCTATTGAATATTTCAAATTCGGAGCGACCGAACGCTTAATTGTGGTTTGGCTATTCATTTTTGAAATGCAATATGTTTTGGCAGGACCTAACAGGAAGTATCGGGTTTTTCAATAAGAACGCTACAAAAGTTTTTTTTTAAATAAAACAAAAACGGTTTTTGATATCAATGAAATTCTTTATTCTTGTGAAAGTACGTTCGATGCCATTATGTATGGAACTCGATTTCTTTTGCATGGCCACCACCGGCACGCTTGCAGAAGTCCAGACGCTGAACCCAATTTTCGACGGTTTTCAAGCATAAATCGGCCGACACTGCTGCAATTTCACGTTCGATATTCGTACGAAGTTCATCAATCGTCGCTGGCTTGTTGGCATAGATCATAGACTTGACGTAGCCCCACAGGAAATAGTCTAACGGCGTCAAATCGTACGACCGTGGGATAACACGTTCTCCAAACTTGGTTTCCAATAAATTGATTGTGACATTCGCTGTGTGGCATGTGGTGCCGTCCTGTTGGAACCACATGTCCTCCAAGTCCATATCATCCAATTGGGGCCAAAAATATTCGGTTATCATTGAATGGTAGCGATCCCCATTCACAGTAACGTGCCGGTCTTTATCATCACGGAAGAAGTACACCGCCGGCCCATAAACCTCACCAAACCGTAATTTTTTCTTGATGCAATGATGTAATGATGGAGTACATGTGGATTGTTGCCTGACCAATACCGCATATTTTGCTTATTGACGAAGCCATTCAGCCAGAAATGAGCCTCATCGCTGAAAATGATTTTTCGATGAAAATCCGAATCATTTTCAAGTTGTTGCTCAGCCCAATTCACGAACAAACGACACTTCTGGTGGTCAAGCAGCTTCAGTTCTTGCATCAATTTAATCTTGTAAGGATGTAGGCCAAGATCTTTTCGCAAAATTCACCACAACGACGTCAAAGAGATGCCCAACGCTTGAGAACAACGTGTGAGAGACACATTTGGGCTTTCTCTAACTAAAGCCTCAGCGGCAGCAATATTCTCGACACTACGGGCACTTCTTTGTCTCACTGGCATGGGAACATTTTGTACTGTGCCTGTGGATTCAAATTTTTCCACTAGACACTCAATTGTTGATCTGCTAGGACGATTATGACGACTATAAGTTGGACGTAGTGCTCTTAGCGTTGAGGCCACTGACTCCGAATTTCGGTAATAAATTTTAATAATTTCGACTCGTTGTTGGCTCGTATATCTTTCCATCATAAAATGGCAAACCTTATTGAAGAGAAATGTCAACAGAGCGGCAAGAAATATGGCATCGTTTGCTGTCCCTGTCGCACTTCTGTAGCGTCCCTATTGAAAAACCCTTTATCGGATAATTTTTTTATATTGTCAAGCTGACAATATTACTAGATCTAGGCACAAGTTTTTTTCTAAATATCGTTTTGATCGATTTTTGAAACAAAAAACTTAATTTTTGTTAAAAAGTTTTTTAGAAAGTGTGCCATTCCCGAGTTTTCAAAGGCCTTCCTCGTACACATACAAATCTACGAGAGTTCATCTTAATTCAATGTTATGGTAAAAATCCTTAAGCCTACAAATAGGGCTGACGACCAGAAAAGTCTCGGTATTGGTATCGGAAACCGAAGCAATACTGAGACGATACCAGCTCTGAGGTATCCGAAACGATACTGAGACCATACCGAGACCAAACCGTACTTTTGGGACCGAAATCTACCCATACGTTCGGTAGTATCGTTTGGTAACGGCAAAAAAAAATTGATTTTTGAATTTTATAATTAATTTATTACAAATACAAAATTAAATTGATTTCTTTGAAATGGATCTAACGGTTTAAATGAAATTTTCACAGTTTTTTTTCTTTTAACTAAGGAAAAGGTTTAAGCAATTATTTAAATTAGAACCACCCACTTCCACGCCCATTTTTCTTTTGCTTTATTTCTCTGGAAGCAATCCTTGGGATGACATTTTCAGGCTTTGTTCTTTTTAGCGGTAGGATGTGACTTTAATGAAATCCACTAACTGCCTCTCATATTATTTTTTAGATCTTGGTTTCTCGGAAACAGCTGCAATGGTTTTGTAACAGCAATATTTTCATGCTATGATATTTTGAGGCAGAATTTATATTTCGGGTAACTAATCGGAACTTAACAAAGACATTGTGAAACAAGCTTTTTAAAATTTTTAACTTTAATTTTATCTTTAAGCTAAAACAAATCTTTGTCTATTACCAATTGATATGTTATGGTCAGTGCCTCCCCCCCATTGTACTGACCATAGAGCAGAATTGTTGCTTCATTTTAGCATTTGTGAAGCTTTTCATTTTTTAATGGAATGTAACATTGGACCAAAATATCAGATCACTCAAAGACAATTTTAGAAAGGGCAAAATGGCCAAAATTGGTCGCATTGCATTGGTAAAGTGAAACTTAGCCAAATTTAGGAATTTGGCCTCATTTCACTGCACTGTAAGTTCGTATATCAATTTGTAAGCTGTCAAATTTCATTGAAGAATGGCTTCGATGACGAAGGGTTTAAGAATTTCTTTAAAAAATTCATTTGAAAAATCACGAAATTTCGAGTTAACTTGGATTTGAAAAATATATGGTTTAATACATCACTAGTAAACGGTTCCATAAAATGTTGATTAAACAGGCAATTTGGCCAGTTAAAAATATCCGCTCGCTATTACTCACAAATGTCACAGCCTATTACACATTTATTAATAAAAATTACAAATTTACAGATGTAGAAGTCCTAACTCGTTATTTAATATGGGGCTAGAGAATTTAGGAGTTCATTCAAGTTAGAATTCTAGACCGGAATGGGATGGTGAAGACGAAACCTTTCGGAAATTTACCATTAATTCCTGAATTCAAAATAACACATACTTATGAATAATTGAACATACCTATTATATATTTTAATAGGTAGCGAGTTACCACCGTACAATTATTTTATTTTGTTCTAGTGAAATTCTTCTCATTTATTAATTTAAACTAGAAGACTAAGTTCTATACGTACTTTATAACTACTGAAGGCTCTGTTCAGAACAATAGCAACAATTTCCACTGAATCCTTAAACAAAAGAAAAAGTATATCTGCAAGCGTCTGGGTGAAAATTATGCAATGGCTAGATAGCTTAATCGAATTATTCAAGATGATGATGTTCATATCATGAAATTGAAAAGAAAATCTTCACAATAGAATAGGTACTTACACAATACAGAGACACTGTGACTGTAACAACATTATTAATACAAAATGGCACAAGTGGGCCAAGGCACTTGAGTATGTATAGATAGTAGATACTTATCATTGAAGAACAATCCTTGAGAGACAAATTTTCAGGTTAATCCTTTGACAGTGAATTGCATAATTTTTTTTTCTAGCAAGTAGGTAGCAACCTGTAGAGGAAGTTCACTGACATAATATAATTTTCATAGCATATTTACAAGCTTAACGCCTCCTTGCCAACCATTCTCTTTTCATCCTTTTTGTATCTGTTTGTGCCAAGGATAAGATTAAGTAGATGCTTCTTGAGTCTGCGAAGAATTTTTGCTTCAATAAATATGTTATTTGCTTTACCTACTGCTATAGGTAACCTTGCCAAAGGAGAATTAATTGAATATTCTCACCGTGTGCTCATTTTCATTTATATACATTTTATATCTATAATACTCGTATGTGCAGTTACTGGAAAGGATTCATTTATTAATTACATTTATGGTAACGATGACGACGCGACGACGACTTTTAATGATAGCAATGAGAGTGAGAAGGGTTATTGTGTTATTGATTTTGGCATCCACCTAGCCAAACCACCCACCGTCCACTCTAAAGTCCACACTAACTAATTTGATGCAATTAAATTCTCTCCTTAAAGCTGACTTTTACCAGAGAGAAATAAATAAATTGATTTCAATTATGTTACTTTATGATAATTTGATTGTAATTAAAAATCTCTTCAGCATTTGTTAGTAAAGAGTACAAAATTCAATTTGTTCAATATCCATCTGATTGAGATATAGTTGAAGAGGTCATAATAACGTCATTAAAAGTAAATTTAAAAAGTCAAAATCGGTTGTTTCATAAGGAAAAAAAAGGAAAGCTGCTTTTCTGAGACATAGTTTATGCCTTTTATGCCTGGATTATAATTATAGTCTTAGCTCTTAGAACTGGTGCGTCTTGATATCGAATAAAATACACAAACGGAAACAGTATTATGAGATCAAACAAAATTTCAAAATTCTTAGCCATATCGACAACGGAGTGTGGATTCGTCTTTAGAAGCAGACAATTTGGATCAAAGCTAAATTTGCCAACATCAGCCTCATATGAGCACATGTCTCCCACAGTGGAGGAAGATGATGACACCAAGGACAAGTTCTACGAGCACCTGGACATGACATTGTGAGCAATGCGCTGGCTGTGACATAAAGATTATCTTGGGTGATTTTAATGTCAAAAAAGGAGCAGAAGATGACTTTGGTGGCACAATCGGAAGATATAGCTGACACGCAACACCACCTCTCATAACGATATTCAGGTTATTCAACTTTGCTGCGTGGAGAAACTTTGTGGTAACTATCGAAGTTCCCGCATTTCAATATACACAAGGGGATATGGTGAATTCCTGGTCAAACAACTGTCAACCAGGTCCCACATTGCGATTGATGGAAGGAACTCTTAATTTGAAAATAAGCTAAGCTAATTTATCTAGCGTACAAGCTTGTAACTTAGAGATAACAATATGATCTGTTACATTTACGCTATACAAATTCAACATATTATTTAAAGGTGAACTCTGCTCGCAGTCGGTACGATAGTGGGTTATATACAAAAGATCAGGTAGAAGTCTCAAATTACGTTGCGGAACATTAAAATTAACGCCAGACAAAAGATTCAAAGCATCAATATGACCATCAATAAGCTTAACAAGAAAAACGAAACACAAATAAAAACGTGTACTCTCAAGACTGGGTAGGTCAATAAGCCTGAGTCGGCTATTATATGAGCAAATTCCAAGAACCTCTTCTGAATCTTTTCTATTCTTATTTTATGGCAACTGTAATAAGGAGACCACACTTGACAAGCATACTCCATGATGGGTCTGACAAATGATATAAACAGATGTCTCTTCCACTATAAAGGATTTTCCAAAGGACCATAATCTCGTTGTAGCCAAGATAATGCTTTGGATATCCAGACTTGAGCCATAACAGGAAAAAACTGTCAGGAAATTTGACGTTGGAACGCTACAGTTATGAGAAATCTCCAGGCCCTATTTCGATCAAGGCTCCTGCGCCCTATTAGTCTAGATAAGAACCAACGACAGAACTAGTCAAGTCATTTGCATACTTTTGAAATTCAAATCAAAAATAGCCTTTGAGGGGTTGAACCAATAACTGTTTGTCTGACTACCTTAACACGTGTCAAACAGGTCTAAAATTTAACGTAAAATTTTTGCATCGATTTATTTCAGTGCCCATTTGTCGAAAAGGGCCAATATGTGCTTGTGCAGTTTGTAAATTTTTGAGAAATCGAAAATTTTGCTTTTTATTTTCGAACAGTGATGCCAGATAAGATTTCTAGAAACCAACTGGGTTCCAAAAAAATACATCCATTCTTGTACTGGTAGGGAAAAGAAACACCATTTAACTTTCTCTGCTATAACTATTTTCTAGATATGTCAAAATTTCCGTCCACCCGACCTTAATGAAGTGCGGTTAGCGATAGCTAAGCTTAAAGCGTTCAAGGCTGCTGGTGCAGATGGCCTGCCAGCCGAGCTATTCAAAGCAGGAGGAGATGACTTGGTAGGGAGTACAAAATCCTGTCATCTTTACTGTGTGATCGTCTAAAACCATTTGTCAACGATCTGATCGGCCCCTATCAGTGTTGTTTTAGGCCAGGCAAATCAACCGTCGATCAAATGTTCACACTCCGACAGATTTCGGAAAAAACCCAGGAGTTTCAAATCGATACACACCATCTCTTTATCGATTTCAAGGTCGCGTATGATAGCGTAAACAGAGACGAGCTGTACAGAGCCATATCGCATCTCGGCATCCCTGCTAAACTCGTATGCCTGTGCAGGATGACGATGGAGAAATCTCGCTGCTCCGTCAGAGTTGGTAAGAACACCACCAAACCCTTTGATGTCGAGAAAGGTTTGAGGCAAGGCGATGCATTATCATGCAACCTCTTTAACATCGTGCTTGAAGCAATTGCACGCAACTCACACGCACAATTTTTCAAAAGTCGGTTCAGCTACTTGCTTATGCAGATGATATTGACATCATAAGAAGAACGAAGCGAGCAGTTACCGGCGAGTTTGTAAGTATTGATTCGGAGGCAGCGAAAATGGGTTTGGCTGTTAATGAGGACAAGACGAAGTATATGCTATCATCGAGAAAGGAATCTCAACATCGGCGACTCGGGCAAAACGTCATTGTATCGTAAACGTTACAAAAGATCACTAGATCTTGATAAAAGGACAACTATTTCAGTAATTTGTCAGCCATAGATTTTGTATGAATTTTTATTAAACTCGTTGGATGTGTGGAACCTCATTAGGGACATTTAAAAAAAGTATGCTATTTGAAAGGTCACTTAGTGCTCATAAAAGGTCAGCTAGTTTCATTTATTGATCAGCCCTTGTTTTTGTTTTTAAATAATATTTTAAGTTTTTGCTTTTTTCAAGGTCAGGAAGTTTTTTGCCAAATCATACACAGCTGTTCTGATATTTGTTCAAATTGAATCCATACAAATCGAAAAACCACAAATTACCAGAAAAATGTTGGATTGTGCATTTTTTCGTTTTGCCGAACAGTAATCATGTATTTTACCACTTTTAAAGTGGCGATAAAGCATTTGGAGGAATTTAAACAAGACAACTTTTAAAGTTTTGGCTATAAAACTCAGAATTTAAAATCGCCTTCTTAAAAATCAATTTATATCCACGTTGGAAAACTCGGCTCTTAACATTAAGCTTATAGGACTGTTTCAATCAGGAATGATTCAATTCAAAAAGTGTCGATGATTGAAATCACAAATTTTCATTTCAATCGATCTCAACCTCAGTCATTTCGATAATTCTCGATTTTCCATCCAAATCTTAATCATTTTGACGATTCTCGATTTTCCGTCCTATTTTCAATCATTTTGATGATTCTCGATTATCTAACCCAATCGCAATCATTTCAATAAAGAATTTCGACTTTTGGTATCAATTTTTTCAAAAATGTCTGAAATTTTAGAAGTTTTTCTAATCCATCGACATCGTAGCCATCCTTCAATGGAATTTGACAGTTGAGAGGAGACAAACTATTTTTCTATGCAAGACCGTAGCCAGACAATTGTTTCGGGGGATATAATTGTTCGAAATAAATTGTATCATTTGAGCTTAAATAACTGTTCTTTTGAGTAAAAAAAAAACAGCTTGATGAAATCTTAAATATGTCCTCAATGAAATAATGTCTGTGATGAAAACTTTGTATGTTTGCAATAAAACAAACCACTGTTGTCATGGAATTACAAATCAATTGATCGGAAATTTGTTTCCGTGCGAAAAAATAGCGTAGTGTTTACACATCCAAAAACATAAAAAAATATTGATTTCACAGCATTATTTGCATACAAATGGGTTTGCATCCAATAATAATTGCCAAAAATTTATTAATGGATGCCAAATCACAGGTCCGTAACATGAAACTATGCGGTTACCAAACGTTTCCTTCAATAAAACACTTGTGGCACGAGCAAGTTCACATATTGCTCCTGCACATCATGGTTGTTCAATTGATGAACGAAAAA
Source organism: Dasysyrphus albostriatus (assembly GCA_946251815.1). Taxonomy (NCBI): domain Eukaryota; kingdom Metazoa; phylum Arthropoda; class Insecta; order Diptera; family Syrphidae; genus Dasysyrphus; species Dasysyrphus albostriatus. The sequence goes on from OX276335.1 coordinate 84,181,745, forward strand.
ACCAGTGAAAATGGCTCTATAGCGGTCAACATTGACTCTGACCTTCTGGCCTTGGCAGGGCCTTGCCTAGGCATGACACGTTCCGTGAAAGGGGGCACCACGTGCCGTCGAGGTGAAAAAATCTAGGAAAAATTGTGCAATTATTATTGCTATTATATTGACCAACCCGAAATGAATTGGGTTATTAACCGTGTTTTGTTCTAAACTATACAAAGCCTAGCAAAAGCTTTTAAACAAAACGGCTTGGAACAAACTGGTTAATAAAGCTCCTTTTGTATGAGAATTCCATTGTTCCAAACTGTTCCAAGGCACTGTTCGCTAGTCACATTTGACTGCAGAAAAAAGGTAAGGTTATTGGCAGCTGGTGATTGTTGTTGCACTGCGTGTAAAATTTCAACTGGCTGGCTGGCAACTTCTCAACAAAATACGTCTATTATGTTCAAAAGCATAATCTGTGGTACAGCTGAACTGTTCAAAATCGTGTTGCCGAACAAAATATTGAAAAGCCAAAGGGCATGATTGTAAACGTCAAATTTACGAGTATCTGCAAGTTAACTGACTGAATTTGACCAAACCAATTTTTTGCAAACAATACAATTTCATACTTGACGAAAGCATAATCCGCGCCAAAAAACAGCGGTCATTTAACGATACAATTGATTTTTATTCTTTAAAGCATGTATGACAAGAATTGATGATTCGAGCTTGAGCTGATTTCGTTCAAGGATTTCGTATTTTAAGTTTCGTAAAATGAATGATAGAAAAAATGTTGAATTGAATTGTTAAAACATCGACAGGTTGAAATATTGACTTATATCGACTTTTTGTGTAGTAAAGACGGTTTTCGTACCGCAGCTTTATGTTAGGTGAATCATTTTGACGTCTCTTACTTTTACCATACTCCATCTTTTCGAAAAAATAGAGTGACCAAGTGAGGCAGATGCTTTTTTTGAAAATTACTACCTCACCTTTGGATCTCTTTCTCTTAAAAAATTACAATGAGATACAAAAGAGAGACGTCAAAATGAGTTTTCTCACGTGAAGCTGGTGTGAACACCGTCAAGTGTTGAGAAAAAATTTGGATTCGATAAAAGTCAATCCTTTTATCGACTTTTTTTTCAACGCGGCTGATTTCTTAGAGTCGAGATTTCAAAACGTCAATATTTAGTGAATCAGTAAAAAAAACTAGGTATTTTATCTTGGAAAAAAGTCGATAAAACCGATGCTTCAAATGTTTTTTTGCCGGTTATTTGTATCCTACCTACTGAAATGTTTGGTCCTGGGTGGAGTCCAGTATTAGATGCCAGTAAAAGATATCATTGCAACTCATTATTGACAGTTTTGTTCTTTAATTTTGAGATATTAAAAAAGAAAAATCGTTTATTACCTAATCAGTATTTTTCAATTGAAGAACAAAATTTTCAATGATGAGTTTCAATGATAGCTATAACTGACGCCTTAATACGGTGGAAGTAACACAATTTATTATTTGACTTTTTTTTGTATAAAATGTTTTGTTACAAAATAGGCGGCATCACTTGCCCCAGGTGCTCTTAGAGCTAGGAACGGCACTGATGGCCAGAATCGTTTTTAAAGAAATATGGACAATTTATTCCACCAACCGTTATAGTACATCAGTTTTTGCGGATGTAACGGTGTCTCAACATGCACTTGAGGACTATCATCACTCCAAATACGGCAGTTCTGTATATTGACGTACCCATTCAACCAAAAGTGAGCTTCATCACTAAACAAAATTCGCGTGATATGTACGTATTTCGAACAGAACCATGATTTTCAAAATAAATTTTCGCAATTTGGAAGCATTGTTCAGGCGTCAGTCAATTTATGTTGAAATTCCAAATAAAACTTAAAATAAAGCACTTAACAACTGACAAAATTGCGACTAGTTAAAGCAGTGTTGCCAGCTTAAAATTCTTTTTCTACCTCTAAAAGAAAAACACCCTTTAGTATGTATCAGTGAATGTACATATCTAATATCTCTGAGTTTCATTCTGACATCTGACTCATTGAATCATGTAAACTCATCCATATTCATTTAGCAAATGTATTTTAGCTGTTCTAAAGAGCAAATGAACTTCCGTAAAAGCTAATGGCATGCAATGGACTTCATAAATGAATGTAAACTATTCCATGCCGGACTCATCCGATTAGGTATAAAACCCACTTTCTCATTGAATCGTTAAATAAATTTTGATTTAAGTGGTTAGAATGGTTTTTGAAATATTTTTTTTATTTTTTTTTATCATTTTCAAGTGTAAACTGAAGAGTTTGAAAGCATTTGAATTAATAAGTGAACTTCAGAGCATTTTAAATTGTAGCATTTTTTTAGGGACTGATGATGAAAAATGTTAGGATTACAGGAAATTACGCTTAAAAAAAAGGAACAAATCGATATACATAGGAAGAATAATTGTTTGAAAGTTTTTGACTTTTCTGCATTTAAACTAAACAAAGTCGCAATTGATTAACATTTAACAAACCGACATTTTTTTTGTTGTATAGCTGAGCTAAAGAAAAATCGAAAAATCTTGTATTGTGTGAGCAACATTTGATTGGTTTTATTTTTTCTTTTTTTTTGTCGAGTAAGAAACTAATTACTTTCTTATTCTCATCAAAAATATGTTATGTGTGGTTATTTCCCCATCAGAAATTATTTTATTCCGAAAAAAGATCCCAGTTATTCAAAGGCCTACCTACTAAGCATTATGTAAATTTTTGTATAAAAAGGATGAAAAAGAACCACAAAATGGAAGGCATATGAACAAAAATACACAATATTCTTATCCCCATTGCAAATGTTTTTTTCTTTTTTTTTCCTAAATAGAATAAGACCAGATAATATACTCATATTATTTGCATAAAAATTCAAATAATGTAAAATATTGTCCTACAAGCTGTGAATGTTTCACATAATTTATTTCCCCCGGACCATTGCCTTTGACATCTGTGTTGGCTTTCAATTTTCAAATATATTCACTACCCTACAACTTGGCCTTACTTCTTCAGATCTCAGACTTGCTCGATGGTACATAAAGAAAAAAGGTCTTATCATAACACTTCCGTTCAGCCTCATTATACTTTTATTGAAAATTTTGGCGCTCGAGTTATTATTATTTTTCTCCTTGCATTACTGCCTGTGCCTATCCGTTAAAAATTCAAAAACTCAATTTCCTTTTCTTTTTTTTTTTATTACAGACAAATACGTAAAACGCCCCCCTCGCAAGGCCTATGGTCGATTGAGTGTTGATTCAGATGATGGTTCCTCAATGAAGAACAATATTGACGATCCCTTCGATGATCTGGAGAACTTTGAAATGATTTCATCAAAGGATAATAGTAGCGGGGCGACGACAACAACACAGCATCGTCACCATCCTGCTGATAATGATGGCCATCGCCACCACGATATGCAAGGAAATTTTGTTGAAAATGATTCCGACTTAGAATTGGATGGACCATCAAAAAACGAAGCACGACGACAAAAGGAGATTAACGCAAATACTATAAGCCGATTACAGGCAATGGCCATGTCCGACGACGAGGATTATGGTATGAAATAAAATATTTCATTTAAAATTCAAAACGAAATATACGAGTATAGAAGATTTACAAGGGCAAAATAGAGTGGATGTGTGTTGGAAGAAGTGATTTACCACTAAGCTATAAGGATTTGCATTTGTATATACAAAGGGGTGTAGCATTGTAGGTCATAAAAGAGACTTTCTGGCCTTTGAGCTTAAGTTTCCATTTCCGTGTTTTATTATTATTAAATAATTTCAATTTCAAATTGTTGAATGACATTTTATTTAAAATATTTGTGTATGTACATATATATGTATTTATATTTAGTTTGTAGTTAACTTGTTTCAAAGGGAAATTACCTGTTGATTTGTAGTCATTATATACGTGCTAAGTTCTACATCCCTATTAAGCCGAGTACTTTTTTTGGAACTTTTATAAATTCATGAAAATCATTTTATCCAAAAATGTTTAATGAGAATAAACAATAAATTGCTTTCCGACATAACACAAAACATGGTTGTTCATAACGAACCACGAAATGGGTAGGATTAGGAATTTACAAGTTAAGTAACAACAGAATGTAATAACCAGACTTTTGAGTGAAATGTGAGGGTTGCCTCTTTAGTTTTTGTAAATTTTTAATATTTTAAACATGAAAAAATGCGAAAACACGTCCAGATATCAAACGTGTATTGGAAAATGGAAAAATAATGGTTGACGTCTTAAAAGACAAGTGTTTAGTAGAAGCACATTCGATTAAAATGTCAGTGTTCCCACTGTTCGTGAATATACTTTTTTTATATCAAAGGGTAGAATTTTCAATGTCTTGATAATTTTTAATATTTTGAACATGCAAAAACTTACAACTTTTTTACCAACTTGCGTTTTGTATCTGGAGGCATTTTCGCAAACTTTTTTTCACGTTAAAAATATCGGGTTTTTCAATAAGAGCGCTACAAAAGATTTTTTAAATAAAACAAAAACGATTTTGGATATCAATGAAATTTTTTATTCCTGTGAAAGTCGTTTGTTGCCATTATGTATAGAATTCGATTTCTTTTGCATGGCCACCACGCCCAAGCAACAATTTTCCTCTCATAAGAGTTTCCTAGAGGCTTGTGAGACTTTATTCCGGGAGTTATTCTCACTCTAGAAGAGTACTCCTACATCCTTATGAAAATGTTAAAAGCCTTAAATGGCCCACTTATAGGAGTTAATTTCCTCTTATAGAAACATTTTTATTGTTCCTATGGGATGACAAATGCTCCATTAATCTTGTTAGGAGAATGCGTCACTTTTTGTGGGAGTTGATGAAAAGAGAAAGAGTATGCACATAATTAAAAAAAAACAGATACTTATCTTTCACATTTCTATACTTCCTACGGAAACTTGGTACGAAGTATTTATGTCTGTATGTGTCATCGTCATTGTCTCATGTTGAAAAATTAATGTGTGATTTTATATTTTCATTTCATGGCGACGTTAGTATAATTGTAGTTTGTCACATATGTGGGGTTAAATCTTAGTGCGATTGAAACTTTTTCTACTAACTTACACATTTTACTTCGAAAAATAACGAAGCGCTTTCAAAATAATTGATATTTAAATTATTTTAATTTTATTTTGAATTGCAAAAAGGGTTACCTTGATGTTTGCTTTGAATAAGAATAGTCCTCTTTATGCTGACACTATTTATGGTATTTATTCATGTAATATGACGAAAAAGATATAATAGCAGATAATATGTCGAATTGATAACCTTATTCTTGTATGCCTGTTTTTGTAATCTAAGAATTTACAAGAGGTTAAGAGACGTTTTAGTGAAAAAATAATACGTCAGAACTTATATTTTTAGACATTTGTTATTAGAACAAATACTCCTTTTGCATTTAATGTTGAACCAAATAATCATCAATATCAATACACGTATATACGTAAATATACGTTAAATAGATTCATCATAATGGAAAACCAAATAAATTATTTCAAAATTTAATTTCATATCACGGTAACCCTCAAACTATACAAAAAAACACTTCGTTCAAATTTAAATATGGCTGCTGTCGTATCGATACTTTTAACTCTTAAAAAGACATTTTTATGAGAGTGTTGTCCATTTATGTTGGTTTGTAAATAAACACTTTTTTATGAGAAGTCTGATGCTTTTATGCGACTTTATTTTGACATTTATCAAACGAACCAAGAACAAATCGGTGATGCGTTCCCTTTTTTCTTAAGAATGTGAATTATTGTTGATGTTTCAAAAAAAGATGAAATGTCAAAGTTTGAAATATTAAATTTTATGCATTACCTTTTCCGAACGATAAATCTTCATTATAACGTCATAATTTTTGGAATAAATGGACAAAGAATATCAAAAAAATTAACATTCCGCAACAAAACTATAATATTTGATATTCGTAGTAAAATTTTAAACTGCGTAAATCTGTCTAATTTTCCACACAAATTCTGACAAAGTTAAGAAGTTTAAAACATTAAAACGTTTACAACGGGCTTACGCCGTAAAAAAATCTTATATTACATCGAAATAAAATATAAAGAAAGTCTATCACCGAAAGTTCACATTTGTAACAAACTAAAATACATTTTAAACAGTAATCGGCATCAGCATCCAATGTTTCCTTCAGGTAGACAGACCAATAGAAAACTGAACGCCAGAAAACAATGTACATACAAAACGTTAAAAAAAAGAACGACTGTTGTATGAATCAAATAAAGCTGCTGTCAGTGCAACATCTCATATGAATCCTATAGTTAGAGTTTTGTAGTTGTTACTATATTAGCTCTTGTTAAGAGATTTTAAAGACTTAAAAATGACGTTTAAAGTTTAAATTTGAAAACAAAATTATTATAAGACTTTCAATTTACATACAGGAGTAATAATTGTTGTAGGTATAAGATTAAAGTGGTTTGATCCAAGAAAAATGCTTACATCATTTAATGAAAACACTATGAGACAAATTTATGTTTCATTATGACAGATCATGTCTTAAGTTTAGCAATAAGATCTAAAAAAGTACTATGAGCATTTTTTTGAGAAAATGGGAGCTTAGCTCTCGAGAGTATGTTAGTTGGGTGGGCACGCTTGCAGAAGTCCAGACGCTGAACCCAATTTTCGATGGTTTTCCAGCATAAAACGGCCGATACTACTGCAATTTCACGTTCAATATTCGTACGAAGTTTATCAATCGTCGCTGGCTTGTTGGCATAGACCATTGACTTGACGTTGCCCCACAGGAAATAGTCTAACAGCGTCAAATCGCACGACCGAGGCGGTCAAGCGACTGGACCATTTCGTGAGATAACACGTTCTCCAAACTTGGTTTCCAATAAATTGATTGTGACATTCGCTGTGTGGCTTGTGGCGCCGTCCTGTTGGAACCAAACCAAAAATATTCAGTTATCATTGAACGGTATTGATCCCCATTCACAGTAACGTGCCGGTCTTGATCATCACGGAAGAAGTACGGCCCAATGACGCCGCCGGCCCATAAACCACACCAAACCGTAATTTTTTCGGGATGCAATGATGACTCATGGAGTACGTGAGGATTGCTGCCTGACCGCATATTTTGTTTATTGATGAAGCCATTCAGCCAAAAATGAGCCTCATCGCTGAAGATTATTTTTCGAGGAAAATCCGAATCATTTTCAAGTTGTTGCTCAGCCCAATTCACGAACATACGACGCTTCTGGTGGTCAAGCGGCTTCAATTCTTGAGTCAATTTAATCTTGTAAGGATGTAGGCCAAGATCTTTTTGCAAAATTTTCCACAACGACGTCACAGAGATGCCCAACGCTTGAGAACAACGTGTGAGAGACACGTTTGGGCTTTCTGCAACTGAAGCCTCAGCACAGCAATATTCTCTACACTACGGGCACTTCTTTGTCTCACTGCCACGGGAACATTTTGTACTGTGTCTGTGGATTCAAATTTTTCCACTAGACGCTCAATTGTTGATCTGCTAGGACGATTATGACGACCATAAATTGGACGTAGCGCTCTTAACGTTGAAGGCCACTGACTCCGAATTTCGGTAGTAAATTTGAATATTTCGACTCGTTGTTGGCTCGTATATCTTTCCATCATAAAATGGCAAACCTTACTGAAGAGAAATATCAAAAGAGCGGCAAGACATATGACGACGTTTGCTGTCCCTGTCGCTCTACTTTTGTAGCGTCCCTTTTGAAAAGCCCTTTATTAAAAACTGCCAAAATAAGTAGAAATACTCAACTTTGACACCAAAGAAAGTATGTTTTCGAAAAGTGGCAACCCTGAATTTTCAATCGAAGGTGCTTCTACTCAACACCTATCTCTTAAGATATCAAATACAATTTTTTCACTCAAAGGTGCGTCTCTTCATTTTTGCAATATGCATTTGACGTCTGGAAGCGTTCCCGTAATTTTTCACGCTTAAAACTACCAAAAAAAGGGGAAGTACCTCATAAAAAAGCATATTTATGAAAGTGGCAGCATGATTTTTTATTTTCAAACATGCGTTTGACGCTTATTGTTTTCGCAACTTTTTCATGTTAAAAATATTAAATGTGATCAAAAAGTGCAGGTTTCACCCGTTGACTTTAAATAAAAGTATGTTCCCGAAAAGTGGCAATACTAAAAATTTACCCAGAGGCTCGTCTACTTTGAGCCTTTCTTTTAATTTATCAATCGTAATTTTGATCATGGAAATTTTCTGTGTACCTGATGATGATTTTTTTTATTTACCATTTTCCACAGGTTGGGCGCAATTTTTTAAAAATAGCGTCCAAGCGACAGGATTACAACAATGATTCCTTAGCCCAATAACATACTTGACATATCGAAAATAGTTTTAAAACGTGCAAATAATGTCCTCTCCTTAAAAAAGTGCAGGGATTTCGGTTTCTTTACAAGGCAACAGATTGGACCCCATTTTTCAAAATGGCCTACAAGCGACAGAATTACAAAAATGACTCCCAGGCTAAATTTTATCCTCCGTCCCCGTCAAAAAACGCACGGGGTCGGTTTCCTGACCGGACACATAACCAAAAAATTAGTGTTTGATTGTGTTAGGGCAACATGCACGGGCGCCAAAAAAATCCTCCATTGAAAGGGTAAAGGTTGAAAATCCCGAATCCCATAATCGCAAATTAAATCCCAAAATCCTGAATGGACAAAATACCGAATGCCAAAATCCCGAATACATAAAATCCCGAATACATGTGGGATGTAAGTAAACCCGAATTTCAATATACTTCTCTTAGCATTATTTCGGTACTTCAAAAGAAATCAAACTGTTTTTATGGCTTTTGACTTCTGCTCGCTTTGGCATCATTACATTAGATAATATTGATATGTGGTATCTCAAAAGTTAAATTGTTTCGGACAAAATTATGGGAAGCTAAATGGGATATAGCTTCCTCATGGAATTCTAAGGAAACTTTCAAAAGTCCCCATCGACATGAGCGCTAACAATTTTACGGGTGGTCAAAGACCCTCCTAAATGGTTTTTAAGAAATATCTCCCGAATTGACAGAAAAAATGTCAAGGACTTGGTTGTAGCCTAGAAAATTTTCTACAAAAAATTAAAGTAACCTTTTTTCATAAGAATAACCCTTTTCGAGGTAGTTTAATCAGTAGATACGGATTTTATACATATTTCTCAACAAAATGTCCTCCTTTAAACCACATTTGAGGTTGAAAACAAGATGAGTTTTTCTTGCGTGATGTCTCCCAGGAAAATAAGAAAAGAGTACTAAAAAATATACACAGCGACTTATTTAAAGATTTTTGGAAAGTTTCCCGTCGATTTGGGCCACCATATTAATCATAGAAGGTCACGAAACATGGTATTTTGTTTATACAGGGTGATTCGGATAAAATGTGACAAAAAGATGATGATGAAAGAAAAAAATCGTATGCGAAAGGGGGTTCAATTCTTCCCCGTTTAGCCAGAGGAAGGGCAGATTTTCTATGAAAATGACTTAAGCAGAAAAGCAAATTATTAAAAAACAACGGTAAAACTTACAATGCTATGCTATACCTTTGTGTAAAACCAAAAACCTCTTCTTTAATTTTAATTTTAAATGCTGTTGTTTGGGTGCAAAGTTTTTGAAAAACTTATTTTGAAACTCAAAATTTTAAAAAAGTTTCATTGCCTCCAAAAGTGTAAAAGGACTGATACCTCTACACATGAAATTGTTGGTCACCTGGAAAAATTATTGCCAAATTCAAAAGAAAGTTTTTCTTCCTTATTTTTAATAATTCAAGTTTTTAGTGAAAATTTCATTTTCATTTTTTTTAAATAATAAATTGGATAAATATGTATAAAGTTGGGGGTCATAGAAATTTTGGAAAAGGTTTTGGCAGGGCATTGTATCAACGTGTTTGGGAACCACTGGTTTAATGTATACGGCTTCCCAAAATAACGCCATAGGAATTTACGCCAAAAAAATACAAATGGAAAAAATTCGCCAAAAGTACAATGTTATGGCTTTATTTCCTAGGAAAGGGAACCCAAAAAATTTTACATAAATTGCGGATTATTTGGATATTTTTTTCCACGATTAATAATAAATGCGTCCTCTGCCGGTCAGACATTTGCTTTTATACTTTTCACAAGGTTCCCGAAAAAGCTGGAAGGTTCTAGTATTTGCTTCCAGAGCTTTCCATAGGGAAATTTTCCCATAAATTTCCCTTTCAAAAGGTTTCAATTTGACGTTTAGTATTGGAAGTTCGAAAGCTCACCTGTCTAATCTGAAATTCGGTGTTTCTTTTATTCGAGAGTGGTTATAGTTCATTCGAGAGTCGTTGTAGTACAAATGTGACAGTCGTTACAATATTGAAAAATAGAAATAAACAAAGTAATGTGTTGTATCTAGAAAACAAATGCACAAAAACGATATAATCAACGGCGGCGGGAGGGAGGCCACGTTCGTACACGGTGCCATCAGCCCCGTGCGGAACCAGCGAACGTAACGCACCCCCCCCCCCTCCCCATTGAGATGCATTTTATACTTTTTGGGCTAACTTTACAAATATATTTGGGAAATTTTTTCAGAAAAAGCTGTGTTTATACTTTTTGGGCCTAGTTTCCAAAATTAATTTGGAAAAAGTTCTTATTTTTTGGGCGTGATTATTTGTTGTTGTTTTTTTTACTCTTTTCCAAATGTTTGGCATAATTTCCACGTTTTTGGAGTATTTTTCTTTTTCATTTTGGGACCTTTTTTTCAAAAATGTATGACAAAACTGTTTTGTTTTTTTGTTATCGAAAATTGTATTTAGCACAATTTCCTATGGCGTAATTTCAGGGAGCCAGTGTACAAATATCTATACTCTCGACACGTGATCTTTAAATAATTGAAACATCAATTGGAAACCCTTAAACTTAAAACTATTCTCATATTAAAAAAAAAGAAGAAAAATATAAAAAAATTTAGTCAAAAGATAATAGATTAAGGTATGCCTAATGGCTCGTTCTTTACTATATGTTTCAATTTAGCTCTATATGGAGTTTTCTTTAACCATCAAAATGTGTGTCATAAAATTCACTTTCCCTAATTCTTTTTTTTATTTTTTTTTTGACAGATGAGTCCTTGACTTGTAACGTGTGCGATAGAGCCTTCCATTGTCACAGGCAGTTGGCGTCTCATCAACAGAAAAAGCGACATTTCGGGTAAGTGCTGGATGTATTTTATTTGTTGTTGTTATTCGTTGAGCTTATGGGTAAAATTACATGTTTTCTTTATTTCCAATATACAAGAAAATTGAATAAAACTCATTTTTATTGAAGGTTTTTGGTTTCTTTATTGTGAATTAAGTGTCAAAAGCAAGTTGAATAATAAAAGACTGAAAGGAATTATTTTAGAAGAAAATATACACGTATCCATTTACTATGTATACCTACAATGTATGTGTAGGTAAATAAATTGTATTGAAAGACTATTTCATTTTGTCATTATTTAAATTGGAATTTATTCAATTCAATTTCAGGGTTTCTTGGGATATAACTATAAAAATTCTTAATGAGTAAAAATTCTTGTTAGCATATTACCTGTATATTTCCTACAAAAATGAACTTTTGTTCTTTTTTTGTTTTTAAGCATTACACAGTAAAATACAATATCTTCTTTATAGCGCAATCTTGATAGAAAATTAAAAAATTCGTGTGCTACTTAAAGGAGTTTTTTTGACAAAGTAAAATTTCATAAATGTTAACAATTAAATGATATATGGATATATATTTCAAAAACAAGCTCTAATTTAAATAAAGTGTTACATAAAAAAAAATTATTTAAAATTTATAGTGTTCAGAAAAAATTAACAAAGGTTAATTAAATTTAATAAGAATTAAAATATATAATATCCATCTCAATTAGGTGTCCCTTGGTATTCTTTAAGTCTTAGTCTGAATAACAAAATGGGGCTAAAAATTGCATTGTCGGATAGCATTTTGAAAAAATGACGCTCAGATATTTAGAAAGTATATCGTTAGGGTATGAGATCACAGGATCTCGTAGATTGTGAACAGCGGATTCTATTAGTCCAAGCGGCGACCGTAAGAGCACTTAGCACATAAGGTTAGAGGTTCTTATACCACTTAATCGATAGATTTATATCTAAAAGAAACTCAACGCACATATGTTGCCTAGCAAAATTGGGATGGATGACGTCGAAAATGGGTCACTTCCGGTACGTTTTTTCGACCATGACTTAGCTCATCGAGTTAAAGTTTTAAATTACTCCTTTACTGTAGAGCTTGACGAGATAAAAAATATAGGGTTGCTTAGTTTAAAATGGGTGGATGATGTTGGCAACCCTCTTTCAAAACCTCTTTTTTCCAACCATGACCTAGCTCATCGAGATAAAGGTTAAAACTAGTTTCAAATGGAATATCAGATGGTACTGAAAAAAGGGAAATAGGGTTGCCACTTTTAAAATGGGTGCATGTACGTGGCAACCCTATTTTAAGGAAAATAGTGCAAAAAACACGTTATTTCTCATAACTACTTATGTTCTTCGAGTCTGGTCATTTATTGTATACCAAATTAAACCTCACGGTCTGTAGAAAAATAATAAAATAAGTCTTATAGTAAAAAAGTCTTCCAAACGCCACGAACACACTTTGTTATGGCAAACTTGAAAATTTTCATAACATTTTTTGTTTAAAACAAAAAAAGTTTCTATAGACTCAAGTAAAACCGGGACCAAAAACTTAAAGCTTAATCTATCTTTCTATAAAAATAAGTTTGACAGTTGTAGCACTGTACAAAAATTCCTGGGAACCCTGATTATATTTAATGTTCTCCTCATTTTCTACCTTTTCATTTGAACACAAGCTAAAGTTCATCAAAATGATGTATGAACTATACATATAACTTAAGCTTAGCTTCTATTCTATGTATAAAATATAGGATGCCAATTATTAGTTGGATAGTTGACCCTGGTAACCCTGATTTAATGCGAAAAAAACAATGAAATCAGTACGCTTTCAACTAAAATGTATGAAATTTGAAAAGGTTAGAGCTTAAAACAGGCATCAAATTAAAGCTCACGCTCTGCTCTTTTTGAAAAATGTAGGTTGCCTGCCCTCAACTAGGTGCATGACCTTGGCAACACTAATTTTAACTAAAAATATACCAAAAATAGTACTTTTTCAACTAAAATTTAATATGGCTCGGAAACGGCTTAAAAGCGCATCTTACTACTTGCATTATTTATACTCCTAGTCATGACCTACATGTGTACCAAAAATGGATCGAATTGGTTATCCATGCATCGTAGCGAGCTGTGTTCACTTGGCCCACAAAAGTGTTCAATTTTTTTTTTTTTTTTTTTGAAAAGATGATTATTTAAATGATTTTTTTTTTTATCGGATATCTGGCAACTCTGATATTATTTCTAAAAAACGTGCATCCTTACTTTTGTAATCCATTTCAGTGAAATCTTCCACGTCCTTAAGACCGCCCCCGCCGGCGCCGGCCGTGTCATGAGAAAGAGTCCCCTTCTATCCCCTTCTAAAGTAATAAAACACTTATATTGTGTGTGTTTCCTTCTCCAAGATTCCATAATTATTTTGCAGCACCAGCACTGGCTGTACGAATCGTACCGTCCATTTAGGAATAACTTGCTAGATATTGGCAATTTAGTGTTACTGTATTCTTTACATTTTTTGTTCCTAAAATGTAGGAAATTCAGGGTTATAAAAAAATGTATGATATAATTTTTTCTGTCAGATGAACAAGAGGAGATTAAAAATGTTTAAGCATTTTTAATCTCCTCTTTTTTTTCTAAAAAAAATTCGACAGTTTTTTGACAATAACTTTTCATTGGAAAATGATGACGAAAATGTTTAAAGTGTAAGTTTTATAAAATCTTGTAACCTACAAAATGTAACAAAAAATTTTACCCTACGGCCAATAGGAGCAGAGAAAATCGCATTAACGATTTGTAAGGCCTTTTTTCAAAATGGCGGACAACACAACATTTCTCACCAGTCAGACTACCCTCATTTGAATTTATAGACTTAGAGAGGACATAATTAAAAAAAAAAAAGCTTGTCATACTAAAACGACTTCTTTTTTACGTTACCAACTCTCGTGTTCACCATTGTGAACAACAAAATTGTTTCCCCGTTTTATTCCACACTTATATAATACTAAAATCCAAAGACTTTTAGTCGAAAGACTTAAGTCGAAAGACTTAAGTCGAAAGACTTTAAAAGACTTACAGTTAATTGACTGCAGTTAAGAGACTTAAAGACTAAAACTAAAATCAGGCCAGTACTGAAGACTTTCAATTGACTAAAAGACTAAAACCAGCCACAAAGTACTGCAGTTAATTGACTGCTTTTGGTGACTGAACAGTCTTCAATGTTAGTACTACTAATAACTGCTGAGTTACAGTTAAAGTCTTTTTATAAGTTAAAGGACTTATTAAAATTAGTCTTTTAGTCAATTAACTGCAGTACATAAAAAGACTGCAGTCTTTGCAACTCTGATCGGTGCCCAGTTAGCCTTGAATTGCATCGTTTTGATACAATAACTCGTTTGACCTGTAGATGAAAGTGGATTAAAGTAAGGATTTGTGGATCGCCTTCAATGCGTTGAAGTTGATAGCAAAGGGACCCGCGAAGGCAGTAGGTTTGTTTGTATAACTCAACAAATCTCATTCCTTCGGAGGTCTTCCAGGTACATGATTGGATGCGAGATTTCTTCCTGAGCATCCATCTGCCCACTCGGCATAACGGCAGGTTTCCAGTAAAGATCAGCATCCACCATGAGACCACAGTTCTTTGGTTTGAATTAGAATGGATTTATGATATGATTGTGGTATATTGTGGGCTAGCACCAACGTCAAGAGGTGGGACATAAGACACTCACTCGAATGGATCGCATCTCGCCCAAAGCAAGCAACGATATGTCGAGCTCGGCAGATAGCAGAACAGCACCGGAGCGCGAACGATCCAACCGATGATCGTTGTCATTGAGCAACATGATATAGTGTTGCTCGCTGTTGTTGTTACTACAACTGCAGCGTTTTGCTACAATTATTTTTGTTTACAAAGTCACTACGTACATTTGTTAAACATTTCAAAAACACTACATTTTCATAAAAAGATAAAATAACGTTAAGAAAGAAAATCAAGTTTTTGATTTTCATTTCAGAAAATTCGTTGAAGTCGTTAAAAAATGCCACTCCAAATGATTGTGTTCTCATTCTAGCCCTAGCCAGAGTAGGAGATTTACAAAGAAAGTGAAAGACTGTTACCTTTCCTTGCTGACCGTCACAGCTACGGTAGTGAGTGTTGTAAGGAATACCCAGTCTCGCCGCATCTTCCCCTACTGGACAGTGTCCAGTACAGGTTGCAACGACCCTAGCTATGTCTTGCCTGGGTCTACATAACAGCTCAATTGTTCGGGAATTATTATAGGCGGGCCAGATCTTTCTGGATATTTTACATTTGGTTAGGCTATTCCACCCACGATTGAATTCACTAAAGAAGATTGGCAGTTAATTGCCCTTAACTACTATCAGGGGAATGATGACCCTTTCCCCAAGTGTTCATCTGCCCGTTCATTTCACTTAATGCCCCTATCTATGGACAGGAATCCAGATAATGCCCAACTAACATACTCTCGAGAGCTAAGCTCCCATTTTCTCAAAAAAATGCTCATAGTACTTTTTTAGATCTTATTGCTAAACTTAAGACTGGATCTTTCATAATGAAACATAAATTTGTCTCATAGTGTTTTCATTAAATGATGTAAGCATTTTTCTTGGATCAAATCACTTTAATCTTATACCTAGAACAATTATTACTCCTGTATGTAAATTGAAAGTCTTATAATAATTTTGTTTTAAAATTTAAACTTTAAACGTCATTTTTAAGTCTTTAAAATCTCTTAACAAGAGCTAATAAAGTAACAACTACAAAACTCTAACTATAGGATTCATATGAGATGTTGCACTGACAGCAGCTTTATTTGATTCATACAACAGTCGTTCTTTTTTTTAACGTTTTGTATGTACATTGTTTTCTGGCGTTCAGTTTTCTATTGGTCTGTCTACCTGAAGGAAACATTGGATGCTGATGCCGATTACTGTTTAAAATGTATTTTATTTTGTTACAAATGTGAACTTTCGATGATAGACTTTCTTTTTATTTTATTTCGATGTAATATAAGGTTTTTTTACGGTGTAAGCCCGTTGTAAACGTTTTAATGTTTTAAACTTCTTAACTTTGTCAGAATTTGTGTGGAAAATTAGACAGATTTACGCAGTTTAAAATTTTACTACGAATATCAAATATTATAGTTTTGTTGCGGAATGTTAATTTTTTTGATATTCTTTGTCCATTTATTCCAAAAATTATGACGTTATAATGAAGATTTATCGTTCGGAAAAGGTAATGCATAAAATTTAATATTTCAAACTTTGACATTTCATCCTTTTTTGAAACATCAACAATAATTCACATTCTTAAGAAAAAAAGGAACGGATCACCGATTTGTTCTTGGTTCGTTTGATAAATGTCAAAATAAAGTCGCATAAAAGCATCAGACTTCTCATAAAAAAGTGTTTATTTACATACCAACATAAATGGAAAACACTCTCATAAAAATGTCTTTTTAAGAGTTAAAAGTATCGATACGACAGCAACCATATTTAAATTTGAACAAAGTGTTTTTTTGTATAGTTTGAGGGTTACCGTGATATGAAATTAAATTTTGAAATAATTTATTTGGTTTTCCATTATGATGAATTTATTTAAGTTATATTTATGTATATAAGTGTATTGATATTGATGTTTATTTTGTTCAACATTAAATGCAAAAGAAGTATTTGTTCTAATAACAAATGTCTAAAAATATAAGTTCTGACTTATTATTTTTTCATTAAAACGTCTCTTAACCTCTTGTAAATTCTTAGATAACAAAAACAGGCATACAAGAATAAGATTATCAATTCGACATATTATCTGCTATTATATCTTTTTCGTCATATAACATGAATAAATACCATAAATAATGTCAGCATAAAAAGTGCTATTCTTTTTAAAAGCAAACATCAAGGTAACTCTTTTTCCAATTTAAAATAAAATTAAAATAATTTAAATATCAATTATTTTGAAAGCGCTTCGTTATTTTTCGAAGTAAAATGTGTAATTTAGTACAAAAAGTTTCAATCGCACTAAGATTTAACTCCACATATGTGACAAACTATAATTATACTAACGTCGCCATGAAATGAAAATATAAATTCACACATTAATTTTTCAACATGAGACAATGACGATGACACATACAGACATAAATACTTCGTACCAAGTTTGCGAGAGAAGTATACAAATATGAAAGATAAGTAAGTATCTGTTTTTTTTTTAATCATACGCATACTCCTTCTCTTTTCATCAACTCCTAACAAGATTAATGGAGCATTTGTCATCCCATAGGAACAATAAAAATGTTTCTATAAGAGGAAATTAACTCCTATAAGTGGGCCATTTAAGGCTTTTAACATTTTCATAAGGATGTAGGAGTACTCTTCTAGAGTGAGAATAACTCCCGGAATAAAGTCTCACAAGCCTCTAGGAAACTCTTATGAGAGGAAAATTGTTACTTGGGTGGTGACCTTGAGGTTAATGTTAAGGGTTGCGAGCTCCTCCAGGATTAGCTGGACCAATTTCGAGAAGCTGGATGTAGCTGGATCAATGGCTTTAAAGATAGCTGTATTACGATTTTAGTTTGGATCTAGTTTAAGTTTTCCCTGAAATGCTTAGTCTTTTTAAAAACTTGATCACAAACTATCAAAAACGTCTATTAGTTTTGACAGCAAGCTTATCCACTTTCTTCAAATTGTTGTAACTATACGAATTCGTTCAACGTTCCCATAGGTAAATACATACGTATAGGAACTGGAAGCCCAGCTTATAAAAAAAAAAAATTTAGTGGCGCAACAGCTCATGAAGAACCAAGGCCTAGTGACTAACAACTTTCAACCATTCCTGTGTGCGTGTTGTTGACGGGAATGGAGGAGACCTACAATTTTTTGCCGAGTCCAAACAGCTAGATGAGAAGCACTTATTCATGACAAGTTTACTCTTGTAGGATTTGTCAGTCCCACGCAAGAGGCAGCACCTCGGAAAAAAACCTTTCTGTTTTAGGTGTCAGTGGCTGGGAATCGAACCCAGACCTTCGGCATGACAGTCCTACGCACTAACCATTATGCCACGAGATGTAAACCCAGCTTACATCTTGAAATTATTTAACACCAAACACCTTCTTATCATACTACACAGAATCTTGTTGTGGCGGGTGGTTTGTTGCAGTGACATGCAATTTGTCGAAATTTCATGTTTTCGGTTTCATCTTAAAAGCTTGAATTTTAGTTTTTCTTTTTTATTCTTTCTTTTAACTTCATTTAAATTCTGCCAAAATGTAAACGGTTCCACGTATGACATACATTTCTATTTGTCTTAAATTAAGAAGAATTTAGTATTAAATGGGTACACACACGTTATACGCATCACATATCATCTGAACATGTTGTTTTCTTATTGTTTCTCGAAACAACGGTATCGTAGCTTCCATCATCCTCATCCAGCATTCCTTAGTAGACAAATACACACAGTACATGATTCACACGTTCTAGATATAATATTGTCTAACAGGTAGTGTGTTCAGGAAGAATTCCCACAAACTTGATGTTTCCTTCCTTTCAATTCTTCCACCCATTTACAACCCATTTACAAACCCTCTTACAACGTTTTGTTTTTCCTTGAAAGCTTCTCCTTCTATTAAGATATTTCAGAGAGTTGGTATTAAATACAAAAGCTAAACCAACCGTTTTCAAAAGTAGGTAAGTAGATGTCATTATGTCGATTTTTTTTTGGACTCAATTTGTTTGCTTGTTTCGCAAACGTATTAAATGTCCCTCTAGTTAAAATTTAATTTATTCGTGGTTTTGCCAAGGACGAATTTTCAAACAACTCAAGAAACAAATACATTTCATTTGTAGAAAAATATATGTAATATTAAATCGAAACAAAAGGAATACAAAAAAAAAAAATAATACTCACTGCTCGGTCGCACGTTGGTACTTTCTCTTATTGCCAATGGTTTAAGTCAGGAAAGTGAATTTCTGGAATTGATTAAGAGTTTTTTTTTTCAAAGAATCCATTTCCATCAAAAGCAGGTCTTCGCCAATGTCGCCTTTCCAACTAATTCATTATGAAAACATTTATGATTTGTTATCGTTCATTGAACTGCAGCGCTCGCTGTCAACAAAAATATCAATCCTATTAGCACTGACCGATGAATCCACCAGACCAAAATCTGCGCCAAACAGTTAGACAATGGCTTTCTGGTAATTTAATGTGACAAAGGACATTCGGCAAACATTTATGGAAGGTGGTCTAGGAACCAATAACAACGAGACGTATGTTGTTGGATGGGTTTTTTTTGCATGTCTATACAATAGTCACTATGGTAGCTTATTTCAAATCACTGAGTGAAAAAAGTTATTCGCTAAGAAAGTTCACTTTGGTCTCGCCGTGACATACGTGGTTTTTGCAATTCAAAATGTTTTGATGTCATCTCGCTTTGATCTCGTGCGGTACAATGCCGTATGAACCAGGCCTAATGTTACCCAGCTTTAGTGAAAAGTTCTCTTTTATTTGGTAGCAAGCACGCTTGAAACGATTTAAAGCGTTTTCAATTTTGTTCGGTTATTCGAAAAATGTTATTTAAAAAAAAACCTTTGCTAACACTATAGTGAGACAAAAGCGAGATGACAGAAAATCATTCTAAGCGCCAACAACCACGTGTAAATGTCAAGGCCTGATCCAAGGGAGAAAACACGACACAGATACCGATGTAAATTTGGTTTTGGCGAGTTCACAGCATGACGAAAACAATGACCAACACACTGAAACCACGTTTGGATTTTCAATTAAGTTATTATATCAAAAACTCTCTTAAAGCTTTTTGAAAAATGTTATTTTGAAAAATAAAACTTAGGCGAGACCAAAGCGAGATGATGGAAAAATATTCAAAATGCCAAAAAGCACGTGTAAATGTCAAGGTGAGTCCAAAGCGATACACAAATCCCCGTGTAAACGTGCTGACGGCGTGTTCACAGCAAAGCACATTGCCAACATACTGAAAATGAAGTTTGAATTTTTAACCACGTTTTTAACTTATTCTAACCTTTTTAAAAAGTTATATCCTTTTTTCGTGACCTTTTTAAATGTAAATTAAGTTCCTATCGTGGGCTTTAGGTCTTTTTTGCCTTTATGTAAAGTTTTTTTTAAATTGTTACGTTTCGGGCATGGTTACACCCTTCTTCTTAAAAAAAAAAGACCTAAAGCCCACGATAGGAACTTAATTTACTTTTTAAAAAGTATTATTTTGAAAAAATAAAACGTTGGCGAGACCAAAGCGAGATGATGGAAAAATATTATAAATGCCAAAAACCATGTGTAAATATCACGGCGAGACTATAGCGAGAAAACCACGTCGCAGATCGCAGTGTAAGCCAACTTGGAGAAAATTTTAAGTACGAAAATGTACTAATTAACAACTCTGATACTAACGAACATTCTGATTGATGCAGATAAGATTTATTTTTTTTTCTTTGTCATAAATCTCCCTGGTTGACCGAAATATAGAAAAAAAAATCAATACGAGTATAAAGGTTTCTCTCAGACCTTGACCGAAAAAATGTTTTTTTAAAATAAAGGTTATTTAGTGACTTTTATTGGAAATGACAACAAATAAGAGTTATTGAAAAACCTTTCAAAAAGGTTGAGTTTTATATCTGATCTCTGGTTCTAGTAATAGCTATTTCAAAATAGCCAAAGTTAAATTCATGTAGCTTAAGCTTGTTTTTCCAGATTAAGCTCCAATTTGTGTTATAAAAAATAGCTTGAGCTAGAATATTATAGTAAGAGCTACAAGAAATATTTAGATTCTTGGACCCCTTACTAGAAAGCTTTGACAAGTTCTTATTTTGTAGAATCTCGAACAGAATGGTTAGATTAGGTAAGGTTAATGGGCTGACAGTTGATTTCGTTACCGTCAGACTTATCAATGTAGATTCATTGTGATATCCTAACGATTATGACTCCAACTTGTGATTGTGATGTACCAACTTTGAAGATTTTCCATCCACTTTTACTTTTTTTTCCAAAATTTTGAGTAAAACACTCAAAAAATCCCCATGTATTTTGTATGGGAAATTTCAAGTGCTTGCCGGCGCGTGTTAACGTTGACCGATTTCAAACCAATTTTGTATGACGTTTTTTTTAATGCCTTGATCACTTTAAGGGGAGGAGGCACCCTAGTACATATGTAAATATAGTAAGACATTAATAATACTCTTCAACAACCTTTTATTTTTTGACTGATACTTCAGTGGAAAACGACAAAAAATCAGAAAAACAATCGTACTTTCGGCACCGTTTTTGATATTGTTTGACATTGATTATATTAATTAAA
Organism: Dasysyrphus albostriatus; assembly: GCA_946251815.1. Lineage (NCBI taxonomy): Eukaryota > Metazoa > Arthropoda > Insecta > Diptera > Syrphidae > Dasysyrphus > Dasysyrphus albostriatus. The sequence continues at coordinate 84,203,291 of OX276335.1, forward strand.
ATGTAAGTCACAGTGAGTACTCTTTTAAAGCTTTAATATGCTGTATCAAACGTTTTGATATCTTCAATAGACATTTTTTTAAAGCAAAAATACTGAAGCACTAAAATGACGATTTTCAAATACTTCAATGGGGTTAGGAGGGGAATGAGGCATGAGAAAATTTAAACACGGTGAATATCTTTGTTTTGAGCCATAAGGGATATTCTCACAAAATTTGAAAAAAAATCTAGAGTAGGTTGGCATTTTCGATTTGACGATTCCATATGGAATTGACTCAAAAGCCACTGGGCACGTTCACATGACCCAAGGGACTAGATACTTGTATTAAGGCAAGTCTCTAGTTTATGATTGGCCAGCTGCCAAAATATTGATTTCTAAATAAGGCAAATTTATTGGAAAGTTGACTGGAAAGTAAGTCAAGAAAAATCTCCCTTGATATCAAGTCAAGTGCACTTCTGTCAGAATATCAGCTGATTATATTTTGTCACTCAACAAAAAGCTGAACTTTATTTGTTTTGTGATTCATTTTTTTTGTTTGCCCGTTTATTTTTACCATTTTGTTGGAAGGTTCCTTATCAAATATGAAATGGAAAATTAAAAACCGTATGATATGTAAAAAATGCAAGTTTTGTTAGAGATTTTTTAATTTTAGGTTTGGTTTCCCAATACCAAAACCAAATAGTCTTGAAAAACTTTTTTTTCGAAAACCTAACTTATTAAAACTCGTAAAGAGGTTATTTCAGATGTGAGATTTTTCTTAGATAAAATTAATATCTTTACTTTTTTCACAATCAACTTACAGCAAATGTTTGAAGTAAAGTTTCAAGTTTGAAATTTCAAAGAAACCTAGTTATCTTGGTCAAATTTGCGTTCAATGAATGCAGTTGATTGAGTCACTTGGGTCGTCTGAACGTGCCCATTTTTCTTTAATAAGGTAAGGATGGTGGCGAAAAATAAACAGCTGGACGGTCAAAAACTTGGCTTTAGACTCCCTATACCCTCCTATTTTAATAAATTGAAAAAATATAAATTATTTGATGTACAGTTTAAATACGCCCATTTATATGTTTACAGAAGTACAATGGCACAATCCTTTTACTTGCGATATAGGTACTATAGGGCAGGTTTTGGACTCGTGCAAAAAAACATTCGAGATAACAATCAAACATGACATTACGATGATAGAGAACACGAAAAAAGTGGGTGGCAAAATTCTGTCTGTCTTTCTGTCTGTCTGTCTGTCCGTATATTGACCTACAGCCTCAAGCACTGAAGCAATTTTCTTCAAATTTTGAACTTAAGTTTTTTTTGTAACTCTCCAGAGGTAAAATTGAAATTTTATTTTTGCACCAAAAATAACGATACTTGCCCTACAACCGTAAATGAAAAGCTTATTTTACTCAAAAACGGCTCTAACGATATTGCTAAAAAACCAGTGTTTTATTGTAGGCATGGTGTAGTTTTTGATAAGAAAAAAATGTACCGAAAACCATTATTAACGGTACCTGCCATATAACGGTTTTTTTAACTTTCGATTTCCTCATTAACGGCTCAAAAATTCTATAGAAAATATGTTTAAAAATATTAGCAATATTGCATTTCAAAATTTTGAAAAAAAAAATAGATTTTGGATTTGTAAAAAAAATATTTAATTTTTTTTTTTTGAAAATTCAATATTTCAAAAATGAGTTCATGAATTTTTTTTAAACTAGATTTAAAAATGTATTTTAGTATAAACTCAAAATTGGCATATCACACTTTTTCTTAAAAATGTTAAAAAAATGTATTTTTAAGAAAACCTCTCCAAAAACTTTAAATTTTTTTCTTGCACATATATTAATATTTTTTCAAGTAATCAAAAGGCATACTTGTTTTTGAGCTCTTATTTTTTTAACTAGTTGTTTAAACAATTAAAAGATCGATTTAAATGATTTGATATATTTTTATATTTTCTTATAAATACTTTCATATTTTAAAAGTTATTAATTCCAAGCAACTTGAACATAAAAGGAATTGCGTGTGATCCAGTCATGCATTTTATTTAAATATAAACTTAATTGAATGTTTTTGTTTTCTCCTGGCTGGGACCAAATTCCAAAAGCGTGAATGATTTTGCCCAAAGCAAAGTGTGAATAAATTGACGGATAGTGTAACTTCACATTATATTTCAAAAATTCGCAGATATGGATGAGTATCTACAGGTTTTTCTGGGTACACAGAGAAAACTCATCCCATAATGTTGTAACACTTTTTGACCTTAATAATTGGAAAGGGCTCAATGAGTGCTATCATTTCTTTTTATGAGCACAAGTCTGTACCTCGTGCAGGGAATGTGTTATAGGCAAATTACCGTTTTAAAACCGGAGAAAAGTGCTCCTTTCACCTTTGGGCTGGTTCTAATCTGAAACTATCAGAAATCCACATGTATCTTTTATCCGGTGTTGTTTAGAGCTTTGGACACCTGTTAGCTCTTCGGTTATTCTGTATATGGTCCTACTGTCACACTTACTTCTGGCCTCTTCTGTATTTGTATAGCCAGTAGATTGGTGTGTCGCATGCTAAGGTGAAATTCTCTCATCTTCATGCGATACACAGACTCTTGCTCCTTTCTCACTTCTCCTAACTTTCTTCGATCTTAGCCCAAGTTTCTTGAAAAATCTAGGCACTTTTTATACCTTGCGACTGAGCGACTATACGTTCAGCACCGAATATGAAAACATTTTTCACAGCACACTAAATGGTTTTTGATGGAGTTGCTAACGATTAATCTTAATCCTTGTGAAATGTGGTCCCCCAGTTGTTACTGCGGGATTCTTAAGTCTTTCGCCAATAAGCTCAGGGACTCTGGTATTTTCTTGGGTTTTATGAACAGCAATTGGGGATAATTTTAAGAAAGAAAACATCAGATGGTGGTTTCGGGTCATTCCCATGTCTGCACCTCATCTGTTTCAAATGCCCCGAGACTGCTTCTAAATAGCAGACTGATCGTAAAGTGATCAATTTAATTAAAAGGTGCTTATCTGTCCTTCGTCACCTAACTGATTTTGAAAGCACTTCTTATGCTCAAATATGGTCCCTCCTATTATAAGCCGGTCGGCGTTACAAAAATCGACAGAACATTCGCCTTTCTCGTTGCGGTCACTAACGCTATGATTTCTGATGAAATAAATTTCTGATTAATAAGGATTGCGCAGATTAGTTACCCAATAAATGATAAGACATCCGAATCGTTTGATGGTCAAAAAGGAAAAAGGAAATTTATTATGACAATTCAATGACATTTGGTATAAGCGTAATTGTTATACGGATACAATAATAATAGTGTTATAAGATGTACATTAGAGGGATGTTCTATAAGATTTAAAAAAATGGAACACTCAAAAGTAATTAATTACAACAGCCTCACTAGTGTTTCATTAAAAAAAAGTTTAAATAAGAATTCATTATGTATATAAACAAAAAATTCAAAAAATTATTTAAAAAAAAAAAAGCAAATTCATAATATATATACATAGGTAGATATACAATGTATAAATTAATTTATATAATACTATTTTGCAAGTCCAAAATCTGGGACAAATTTATTTAGCTTAGAATAATTTACAGCCTTGGTCAAAATGTCTGCAACCATTTCATTTGTTGTCTTGTACTGTAGCGTCAATTTGATTTCACCTTCGCTTTCTTGAAACAAGTGGTCCTGAATGAAAAATTTCGGTCTCGAAACGCTTTAGCCAAAGTGCCTCCTGAATCGCTGCTACCATCGACATGAACTCTGCCTCGGTAGAAGACAAAGCAATCGTTGGTTGACGACGGGTAGTCCAAGAAATAGCAGCACCTTGTGTTAAAAATACATAGCCAGTTGTTGATTTTCGCTTATCTAGGTCACTAGCCCAATCGGCGTCACAGTAACCAATCAATTCGTCATTTTGCTTTGGATGAAAAGTCAGTTTAAAATCGATTGTGCCCTTCAAATACCGAAGAACCCTCTTCACAGCAGCCCAGTGTCCATGACCATAATTATTATTATACCTGCTAAGAAGACTAACCGCATAGCAAATGTCTGGCCGACTTATTTGTGCAGCATACATGATGCACCCAATCGCCTCTTGGTAAGGAATTTTCCCCATTTCTCGTTCCTCCGCATCTGTTTTTGGGCATAACTCCTCAGATAATTTTTGGTTTGGATCCAATGGCGTGTTGACTGGATGACAATCTTGCATATTAAACCGCTTAATGAAAGTTGAAATATAGTGGCGCTGATCAATCGAAACAGAGCCATCCGGGTCCCGAGTTATGTTCATCCCCAACAACGATTTCGCCTCACCTAGGTCCTTCATTTTAAAGTGTGTTGATAATTCCTTTTTCAACTTAGTACACATCGTTGCATTGCTCGAAAAAATCATGATGTCATCTACCCACACAGCCAGTATTATGGTATTTTGGTTTGAGTGCTTAAAATAGATACACTGGTCTATTGAAGATCGCTTGAATTTAAGTATCCGAACCAACACTTCATTCAATTTGCCGTTCCACACACGACTTGACTGCTTCAAGCCATACAACGCTCGCTTTAGACGACAAACATTCGCCGTTTTATCGTTAAACCCTTCTGGCTGTCGCATATAAATCTCCTCGGTCAAGTCCCCTTGAAGAAATGCAGTCACTGCATCCATTTGGTGAATTACCATTTTATACTTGGCTGTCATGGCCAGCAAAAAACGAATTGAGCAGTAACGAGCAACAGGCGAATACGTCTCATCGTAATCTATACCTTTAATTTGACTATAACCTTTAATTACAAGGCGAGCCTTGTAGCGTTCGATAGAACCAGTTGCATCGCGCTTGACTTTATATACCCACTTGCTATCAATCGCTTTGCGCCCAGCAGGCAGTTCACACAGCTCCCAAGTATTATTAGCCATCAAAGAGTCATATTTGGTCTTCATCGCCACTTTCCAATCCCCTTTCTCATTGCATTGCCTAGCCTCCTGATAAGACTTGGGTTCACAGACATCTTCTGTTGCTGCTGCTAACATCGCATATAAACTCAGAGCATCACGGGCTCTGGCAGTTTGTCTCGGGCTTTCAATCTCATTGGTTGTCATAGCGCATGGAAATACTGATACCTCACTTGCAGCCACGTCAAAATCTGTCTCAGCGACGGAAGTGTATGACGAATTCTCACTATCTATCGCCTCACTGAATTCGTTATGTGGAGACAAATTTTCCTCGGTATTATCGCTGATTTCTACAAGTGTGACCTCTTGTGGTTCCATAATGACGACTCACAAGATTCATCCTGGGTTGGTGCCTTTGGAGGAGAAACAGAAAGATTAGAATTGAGTTTTAATTGAGTTACCTGATTTTCACTCGATTCGATAAAAGTTACATCTCTGCTCACGATAACCTTTCTCGTTTGTTTGTCATACAGCTGATAAGCTTTGCTTTGCTCGCTGTATCCAATAAAAACACACTCAACCGCCTTCGGTGCCAACTTGTTTCGCTGAACTTTTGGTATATGAGCCAATGCCTTGCACCCAAATATCCTCAACATTGACAGGTCTGGCTTTCGTTTGGTCCATCTCTCCTCTGGTGTTGCGTGTGTCATACCACGACACGGAATACGGTTGATCAAATAAGCTGCTGTTGTCGCTGCTTCAGCCCAAAAATTATCACTCAAGTTGCTATCAAATAGCATGCACCGAACTTTCTCCAGTATCGTTCGGTTCATACGCTCAGCAACACCATTCTGCTCCGGAGTATGTGGCACTGTTCGCTGATGTAGGATTCCACAGCTTTTCGTGAATGCATCAAATTGTTTATTACAATATTCAGTGCCATTGTCAGTGCGAAAGGTCTTTATTTTGCATCCATGTTGATTTTCTACAAAATTCACGAAATTTTTAAAAATGCTAAATACCTCATTTTTATTTTTCATCGGATACAAGAACACCTTGCGGCTATAATCGTCAATGAAAGTGACAAAATATTTTGCCCCTCCAAAAGACCGCGTGGGCATAAATGCAACATCGCTGTGAACAATCTCAAGAACACTTGTTGCTCGGTTGTCGCTTGCCTCAAATGAAGAACGTGTCTGCTTGCCTTTGACACAAATCTCGCACTTGGTTCTATCTTCGCCCTCCAAAAAATCAATACCAGTCACTGCCGCCTTGATCTTCATTAGATTTGAATCACAAGTATGGCCTAATCGACGATGCCATATATTTTTGTCGGTTGCTATCATCGCAGTGGCTTGAGATTGATATGTCGAACAATTTAATCTGTAGAGATCATTGACAAGAGGTGCAGTTGCTATCAAAGACTTCTTCGAATCATATATTCTGCAACTTTCTTTGTCGAAGACCATAATATTGCCATGTTTAGCCATCTGACTCACAGACATAAGATTTGCACATATGTTAGGAATATGCAATACGTCTTTCACTGTCACATTGTGTTCTTGGAGCGCATTTGTTCCAATTGACATTCTGATGTCACCAGCGCACTCCACAGCTAGATGCGAGTTATTACCCACGATTATTTTATTTTTCATAGGTTCACGCACATCTATTAAATTGACGTCACTCATCGTCATGTGTGCCGATGCTCCGGAATCGACGTACCATTCTTGGGAGGATCTTGACTGAGCCATGAACGAACATAATAGTAACCGCTCGTCTTTGGTTCTTTTATTTGGGCATTTGTTTGCGAAATGCCCCTCTTTGTCACATACGTAACACGTCACAGGCTTGTGAGACCTAAATTTTGTTTTTTTCTTATTTCGATTGTTAAATCGTTTCTTGGCGTATAAAGCTGTCTCTGTGTTTTCTGTATTATTTAACGTTACTTCTTGAAGAAGGCGATTTTGGACGAAGTCTGTTGATAGCTTTGGTGTTGAATTTTCGATTGCCATTACCATTGGACGAAAATCATCTGGCAGACCTGCCAGCATGAGTGCTGCCACCACTTCATCACCAATTTCTAAACCAGCCTTTTTAACTTTCGCAGCCATGAGCACCATTTTGTGGACATATTCCTCCATAGAAGAGCAATCCAATTGCTGTAGTCCGACCAACTGCTTAAGTAAATCGACCCTACGACCTATACCTGTATCCTCGAACGCAGAACAAATGGAGTCCCATGCTTGTTTTGCTGTGGTACACTTTTCCGTGTACGTATACAGAGACGACGAAAGCAGCAAGTTCAGCATCTGGATCGCAAGAAAGTTCTTATCTGCATCCGTATCTGTCCCATCAAAGCATTTCCAGTGACCCTTAGTGGCAAGATAGGCTTTTGCCTCCACCTTCCACTCATCAAAGTTCTTTCGCCCTTCTAATTTCTTTGGTTTACCCATTGCAATTTTTTTTTGTTTAAGATACTCTTATCTCCAAGACGTCTACCACGTCTACTCAAAATTTGCAACCAAAAAACCAAATTCACTTGAAAATAAAGATGAAGACTTCTTAACAATTATTTATTCATTAACCTGGGCCCATAACCTGATGAAATAAATTTCTGATTAATAAGGATTGCGCAGATTAGTTACCCAATAAATGATAAGACATCCGAATCGTTTGATGGTCAAAAAGGAAAAAGGAAATTTATTATGACAATTCAATGACATTTGGTATAAGCGTAATTGTTATACGGATACAATAATAATAGTGTTATAAGATGTACATTAGAGGGATGTTCTATAAGATTTAAAAAAATGGAACACTCAAAAGTAATTAATTATAACAATTTCCCATAACATGCTTAAACTTTTCATTGTCATTGCTAACCTTGGCATTCAAGTCTCCCACTACCATTATTATATCCCAAAGCTACACAGCTGGTTATAAAAGGCCTCTTTCGAAAGAAGAGGGCTTCTTTGGGGGTTACACTGTATAATGGTGACGCGACATACTCAAGTCCGTAAACTAGGCTCCCATGAAATCAAGCTTTTGACAACTGTTTCGGAAAGCAGAAACTCAACGCCGGATTCACAATAGCTTCCAGGTAATTTTCCGGAGAAGAGTTGTATAGTGTTACGAGTTAGAGACCTAAACTTACGAGGGCGCAACCATCTAACTTCACTAATCTCTAAGATGTCCTGTCCATCTTATACCGCAAGAGTTCTTTCTCTAATCCGAAGAATTTTGGAAATTTGAGGACCCTCACTTCCGCTGTCAAGAAGAGTCTTCACATTCTAAAAACCAATCTTTATCTCGTTACAATTATAGCCAAAAGTCGTCAACGTATTATCATTTCTTATCCGAGGCGTAATGCCAGTTTCGATGGTGGTTTTAATTTCAGTTTAAAAGAATGCTAACATCTGCAACAAACATATCTTAGGAAGTTGGGCCTTTCGCATTTGTAATTTTAGCCTGATTGTTACGAAACAGGCCCAGTCCAAGTTCTGAGCAATGAATGGTTTCCTGATCAGGCACGATGCACTTTAAGTTTAAGTTTTATTTATAGAAATTCTGAAATTTGTCTTTTGTGCTGGCTTTTTTTTTGCAAACAAAAACATTCACTGTTAGTCTGCTTACTACTTCAAATTCACCTACTTTTATGGTTTCTCTAAAAAATTAATATAATCACATATTAAGATCAAATTACGAAATAGATTTTTTTTAATAAATGCATAAAATGTCCTTAGACTCGTAATAGGTTTCTGCATACCTTTATCCCAAGTTGAAAGAATTTCCTAATGGCAGCAGTGTCTTACATATTATTTAAGAGAAGAATGAGTAATAGTTCCCCCAGGGCGCACAAGTCTTGAATATTAAAAGAAATTTACATGGATGTAATCCCATTTCCCGTCTGAGGTGGAAAACCTAAATACTGAAAGTTTTTGTTTGGTTTGGGGGCTAACAATAGATTTCTTTTGTATTTGCATTTTCTTAAAGAAACCTATGAGAACTGAGATGAAGACAAAGTTCCTTTTTAATCCTACCTACTTTTAAAGTCATAAAGAAACATACAGCTCCCAAAATCAAATCATAATTTGAATTTCTATGTGGCATGCTACAGAGGTAGGTACCTACATTATATTATTTTTGCGCGGCCTGAAACAATGTTTGATATATGAAAAGAATTTCTTTGAATTACAGCAGCCAAAATTATTACATAATGAAATCTTTAGGGCAGGGTTGAGCTATTCTTAGCTCGAAGTAAGGGGTGTGTGCAGGCGCTAAGAAATTTTTTTTTATTTAAAATTGTTTTAATGTTAATAATATTGACGTTGCTCTCATTGAATCCAGCTTGCATTTGTTTTTTCTAGAAATCGCATCACTCATCCAAAAATTTGAAACGCAATAAAGCTGGGAATCGGCTAAGGTGATTTGTGATAGTTGTGACTGTCAACTATCACAAATCATCTTAGCCGATTCCACCCCAGTTTCACGAGCTTCGTGGTGTCCGCCATCCTGCTAAAAATTTAATATAGAGCAGCGTCCACACTATGCCGATCGACATTTGTTGGGCTACATTGTTGATATTGATCAACTTGTTAGTGCGTACGTCTCTGGTGTTGACGTTTAGAGCGTCACTTGTTATAAGCATTTTTTATATTTGTTGCTTACTTATGAATCGATAAAATTAATAATCTATTGATTTGATATACCTAATTTTTTGTTTTTATTTTAATAATTTGTTCACGTTGTTTTGCATTAAAAGTTAATATAAATGCAGTGACCAACGAAATAAAATGGACAGCTGGCAATAGTGTAGATCGAAACTCGAGAGCTAATATAATAATTTGTAAACAAAAATACCTCGTTTACATGGCAAATTGAGTCCAAAATGAATCAGGATTTAGGTCCATGTAGACATGTAGCTCGGGGAGGTGGATCGAATCGAAAATAGAATGTATATACCTATTTCCAAGGATTGAAGAATCGAGATTTCAGATGATTGTTGGTGTGCGTGCGTAATTGTATATTTTGTTTCAAGACAATTGTATGTTGTATCTTTGGCTTATGTTGGTTGTTTTTTATTTGTGGTCAAAATTTACTTTTATTTACAACGTCGTACACACACAAGGGATAAACCTGGGTCGAAATTTCGATCCGGATTGAATCCGATCCTTCGATCCGCTCATGTAAACGTGGTATGAGCTACTTATTATTATTTTCTGCAGCACTTAAAGCTGCAATAAGACATTCCAATAATCTTTCCAGTCAGTGCTGGAAAATAAGTTGGTTGGTGGAAGAAAAAAATCGAAACGTCACATTAAGGTAACGACAAATAATTGCTCCGTCTCGGTCTCACTGTTGCTCGCACTTATTACGCAATCTTATTTGATTATGTTTTTGTTTTGTGGTGAAGTTATTTAATAAATGTTTGCATTCAGCACTTCTGTGCAAAGAAATCGTTCCAACGATATATAATTTATATGCCTTCGGCTTTTGTAGACCTCGTAAGTACTTTTCTAGCAAATAACTCGAAAACGAGGCAAAATTTCGAGATAATGCTATTTATCTTTTTTTGTAGAAAACAAAATTTATTATCGAAATGCATTACCCAAAAAATTTAAATAAATTTGTCAATTGAATGTAACGGGTGATTTTTTAAGAGGTTTAAAACTTTAAAAAAAAAAACACAAAAAATTCGAAAAAATTAATGAAATATTTATTTGAATCGATAGTTTGAACCTTGCAATTTAATGTTTAAAGATAATTTCATGCAAATGTTGACTGCGGCTGCGTCTCAGGTAGCCCATCCGCTGAGTCCAATTTTGGCATACTCTTTCACACATATCGGCCGGTATCTCACGAATGAATGCATGGATGTTGGCTTCCAGTGCGTCAATCGAAGCGGGCTTGTCCCTATAGACATTAGCCTTGACATACCCCCACAAAAAATAATCTAATGGTGTCAAATCGCACGATCTAGGCGGCCAATTGACCGGCCCGAAACGTGAAATTAACTGTTCACCAAACTCGCTTCGCAATTGCGCCATTGTTTCGCGTGCTGTGTGGCATGTGGCACCGTCTTGTTGAAACCACATATTATGCAAGTCAAGAACTTCCATTTTGGGCAAAAAAAAGTTTGTTATCATCGCTCGGTAGCGTTCACCATTGACAGTAACGCTGCGATTCGCATCATCTTTGAAGAAATATGGCCCAATAATGCCGCCGGCCCATAAACCGCACCAAACAGTGGCTTTTTCGGGATGCATTGGTAGCTGTTGCAATGCTTCTGGCTGATCTTCACTCCAAATGCGGCAATTATGCTTATTTACGTACCCATTCAACCAAAAATGAGCCTCATCGCTGAACACAATTTTTCGATAAAAAAGCGGATCCTCGGCCAGCTTTCCAAGAGCCCATTCACCAAAAATTCGGCGTTGTGGTAGGTCGGCTGGCTTTAGTTCTTGCACCAGCTGTATCTTAAAAGGCTTTACGCCCAAATCCTTCCGCAAAATTTTCCACGTAGTGCTGTAACAAAGGCCTAACTGCTGGGAACGGCGCCGAATCGACATTTCGCGGTCTTCTGTCACACTAGCTGATACGGCCGCAATATTTTCTTCACTACGCACAGTACGTTAACGTGTTGGTGGTTTAATGTCCAACAAAGTAAATTTGGTGCGAAATTTGGTCACAATCTTCCGAATAGACTGCTCAGAAGGTCGAGAATGCCGACCATAAAATGGAAGCAGCGCGCGATGAACATTTCGAACCGAGCACGAATTTTGATAGTAAAATTCAATAATTTGCAAGCGTTGTTCATTTGTAAGACGATCCATGGTTAAATTGCAAACCAAACTGAAGCTGTTTGACAGTGACACAAGGTACTAAACACACGTCAGCTGTCAAAACCAGTGTTGCCAAAACCAAACCAGCTAAAAAATCACCCGTTATTTGACTAATTTAATTTCTAAAAAAATGTCAAAATCAAATTTTTTGCTTTTTTTATTCTCTTGTAACTCTTTTTGGAGGAGAGATAGGTATGGGCAATGTGTCATTTAAAAGAAGATAATTAATTTTTTTTTAAATAACTCATTCAAATAAAGTCTTGTCAAAAATCGATGGAGTTACAGTCGCTCAAATTAACCCTATTTGTTGGTTTTTGTCTTATCAACATTATCTCAATGTTAAATGAAGTGAGAATTACTAGTTAGTTTCTTAATAATAAGTGAATATTTTTCCAGCAATGCAAAAATAGTGTGGAAATCAAATTAAAATGCAGCTTTTCAATCTTTTAATTTATTAGATGTAAGATAGTACAGAAATTTCTTCAAAGCAAACAATTACCTTGGACCCATCATGAAACTTGGTGAACACGTTTCATGTGCCATGAGAATGAAGAATCAAAATAGTGTTTGTAAATATTTCACATGGAAGGGTGTTTTTTTTTGGGGGTAAAAGGGGGAGAAGTTTGTTGTACTTAACAGAAAAACTTTGGCAAAGCCTAAGATTAAAACACATGTTTTTAAGGTAGTTTTAAATGCGTTATTTTTGTGAGTGATGCTGATGCATTTCGATGGCAAATTGTTTTTTCTACAGAAAAGGTTTGAGCATTCTCTCAAAATTTTGCTTCGTTTTCGAGTTATTTAAAAAAAAACAAAAAAGGGTGCTTTTGCACCCCTTTAAAAATTTTTACCCTCGAATTTAATAGCACTCCGCAGTTTTCTAATCTTCAATCACCCATTCAATGATTTATGCAATAAAAACCCTTGGCCATCTTAGTTCCTTGGCCTATTTTTCTACTATATTCAATAGCCTACTTTTACACTTAGGGCCAGTTTGTTCACATTGGGTTAGATCTGCTATTAGATTATCACTGATTTTGTTACCCTGAGGCTACACGAGCCAGTACTGGCTAGCCAGTCGCAATACACTCATATTTTTTTACTTACACATAAAAGCCTGAGCAACTGGTTTGCTTTTTTCGTAGCCAGTTGGGAAGCCAGTAGAATAACCAGTAACAGGGTTCGGCAGTACTTTTTCGGAGTAGATTTGGAAAAATTGGTCTAAAACTAGAATTGACTCACATTTTATTCCACAAAATATTAATAAAATAATAATTGGGGAGTTCATATGTCCAGTCCTAAAGAAGTCAAAGATTTATGTTATTGTGTTTGTGGTAATTTAATCTTAATGTGAGTTTTCATCCTTGAGAAATTAAATGCTAATAGTGCCAAAGTGAACAGAATATAATTTTTTTCAGGTATAAAAAGTATCAATAAAAGGCAATAAAAGGATGATTGTTTTTATCTTCATACGTTGTTTTTTTTTTCAGTTCCTATACATGAATAGGCATATGAATAAGTGTGATAAGAGTTCTCGAGAAAAAGCACAAATACTTATTCAAAAGTGTGAATTTACCAATACATACCCCCAAGTCACTGCTGAAATATACGACGACTAATCTGAAATTGCATTTCACTAGCCGGATTTACACAAGTGACAAATTTGGCAAATTTCCATTCATTAACGTCATTAAAGTGGCAAAATAATGGTGAAATCAAATCATTAATGACATAAATTTACCCGAACGCAAAATAATGGCATTTTGATGCTCTGTTATCATAATGGCTAAGATTAAGCAGGTTCATTTTTTATTCTGTATTGTCATTATTTGCAAAATAGTGTCATTGTGCATTTACATGACTTCATTTTAATGGCAATATTTAATGCCAATTAGTTCGTCATTTATTTATGATGAATATTATGGCACATTTTCAATTCATTTACACGATTATGTCATTAATGGTGTGAAAATGGAAGAATTTATGACAATTTGTCACTCGTGTAAATCCGGCATTACTAATTTTTACTAGCTAAATCGATTTTCGGCGAAAAGTGACTCATCTTAATCGCTATTTGTGGTTTCGAATTAGCTAAATCTCCGCACAGAACCAATGCAAAACATTCGTAACGCTCTGTTCTTTTCCTAGTTTTATCGCATAGCAAAAGAGAGTTTTAAGTTCATTTAATTTTGAAAAAGCGGAATATCGTAGCAGTTATACTTCTTTCCCTAAAATCGGACTAGATTTATTTCATTTGGATTAACATCCGAACCCAGTATAGAAGCCAGTACAGCATGCAACCTACGTCACAGCAAATACACGAATAGAAATTTGACAGTCAATGTATGAAGCCAATTGGCTAGCCAGTACTGGCTCGTGTGGCCGCAAGGTTAAATCCCTAGTTATGAATCTGTGATAATCAAAAAGTGTTTGTTCACTAAATTTCAGTTTCATTAAGAAATCATGGTTTTTCCAATAATCTATCCATTTTCCAGTTTATCGTCATTAACTAGTTAATGTGCGTGAGCTTTTAAAAAAAAAATGTTTTGTGTACAAAAATACCGACAATCGGCGTGCGTCTTGAGATATAATTTTGTGTTTGATTTAAGTTTATTTTCTATTAAATTACTATACAAAATTAGTTTTTAGTTAATATGGCTGAGCTCAAATTGTAGATTCTCTGTTTAAAATTTTGCTCAACAAACGCAATCAATGTTAATCGACTGGAATAATCATTGATTTAAGGTGAAAAGGTGTGAATAAACTGGCCATTACTCAACTACTGTTGATCAGTGATGATGATCTACACAATTCAAAATAATGAAGACGCGGCTTAACTGATGTACATAGCTTCAATTTCAGATAAAAACTGCGCAAAGGTGTTGAAAAAATCCTAGATGTTCTACTCGAATGGGCACACTAGGGTGTTCAGCAACACTCTCAGCGATGTTTTCAACTGAACATGAACATGTCGGATGACTACAAGGGTTTTTACATCAATTACTTGTCCGAATAGTCCACAACAAATAGTCCGTAAAATACAGTGTAATACGGATATAAGAAAATCTGAAAATCCCAGGAATGTCTTTCTTCAAATTAAACAATGAATGTATTTGATTGCGTTTCTTATAACGGGTGATTTCTTAAGAGGTTTAAAACTTAAAAAAAAAACACAAGCAATTCGAAAAAATGAATGAAATATTTATTTGAATCGATAGTTTGAACCTTGCAATTTAATGTTTAAAGATAATTTCATGCAAATGTTGACCGCGGCTGCGTCTCAGGTAGCCCATCCGCTGAGTCCAATTTTGGCATACTCTTTCACACATATCGGCCGGTATCTCACGAATGAATGCATGGATGTTGGCTTCCAGTGCGTCAATCGAAGCGGGCTTGTCCCTATAGACATTAGCCTTGACATACCCCCACAAAAAATAATCTAATGGTGTCAAATCGCACGATCTAGGCGGCCAATTGACCGGCCCGAAACGTGAAATTAACTGTTCACCAAACTCGCCTCGCAATTGCGCCATTGTTTCGCGTGCTGTGTGGCATGTGGCACCGTCTTGTTGAAACCACATATCATGCAAGTCAAGAACTTCCATTTCGGGCAAAAAAAAGTTTGTTATCATCGCTCGGTAGGGTTCACCATTGACAGTAACGCTGCGATTCGCATCATCTTTGAAGAAATATGGCCCAATAATGCCGCCGGCCCATAAACCGCACCAAACAGTGGCTTTTTCGGGATGCATTGGTAGCTGTTGCAATGCTTCTGGCTGATCTTCACTCCAAATGCGGCAATTATGCTTATTTACGTACCCATTCAACCAAAAATGAGCCTCATCGCTGAACACAATTTTTCGATAAAAAAGCGGATCCTCGGCCAGCTTTCCAAAAGCCCATTCACCAAAAATTCGGCGTTGTGGTAGGTCGGCTGGCTTTAGTTCTTGCACCAGCTGTATCTTAAAAGGCTTTACGCCCAAATCCTTCCACAAAATTTTCCACGTAGTGCTGTAACAAAGGCCTAACTGCTGGGAACGGCGCCGAATCGACATTTCGCGGTCTTCTGTCACACTAGCTGATACGGCCGCAATATTTTCTTCACTACGCACAGTACGTAAACGTGTTGGTGGTTTAATGTCCAACAAAGTAAATTTGGTGCGAAATTTGGTCACAATCTTCCGAAGGTCGAGAATGCCGACCATAAAATGGAAGCAGCGCGCGATGAACATTTCGAACCGAGCACGAATTTTGATAGTAAAATTCAATAATTTGCAAGCGTTGTTCATTTGTAAGACGATCCATGGTTAAATTGCAAACCAAACTAAAGCTGTTTGACAGTGACACAAGGTACTAAACACACGTCAGCTGTCAAAACCAGTGTTGCCAAAACCAAACCAGCTGAAAAATCACCCGTTAGGTTTTTCTTATAAAAGATCATTCGTTTCGCGATTTCAAGTAGACAGCTGACACAGCTGCTGACACCTGTGTCAGCTGTCATCTGAAGTGTCATAATATTAGTTGAATGTTTGTCATTTACGATAATGGATCGCTTAACAATCGAACAATGCGTTAACATTATTCCAACTTAGAGAAGACTATCCAATAATATAAATAATAAAAGAGAAAAAACCGGAAAACCTGAAACCAATAGAAAAGAAAATAATTTAGGATGAAAAAAAGGGACATGTGTAGAAAATATACTTTTGTAAGTTTCTCTAAAAGGCGCTTTATACCATTGATACGGATGTGTTTTCTAAACGAAAAATAATTAAGGAGAGAGAACTGGTGCTCCATTGCAGATAAAATATATGAAGATGAAATAATTCCAGATGCAAAAAAAAATATTCCTTGTATTGTCACTAACTTTCCGATGACAAAGAGGATTCCTAGACTCGGTGTGAAAGAAGACATCTTCATGCTTAGCTGTCTAATGGTATTATCCGTCTTCCGACGACGCACGTCGTCATCGTCAACGTTTCGTTTTTTTCTTGTCATTTATCTCACCATGTAGGCTGCTGTGCTATGCTTCGTTGTTGTATAACGTAGGGAGATTTGTTTTTTTCACAAATAAAAGAACCCCACTGAAAGATGTTTTTTCAGAAGAGATAATAACATAAATGTGTTTTAATAAATTTGATTGTTCCTTAAACGTTTGCTGGGAAGATTTGTCTTATTCTTCCGTATTTTTTCACAACATATTTCTGTGCTTTTGAGAATTTTAATGTTCTTTTGTTTTGTGACTTTCAAAAGAAAATTTTATGGAATCGTGAATTAGGCATTTCCTATGTTTTGATTAATTTTCCATGAAATGTTATAAAATTTAAATAAAATTAAAAGAAGTTGTATTTGAATGGGTCTATGGAATATTGAATAATGGTTAGCAATTTAATTAAGGGAAGGTACTAAGTATAACTCGTGTACAAATAATAACTCAACAAGTTTTTAAGCCAAGAATGTAAAGAAGAAAGTTACTGAAATTAATCCATCAAGTTTTAAATAAACTGGAAACAGAAATTTAATGAGAAAACAATATTTAGGAACGCATGAAGTTTGTTTGAGTTAACTTCGAAAATAATTAAATGGGTTTTTTCGAACATATTGAGGGACACAAATATTGGTTAGTGCCTTTTCTTAAATGGTATAGAGGAGTTACTCGTCAGTATTTTGGCAGCACTGATCATGTATTTGTCAAGGGCTGTTATTCCGGATGCCTTGTAGAGTCGCGTGTAGCTGAAATGTTTTCGTCGCCGTTGGTCAAAGTGGAGTCCACTGCAGATCCGCAAGATCTTCCTCTTAAACACTCCCAGTTTTTTCATGCTGGTTTTGGAAATAGTAAACCAGACAGGAAAGCAATATGTGATGATCGGTCTGAGAAGTTGCTTATAAAGAAGCATCTTCGTCCTTTGGCTGAGCCCATTGCTTCTCTGCATTAGGAAGTGGATGGGGTGGAAATCGTAGTTTTGCTTTCTTCAGAGTAGTTACTGCGGTTGAAAAGTAATTTATCCTCAAATTTGAGACCCATATATTTCACCGTTGGTTTGGTTGTCAGCTTTGATCCATTAGGCAGATTGATGATAATGCTGTTGCAGCTTTAGCTGAGGGTGCACTTCGCTATCCCGCTGGTCCTCTGAGGAGCATTTGCTGATACGAAACTTAAATATTTAAGTAGAACATAAGCGCTTATGTGACAGTTTACCCAGAGGAAAAAGTAGAACATAAGCTTTTAAGTAGAACATAAATCCTTAAGTTTCATATCAGCAAACGGGTCTGAAACAAACCCAACTCAGATTTGGCTAAGTTGACTTTGATGCCCCAGGTTGAGTAGAACTCCCCCAACTGTCTCACGTATTCTTCTACTCTTTGAGCTGCAATAACTGGTGAAATAGATTTGGCATATGTTAGTGAACTGTCTGTATAGAGCAAATTCAAAGCGTTGTTGGGTTGAGGTTGGGTTGACGTGAAGATGTTGCAGAGGTACGGTCCCAGATTTGATCCTTGAGCAACTCCAGAAATTGAGAAAACTGACAATTATTTTTATTAGTGTACCTGGAAAATTAAAAGTGGTTAGCTTATGAAGTAGTACCCCCTGGCATGATGGTTAGTGCGTTGGACTGTCATGCCGAAGGTCTGGGTTCGATTCCCAGGTGCCTCAACCTTAAAGCAAAAATGTTTTTCCCGAGGTACTGCCTCTTGCGTGGAACTTACGAATCTTCTAAGAGTATACTTGTCATGAATAAGTGCTTCCCATTAGCCGTTCGGACTCGGCAAAAAATTATAGGTCCCCTCCATTCCTGCCAATAACACGCACACAGGAATGGTTGAGAGTTGTAAGTCCCTAGGCCCTGGTACTCCATGAGCTGTTGCGCCACCAAATTTATTTATTTATTTATAGCTTATGAATTCAGCCCCTGTATGATGCTGTCGAATGCTTTCTCCATATCCAGAAAGCATCCAACAACAGCTTGACATTTATTGAGGATGCTAACAACATCGTTATTGTATCGCAAGAGCGGATGTAACAAGAGCGTTTCTCCCGAAATCCAAACTGCATGTACGGAACGAAGTTGTTAGTTATGCATAATGCCTTTAATCTCCGAAGAATAAGTCCTTCAAAGATTTTGCGGGTGTTGCTAAGAAGAAATACGAGACGATATCCAGAAACGGTACCTTTGTCGGCTTTCTTTGTTATCGGTACTATTTTAGCTGTCTTCTATTTATTCGGCATGTAGCAATTGTTGACGCAGTTGTTGAACAGGATCGTGAGAAACAACACCATGACTTGGGGAAACTCTATTATGATGTTGCTAGAAATCATATCGGGTCCAGATAATTTCTTAGGTCGTCCACTTTGTATTAGCTCAGCTACTTCTTCAGTGTTGGTTAAGCCTCCAGTTAGCTTGGGATCACTAGCACTATTTTTATTGTTAAAAATGATAATTTCAGCGTCCGTTTGCTGCAGATGGGTTTGGCACAAAATTTCCTTCAAAATATTCGGCAAATGCTTCCGCTTTATCCTGAGCCATCGTAACTTCCCATTGCCTGGAGCTGATTTTGTCTGGCACTTGTTGTCTTTGCTGAAAATCTTGTTTATTCCCTTGAACGCATTTGGTCCTTGTTTGATGGATTGTAGCCTTTTTTGGAACTGGTTGTTATTGAAATGTTTAAGAGAGCGTTCCTCAAAAAATTTGCATACATTGATTTTCATTGGCCGTGTTCGTATCCCTTTGTTAGATCCTTTGCTATCGCTTCGGCAATCGTTGTCGATGATCATATCGTTGAACAATCTCTTCTGGAAGATTCTGGTGTCTGTTCTTTGAGGTATTCCATCTCTTTTGCTAGTCTAGGGCGTTGTTTAAATTGAGCTTCATTGCTTAGATGGCTTCTTCGATTTCATTGTTGAAAAGATTTCTGTTGGCATCCGACATCACCATGGTTTCAAGTGCTGGTATACCGGTCCTTTATTAAACTGTCCTTGGTTTAGTATTGAATAAAAAAAAAAAATATAGCCAAATAATATTTGAGTAATATTGCTACCTTATACAGAAACTGGTTACATAGATCGATTTTAAGCTTTGATTATTCCTTAATGATGATTCCCTTAAAATCAAAAAACTGAAACAAAGCACTTCTATGTACCTACAGTCCGTAACATTAGGATAACCTCACTAGAGTTTATTATTAAAATTAACTGTTTTTATTTAATGTAAACATATGGAATTGTGTATTGAATCACACCTGCCGATTCATTTTTCAGCAAAACAATGGTCCAATTCATACAACAGGTGTAATTTAAACTTTTTTGGAAATTCAAACTGGACAGTAACTCTCCTTTCTACCCTGCTTTTTAGATTTGAGGATAATTAGAAATGTATTGGGTTGCCTTAAACATAATCCTTAGAAGATGGAAGCAGTTTTTGAGTAAATAGGAGCCAATTGTATGCATGAAAGTGTCCTGGTAGCATCATTTCATCGGGCCTATTGAAATCTGTGTAAATAAAGACTCGAATTTTGTAAGGTTATTAAAAATAATAAAAGCAATTAATAGCACTAATATAATTTGTCCAACTGCAAATAATAAATGAAAAGTGTTTTCTTTAAAACATAAATCGATAAGTTAGTATTTAAAGTTCAAAAAAACACGCTGAAGTTATTCTAATGTTACAAAAGAACTTAATTTTAATAAAAGTAAACCAAATTAGCTTAAAAATCTCCACCAGCTTTAAAAAATCAAATAAAACTTAACTTAATCTCAGGAAGGCTATCTCATCTCTTGACTTAATATTCAATTCCATATGTGTCCGGTAAAAAAAGTGCCAAAAACAATTGACTTTTATAAAAAAATATAAGTGAGGCTATCCGAACGTCAGGGACTGTATAACAATATAATAGACATCTTCCCTTATAGCTCACACATTCATAAATAAAAACTATACAAGTCATGCTCCTTTCAACACTTCAAGATAAAAGTTGATATTCCCAGCAGAATTTTCATTTCCATCGCTAGCGACTAGCATGACAGCCAGCTAAAGCTGATAAAAAAATAACACATTGACATTTTTGTATCCTTTCAGGAATGGGATGCTCTTTCGTTTGTACACAAGAATTTATTCGCTAGAAATATTTTACACATTTTCCTAATATTTTGTGTGTACCCAACTTTTCATGTGCAATAAAGTAATTTTCTAGGAAGTCCTCCTAAGGGATTCAAAGATTTGTGAAAACAGTTTTGTATTATTTTATCAAAAATATGAAAATTTCGAAGCCAACGGATTTAATTAATTTAGCACAAAGAAAATGTGAAGTGCCTTAAGTAAGTATTTATTCAAAGTACCTAATTGAATGTTTTAACTTTGTTTACTGACTGTAGGCAAGTAGCAAGTTTTTCCTCAGCATGAAGGCTAATTAAAATATTGAATAAGTAGCAATGTTATTATGAGGAAAAGAAGAATTATGTTAATTAGAATAAAATTCACGACTCAGCGGTTACATGTATTTAAACTTGGTCTTATAGTTCTGGTGGTGTAGGAAATTTGAGATTTAATAAATAAAATATGAAAATATTTACTTAAGTTCAAGGTTTTAATTAGATTTTTTTCGAGCTTTAATTTTTACAGACGGATTTATTTCAATTTTAGAAGATACCAACTAATATGTAAATAATTTATATGAAAATTTCTTACAAAAGAGATTTAATTTTGTGTTTTAGACAAATTTTATAAAATTTTCTCAAAAATGGCTTTTCGGGCGAGCTACGTGTCGCCTTAAGACCATATTCAATTATTTCTTTAAAAATGAAACTCAAAAACCAAAACATCTAACCAATGTAACATAAATATAATAAGAAGACATTTTTATTGCTTTCGCTTTCCATTAAATTGAATCTCTCAAAGTGTAATCAAATTCTGTCTTTCTAAACGAATAAGTTAATCAAAGAGTTTAACTTTTCTTGCCTTCAAAGTTCGGTAGACGAAAGTTTCTCTTTGAAATTCAATTCTTTGAAATAAGTTGTGTCTCAAAGCAAAGTAAGCAAGTGGTATATTTTTTTTTCTAAGGGAAATATTTACCACCAACTTTTATTTAATCTTGTTTGGTGTTTTTTTTGTTTTATTTGTTTTAAATTTTATTTTCTTGTGTTTTTTTTTCTTTGAGATCCTGGTGACAACGTTCAAAATTGCAGACTAAACATTGATTTAATAAGAATACAAAAAAAAACAAGATGTTTTGTAGGTTTAGTTAGTGGAAGTCGTTGTAGAATGAACGTAGGATGAGAATTAGGCTACAAAATCTTGTTTAGTGCTTTAAAAATTACTTTATAGCTTAAATGAAGGGATTAAATATTGTACAAATGTAGGTAAAGCAGATTTATCAATTATTAAAAATACATAATAACACATAGGCTATACGGCTAGACGGTCATAAAAAAATGAAAACCCGCGCAGTGCTATTAAATAAGAGGGTGTATTTCGGGTTTTTGCATATAACTCGAAAACGAAGCAAAATTTAAAGATAATGTTAAAAAAGCTGTTTTGTACGCAATAAAATTCACCATCAAAATGGATCGTTCAAAAAACTTTTTTTATATGTTTTGTTACCTAAATTAAAAAAAAAAAATCATTGCAAACAAATGTGAAAAATCACAATTTTGGGTTTGTGGAGATAAGTATAGCCATTGACAAACATAAAAGAAAGTTAATTTAATTATCTTTAAAATGATATATTCAGAAAAAGTTTTTGATTAAAACCGACCGAGAAACGGTCGCTCAAACTAAGAGGATTTTAAGATTTGAAAGTAAAATAAATGATATTTATGGCTATTTTGAGAAACTTGAAAGATGAAACGCTCAAACTGGATGTATGATTCATTCGTAACCATTAAAGTAAAAAATAATAGGGAAATCAAATTTTGTTCGCAGTTTAAGGGTTGTCATCTTATTTTTTTCAAAGTTTAAAATAATTGTCAATAACAACAAATTTGCTGCTAAGAACCCAGTTTTTGAACATTTGTTAGCTAATTATACCTTCTTCGACATGTAAAAAAAAAATAGTCCCTGGCGAGTTTTTCCGTCGAAAGTGCTTGCTTTTCGAGCTCAAAGTTTTATAGCAAGTAGTGTGAGAAATTTTAGTTTCTACAACCAAACTCATCTGGCACTATTTTTTTCAAGTCCGAGAAGGTATAATTGGGAAAGCGACACAATTACAGAAAGCGAAACTATGGGGTACTATAATTCTACGTACAACAATACTTAGTATACAATTTTAAAAATAATCAATTACGAGTATCACCACTACGAAATCGGTTAGTAGCTTAGCTTTTGTGCTGGCAACAAACAGATAAAAAGTAGGAAACAGCAGAAATTTAAAAATGGAAGTCAATGATTCCTATTGGTCAATTATAGATACATTTAAGAAATATTTGCAGTCGTCTTATACATTGATTCGGTATAATAAGCTAACATAAGTTCAAAACCAGAGTTTTTAAGAGCAGATTCATTGCTCTTAGAGAATTATTTTAAACTTTGTAAAAAATTAGATGGCCGCTTCAAAAATGGGAAAAAAATTTAATTTTTCCTTTTATTTTGTATTTAAATGATCAAAAATGAAGCTTACTTTTATATCTTAAAATCAGCTTAGTTTGACCGAACGTTTTTTGGCCGATTTTTATCCAAAACTCTTTTTGAATATGTCGTGGTAAAGAAAATTAAATTATCTAATTTGTATGTGAAGCAGTGGCTACACCTATCTCCGCAGGTAAGAAATTTATTGGTAAATAAGTAAAAACAAAAAAACAAAAATGTGATTTTGCACAATTTGTTTTAAAAAACAAAATTCAACCAAACATGTCATAACGATGATAGAGAACTCGAAAAAAGTGGGTCACACAATTTTGTCTGTCTGTCTGTGCTTCGATTCCAAGCCGCTGCCACCTAAAAATAGAAATGTTTTTCCCGAGGTACTATCTCCTTCGCGGAACTGTGCTTCTCGTCTAGCCGTTTGGACTAGGCAAAAAATTGTAGATCCCCATTCCTGCCAATAACACGCCCACAGGAATGTTTGAAAGTTATAAGTCACTAGGCTAGGCCCTGGTTCTCCACGAGCCTTGGTGCCACCAACTTTATTTATTTATTTTATTTGTATGTCTGTGCTTCGATCTACAGCCTAATCCACTGAAGTGATTTTCTTCAAATTTTGAACATAAAGTTTTTTTTGTAATTCTCCAGGGGAGATTGAATTTTTTTTTTTTGCTCCAAAAATAACGACACTTGCCATACAAAGCAAAAGCTTATTTATCTCAAAACCGGATCCAAGGATATTAGTTTAAAAAAAAATCCACGGATTAATCTAGGTATGCTGTACTTTTTGACTAAACACAAATTATGTAATCAAAAACTTTTATTAATGGTTTCTGCAATAACGATTTTCTTGATTTTTGATTTTTTCATTAACGTCTGAAACGATTTCAGTCAAAATTCGTACACGAAAGCTTCTTTTTTAGCGTCAATAATATTGCATATAAAAATTTGAAAACAGATAATTTTGGATCTTTAAAAATATTAAAATTTATTTTTTTTGAAAATTCAATATTGCAAAATCAGGTTAGTGAATTTTTTTTAAACTAGGTTTATATGCGAATATTATTAAATCATCAAAATAAGTATATCAAATTTAATTTCTAAAAATTTTACCAAAATAGTTTTTAAGAAACCTCTCCAAATGTTTTAAAATTTTTGTTTGCATGCATTAATATTTTGTCAAATTATAAAATGTTTATAGGTACCATTAAAAGAACGATTTAAATGATTTTTTTACAATTTTTTTTTCTAAAATTACTTACATATGTATATTTATTTCAAAAGTAGGAACTGGAATATAAGAGCAAGCACGTGCGATTTAATCGTGCATTTTATTTCTACTTTAATTAGGGCTTTACGATTTATGTAGGTCAGAACATGGTCCCAAATTTCAAAATTAAAAAATAAAATACTGTGGAAGTCAACAACTGAGTCAAGTTTATGATTGAAATGTCCTTAAATATGTGCCTGAATGTCTGTGAGTAAGAACATAGTAACATAGAACTTTCATATAAATATGACGCAGATATTAACTGGTACAAAATTTAAAGAGGATGGTCCAAAATGTTGAGAAATATTCCCAAAGGATAAGAACCTATTTACGTGTAAGCACAAGTTTTTAAAATTGTTTGTATTGAAAAATATCAAATGATTGAACCTGGAAGAAATTTGACAGTTTTGACAGTTGTTGGAAGTTTCGAATCAAATTTTATGTCAACTACTCAAAAAGTCGAAAAAAAACAAAAGTTATCTAAGGTAATAAAGAGTTTTATTTTTAGACGTGTGGTTTTCAATCTGGCAATACTTTCTTTGGAGTTGGTCTTTTTGACAGCTGTTAATTGATTTATGCTCAGATTGGTTTGGCATTTAATAATGAATAGAATTACTTAATTCTAAACAACGTTTGCAAATCGTGCAAATTTAACCAAAAAAATGGTTCGGTTTGCGGGACGCATCGCAAAACAAACAATTCACTGAAGGAAACTTTTGGTGAGGCGCCGAATATTATTTTTCAAGGCGTCAATCGCCTTGGGCTTATCTGCTTAGACAACCGACTTTACATAACCCCACAAAAAATTATCCTTCAATGCGAGATAATGCACTCTGATATCTCCTTGAGATAAAAAGTTATTGTCGAAAACTGTCGAAATCTTATGAGTAAAAAATGGGTTTTAGAGTTTATATTACCTCTTGTTCATCTGAGCGAAAAACTTAAATAATTTTTTGAAGAACATTTTTTTTAATTCGGATTGTAGTTATTTAAAGGTTTTTTCAAACGGGAAGCTACAAAAGTCGAGCGACAGGGACAGCAAACGACGCCATATTTCTTGCCACTCTTTTCACATTTCTCTTCAGTAAGGTTTGCCATTTCATGATGGAAAGATACGAGTATACGATCCAACGAGTTAGAATTTACTACCGAAATTCAGAGTCAGTGGCCTCGACGTTAAGACCGCTACGTCCAATTTATGGTCGTCATAATTGTCCTAGCAGATCAACAATTGAGCGAGCGTCTAGTGGAAAAATTTGAATCCACAGGCACAGTACAAAATGTTCCCGTGCCAGTGAGACAAAGAAGTGCACGTAGTGTCGAGAATATTGCTGCCGCTGAGCCTTCAGTTGCAGAAAGCCCAAATGTGTCTCTCACAGGTCATTCTCAAGCGCTGGACATCTCTGTGACGTCGTTGTGGCGAATTTTGCAAAAAGATCTTGGCCTACATCCTTACAAGATTAAATTGACACCAGAGCTGAAGCCGCTCGACCACCAGAAGCGTCGTATGTTCGTGAATTGGGCTGAGCAACAACTTGAAAATGATTTGGTTTTCATCGAAAAATCATCTTCAGCGATGAGGCTCATTTCTGGCTGAATGGCTTCGTCAATAAACAAAATATGCGGTATTTGTCAGGCAGCAATCCACACGTACTCCATGAGTCATCATTGCATCCCGAAAAAATTACGGTTTGGTGTGGCTTATGGGCCGGCGGCGTCATTGTGCCTTACTTCTTCCGTGATGATCAAGACCGGCACGTTACTGTGAATGGGGATCGCTACCGTTCAATGATAACCGAATATCTTTGGTCCCAATTGGATGATATGGACCTGGAGGAGAAGCCACACAGCGAATGTCACAATCAATTTATTGGAAACCAAGTTTGGAGAACGTGTTATCTCACGAAATGGGCCAGTCGCTTGGCCGCCTCGATCGTGCGATTTGACGCCGTTAGACTATTTCCTGTGGGTCTTCGTCAAGCCTATGGTCTATGCCAACAAGCCAGCCAGAAGCCAGAATAAAGAATTTCATTGATATCCAAAACCATTTTTGTTTAATTTGAAAAAACTTTTGTAGCGCTCTTATTGAACAACCCGATATAACAAAAAATGTCTTAAATACAGTATCACAAAGTTGCCTATATCCAGCAATTGTATGCTGGATGATGACCCTCACGGGTCATAAATGGCCAGCTATTTTCAGTAATTGGTCAACCATTTATGAATTTTGAATGAATTAAAAAAAAACCAAGGTCATAGCGATTTTTGGCAACCCGTTTATTGAAAATTTGCAAAAATTGTCCACCATCTGAAAAATCTCTAAATCTTTATTAATAGTCTGCTAGTTTTTGTAAGCTTAAGATATTTTTTGCGTTTTTTTCAAAGTTTTTGGCAAAGTTTTGGCGCATGAATTACTGAAACCAACTGACCTTTTATGATGACCTAATAACCTGAATGAGGTGTCAAAAAACGTTCGTGGTCTTGAAAAAAAAAATTGAAAATCGTAAAAAATAGTTTATAACTGACCAATAACTGAACCTAACAAGCTATTTATATAAATCTAAAGATTTTTCAGATGGTAAACAATTTTTACAAATTTCCCATAAACGAGATGCCAAAAATAGCTATGACCTTGATTTTTTTTTAATTTAGTCAAAATTAAAAAAAAAATATGTGTGGCCGACCACTTACTGAAAATAGTTGACCTTTTATCACAATCCAGAGATTTTTTGGATGCTATTCTTTTTTTTTAATTTCCCATAAATATGGTGTCAAAAATCGCACGTGGCCTTGAGTGACCTTGAGAAACTTTAAGACTTGATTACAAGTTATCTAGAGCTGACAAATTTCTAGGACTAGTTGACCATTTTTGACCAATTACTGACCAATATGTTGGCATTTTCTTTTTTTCAAATTTCCCATATACGAGTATAAGGTGCCAAAAGTCCAGAGCCATTGAATTTTCTTACCCACTTTTAAGGTCTCTGAATTCTGAGAATTAACTTGCCATTGTATATCATTCTCACCTCGATGAAAAATTTCACACAAAAATCGAGTTCTCTGTACCTTGGGGCCCCATATATCTTGGGCCCCCGTATCATCATGAAAGCTACAGCATATACATAATTGTGGGAGTAGTCATAAATTAGTAGGTACCTAACTTTATTTCTAAACCTAATAATTTACTCCAGTTGTGTCTGTTATAAAGTTGAAATTTTTTTAAATTAATGACCTGTTAATGATAATTGTTGCTTCAATAAGAAAGCACTTCACAAAGTGAAATGAAAATAGATACCTGACTCTTACAATGAAAAAAGATCAAGTCACTGGAATAAGTTTAATTATTTACCCTTATAACATTTCAGCTTATACCGTTCTAAAAAAAAAATCTATAAAATACAATACCTTTTTAATTAATTGTTATTTTTTCTAAAATAAATTAAAGTACATTAATAGCCATTTGCTAATACGAAACTTAAATATTTATGCTCAATTTAAACGCCTATCTTCTACTTTTTTCTAAACTGTCACATAAGCTTTATTTTGAACTTGAATATTAAAGTTTCGTCTCAGAAAATGGCCCTCAAAGATAAATTATTATAAATAGAAAAACGATTTATTCTTTTCAGCAACGAGATTTTCTTCTATTTATTCGGCATTTAAATTTAACAAAGGGTTTAATGAAACCATTTATCAAATTGTCATGCTGAAATAACAAAACGAATTTCTTACTAAATAGTCCCTTCTGTAGGTACATTATAAAAAATTCCAATTTTTTGCTGTCGTCAAAGAAGCAATTAAGATGAGACTTAAAAGGACGAGTCAGCAGCAGTCTATCCCAATTTGTAACAACCCACCAACCCGAAGGAGAAGAGTCAAGGATTAATTGCTGATTTTGCACCCGATTGGCTTTATTTGATATTATTATAAAAGATAAGAGCTTTTGTCTCTTTTGTATAAGAGTTGATACCTATAAAACCTAAAACTTGAATATGGTAATGAAATAGTCATGGACATCGCTCGCAACTCTGTAGAAGTAGTAGTAGATATTGTAGGCTTGAAATTAAATTATTTTTAGATCTGGGACATAATGTAGATACATAGATAGACTTGATTTATTTTTAGGGTAGGCAGGGGCTAGTAGACTCGAAATTTATACTTTTTTCTTGCACAAAAAAAAATAGGTCTAGTATTATATTTATAACTTTTTCTAGACAAAATTAATTTTAAATTAAGACCAGTTACTTACTGTCTTTTATTTTTGAAATTTTGTTTGCTTAGATTCAGCTTCTTTCAAGAAATCAGTTTCTATTCTTTTTTTCTTAAAAATAACTTAAGCAATATTAATAACTCTTTTCATGCTTCTCTTCCATACTACTTTCTCTAATAAATATAAGACCAAGTTTGAGTGACTTAGTTGTATATTCTAATGGCTAAGAAATTTCTTGGTACACCTTCGACCTTAAGCGATATAAACTTTAAATAATCCTTTCTGATTTGTTGCTTAGTTTCTTAAACTAAGACCAATAATATACAACCTTATTGTGTTCCTTATTTTATCTTTTGTGTAGATTTTTAGTGATGCACTTAAATTTTAGTAGATTCCAATCGGTTGCACCATTATTTATTGATTGGCCAAGCGTATTTACTCAACTGATTGTTAGTCAATATTTGAAAATCATCAATATACACATCAGCTTTTGGTTTGTTGGACATAAAGGTGGTGAAAAAAAAGTCAAAGGAAAAACGATTTGTAATAAATCGATACTAGATGATGTGTTTGGTTGGGAAAATTGTGTAAAAGCCAAATAAAAATAATAAGGCACCACGACTGTTGACTGATAGCTTCAATAAAAATGTGTAACCTGAAATTACTAAGTTATTTACTAAACGCAAAATTTTAGTATGTAGGATGATGGTATATCGTGCTTTTGTATAATAAAATAAATTAAAGATTACGGCGAGGTATTAACCGGTTTAGTGCGACACTAATTTCATTTAACACAATTTAGTTGGAATCATTTTATTTATTGTTTATGCCACGCACTTCAGTTGGGATAAGTAGATGCGATAGTCCTTGGAGGAAATAAAGGATAGCATTTACTGTAGATGTGACACAAAGACATTATGGTGGTCATAGTCCATGGTCAGTCAATGAGCATGCAGAATAGCAGAAATTTTCTTTTAATCTCTTCGTATTAGCTTCTTTTGCCCTACTTTTCATCAGATTTTTGCATTAAGCATTGTCATTATCCAATTCCCACGGTTCTTGTTAACTTACGAGCGATAGGACGCAGCGTCGCTCCACTGCTCTGCTCTATTATAGACTCTTGCCAGCACAATTTTCATTCTAATAGTTGACTGGGAAAACTGACGTCTGTGAAGTTAGCAGGGCAATTTTCACCCACGCAAGTGGGACCTTGACAGGAATTTGCAGTTTTTTTTTTTTGGCATTTGTATTCCCGATTTTGCAGCTTGCCAAATAAGGGTGAATTCGAGTGATCTGCTAACTTCACAGTAAAGTTGGCAGGTCACATAATTTATCTCAGGACCCAAGCATGCTTGGAACTTGTAGTAAGGCTTCAGATAAACATTTTTGTTTGCATTTCAAGAATAGGTTAGGTTAACATTTTGAGTTTTAAAGATCTGCTATCTTCACAGTGAAGTTTGCAGGTCAATATGAAATTTGTTTTCAAAAAAAGGACTCCAAAATTTTGACCTTACCTATTCTGGAAATGAAAAAAAAAAACTGCAAATTAGGGGCCTTGCTACAAGTTCCTGTCCAAGCAGTATTTCCAGCAACTGCTTAGAGGACATTATGTACAGGCGAACAAAGAACCATGAACCATTCAATGAAGATATTGTAACAGCACCCAGTACTGAAGAGGTTAAGAAAGCCTTCCACAAGCTAAAGAACAACAAATCCGCCGTCTTGGTTGACCTACCTGCGGAACTTTTCAAGTATAAAGGAGATGTCCTGGTAGGGTGCATGCACCAGCTCATCAACCAAGTGTATGGGAAGAGGAAAGTATGCCCGAAGACTAGTCAAGTAGCTCCATATGCTCAATCTGTAAGAAAGGCGATCTGATGTCCTACAAAAACTACAGAGGCATATCCCTGCCTTATAATGCCTGCAAGATCCTATCCAACGTACTATGTGAGTTTCTCAAACCTTTCTGCAACACTACGATCGGTACGTACCAGTGTGGCTTCAGGCCAGGCAGATCAACGATAGACCAAATCTTCACATTGAGGCAAATCCTGGGAAAGACCAACGAATTTCAAGTCGAGACTTAACATCTTTACACTGACTTCAAAGCCGCATATAATAGCATACGTTGCCAAGAGCTTCAATTGGCGATGTCGGAACTCAGAATCCCGAAAATCCAGCTTTGCCACATGACCTTACTAAATACGCGGTACAACGTGCAAATGGGTAACAGCTCATCCGAGATATGTACAGGGTTCTGTAGGGAATGAGGACAGAACAAAGGGAATGAGGACAAAACAAAGTGTTTATGCCATCAACAAACAAAACCTCTTCTCTCCATCGCCTAGAACTAAACGTCACTGTTGGTAGCAATAATTTCGAGGGAGTTGAGGAGTCCACCTACCTTGCAACAAATATCAATCCCACAAACGACACCTTTGTAGAAATCCGACGAAGAATTAACCTAGCGAACTGCTGCTACTTCGGTTTGCCAAAAAAAATGTTCAAAACTCCTTTATCGATAGACAAAGTTCACGCAAATTCAAATTCTACCACTTCTACTCTACGGGCACGCCAAGTGCGGGACAATTAGTAAAAAAGGGGAACTGATACTTGACACTTTCGAGAGAAAAATTCTTCGGCTTCTTCTGTTTGATCCTATATGCGAAGAAGGCTAATGTAGGAGAAGATTCTATCGTCAATTGAACGAGCTGTACCAAGATGTGGATGTAGTCCAAAGAGCCAAAACACGCCGACTACTCTAGCTCAGCCACATCGAGCGAATGGACAACATCGCTTCAGCCAAGAAAATCTTCGATTCCCAGCCTCCAGGTTTGAGATGGTCAGGAAGACCGAGCTCGTGCTACAGTGACTAGGTGGTTACAAGTGCAAGTGCGCTTGGTCTCGATAATTGGAGGAAGCGTGTGAAAGACCGCAACGGATGGAAAACCTCAGGCTGAGACCCTCCATAAATCGGGAGCCGGATAAGTAAGTAAGTAAATGCAAGATGGAACTGATTTTTTTAAATCTATTTCAGCTCTGTCTTGCATTCTGTTCTGTCAGTACTACGTCCGTAGTAGCTCATGGCATGATGATTATTGCGTTGCACTGTCATGCCAGAGGTCTGGGATCGATTCCCAGCCGCTGTCACCTAAAAACAGAAATGTTTTTCCGGAGGCTGACAAATCCTCCAAGAGTATACTTGTCATGAATAAGTGCTTCTCATTAAGCCGTTCAGACGCGGCAAAAAAATTTGTAGGTCCCTCCATTTGTGCCAACATCATGCACACAGGAATTGTTGAGAGTTGTAAGTCACTAGACCCTGGTTCTCCACCATTTGAAATACATTTTAGATCCACGAACTATGCTCACTTTCACTTTTTTTTTACGGAGGTTGTATCGTGAAAAAATGTCTGTAGGTACTTTTTTTCCTGGGGCCAATTCCGCAAGTGTGAATGTGTGTGAATGTAAGTCACTAGACCCTGGTTCTCCACCATTTGAAATACATTTTAGATCCACGAACTATGCTCACTTTCACTTTTTTTTTACGGAGGTTGTATCGTGAAAAAATGTCTGTAGGTACTTTTTTTCCTGGGGCCAATTCCGCAAGTGTGAATGTTTCCCGTGTACACATTCCGTTGACGTCCAAAAGAAGTGTGAATAAATTTGACTGATTGTGCATACGATATTTGTCAAAAACTTAAGACTCACTCTTAGGGAATCGCAAAAATAGACGTGTACACGATTTTCTGTATATACACAGAAAAAAACTCACTGTTGCGGAACTGGGCCCCTGGACTAAATTAAAAGAATAAAGAGTATTATAATGTTAATAAAATAATTTATCATTGAAAAAACAAAATAAGAATTCTATCATTAATGAAAAGTTAGTTTTGCTGTAAAAAAAAAATGAGCATTGAAATAATGTCGATAAAATACGCCCTTAAAACCGAAAAATTGGCATCCTTTAAGCGAACTGTACCTCGATCAATTTTTGGCAAAACTTTTCTCGAATACGTTATTTTTAAAGAAAATTTAATTATTTTTCTTGTATATGAAGCATTGCCGATACCATAGACAGTGAGGTCTGAAGGCATGATTTCGGGGCCCCTGGACCAAAACAGTATACGAACCGATGATTATTTGTGAAAGTATGCGAAGTTAAGATATTAATGGTTCAAAATACCGTTACAACTGATCAGTTCAGCTTAGGCTACTCTTGTACTCAAGCTTATAATTTTTTGTGGTAAGCCTCTAGGTGCAAAAACGTCTCAACTAATACCCTAAGGGCCAGTTTTTCAGTTCAGGGTTAGCTCTGAGTTAAATCAAAGTATCTAATCCCGAAAATAAACTAACCCCGAGTTAACTCAGAAACAGTTTTTTCAGTTGAGGATTGACTTTATCTTTCAGTTGTCAAAAATCAAGGGCCATCGATGTGCGACACTATATGGATATTACCCTTCTACGCCAGTCGCCCATGAGAATAGAGATGGCACCACAACGGAATTTCACTGACAATAATTTTCACAACTGAAATGGAGTTTGCCCCACAGATGAAAAGGCCTTCAATTTGGTTAGCTCACCAAAGTAAGTGAGTTAACTCGTAGTTAACTTAAACTGAGAAACACGTTTCTGGAGTTAGCTCAGGTTTAACCCCGAGATTTGGATGATCTCGTACTAAAAAACTGGGCCTTAAAACTTTTTAACATTTTTCCCAAAAAAAAAGAAGAATTTTCAAGTAATTGGAACCAAAAACTAAAAGTTAATAGAAAATTAAGAAAAATTAAATTTTTTAAAAAAATAAATACAATTCAATAAAAACAAATCTGTAAAAAAAAAAAAAATGATCACAATGCTGTATTTTTTGAAATCCTCTTAATTTTTAATTTGTTTATATCTTTAAATTGTCTATTTTTTAGAAAAAAAATGCTATGAAGTTTAAAGAGTATTAATTGGGCTTTCATAATAAAGAAGGTACACAATAACGTATTTATTTGTCTGTTTATAATAAAATGATATTAAAACGAACAAAACTCACAAAATTAAACAATGGCGTTTGATAAAAAATTCCCCCAAAACCGCACAAAAACAAGTTGTTTTCTGTTGTTAAAATGTATGGGAAATTACTTTGATTTTGACGGGATTTTGGCCTTTTGGCTCGAAATTTAGATTTTCATTCGGTGTTATAGCCTTTTCACACCAAATCGAAATATCGATTTTGAACAACAAAATTTCAAAATCTACTTAAATTGTTCACCCCACACATCTTCATTCTGTCTGACATTTTAAAAGAATTTAAGCGCTCATAGGAACTCTTTAAAAAGATTCATTGCAATCAGTCAAAGTCCCAGAACATAATTGTACATATTTCACTTTTCTTTGAATAAAACATAAAAACGACCATAATCTGTTTACACTGTACTCATATAAAAACTCTTTTTTCTATCTTCTCTCTTTAATGGGCAAACTGCTATATGGGAGAGAATAAATGAGTAATTAAGTGTGATTGTGAATAGGCCGATTAGATTTTAATGAGATTTGGTGGGAATTTACTAGATTACGAGATCTATAAATGTGTGGGAAATCTCGTTGATTTTGATGAGATTTTGGACTTTTGGCTTGAAATCTAGATTTTCATTGAATGTGGAAAGTATATTAAAAGGCTACAAGATTTGCGTAATCTAATAGATTTCCACCAAATCCTCTTAATTCTAATTGGCCGATTCACAATCACTTAATTACTCATTTCTTCTCTTCCGTATAACAGTTTGCCCATAAAAGAGAGAATATACAAAAAAGAGATTTTATATATCGGGTTTTTTTCAATAAGAGCGCTACAAAAGATTTTTTTAAATAAAACAAAACCGGTTTTGGGTATCAATGAAATTCCTTATTCCTGTGAAAGTACGTTATTCGATGCCATTATGTATGGAACTCGATTCCTTTTGCATGGCTACCACGGGGGGGGACGCTTGCAGAAGTCCAGACGCTGAACCCAATTTTCGACGGTTTTCAAGCATAAATCGGCCGATACTGCTGCAATTTCACGTTCGATATTCGTACGAAGTTCATCAATCGTTGCTGGCTGATTGACATAGACCATAGACTTGACGTAGCCCCACAGAAAATAGTCTAACGGCGTCAAATCGCACGACCGAGGCGGCCAAGCGACTGGACCATTTCGTGAGATAACACGTTCTCCAAACTTGGTTTCCAATAAATTGATTATGACATTCACTGTGTGGCTTGTGGCGCCGTCCTGTTGGAACCACATGTCCTCCAAGTCCATATCATCCAATTGGGGCCAAAAATATTCGGTTATCATTGAACGGTAGCGATCCCCATTCACAGTAACGTGCCGGTCTTGATCATTACGGAAGAAGTACGGCCCAATGATGCCGCCCGCCCATAACCCACACCAAACCGTAATTTTTTCGGGATGCAATGATGACTCATAGAGTATGTGTGGATTGCTGCCTGACCAATATCGCATATTTTGTTTATTGACGAAGCCATTCAGCCAGAAATGAACCTCATCACTGAAGATGATTTTTCGATGAAAATCCGAATCATTTTCAAGTTGTTGCTCAGCCCAATTCACGAATATACGACGCTTCTGGTGGTCAAGCGACTTCAGTTCTTGCGTCAATTTAATCTTGTAAGGATGTAGGCCAAGATCTTTTCGCAAAATTCGCCACGACGACAACAACGACGTCACAGAGATGCCCAACGCTTGAGAACGACGTGTTAGAGACACATTTGGGCTTTCTGCAACTGAAGCCTCAGTGGCAGCAATATTCTCGATACTACGGGCACTTCTTTGTCTCTCTGGCACGGGAAAATTTTGTACTGAGTCTGTGGACTCAAATTTTTCTACTAGACGCTCAATTGTTGATCTGCTAGGATGATTATGACGACCATAAATTGGACGTAGCGTTCTTAACTTTGAAGGCCACTGACTCCGAATTTCGATAGTACATTTGATTGATTTCGACTCGTTGTTGGCTCGTATATCTTTCCATCATGAAATGGCAAACCTTACTGAAGAGAAATGTCAAAAGAGCGGCAAGAAATATGGCGTCATTTGTTGACCCTGTCGCTCTACTTTTGTAGCGTCCCTTTTGAAAAACCGTTTAAATGAGTACAGTAGAAACAAATTGTGGTCCTTTTTATGTTTTGTTCAAAGAAAAAGGTGAAATATGGGACTTTGACTGATTGCAAATGCACTTTGATTGCAATGAGCACTTAAATTCTTTTGAAATGTCAGACAGAATCTAGATCTAGATTGTGTGGTGTGAACGATTCAAGTTGATTGTAAAATCTTGTTGCTAAAAATCGAGATTTCGTTTCGGTGTGAAAAGGCTATTAGAAACATCAAAATCAAAGTTTCCCTCGCTCTACATATTTATTTAATATTTAGAAAAATTATAAAATAAAGTTACCTAGTTTTTGCAATCAGGTGACAATTTATGATTATTTATTAATTATGACCCTTTATAGTCAGTTTTCTCAGGCAAACTAAAATAATTAACAATAAAGCAACAATCCATAATTGCAATATTTAACTCGAATAAAATCAAGGGCGAACGCAGAATTCCGGTTTTGGAGAGGCAAACTTATTCAGGATTTCGATTAAGAAGGGCAACCTCATTCAAGAAATAATTTTAGTACAGCAATGTTGCTTCAAAATACTTTTTAAAGAAGATAAATTGCCTAATGTATGAAATATATTATGATTAAGAGGGTGCAAGCACCGCTACTTGCCCCCCTCCCCCTTGCGTACGCCTTTGATTAGAATTCTTACAAATTTTAATGTTTCACACCCGAAATGATTTTTTTAATTTGTCCACAAAACAACGCAAATTTGGAAAATTAATAACTTTTAACTACCTAGAACCTAGTTAGTTAATTTTAAGAATTAAATTCAACGGGACTGAGCTTAAAGGCAGTATGATAAAATAAAAATTGCGCATATGTATAAGACAAAAATAAATTTTGCGATGCATTACCCATGGTATTCTTCGCAACGACCATCCCCAACATTTTTTCCTGTGAAAAAATAAATAGGAGCATAACGTAATGAACAATTTTTCCACGCAGATGGTTACCTACTGGCGGTGGATGGCGGTGATAGTGGTAGTAGATAATCTTTTCATAGCCATGCTGCAACATTCTATACTATGAAATTCCTTCTAAAAATGTATTACACTTAATTATAGCTATCGTCAAGCCATCATGATAATGATAACGTATATACTATGTGTGCTTTCACATGAAAATTAATGCAAGTGCCATTATGGACAGGACTACAGCATGCAGTTAAGTCTTCATTAGCATTCATCATATCCGGTTTGGTATAGCTTATTCGCACCCTTGACTCTGCGTATAGCTTGGGTGTATATTTTATTTATGTTTGTTTCTGATATTAGGTTTATACCGACTAGGTTCACATTAATATTGGAGTATCTATGTTATACGGATAACTTAATTATAGTACACTTGACGCTTATTGAAATTATGATACCTTTTTCAGAAACGATGAATTTATGCATCTATAGGGTTATCGATACTATTATTAATCTGTGAATAATAGATTAAAGTTATGCATGTGCAAATAAAGTCGGATTAAATTATAGCACCCAAGATTCCTATCAAATAATCTACACCCCGCTTTCTATTGAACACAGAAATTATATATATCCGCAGGGTAATTATGATAATTACCAAAGTATCTTGATTAATAGTTATTTAAATTATCTGTATAGGTAATAGGGTATGCAAGTTTAGAGGAATACACGCTCAGGGGAGTGATGCTTTTTGTTTCTAGCTTAGGTAGGTCAGTGGGGTGCAGGGTCAAACCGTAGAATGCGAAAACTTGGTATGTAGAGAATTCACAACCCCAGTTCCAAAATATAAATTATTGTTTATATATGGATGGCTTAACAAGGTTTTTCATATAATGTTACAATATTTTCGGTCGGTATTTCAAATACAATAATGGCAAGATCAATTCCCTCACCCTGCACAGAGCTAAAGACAGCGAAGATCGGGATAGAGTCCCTATAGTCTTAAGCAACGACAGAGTAATATTACAGCGGTTAGCTGAGACGGCAACGGTTGGGATAGACTCGCTAGTCTGTAGCAAAAACACAGTCGGAGATTAAGACAGCGAAAGTTGGGATAGAGTTAAAGTCCCTAGTCTTAACGATAATGGCGGAGAAGAGAAGCCTTAGACAGTGAAAGTTGGGATAGAGTCTCCAGTCCAAGCTTCTAGAAATCAGTGGTAGGTTAAGACAGCGAAGGTTGGGATAGAACGCTAGTCTTAACTGCGATGGCGGGTGAGAAAAGGCTAAGAAAACGAAGGTTGGGATGAAGTCCATAGTCTCAACTAATGATAATGGAGGGTGAGAACGAAGGGAGGTTTTAACGGCGGAAGCCAAAAAGTTTTGAAACTACTACCTGGTATTGATAACCAACAGTGTGCTTCGTTATTAGTTGCACACCACTTATAGGTGTGAGATGGTTCTTTACCTCGGAATCTTGATTGGTACTTTATAACACGGTGGCAAGAAGAATAAGATTTTCGATGAATTTGCTACTTTTACTTGTTGACTTTGCTGCCCGGCCCAAATGTGTATTTTAAAAACAACGAACGAAATTTATTTTCTGACGTCGCCAACTGTGGGTGTGTGACCTCTTTTGAAATCTGCGTAGGCGCCTTTGAGGTATGCAGCATTTGTTGGTAATTCATTGCTGACGTCATTGTAGCCAACTGCAACTGCTTTGTAGCTGAATCTTGGCGTTAGATAGAGTAAAGTAAATGTCTTGGGGGAAAAAAAGATGTAACTTTGTTACTTGGGGAAGGTCGTTTTTCTCGTATATTTTAGTGACAAATTGTGTTAAAACCTTTAAAGTTCAACTTAAACATTTTGCCAAGATTTTCTTGCAAACAAAATCAAAAGTTTCAGTTAAGTGGAAAAAGATGTTAGTGAACATTTTTGAGCACTTAATAGTAAATAAATAGCCTCTTCGTCGCCAGAAAAAAAAACTCACTCTAGTCCAGTCAAATTCAGCGAAGGAAACAAAATGCAATGATTCATGCTCTCTCTCTCTCTGGATTATTGTTTTATGTGGCATGCGTGACTGTGGTTGCCAACCGTACTCTAAAAAAGAGTATTGTACTCTATTTCTTTAAAGTGAAAGCGTACCCTATGATCTACGATTCACAGCTTAAAATCAGGTACTGAAACTTATGGACTAACTATCACAGATAACCTTAGGTACTACAGCTTACGAGCTTATATCACAGATCCTACTATAAAATAAAGTATCTTAGAAATAAAATCAGATACTTCTACTAAAAAAAATATCACAGATCCTAAAAAAAAAAAAACTAAGCTTCTATAACTAATACAAAAAAAAAAATACAGAAGAGAGGTGTATATATAAAAACTGTAAGATAAATATATAAACTGTGTAAAACGACTGAAGTACATTTAACTAAACCTAATATCACAGTGAAAAAAAAAAGAAAAGAAAAACTACACCATCTGAGTGCGTCATTAAGATTTCATTCGCTTTATACGTGGAGGTCTTTCGCGTGATAGACTCCAACTTTTTCACCTTTCAAGTTTCCTATTGCGTATAGAGAATTCCCTACGGTTTTCAAAACGATCGATTTTATGAATTTTTGGCCTAGTTTCGCGTTGTAATTTTCAACTTTGTTACTTTGTTTAAAGTTTCTTCGGTAAACTATTTGTCCTACTTTATATTGCACATCTCTACTTCTAGTGTTATACACTTTTGCACTCTTTTGATGAGCGATTTTTTAAATTTTCAAAAATTTTTGCTCTGATTAGTTCGAGTCTATCGTCCTTGTCCAATATTTCGATTTTCGATTCTTTTATTCCGCCTAATTTACGGAGCAATTCGTACGATTTGCCGTTTTGTACCATAGGTGTACCAAAAACCGCATAATAGGGCTCAACTGCAATAGCGTCGTGTAAAACACTTCGCAACGAAAACGCTACGTTGCTGACATGTTGATCCCAGTGTTTTTGGTCGTTACCTAGATAGGATCTAATCTTCGATAATACCGACTGGTTAACTCGTTCTGAAGCGTTAGCTTGTGGGGAATAGATCGCTGTTCTCACATGCTTCACTCCATAGCGATTTAAAAAACTAGCGAATAGTTCCGACACAAATTGTTTTCCGTTATCGGAATGAATGTATTCGGGGACGCCAAATACATGAAAAACATTTTCTTCTAAAAACTTAACTACCTCAGATGATGTTGCTTTTCGTATTGCTTTTAAAAATACATATTTACTGAAGTGGTCAAGAGCAATGAATATGTGCGTGTTTCCGTTTCTAGTGCGTGGATAGGGACTAAGAAAATCTATATATAGCCGTTGAAATGGTCGTTCAGTAATAGTCTGTTGTCCCATCGGCGGCCGAGTTGTGGTGTTGATGGGCTTGCTACACTTGCAAGCGTCGCATGATCTCACCCAAAGCTGAACATCGGTAGTCATCCCGGGCCAGTAGTATTTCTGCCTCAACTTAGACCATGTTTTGTTTATGCCACCGTGTCCAGATGATGGTGAGTCATGTGCGGCTCTCAGAAGACCCTCACACAACTCCTTACGAACCCATAGCTTCCATGCTCTGTCGTCTTGTATTGCGTCGCCTGTTCTAATGTCCGTTCGTTTATAAACGAATCCGTCCGAAATGCAAATGTCTGGTAGTTTTTCTTTGTCTTGTTCTACTATTTTCTTTAGTTCAACATATTCCTCTGAAGAGAAATGTGGTGAACTAAAGTTAACCTCTGGCGCTAAGTCTTCGGTCGTGATCTCCTCCATATGAACTCGTGAGAGAGTATCAGGGACCACGTTTTGGACACCCTTCCTATGTTCGATCACGAAGTCGAAACCTTGGAGTTTAAAACTCCACCTGGCTAACCGTCCAGCAAGGTCTTTTTGCGTCATCAACCATTTCAGACTTGCGTGATCGGTGATTATAGTAAAGGGTAAACCCTCAACGTAAGCCCTGAACTTCTTTACCGATAGAATGGCCGCATAGCATTCAAGTTCCGTAACGCTATAATTCCTTTGAGCGGAATTAAGTTTCTGGGACATGAATGCTATCGGCCGTTCATTTTTCTCGTCATCCATCTGGAAAATCACACTCCCTACACCTGAGGTTGCAGCATCGCACTGTATATAAAAATGTTTTGAAAAGTCTGGATTTGTGAGTATAGGTGCTGTAACTAAACTTGTTTTGAGTAGTTGAAATGCTGTAATTGCTTCGTCTGTCATTTCAAATTTTTGTCCTTTTTTTAAGCAATCGGTCATCGGAGCTGCTATAGACGCATAATTTGGTATAAAACGCCTATACCAGCCCGTCATGCCTAGGAACCTTCGGAGTTGTTTGGGGGTCTTAGGTACCGGAAAGTCCTCGACCGCCGATACTTTGTCCTTGTCAGTTCGTATGCATCCGTCACCAACTACATATCCGAGATATTTTATTTCTTTAAAGCAAAATTTGCTTTTTTCGACATTAATAGTCAGGCCACCTTGCCTAAGTGCAATAGCTACTTCCTTCAGTACCTTCATATGGGTTTCGAAGTCTGGAGAACAAATCAAGAGGTCATCGAGATAGACAAAGACATTCTGCCGAAGACGACCAGGAATGACTTTGTCCATTAACTTAGACATTCTCTGAGCGGCATTACACAACCCAAACGGCATAACCGTGAATTGGTATAACGGCCGCCCAGGGACTGTAAAAGCTGTCTTCTCCCTTGACTTGCTCTCCAGAGGAATTTGCCAAAAGGCATCCTTCAAGTCGATACTGGAGATAAACTTCGTATCCTGCAGCCTACTTATTATACCCTCTATGTGTGGAAGTGGATACGCAAACTTTTTCGTCCTGGCATTCACCTTCCAGGGTGAACAAGAACTTAATTTGAAAATAAACCATTAGTAGCCTATAGGACATAATGGTGAATCATGTCGTGAATCCATACAAAATTTGCATTTTTATTCACCCGTGAACGTGAAGCTGTTTGGAGAGTTAACGTTCACGAGGAATTCCCGTGCAAAATGTAGGGGACCTCCTGGTGATGAAATCAGCTTCTCCACTGGCCATTGTTAACTTCACGAGGAAGTATGTACTAGGCTTAGAATGAAATTCTGGCTTTCCAAAAATATATTAGATCATACGCTAGGAGGTTTTGTCGATGTTTTCAATAATTTTCTTCTATTAAATATTAGGTATTTGTTCTTATAATTTTTGTTATAATGATAACCTATATTTGTTTGTTGCCTACTTTCAGGCTGCATGCTCTGATTTTTTTTTTGCAGATTTTACGCGAATCACCTAGTATTTAAAAAAAGGGAATATAACTTAAGCTACGAGCAGACGATTTGCAAAAGTCCCAAATATTTGCGAGTATGATGTCATTTTTACGTCACAATTTGCGTTCATTGATTGCTAATCGTCTGAACACAACTTTGAGACAGCCTAGAAATGCTCGCAAATCATTTGCGTATGATTTGCGAGGCCCAAGTCGCAAACCATGTGAACACTCACAATTATAATTTGTGACAATTTGTGAAAATTTGCGAGTATTTGCGACTGTCACAACCATTTGCGAAATCGCGAAAATGGAACACTGCAAATACGCGCATTTGCGATGAATTTTGTTGTTGTACTTGAAGTAATTGGCAGTGGTTTGAAGTATGTAGGTACCTTCATTATTTTTATTATTATTTCTTATAATTTAAATTTGTTTTTTTTTTTCGTTTTCTTATGAAAATAAGATTTACGCAGTTAAAAAAACTATACTGACCTAAAGCCCATAAAACAGCACCAAAATATACATATAAGATACATACCCATGTGTGTTTGTATGTACATATGTTTACCTACATAATATTTTAAGACTATAGCTATGACAGGTCCGCGAATCTGCAAATGAGTAAGAATATGATATCTACAAATGTAGCCGCAAATCGTGTGAACACCTCGCAAACATGCTGCAAAATTTGCGATCTTATTTGCGAGCATGTCATTTGCGAGCACCTTGATGGCAAATGTATTTGAAAGCTTTGAGACAACCTTCGCAAATCGTCTGAGCACGTGTATTTGCAGGTTTGCGAGCACTGTCAAATGTAAGGCATTTGCGGTGTATTTGCGAGATTTTTCGTGACGTCAGTGCTCGCAAAGATTTGCGACTATCGCAAATCGTCTGCTCGTAGCTTCACACTTACAGCGACTAATAGGGGACAGGGTTACCAACAGGTGTATTTTGGCCCGGAAAGACTAAGTTATCCCTTAAACCACCGCAATTTTTTGCGTATTTTGGCAATTAAGTATATAAGTATGAAACTCAAATCGTTTTTTTGTTCGTAAGGGCTCTGAAAGTCTTTTTTACTTTTATTCTAAAACTAGGGATCAGAACGTATGTATAGACTAGATTCAGACAAGAACAAAATCGTATTGGGATAGAGATTAATATCCCCGTTCATATGGGAGAGGTAATTTTCTAAAAAAAATTACCCAAAACAGAAAATGAATATTTACAAAAAATAACGGGAACACTTACAACATCACGCTACAGCTTTTATTAAAGTCGCAAATTCAAACTATATAATAAATGCTTTTTAACTTGATTTTTTAATGTGAATAGTTATGAACAAAATGATTTTCAAACTTAAAATAAAATAAAAATAAAATAATTTTTAAAATTTAAAAAATATTTATTTTCTAAAACCATTTACATTAAGAGCTTTATTTAGAAAACATATGTTATAGAATAAATTCGTGAGTTTTAAAAATACTATAGCGTGGCATTGAAAGCGTTCCCGTTTTTTTAAATATTTTTTTTTTTTAGTTTTGAGTCAAATTTTAAGAAAATTGCTCTTCCTGTCTGAAGGGGAGGAAATAGACCCCTCTCCGATACGATTTTTTCTCGTCTGAATCTATTCTATGCTATGCGTTTTGATTTTTTTTTCACGTGTTATTAGAATCACCCTAGCCCCATAATCAAGAGAGTGAAAAGAGGGATACCAAGGGGATAAAATAAAAATCTGACAAAAATTGGGGAATTTTTGTTCTCAATATTTTTATTTTTTGAATCGAATGAGGGCTATCCACGACTATATCCAATTCCAAGGCCACCCTAATGTATAATGTTCATACCTACATTAAATTAAATTGTACTCTTTTTTATTGTTCCTACTGTACTCTTTATTTATCCTATTTTAAAAGCAAATAACTTTATTTTTTCTTAAAAGAGTTGGCAGTCCTAGGCGTGAATCCTAGGGTCCCCAGGTATAAAATACTGAAAGTCCCAGAGAACAAAGTGTTGTGTTTGAAATGAAAAATAAAAACAAACCATTTCAGATTTTTCCTGTTATTGCTGCAAAGTTCCTAGTTTTGCAGCTTCTAAAAATGTTGTGAACAAATTCGAGAGAAATTACAATGAGATACACTTATTGTATTTTTAGCAATTTTTCTATGCTAGTAACGATGTTTTTTTTTTACTCAGATTCTGGAACATCAAACTATATTAATTTTTATAATGATTCCAAGCTTTCATAAGCTTTTACTGCGAATACGAACATTTGTTTAAGAATTCTTCCCTCACAACTTGCCCCATATAGCCTTGAGCTATAAGTGAAACTTTGTAATTTTGTATTTTCTAATTCAACCCCACATCAAATATGTATGCTATGACCTGTGAAATGTAGATAAATTGAAATATTTTACTCATTCATATCGCAATTTATAAACTTATGGGGATTCTGAAGGTCATGCTCGGTGCAAAGATATAAAACCTCATGCATTTTAAAATATTCCAAAATTCATACACATTAAAGTAACTTTCTTTTCCTTTATTTCTTTTTTTTTTTTTCTTACAGATGCGGTGGCTGTGATAGCTTATTCCCTTCACTTATGCTACTTGAACATCACAAGGAAGAATTCGAACATTGGAGTGATGACGAAATAAGCCGAAGGATATGCTGTCGTCGAAATCGTGGGGATGATTATTTTACAGATACAGATTCATTCACCAGCGAAGCAGAAAGTGAGGACCTTGAGCGTCTTTTATAAAAGAAAAGTTGAAGCATTTTTTTTTTCATTTTTTTAAAACACTTCACCTCGGTCTAGTGTTATATTTGCATTTGTAAAT
Source organism: Dasysyrphus albostriatus (assembly GCA_946251815.1). Taxonomy (NCBI): domain Eukaryota; kingdom Metazoa; phylum Arthropoda; class Insecta; order Diptera; family Syrphidae; genus Dasysyrphus; species Dasysyrphus albostriatus. The sequence continues at coordinate 84,248,279 of OX276335.1, forward strand.
AGTCATAGAAGATATACAAAATTATATTAACAAAAAAAGGTATCGATATATTTAGAGTTATAGTAATTGAAATCAGCCTCCTTCCATAAAATAAAACTTAAATTGAAAAGAAACAAAAAATCCTATGCAAATTATTTATTTTCTAAAATCAAAAATATCATGAATAAAAAAAACAAGAGAATTTATATCAGTCAAATAAAAATAAATTGAAAAAATAAGGGAAACAAAAATATTTTTGTACAATTTGTATAATGTTTTTTATTGAAAATCGAAGACACATTTTATTAAAATTATTATTTTTATTTAAATTTTGGTTTGACTTGAAATTTGCATCACTTTTCATATAGGTAATACTATTTTTTTTTTGTTTTTTTCATAGATATACTCGTATTACTAATAAACTTATATTTATTGTTAGAATTAAGAACAAACTATAACAAAGAGGTTGCCCTCCTTTTACTGAGACTTTCTGAGTCTTATTCTTTAAGTATCAAAAATCTAACTGGAATTTATATCCCCGAAACAAAATACCTTTACCATATCAATAATATTCTTATGTTTTAGAGTAAAACTACATGATAATATATTCAAATAAAATGTAATAAAACTGATCAAAGTCTCGTTTGTTTTAATTAATTTCGATCGTTTAGAAAAGATTTGCTGATCCATCACATTTTGACTGTCCACATAATAATAATGTGACATAATTTTAATAAAACTTGTTCATAAATTTATAAATTTTAATAAAACTTGTTCATAAATTTACAAACAGGAATGACAGAGCAGAACCCTGATATAAAGGGTGTTGTTTTTTATTATAAAGGGTTTTTCAAAAAGGAAGCTACAAAAGTAGACAGGGACAGCAAGCACGGCCATATTTCTTGCCACTCTTTTGACATTTCTATTCAATAAGGTTTAGCATTTCATGATGGAAAGATATACGAGCCCACAACGAGTCGAAATTATTAAAATTTACTACCGAAATTCGGAGTCAGTGGCCTTCAACGTTAAGAGCGCTACGTCCAATTTATGATCGTCATAATCGTCCTAGCAGATCAACAATTGAGCGTCTAGTGGACAAATTTGAATCCACAGGCACAGTTCAAAATGTTCCCGTGCCAGTGAGACAAAGAAGTGCTCGTAGTGTCGAGAATATTGCTGTCGCTGAGGCTTTAGTTGTAGAAGGCCTTAATGTGTCTCTCACACGTCGTTCCGAAGCGTTGGGCATCTCTGTGACGTCGTTGTGGCGAATTTTGCGAAAAGATCTTGGCCTACATCCTTACAAGATTAAATTGACGCAAGAACTGAAGCCGCTTGACCACCAGAAGCGTCATATGTTCGTGAATCGGGCTGAGCAACAGCTTGAAAATGATTCGGATTTTCTGGCTGAATGGCTTTGTCAATAAACAAAATATGCGGTATTGGTCAGTCAGCAATCCACACGTACTCCATGAGTCATCATTGCATCCCGAAAAAATTACGGTTTGGTGTGGTTTATGGGCCGGCAGCGGTGTCATTGGGCCGTGCTTCTTCCGTGATGATCAAGACCGGCACGTTAAATGTGAATGGGGATCGTGTTATCCCACGAAATGGTCCAGTCGCTTGGCCGTCTCGGTCGTGCGATTTGACGCCGTTAGACTATTTCCTGTGGGGCTACGTCAAGTCTATGGTCTATGCCAACAAGCCAGCAACGATTGATGAACTTTGTACGAATATCGAACGTGAAATTGCAGCAGTATCGGCCGATTTATGCTTGAAAACCGTCGAAAATTGGGTTCAGCGTCTGGACTTCTGCAAGCGTGCCCGTAGTGGCCATGCAAGAGAAATCGAAATCCATACATAGTGGCATCGAACGTGCTTTCACAGGAATAAGGAATTTCATTGATATCCAAAACCGTTTTTGTTTTATTTAAAAAAACTTTTGTAGCGCTCTTATTGAACAACCCGATAGATGAGATATTGACCAATATTCCTGCGGCTTTTTTGGTCATTTTGTTTCATTGCCAAATCCGGTGATTTTTTAGGTATGTGGTTTTCAATACTGACAATACTTTTTGCAAATCGTGGAATTACCAAAATCATAATTCGGTTCACACGGCGCATCGCGAAACAATCAATTTACTGAAGGAAATTTTTTTGTAGGGTTATGTGACGTTACTTGTCTACGTAGATAAGCCCAAGACTATTAACACCTTGGAAGAGAATATTTGGCGCCTTACACAATATTTCCTTTAATAAATTGATTGTTGAGCGATGCATCGTACGAACTGAACCATTATTTTGGTAATAAATTTGCACGATTTGCAAACGTTGTTCAGGAGTAAGAGTTTGATTACACGATTCGTTTTTTGTTCGTTTGGTTTTTCGTCTTTTTGACAGGTGTCAAAGAGACGAAACACGAAAAGACGGAAAAATCAGTTGTGTAATCAGGCTCAAAGTTATTCGTTATGAAATGGCAAACCAAACTGAGCATAAATTAAGTAACAGATGTCAAAAAGATCAACTCTGCAAAAAGTGTTACCAGATTGAAAACCACACGTCTAAAAAAAACACCCTTAACATAGGTCACACGAGCAACCAGGGTTGCCTCTTTGGCCTCCCCTAGATTTAGCTAAGAGAAAAATTTGGGGATATTATTCTTGAATTCACATACTTAAGGCTTAGGAGAACGTGAGTTTACGGTGGTACACTTAAAAGTAACTTTCGTTAGGCGCCAGTTAAAGGTATTATTGTGGCAAAATTATTTATTAAAAGCGAAATTAATTAATAAAACTACTTGTTTATTTATCGAAGATTAAAAACCGCGAATTTGGATATTCGTACCCACCAATTATTTAATAAAACAAATAAATTAGAGCAAAGAAAATTCACAAAGACCGGTGTGCTTCGTGTTGGGAGAATGTCAAGAATGAATCAAAGAGAAGAATAAAAGGAAATGACGAATGACGATCTGTCATGAATGTGTCTTGCATCCAAAAAAGAAATTTTGTATTGCCCCGCACTAAATCTGGCGGTCTGAAACTGTTTGAAAAAATTTAGGGAGCAGGTTTAATGAATGCGTTGACATGCACATAGCAACCACTTGAAATTCAAACACATACAAAAAAGTTTTTGTCGACGCATCCGCCGGAGTTTAAAAGTAAAAAAGTTTGGTTACTCTGTCCGTTGCGGCTGACGCATACGTCGTTAATGGGCAGGTTCCCATAAAAAAAACATGTATTCAATCGATTTGTAAGTTAAGTGAGTCGCCACAACCCACGCAACGGTTTTTATGGGTTGGGCTCGTTTTTGTCTCATTAGGCGTTTTCTTTTTTTAATTCAGAATAGAGCTCAAAACAGAGTTCGAGCATATCGAGGTTGTTCTGAACTTCCTTTGAACCAAGCGTGCTCTGAGTTCGCAGAATTATTTTTGAAACACCTCTGAACACTAGCTGTCAAAATACTTGTGTTCAGCATTTAAAGCGGATGTCACTCAAATTTGATAGTGTGTACCACGCTTGACTCTGTCTGTTCAGTTATTTTATTCTGAGCTCATAGAGCGTGCTTTGAACAAATTCGGAACACGTTCAGCACGAAAAAGAAAACACAAATTGTTAGCTCTGAACGCTCTTAGCTAAAAACAAAAACACAATTTTTTATTTCACAGTTCAAGCTCTACTCTAAACTAAAAAAGAAAACGCCTATTAAATTGTAAAAGTCTCTTTTGTTAAGACATTCCATTGTCCACTCTTCCATAATGCGTTTTCTCATACACTTCATTTCGCACGTGTGGGTGAAACAACCTCTTCTTATATATGCAGGGATGTGATCAAACTTAGTTAAACTAGGATTTCCCTAAAATATCCATCCCTTTTCTGCATTGGCGAAACTGAAACATTTTAAATGTCTGTTTTAAATGTTTTATTAGGGAAATCTTAATGGGTAGAAGTACATACTTACATAGAAAACTCTATATTTTTTTCGAAAACTGTGCTACAGAATACAAGTCTAAAGAAAGGTTATTTTAGGAAAGATTCCCGAATAAAGCAAAGAAATAAAAATTAGGTTTTAAGAAATCCTGTATTTCCGGGAAACACTTAAAAGAAAAACGAAGCCGTAGCGTAATACTGAAACTGCCCAATCTGGCAAGCGGAAAAACAACGAATTTGACAGCTTCAAAATACACACAAATGCTTTACTTTTTTTCGAAATGAGAACAAGTTACACATATTTGGGTTCTCTGGCCCATCTGGCCCTAACTCCCAAAGAATATTTAACTCCTCACTACAATGACTCTGGAATATTTCCCTCACTGGAAATTCGTGAATAATTTCCGAAAAAGTCTCACAAGTTTGCAAATAATTGAAATTACAAATTTTCGTTAGTTTTATTTTCTTTTTTTAAGTTTGCCCCATTGTGCAACCAACTCTACTATCTCATTGTGCTTGTTTATGTGTCCAGATATGAAGAAAATGATTCTTTGTTTTTCTCTTTGTGTTTTTCGTAACTTCATAATGAAAGACGATTCGATTGGTTAGATTGAATAAGAAAAGGAACACGAAAGAGAACGTGAATTTTCTTCACCGAATATTTTAAAATATTGCATCCCCAATTCTCGTCTGCAAGTTACCCCACCCACCATCATAAATTGCAGAAAATGCTTGAATTTCTTCGTGTGATAAGGGACGTTTCAAGTATAAAAATAAAAAAAATAAATTTGGTGGCACAACAGCTCGTGGAGCACCAAGACCTAGTCACTTACAACTCTCAACCATTCCTGCCTGCATGTTGTTGGCAGGAATGGAGGGGACGAACGGCTAATGAGAAGCACTTATTCATGACAAGTATACTCTTGGAGGATTTGTCAGTCCCTCGCAAGACGCAGTACCTCGGAAAAAAAACATTTCTGTTTTTAGATGGCAGTGGCCGGGAATCAAACCTAGACCTTTGGCATGACAGTCAGGCAGGGAGGTTGCAGCATGCCCCCCCCCCCCCCCTACATACCTCACTGGGAACATTACGTTTGCCCGAAATTAAGTTTCCCGAATCACGTTTGCCCGAATAACGTCCTAGCGACTTATAAATGCAGATTCTTTAAATGCAAAAGAAACTTAACATACCCCAAATCCTACAGTGAGCCTAAGCAGGGGGGGATACATGCCTCACTGTTTATTCGTGTTTCACTCAATTAATACATCGTTATTCGGCAAAACGTTATTCGGGAAAACCTAGCCAACCCATCTAACTGTTTATTCGCCGCAATGCTAGTATTGCATTTATGTAAATAAACAATGACGGTTTCTATATTTATGAATCAATAATATATCAAATTCCAAATTTTAGGTGGGAAAAAATTCCACAAAATTTCGGGTGAAGTAAGTTCCCTCTAATCGTGAGAATAAATTCCACTTTGAGAAGTGGAACAGATTCCCACTTAAGATGGAATAGATTCTCATGTGGAGCAGATGCCCGTGGAATTATTTCCCTGCACCATTATTCACAATGGGAAGTAGCTCAATGAACGCATTTAGTCCACTTACGTCTTATTATGCCACGACAAAAAGTAAAAGAAAAATCAAATCTACACGATCAAAGTCCCCGACCCAAACTGACCCAGGCGAATGCACTTCTACCATTTATTAATCCTTAAAAGTGAGAAAAAAATCGAATAAACAATAAAGTTAAATTTCCCTAACACCGAAGGCTTCGTGCAGATTTGGGGAATTCGGGAATCTCCTAACAAAACCTTCTTTCTTTTACTAACAACGACACGCTATGTTGGGCCCTCAGCCATTCGTGGATTAGTGACTTGCGTTGCCAGTATTGACTAATATGTCAATGTTATTTTACCTTAATTGGGTAAAAATGAAATGTTTACCAGTGGTAAATTTCTACACAGGAGACATTTATTATAGAAATTTCATGAAATGTATTCTACAAATATGTAGGTAGGTAAATATCTTCATTGATTAAAGAAAAAACTTATTAAAAAAATGTAAAAGAACATCAATTTCATAGCGTAACTTAACTTATAACTTTATTCTGCTGAAATTCTGCAACACAAGCAAAAAACACAAATTAAATCCATAATTTTCTCCATTTCAAAAATAATTTCCTTTGCGATCCAACATCTAATAATTGTGTTTAGTGTTCATTCCAGTCATATTTGTGATGGCAGTTTTATTATTTTCTGCTGAAGAATTTGATTGTCCTTCTGAAAATAAAAATTCTATTATGATATTGTTTATTCAATCTAGTTTCCTAGAACCCCTGTAATTGCAAACGAATTTGCAGTAAAATAGCTATTCCCTTTAATTGCATTGGTCAGGTGCTCTCGATGAGAAAAATATCAATAACATCAACAGCATTATTATTACTCGTTATTGTTTACACTAATTATTGCAGTTTCATCCTTGTGAATGGAAAGAAAAAAAAACAATTAGATACATTAGCTCAAAATGGAATGCTAAATATTGAACTTCCCTATTTCAATTTAATATTGCAAGTTTTTCTCTAACATTTACCTAATAAAACCCTTTACATTTATTGTTTAATAAAATAAAAACAACAAAATCAATAGGTATTCTCAAATTTCACGCTAAGTACCTATAGCAAACGAGTACGTTGCTGTCTGTTAAATCCTTAATGAGAGACCAAAGGGGCCGCCAGTCAGATGATAGCTTGTGCTTACAATTTCACATAATTTTAAGTTAACTAAGTTTCATTACTTTCGAATTAAAAATCTTAGCTCATTATCTTGTTTTTACCAGAGAACTAGACACTTCTTCAGCTACTTGGAAGAACTCTCTGACATTTCACGTAAAAATCTGTTGAAATTTATTAACGCTACCAAATGGCTTGAAACTTTTAGACCAACCGGCCGTGAAATCACAAACTTCTTCAACCACAAATGAACGTATACATACACCAACCACTGACCTATCAAACTCATCCATCAGACGTCGCATTGAGCCACTGCTCCTACGGGCCTAGTGGAGGGATGATTTCTCAAGTGGGGATAAAGGAACGACCACACCCTCAAAGGACGTCGTCCTCTCCTCAACCAGGTGATTGTGTAACGAAAAACATTTATTCAATGACTAAGAAATATTCACCAACCTTTCAGGCTATAGCCTGCTGAAACTTATCAACACCCGCTACGGGCTTGATTGTCATGGGATTTATCATAAGTTTCTTTTCTTGGGGGTCACAATCCCTAGGGTATCACAAAAAAGTAAATGCGCCCATTTTAACTTTCAATTTTAACACATCAAATTGATCTGAGAGGAAGATTTACGCCCATATTATACACTCGTTTAATACAGATTAAAACTGAAATCCAGATTAAATGTAATTTAAATCCAAAATTTAAATCCAATTCCATATTATTCACTTTTTTAATCCACACTTAAATCCATTTTTTTAAATCCAATCCCAACTAAGCCAATTGGATTTAAACTGCCCTCTGAAGTTCAGTTAAGGTTGTTAAATACAGATTATAACTGAATTTTATGTTATTCACTTTTTCTTGACATTTCCGAAGATTTTTTAAACCTAGTTGGAGTAAAAATTTGCGACTCGTTTCATGCGTTGTTTTTCCAAATCGAGTTGGCTAACCCGGTTTGAAATTAAAACGACAGCGACGACAGCATTGTCTTGGTGTAATCTTGCTGATCTCTCGCCGCGACGTGGTCGTTCAAACCTACTTTTTAGTACCATATGGTCATTAAGCTCGTCTTGCTGTGGTCTCATCATGCCCACTTACACTGAAATCTGTGTCATGGTTTTCTCGCTATGGTCTCGCTTTTGTCTCGCCGTGACATTTACACGTTTTTTTTAGCATTGCGCATGTGTTTCCGTTTCTCGCTTTGGTCTCGTTATAGTCTTCTATTTTTCTACAATATTTAAATTCTATTTTTTTTAGTCTATTTTTTACAAAATTATAATTTCTAAAATTATTAAAAAGTCCAAAATTAGTTTTCAGTGTCGTGGTCCTTGAGTTCATCTTATGTGGCCTCACCGTGCCCATTTACACGGCTATCTGAGTCATGATTTTCTCGCTTTAGTCTTGCTTTGGTCTTGCCCTGACATCTACATGTTGGGTTTGTCACTGTGGAAGTTTTATTATCATCTCGCTTTAGTATCACCAACATCGTTTCAACTTGCGACTCGAATTAAATTTGTATTCAATTAGCACTTGAAGTCTAAGTTTATTGATATTTTGGTCACTTCTAATTAATAATAAATTATTCACCATTTTTTGATCAATCAAAAATCTTTTTATTAAGTATATATTTATAATATTTTATACACTCGTGGAAAATATATACTTTCTACCTTCACGGGAGAAATTTGACATTTCGAAAATTTGACATTTGGATTAAACGTCTGAATCTAAAAATACTTTACATTTTGATTAAATGCATTTTAAATCCTTTGGATTTAAGGCATGTTTATGTTAAGAGTGGATAATATGGATATGGATTAACATTTTTGGAGTAAATTAATCTGGATTTAATAGTTGGATTTAAAATTCACTTAAATTCAATTTAAATCCAAAGTGAATAATATGGCAGTTAGTATTTATCTTTTTTTTGTTCACAATACTTGGAGAGAGAGTGGACAGCGCTCAGAGGAACTTCACAGTGCGAATGCGTTAGTGTTTACTTCACAAAGAATTAAGGTTACCTTCGGGACATTTAAGTGTAAATTTGACAGCTATTTGAATCCCTGGACACCTTTTTAAAAACAATGGATGTATATTTCTCAAAGAAAGGGAAGTGAATTGTTCATATTTTAAGTAATCACCAATCTAGTAACCCATATTAAATGATTTAAACTTTAAATAAAGCTTAAAAAACTATTAACTAATTGAAAACTTATTATCTTGTATAAAAGAAATGTCAAACTGCAATTCTGTAAAACAGGGACATATTTATTTTTTTGTTGGTGATTGGAACGCGCAACTATTTGTTTAGCGCCCTTTATACATGGAAATTATTTTTGTCATTGAGTTGAATTTTTTGCATTTGGAATTCGTTTAATTATGTTAACATGTACTAAGTATTTGACAAATGCGTAAAATTAGGTGAAGTTTGAATGAACTTCTTAAACAACTAAATTCTGAAGATAAGATAATACAAAATGTTCTCGATGCCCTAGAGACCTATCATAAAAAAAAGTAAGTATCTTTTTTTAACATACATACCTCTCAGAAGAAAAATATATATTCCGCAAATAACAAATGATTATTATAGGGCCCTAGTAACAAAAACTCCGTCCCTGTTGGGAGGCATTCGTGCTTGTAAGAGCTTACACTATTATGAAAAATGCCGCATTTTTTTCCAACAATGGTGCTTTCCTATATTTCCTTTTCTAAGCCTTGGACTAGAATTTGGAAGTCCTATTTTTTGACATTTCTGTAAATGTAGAATCATGCGATAGTATTTTTCGCATGTATTATTACTGCTCTACAATATTTTGTATGTGGTTCTATACTAATAATTTTCACGTTTGAAGAGCGTTTTTAAATCTTGAGGCGTTGTAAAGTAAATAGGGTTAAGAGTATTTAAGAACTTCGGTTATAGAACACAATTTTAAAATATAATATTATAGCTGTGTTACAATCTGTTACAGAGCTTTAATCTAATTTTACTACTTACAAGCTGTAAAAGCATACAGTTTTGCCTCCGATAGCTTCATCGATGTTACTTGGGTTTGGCCATTTGCTCCAACAGCATATCAACAACTCATGGCTCATCATAATTTTCTAGCTTACAATGAGTGATAAACTGAATTTCAAAAAACTTTCTGTAAGAGGCTAGGGGCCACTATATCCTTAAGGGCTCATGGCCCCTAGGTTAGGTTAGGTGGGATGATGATGCGGCAAGCCGCATCACCTCATTCGGATCTCAGTGGATCCATTGTGCTCCCCAGGGTGGGGGAAATGTAGGAATGGGAAGTTTAGGAGGGAAGGTTAAGTGGAAGTTTTAGGTGTGAGGTGCCTCCCTAAACCATCCTGATCTTTGGATATAGTTGAGGATGTTTTTTAGTGGAAAAGATGAGATATCGCCCAATTCGTCGAAAAAGTATTCTCCGATGGCATTTTTCCTATTTTTAGATAGGCTAGGGCATTCACAAAGGAAGTAAGATGAGCCCTCTTCCTCCTGTTCGTCCTGACACCCTCTGCATAAGTCAGATGTGCTGATGCCCATTCTGCTCATGTGGGTTCCCATCGAGTTGTGACCCGTTAGGATTCCAACTAGGAGGGACAGTCGAGGTCTGCTAAGCTTCAGTAAATATTCTGTTTTTTTCATTGAAGTATCTGGCCAAAGACTTCTTGAAACTCGACAGGTATCAATAGTTGACCATCTGTCATTAGCGGCTTTGAGAAACCTTTGACGAATTCTGTACTTTTCTTGCTCCAGTGGCATTAGTACCCAGGGTACAATTTGGCTCGGTTCAAGTGATGAACCGTTTTTGGCCAGTTCATCAGCCACTTCATTTCCATAAATGTCACGGTGTCCTGGGACCCATCGAAGGGTGATAGAATTTGTTACGCCGAGTAATTTTAATTCACTATGGCAACGATCAACTAGTTTTGACTTCGTGACAATTGACGAAATGGCTTTGATTGCCGCCTGGCTATCTATGAAGATGTCAATGTTTTTGTTCGTCAGTTCACATCTGGAAAGGTATTTTGCGGCTTCGCAAACTGCAAGCACTTCCGCTTGGAAAACACTGCAAAAATTTGGCAGCCTCAACGATATGTTTAGGGGTGGATTTTCTGAAAAGATGTCTGATCCTACCCCAGCGTCCGTTTTGGAACCGTCTGTAAATACCGATACATGATTTACTTTTAGGACCCGGTTTTCCTTCCATAATTCCCTTGTTGGAATATCTGTAAGTGCGACTGGGTTAAAATCTATGTACGGTGAAATATAGTCTGTTTGAATGTCTATGTTAGTGAAGTTAATTATAGTACTGTGACCACAGTGGCCCTTTTTCCAATGTTTGCAATCTTTAAGTCGTAGAGCACTTTTGGCCGCCAATTCTTTCGTGAACAGATCGAGTGGGGCAAGTGAGAGGAAAGTTTCTAGGGCTGCGGTGGGAGTGGTTCTCATGGCACTACTTATGCCGATACATGTCAGTCTCTGAATTCTGGTCATGGCCTTAAGATTGATTGCCTTAACCAAGGCTGGCCACCAAACCAGACAGGCGTACGTCAGGATAGGCCTTACAATGGCTGTGTACATCCAATGAATGGTCTTGGGGCTGGGTCCCCATCTCTCCCCAAAAATTCTACTGCATGTGTAGAAGAGTTTTGCAGCTTTTTCCCTTTCTTTGATGTTCTCTTTTCAGTTAAGTTTACGATCTATAACTAAACCAAGATATTTGGCCGTACCAGATATATGGAGTGGCGTCCCATCGATGGTGGGAGTATTTATATTTGGAATATTTCGTTTTCTCGTAAACAGAACCAGTTCTGTTTTCAGTGGGTTGACATTAAGTCCACAGCTACTGGCCCAATTACTGAGCTTGTTAAGGGCTGTTTGTAGGAGCTCGCACAGAGTGGGGACAAATTTTCCTGATGCCATTATAATTATATCATCAGCGTACGCCACGATTTTGACGCCGCTTTGCCCTAAATTGACTAAAATCTGGTTAACGTCATGAAGCCAGAGCAGATGAGATAAGACTCCTCCCTGTGGTGTAGCTCTACACGTCCTAACTTTAAGCTTGCTATCACCCATTTCTGCATTAACAATTCTAGTTTGAAGCATGGAGTCAATCCAGTTTGACAGCATCGATTCGATGCTGACAGAGTCTAGGGCTTGTCGTATTGCACGATTTTCAACGTTATTGAAGGCCCCTTCTGTGTCAAGGAATGCTCCAAAGGTATATTCTTTAAAATAGATTGATTTCTCAATCGTGCCAACCACTTCATGAAGTGCCGTCTCAACAGATTTGCCCTTTAAACAACATGGTCCCTAGTTGTTTTAAGGTTCCGTTGATTATAAAACAATAGTTGATCAATTATTTTGAAAAAAAAAAATTAATTGCTATTAGTTAGTTTTAAACCAGTTACCAATTGAGTTATTTCTACTATTTAACATCGAGCGATGTAAGGTAGTATAAAAACCAACTTTTAACAAATTCGAATTAATAGCGTCAATTGGTATCAGTGTCTAAACAGAACTGAATAGAATTGAATAAACGAGCCTCTTAAACCTTAAATCGGAAAAACTATTTCACTGCATTTTCAAAATCAGTTATTATTCTTTCCAGTAGTTGTGAGTCAATTTTCAATTCTTTTACCAAACTGATATATTTTTCTAGTATTTTCAATATTTTTAATTTAGTGCATTTTGTAGGAGAACAAGATAAGACATTGTTACCATGAAAATAATTTTTTTCTCGCCAAATTCCTTAAAAAACCAATTCAAATTTTTAAATACTAGAGAGCTCGAAATGTGAGCGGTAGTGCCAAATTCACATTACATAATTCAGCCACGTATTGCTCGATAACTGATGCGATTATTTGGACCATGATATGACCAAGAAATTTTGAGTTCAGATTCAAATTCAGGGCGTCAAAAAATATAAGTCCTGGGTTTTAACTCCTAATGACATCAAAAAGTTCAATTTTATAAATCAGTATTAGATATCGAAGCTATACAAGTAAATGTGTAATTTTTAAGGAAGAGCTAAACAAACAAAATTTACTTGATCACACTTTAATTTTCCATAGGGTAAAGTAATTTACAAAAACCCTTTTCTTCCCTCATTGCACCCATAAACAAGGTATCCACCTATCCTCTTTCGAACCATACTTTAATCAAGTTGAAATCCTATTTCATTTCCAACTTTTATAATGTAGATAAAGTCTTTTGATGATGAACATTATTTTCTAGAAGAAGATTGAGGCAAATCTATATACAAACATGCATGCATTATTATACCTCCTTCAATTTGAATATATATAAAAATATAAACGTCTTGCTTGAAGTAATGAGTCACGTCATTCATTCATAGCTCATAAACTTTAACGATTCTTTTTCAAAATCGATTTTCGCCTAATAGCAAAAGGTATTCAAGCAAGGTATAGTATAATAGATACCTTTCCGAACAATATTTCCTTAAATAGACAAGACCCAATTCTAAACGAAGCTATGTGATGGGTATCCCAAGAACTTACATACGTCAGGATGAGAATTTCCACCGCATGACTTTCAACAATCCTTTTGGTATACCTACCTACATTTATATATTTGCTGATAGTGGTGCTGTTACACAACACCTTGAAAATGAAGGGTAAACACTTCCGACGTTTTATGAATAAAATTTTGTTTTGTGTCGAGGCTAAAAATTTAAATAACTGCTATTGCTGACGTACACATGTTTGTCATAATCAACAACACTAATGGCATGACGGATGAAATCAATGACATTGAACAGAAATGATTTTTCCGCACCTGACTGACAGTGTTGACATTTTGAAATTATGGTGACATGACATTCTTTTATGTTAGAAAATATAAAAGAAAATATGAACCTGCAATATGGCGCTCCGTCTCTATTAAAGTTCAAGGTAACTTTGGACAGATTTTATAAAATATTGCATCGAGTAATGATGAGATTCCTAATGTATGTCTAAAATAAATATCAACACGTTAAACAGGAAAGTTGTTTCCTCGATGAATATGATGGATTTGCTGTGAATGAGTTACTTTGATACAAGGCCTGTAGGAGCTACTTTTGGCCGTTGAAAACCATTATCGAAAAGTTTATCCACAGAACAGAATTTGAGATGGTTAAAAGTCAAAATTGATGACAGTACGAAAATGAAGTATTTTATCTTGCTGGCTGTAATTGACTTCAATAATCTGCCGCTACTAGAAAGCTCTAAAAAGGTTGTCAAAAATTTGTGATAAAATCTGTAGGCGAATCATCTATTGATTTATATATAATGTCCTGCTGCTTGGGACATTTCATCAAAGACATGGATTTCATACTAGGCACTGAAACGCCTTACGATATTCAAAAACTTTGTTTTTAGATCATCATCATCGAAAGAATTACCATTTGATCTCAGGCCTTGTTTTTCTACTTTTTAGATTGGTAATTCTTATGTACACTGTCACGGCACTTAAATTTCTTACTAAAATTTCTCACGAAGTGACGTATCTGATCAATTAAATAATTTGAACTGTTTTTAGTATGGTGTTTACGTTGAATCTCATATCATTTGAAACTTTAATAAATTCTTTTCATTTTACCAAAAAAAATACCAAAACCATTGTAAAATTCAGAAATAACGTCAAAATGAAAAGCGTACAAAGAAACTGCTCTCCTGTAAAATATTAAAAAAGCAGATACGTCAACGTCAGTTCGTGAGAAGCGGGACGATATGGGTGTTGATACGTTCATATTACAAATGGAATGATGTGAATATTAAAATATCGGCCTGGTCTTGAATTTCATTCAAATACAAAATCATTTAATATTCAATTCAATTATTCCAGTTAGATGTAATTGTTTTTTCTTTTTTGAATCCATCAGTTTTTTCCTTTTGTTTTTCTTTCTTTAAATTCGATGTGTTCTTTTTATTTTTATATTTCGTTCCAAAAAGGTATAAATGTAGGTAGGTAGGTAGGTACCTACTTGAGGAATCAGTTTACATTCGTTTCCTTCCATGGAATCGAGTATATACCTGCCTGATTAAAGATTAATCTTCAAGTGCTTTCAACAACCAAAAAGAAATTAATCTAATATTTTCAACAACTTGAGTAGGTTAATGTTTATATATTGGACTTCAGCTAAGAAAATAATAAATTTATTTAAAAATTACTCTATAAACAAAAATTATGGGGTTGAATTTTGAGTCTTAAAAAGTAGGTATAGTTATTAAGCATGTTGCAGTAAAATTTACCACAACAAGTTTCACCTGCCTACTCTCTTTGTTTTTCAGTTGCAGCTCCAAAATGCTGGTTAAGACAGTTAAAGACAGTAGATACCTGAACAGAATGGAGACTGAGCTGCAACTGGAATAGCTGTCAAAATGTTGAATACACACAAATCCAATGATACGAACAGAACACGACGCAACTGCATACGGAGCTGCAGACGCAGCTGGACAAGTTGGCCAACTTTTAACTTTTGCATGCAGCTTTTTTGACGTTTCAAAATTGTGAGCGCAACCAAGTGTTTACATGGGGGTTGAACAGAGTTTCAAACTCTTTTTAATATCTGATAAAGACATAAAGTAATTTTAGCTTCCATTTCATCATTATTCATAATTTTTGTGTTGAATTAAGTTCGCACAGCTGACTTGAAATGCCAATAATGTCAGGAAGCTGTACAGCACATTGAGGGCGAGTAAAAAATCACGTACAGCATTTTTTGACAGTTATTCCAGTTGCAGCTCCAGCTCCAGTTGCAGCACTCTATTCTGGTCAGGCAGTAAGGTATTTTGGGAAAGCAAAATAAGGTGTTCGTTTTTAAGTTGTGTGACATTAAGTTCACACGTATAATCCATAATATACTGTGTGACGGGCAGTTCACATTGTATTATAAATGACATGTTGGTGTGGTCTGCAACCTCTTACCGTGTGACAGTTGGTTTGCACCAATATAAACATTTTCACTGTATGACAAATAGTCCACAAGCTCTTCGAATCCCACTTGGGATTTAAAACATGATATGAATACGACCCATGTTCAACGACACGTGTGAAACTAAGGTCATGGCAACGTGAGTTAAGTATGGTGTAAGGCACGAACATTGAAGAAATATCATTTTGACGTGTTAACCATATTTCCTGTCTCGTCATTTTTAGATCTCATCTAACAAAATGTTGTCCTCTAACTTCTTAGTCTGGGCTGGTCTGGGATAGGGATTTTGTTCGTGGTGTTAAATAATTTTTTCGCTCCTCCTTAGATCAATTGAATTTGACGGATAAAGGCTAAACTCGTTCACTGAGTCACTATTTGTGTTCTTTTCACCAACATAAAAGAAAACCACATGAGTGGTTCAACAACGGCATGCATCCTTGCGAAAAAGCATGGTGTCGCAGTTAAACCGTGACAGAATACCTCCAGTGAGAGTAGGATGGCCATATGGTCGTGGCTCGTGACAATATGGACGAGTGAAGCCCGACATATTTTTAGATACTTTTTGGTTGTGAAGTTAGCAGTACATTTGTTTACTCAATAATGGAGCTAGCTAGAAAATTACAGTTAGGCTCCGAATCGCAGTTTAATTTTCATTTCAAGAAAAAATAAGGCCCAACTTTTGAAGTCCTTATTTGAAAAAAAAATTAATAAATTCATTCTTCATTGTTAACTTCACCTCGAAGTTAGCAGAACAGTACTTTTCTCAGTAACGGAGCTAGCTAGAATATTGCAGTTACATCCTGAACTTGCAGTTTTGTAAGCACTTCAAAAAAAAACTAAGTTCAAATTTTATAGACAAAATTTGAAAAAAAAAAATCGAAAAATTCATTCTGCACTGTTAACTTTCCTGTGAAAAAAATTAAACAAAAAATACTCCAAGCAACAGATTATCAATTGCTTTATCTAATAAAACAATAATACAATTCTCACATTTGGGCTGTTGCTCCCACAACCCATTTAAGCCTCTTGGATCGTATTCAAAAAAGAGCTCTAAAAATTATAGGTGATATCACTTTAACGGAAACATTCGTATCTCTTGAACATCGACGTAATGTTTAATGCCTCGCCTTATTTTATCGCTATTTTTATAAACATTGTTCTAGCGAAATAGCCAGTTGCATTCCTCCCCTTAAACAATTTCACCGTAATACTCGCACTGCCAGGAATGCTCATCAGTTTACCCTTGAGCCCAACTTCGGACGTACTGTTAAGTACAGAGATTCTTTTTTTAGCCGAACCACACAAATGTGGAATGCTTTACCCTGCTCTATTTTTCCCTCCCATTTTGACATTCAGAATTTCAAAACCAATGTACATCGGTATCTCCTTTTAAATCCTTCCCTTTTTTCCTAACGCTCGCACTGTGTTCAATCATATTAAGGGTAGTCACAATCCCTTTAGTGCGCGCATAATATAAAAAAAAAACTCTTATTCCTACAAAGAGTGACTGATTGATGCGGTTTATGGACTGGCGGCATCATCGGCCCGTATTTTTTTTCCAAAATTTGGCCGGTGAGGCAATAACTCTGAATGGTGTTCGCTATCGTGAGATGATAACGAACTTTTTATGGCCCGAATTGGAAGATATGGATGTGGACGATATGTGGTTTCAACAGGACAGTGCCACTTGCCACACAGCTAACGAAACAAAAGCTCTTTTGCGCGACAAATTCAAAGGCCTTGTTTTCTCACGTGGTGGTGATGTCAATTGGCCGCCATGGTCGTGTGATTTGACATCGTTGGACTTCTTTCTTTGGGGTTATTTGAAAGAAAAGGTGTACGTCGATATGCCAGCAACAATTCAAGGCCTAAAGGATGAGATAATTCGGCACATTAATGGCATAGAGTCTCAATTATGCCTCATCGTCATCGAAAATTTGGACCATCGGATGGAGGTGAGCCGCAGAGGTTGCGGCGGCCATTTGGCCAATTTTTGTTCCATACATAATTGAACCATACCAATATTATCATAAAAAAAGAAATGACAATAATTTCCTAAATAATTTGTGTTTCATTTCAAATCAACCTCAGCCCTTAAAATTTAACCACCTTTTATAAAAAATTATTTTTTAAGAAAATCGCTCCAACAGTTTTGAATTTTCTTTTTGCATATATTTACATTTTTTCAAGTAATCAAATGGCATACTTGTTGAGCCAATTCCTCTAAGATCTCCGAAATATAAACTGGATGATACCGCTATCCACTAGATGTCATTTCCGATTCTGGCGATTTCTTCCTAGTTTCTAAAGATTCAAGTTTTAAGTGAACATTTAAAGATTCTAAATGTTCAAAATTCTGTAAAGAGGCGTACAATGAGGGGTGTAAATGTAGAGGGCCTTTTCGAAATTTTTTTCGGAGCCATTTGACAAAAGATAGGGCCACACATCTTCTATAGAAATAATTCCTTAAGAAATTAAATCATCATTTCATTAATGAATTAAATCTGTTTTAATTTGTTAAAAAAATCAAAAATCAAGTTTTGTCATAAAAATAACATAAAATTTAATACAATTTTCAGATAAATACCTACCTTTTATCTTTCTGAAATTTTATTAATAGAGTTATTAATTCAACGGAACTTAGTCCAAAATTGTCACTTTTTCGCTTCATATGGTATTGGTTTGTATTAAATTTTGTACAACTTTTAAATTATTATAAGCACGATAGTAATTTGTATGTGTTAAATCTTCTACTATTAAGCTTTGGGGGCCATTTTTAATAGGTCCGGGCCAAGGGCTAAATTATAAAACAGGGGACCAAAAGGCCCGATCGGGCACATTGTGGCAACGCTGTTAGGGGACCATTAAAACTATTGAATAGGCGTAAGGAAAATTTAATAATATGTGTTCCTTAGGTATACTTATATACTTGTTAATAAAGCTAACAATTAATTTTTATTTTCAATAAATTAATTAATAAAAAATAAAATATTAAGGGAAATTTTGGAATAATTAATTTTTTCTTGTCTTTTTTTGCGTATGATAATTTTTACTTTCGTATGATAGAAAACAACGCATTGCATCATAATTTATTGTGATTGTGAACAATATGGCAGCACTCATCAGGCTTCAGTCTTAAGATATCCGTCGAACTGAACCGACGTGTTTCAGCCAGTCTTTATGATATCCTTCGTGCTGAACGGACGTGTCAGAGTCAGTCAGTCGTTAGTTGAGTTAAGTTAGGTTAAGTTAAGTTAAGATAAGTAAACTTAAGTTAAGTTAAGTTAAGTTAAGTTAAGATAAATTAAGTTAAGTTTAGTTAAGTTAAGTTAAGTTAAGTTAAGTTAAGTTAAGTTAAGTTAAGTTAAGTTAAGTTTAGTTAGGTTAAGTTAAGTTAAGTTAAGTTAAGTTAAGTTAAGTTAAGTTAAGTTAAGTTAGGTTAAGTTAAGTTAAGTTAAGTTATGTTAAGTTAAGTTAAGTTAAGTTAATTTAAGTTTCAATTTGTTTTTTTACAAATAAGGACTTCAAAATTTTTGACCTTAATAATTCTTGAAATGCAAATTTGGAGCCTAACTGTTATTTTCTAGCTTGAGAAAACGAATTTTCTACAAACTTCACAGTGAAGGACTTCAAAATTTAGGATTATCCTTTTCTAAAATTGCAAATTAAATTGGAAATTCAGAGTCCGGTTTCTGAGAAAAGGACATGCACTGCTTACTTCACAGTGAAGTTAGCAGTGCAGTGGGTTAGGTGCATCCACTATTTGGTGAACTGCAAAATCCGAAAAAGAAATGCATTAAAAATGCAAAAAAAAAACTGAAAATTTCTTCCGTGGTCCCATTGGTCTAGTTTAAAATTGTTCTGCTTACTTCACAGACGAAAACTACCCTTGTGTTTTGTGGATTGTGGTCTGTTTAGTTCTTTGCACTCAAACTCTACAATTTTATTTAGCCAGTAAAGTTGATGTTTATAAATACTAATAGCAGGTCGATGCTAAGGAGAAGGAGAAAATTTGGAATTTTTTTTAGTGATAAAGTGTTTAGTTGCTAATACCTATACCTATGTAGAAACCACAAAAACATCGTTTCATATCCTCACAAAGAAGTTCAAAATAAACAATGTTATAAATATGTATGAATGTATGTGTTGAAATGTTACAGCAGCGAAGATAAAAAGATAAAAGCATTCTGCACTTTTCACTTAAAACCACCTTTGTGAGATAATATACATAATACATACATATAACAAAATTATCCTTATTTTTACACTTACGGTTTTTCTTTTGAACCGCAATTCGAAACTCTGTATTGATATCTTTCTTCCTCGAGGGAATGTTTGTTGCTGTTAGATAAAGAAAATGGCAGTGTTAGAAAATTTAATAAAGCAAAAAAATAAAGTATCTCTTTATATACTGGAAATACTCATACCTTTCTTTCTATATTTCCTACAAAATTGGATTTCCTTTTACAACGTAAGTAAGGTAACAACTTGTTCGAGTAAAGTTCATCAATTTGAATTTTTTGTATTATGTTCTTCTTGTTGATTTAAAAATTAAATTAAGGAGAAGTTGTTTTGTTTTATATTTTAATGGAAGTATGTTTTTAGGGAAACACTTCACTTTATTATTTGAATTTCAAACTCTTTTTAATCTCTGATCAAGACGTTAAGTAATTTTAGCTTCCATTTCATCATTTTCCATTTTTATTTTTGTTTTAATTTTTATTTTTGTGTTGAATTTAACTCTCACAGCTGACTTCAAATAACAAAAATATCAAAAAGCTTTACAGTAAATTGTGGGCGTGTAAAAAAAATCACGTACATTTTTTGACAGCTATTCCAGTTGCAGCTGCAGCTCCAGTTGCAGCACTCTACTCTGGTCAGGCAGGGCAGTTAGCCAACTGTTAAACGATGAAGAAGAATAAGAGAACAGAGAAAAAGATAACAAAAATACTGTAACAACGATGCAGCCAACCAGCTTGTCAGCTGGGGGTGGGTTTGTAAATTTTTGACGTGAATAAAAAATATCAACCCGGGTTGAATAAAAGAATATGGTAGCTGTTCTGATATTCGATCGAATTGAATCCGATCGGATTGAAAACGGCCATCAAAGAGGTACCGGCATTGAAAACGAAAAGAAATGACGGATTGGAAATACTTGTGCCTTGTGAACGTTAGACAATTTTTGTAACTGGTTTCTCGGAAAAGGCTCTTATGATTTACATAGATGACATTTTCAAAGCTTTTCTTTTTAGCAGGGAGAAGTTTAAGGCAATAACCTGCCCACTGCCACGCCCATTAGAATTATGCTGGCTTTCTCTGAAACCACAACGATTAGGATGAATTTTTCAGACAAGGTTCTCTTAAATGTGAAAGTGAATTTAGTGAAGTCCATAAATATTTGTTTGCATTGTTTTCCTGTAGTACCTCTTGGCATGATGGTTAGTGCGTTGGTCTGTCATGCCGAAGGTCCGGGGTCGATTCCCAGCCGCAGCCACCTAAAATCAGAAATGTTTTTCTCGAGGTACTGCCTCTTGCGAGGAACTGAAAAATCCTCCAAGAATATACTTGTCATGAATAAGTTCTTCTCCTCTAGCCGTTCGGACTTTGCAAAAAATCGTAGGTCCCCTCCATTCCTGCAAACGAGACGCACACAGGAATGGTTGAAAGTTGTAAGCCACTAGGGCCTGGTTCTCCACGAGCTGTTGTGTCACCGAATTTATTTTTTATCGTTTTCCTGTGAACTTATGACCCCGCGTCAAAATTTTGTGTCCAATTCTTTATCGGAACTTTAATTAGACATTGTGAAAAAAGCCTTTAAAAAAATTGTTAAGTCCACAAAAAAAATTTCAGTTAAAAAATTGTCTTTTATAATATAAAAGTAATTTATTTGATTTTGGAGATTTTCAACGTGTTTTTTTTTTCATGAAGTAAATAAAAGGAATTATTTTGAATAACTTTAAAACACTTTTTTGATTATTTATTTACTAAAATGCATTTCGGAGGTTTAAAATAAATATTCTATATTTGAGTCGTAAACCAGAATAAAATGCACGACTTGGTTACACTTTCTTGATGTAGTTAGTTGATCTCGCTTAGTATTTTAAAGATTCAAGACAAAAATCGTTAATAATATTATTTTTATAAATAAAAGGAATTATATTCCAATAATAAAACTTTTTTTTTTTTCAAAATTTCAACTCTCTTTAATTTTTCTTAATATCGATACTTTCCCGTAAGAATGTATTGAACTACATTTCAAAAATCTAAAGAAATTAAAAATTGTAAAAGTAATTTTCAACTCAAAATCTCTTTAAAAATCAGTTTATTACTACAAACTACACACATAAATAATTTAAAAAGAGGCTATTAAAAAATTTAATTTTAAATTTTTTAAATGTCGCTTAAAAAATTCTTACGGGTAGGTATTGTAACGACTCTCACATTTGTACTATTACCTTTGTATATATAAATCATAGTACTATCATGGAAGATTTTTTTTAGGATTACATACTGCCAGCGGGGGCGCCACATTCTACCGCAAATATTGTGGTGGAGACATGAGTGGAGACAACAATTAAAGAATCAAAGATAAGTGGTTAGAGCAAGAGGTTTATTTATTTCCATTCTGGTAAGAAATAAAAGGAGTAAGTGAGCTAAGCAAACCAGCTGATTGTGAAATAACACAAACTGGAAAAAGGTGAAGGAAATGAGAAAATGTTTCTCGAATCCTCTTTGAATCCAACATTAATTGTTTGTTTTTATTTTTGAAATATATTTCGTATGTAGCCAGAGTAGCCAAGAAAAATTTAACAAGGGGATAAAAGAGACACCTGAGTGAGCTGCTTGCGTCGTCGCCTCGTCGGTGTCGTAGGTAGTAACAACCAGCAGAAAAACCTTTCTGCACAGATTTTGTTGTAGACGATGTGAATGAGAAACGTAGGTATGACTATAGGTATGTATATTTTCTCATAATTATTATTATTGAGGGTAGTTTTTGTTCTGAGGCTGATTTAAAATTTTCGAGGAAATCTTTTCATAGTTATTTAGATACCTATAAATTTGTTTATATGATTTCGATGTTAGGATACCGATAACTTTTAGTGAATATTTTAATAATTTTGATTGTAATTTGTATTTTGCGAGGGTATGTATGTATAGGTAGGTATTTACTTTGGTAGTGGACTAGTTTCTATTTCAATTAGGTATAAATAATTTTTGTATTATTAGTTGTTTCGAAGATATGTTTTTTAGTAGGTATTTAAATAAAATATGTAGTTTAGGTATTCTTATGCAAAATTCAGAGTTAGGCTTAGGTAAAGATACCTATTAAGATATTTTTGTTGAATATGGGGGTGGGTTTTTGCATAGGTACCTAGGTACACAAATATTTCATTTATTAGTTTAAAGTTTGTTTTGCTAAATTCTAGGGTAGGGAGGTACATACTTATTAATAAAAAAAAAATAGAAAGTAGCAGAAACAATTTCGTCAAATGTTTTTATTTCTTCAATGTCTGTACGTAAGTGGGAGTGCCAATGCATTGAGATATGTATACCTACCTACATTTATGTAGGAAATTGGCTTAAATTTGATACAACAAAGTTAATACCTATACTTACACTTTCATGCGAAAGTTTTTTTAAAGCCAAAAAGTAATATTTTCTCTTTATTTTTTTTAAACATTTTTTATTTATTCTAAGACAAGTTCAAAGTCCTCTGGTAAATTCAGATTTTAGTCCAAAAAGTAATTTTTATTAGGGTGTATGGAATTTTTTTTTCAAACATATTTTGACACATTTCCTCTCAAATTTTATAACTTTTCTTACACATACAGCCACTGTGTGTGTCCAAAAAAATTATTATGTTTGTTCCTTTACTTTAAATTTCTGTGATTTTTTGTCCAGACTTGTGTCAAATGAATTTTGACAGAACTTTGGACTAAAATGTGCAGAAATGCACAGAGAGATTATAACAAAAAACTTCAATGAACGTCTCGGGAAAAATTGTTTTTTTTTTTTAAATATTGATTGATTAACTTGCAAATAATGTCTTGTAGGTTTATCATATTAGTATATCAGTTTATAATTGCAACAAAAATTCCAATAAAAAGATAAAAGTAACTTGGAACTTGGAAACTAATTTTTATCGAGTTTGCTATACCTATGTTTGTACATAGGCAACTGCCTCTTTGAAAATGATGATGATTCGAAAATGAAAATGTTTTCGAACGGGTATTTTCAAAAAGGTGGTCCTGGTGTTCGAAGATACATATGATGTATGAGGTTTTTGGAGTTTCCTATATTCGAACACCCTAATTTTCTATGCATTTCACATCACAGGTTTTATTTTATAACCAGCGTTGTGTAATATAAAATTCTCCGATTACAAACTACCCATTACTGTGTGTTTTACGTAATTTAATTACCTATCACATTTGTCACATATAATTTAGAACTTTTAATTATCTGCGAAACGCATTTGCTATGGGTATGAATAATTTACTTTTCTAATTGGTAATTAAAACATTTATAGTGAATTTGTTTTAAATTACTGTAGTATAAAAATAGCGGATTTTTTAAAAGCTTTTCATTAATTTTTTTTTTAAGTTTTGGTAAATTTATTGTTATTTGAACTTTTTGTAGTTTTTGTATACAAAATTTTATATAAATCCATTTGTCAGAGATAGGTAATAAGAAAATTCAATTGTTCTTAATAACTTACTAATTTTTATTCGATTTTTAGAACCTATGGTTTTATGTTTCCAGGTTTTTGAGAAAATTATTATTTTTTTTCAAAATATTAAGTTTGAACAAAGCCATTTCTGGCTTTTCAAAAATCAACTGTAAGTGCTGCCGTTGTTTTTCAATATTTTTGTTTTTTTATAAAATTGCGCTTACTGTCCAAGCGGAGGAGATATACCCCCTCCTACAGGATTTTTTCTTTATACATTCAACGCGAATCACATAAGGAATACCTACTATGGGTGATAAAAAAAATATAAAAATTTGGGCATCTATATAAAATCTATATAAAACTAAAAAAAGCATTTGACGACTACCATAGTATACATATGACTGTGAAATATATATACCTACACATATATATAAAATGTTTGTAAGATTTAAAATAAAATTAAGTAGGTATTCCAATTTGAGCATTTATTTATAAACATTTAATATTAAATTACAAATCAACAACCCCTTTTTGGTATAAGAACACACCTATTGAAATTTCGAAATATTTATTTAGCATTTTTCGTAATTTTAATTTTTGTTAAAGACAAAAAACAAAACCATTATAGTTTTAAGAATTTAACAAAAAATTATTAAGTGCCGTTTACTGATACAAAAATTAAACATTTATGTTTTATTTAAGCTTGGCATGGGCTACTTTTTTTCTGCATAAACTGTCAAATAATCGCTTTGTTGCACTTAAATATTTAAGTTTCATTTTAGCAAACGGGTCTAAGAGCATTTAATACTGAATGTCAAACTAGTAGGTACTTAACAACTTTAAATTCTGAAAAAATTTGGTACCTTTAAAACTATCCATCAATAATATGACATTTCTTGTATCATTTTTTCAAATTATTTAAGTTTTTATTTATTTTTTTTTTTCAATTTGTTGCTGCATTTTGTTCATAGTAAAATATTTTCTTTAAAAAAAGTGTTCTTTGATTTTAATGAAAGTTGAATTTTATAAAAACAACATAAGAAAAGTAAGCTACTTGAGCACTCTCTTATAGTCGTAAATGTACCTTCCAACTTACCTACATACCTACCTATTTTATATTTTCTTGCATTTGTGCTACCTACATCATTAATATACCTATGTAGGTACCTTACCTACCTACCTACATTTATATCGAATGAACAGACAAATTACTTAAGATTGCAAATTAAAATACGTATTAAATTGCACAGTAATACAATAACTATACATACGTACTAAACCTATACTCTATATTTTTCATATCTCGCTCACATCCAAACAGCCATAAGAAAAAATATGGGATACCTACCAAATAAAAACCAATCATCCCTTCTATCCTTTGAGCCGCGCGCGCCGCGCCACCGCTCAAAAGCATTGGCATCAGCTGTGTGCATGAAAACATAAGAAATTAAAAAAAATAACGTTTTCCAAATGCTTTGCAAAACTCCAAATATAAACCCCTTCCCCCTTTATCCACAAAAAACCCATCAAACAGAAAGAATACCCAAAATATTTTTTATTTGACACACTTTTGAATTGTTTTCATCTTATCTCATCATAAAGAATACAAAAATGTAAACAAAACTAAACCAAAGCAAAATTGACTATTTTCTTCATATTCATCTTATACTCAAAGATTTGTATGTATATTCTTTTCAAAAATGCTCTCTACCTGATTCAGTCTCACCCTGGTAAATTTTAAATACGTCTTTCCCGTTCAAATCATAATCTCAATTCTCAAATTCTGAAGCATTCGCAAGTCTCCACCCAAAATTGCATCTCTCCGCTACAGGGTTCCCCATACTGCCTGCAGATGTCACCCTCTTCTAGTGCGTCCATGATAGTACTATGATTTATATATACAAAGCTATTACCACTGTCGAATAAAAGAAACACCGAGTCCCGGATTAGACAAGACACAAACAAACCTGTGGAGAGTTTTGGTGAGCTTTCGAACTTCCAATACTAAACGTCTAATTGAAAGCTTTGGAAAGGCAAATTTATGTGAAATTTCCCCTATGGAAAGCTCTGGAAGCAAATACTAGAACCTTCCAGCTTTTTCGGGAACCTTGTGAAAAGTATAAAAGCACATGTGTGACCGGCAGAGGACGCAGTTTATTTTTAATCGTGAATGAGTAAAGTTGGTAGTAATAAAAGTAAAGTGTTGAATTAATTTCAGTGGTAAACAATGAATTGTTTTGTGGTTGTAAAAGTAAAGCGTTTTATTTTGTAAAGTAAACAAGTGGAGAATTTAAATAAAGTGGATAAGTTTTATTAACGAACCTGAGAAAATATTACAGTATTTTCTCAAACTTTAACAAAACCTCTATCGGCTTATCCAGTCAACCAAGAAGTGGTTGTTCCCGCCTAGGCTTTTTCTTCTACCGGCCTCCTTACTCAAACATTCTCACACTCATACATATGGTTTTCGTGGAACTCTGCTCCGGTACCACTCCGGGCTCCTAGGTTGAGCTCCAATGAAACTATCTCTCACTCACACATTCAATGAATTCCCCAAGTTGTCGGCGTTTTCCCAAAACTTGACGAATCTCAGGCCGGAGTGTGTATGTATATAAGTTTGGTAAGGCTTTATAGCTCTACGTCTAGATGGCGTGTGTGTCTCCATCCGCTGGCTCAACAGGAAAAAAATTGAGATAGATGATGAACCTACTTTGTCATCCTCCCCGAGCCACTCTCAAGCTCTTAAAGGACAACGGACACAAAATTGTTGGTCCAAAAATGGGATTGGTTGGGATGGAGGGGAAAATAGAAAACGAGAGTTAGACTATGACCAAACAACATAGTCAGAAGAAGATTGCGGTAAATCTTACCGTAACAACTTTAACACCAACAAATTTTTGTCTGAGTATCGTGAAACCCGTCACTTATTAACACTTATTTCGCCCAAAGTGGACCTCTGGATGGCGGTGGCGTGGGTTCACTTGGTACGCATTAATAAACTTAACATACCTAGCTACCTCAGCATAATAATGTATGCCGTTTTTAACGGTGTATTTTTTGTTTATTTATCACTTTTAAATTTGCTTTGGTTATTTGGTTGATAAGCTTAAAGTTAAACACTGAAGGAGGACGAATGAAAGTTTCCCTTGCGGTCAAATTGAAGAGTACATTGAAAGGTAAATATGTTAAAAAATAAAAATTGTTTTTATTTTCTCTCAGGTGTGCAGTTTTTACAAAAATATTCCTTCGAAAATCCGTTATTCTGTTTGTCAGTGGAGCTGGACGCTGATTGACGATGAATCAGAGGTCAGAGCTCTCATCATCGTATACCTGGTGTACATTCTCATTCTACATATAAATACTTACTACAGGTATATATACCTATTTTACCATTTTTAAGCAAACCATATTCGGAGTGGATTTTGCTGTAGGTACCTACTGCATATAAAGCTGTTGGTTGAAAACATTGCTTTAGTTAATATCGCAACCTTTAGTAATATGTTGATTTTCGAACATTGTCTTTACGTTACCATTGTGAATACCAAGAATTCGCTAAGTTTTTTCGTAAATTGACGAATACCCATGGCAACAATAAACAGTTATATCTTAGTTTAGAACACAACCTATTCGAAATTGTTGCCATAATAGAATGTGCTTATAATGTCGAAATCATGAGAGCACAACCTACAAAATGCTATATTTTAACAAATATTAAATGTCACCATTGTATATATAGAATCCATAGTATTATTATGATGGCAATTGATAGCGGCGACATCTGTTACACATTAAGACAACTAAGAAATTAGATTAGAAATATGAGTGGAGTCGCCGCAGCGCCACAGCAGATATCAAGACTACTACGAAAAGTCTTTTCATAATAGTACTATAGATTTTATATACAAAGATGTCACACACAATCTTGCGTTCTTTTGAGCACATTATATGGGAAGAAATTGATTGTTGAGTGGTGTAAATCTGATATAAGAAAGCTATAGTACAATACTTTCGATTACATTCAATCCGTAGGGTTTATATCTTTGATGTACAGTAATAACCAAAATTTAGAATTGGGAAAAATAAAATTATTAATGTACTTATTTGAATATTTGTTTAAAATTATGTATACCTTTTGTGAATAGATTGCTTAAATGGACAATTCAATAAAAAAAAAACACTGCATCGAACTTACCAACTTTCTCTTACGCGAGAAGACAAGTTTTATTTAACTTTCGAACTTGACATTTATGATAAGAAAGAAGAAAAAAGTGACCCTCGTATTTCTGTTTGTTTGGAATTCTTTTAATTTGCTACTAAACTTTAATTTTTGTGGAGTAATTACCCACGTGCTATTTTTTTTCGGACCAATAAAAAATCGGTGAGTACATGCCATGCCATACAGAATATATTTTTCAACAGGGACGCTACAAAATTAGAGTGACAGGGACAGCAAACGACACCATATTTCTAGCCGCTCTTTTGACATTTCTCTTCAGTAAGGTTTGCCATTTCATGATAGAAAGATATACGAGCCAACAACGAGTCGAAATTATTAAAATTTACTACAAAAAATCCGGAGTCAGTGGCCTCAACGTTAAGAGCGCTACGTCCAATTTATGGTCGTTATAATTGTCCTAGCAGATCAACAATTGAGCGTCTAGTGGAAAAATTTGAACCCACAGGCCAATGAGACAAAGAAGTGCCCGTAGTGTCGAGAATATTGCTGCCGCTGAGGCTTCAGTTGCAGAAAGCCTAAATGTTTCTCTCATACGTCGTTCTCAAGCGTTGGGCATCTCTGTGACGTCGTCACGGTTTGGTGTGGTTTATGGGCCGGCGGCGTCATTGGGCCGTACTTCTTCTGTGATGATCTTCCGATGATCTGTGAATGGGGATCGCTACCGTTCAATGATAACCGAATATTTTTGTCCCCAATTGGATGATATAGACTTGGAGGACATGTGGCTCCAACAGGACGGCGCCACAAGCCACACAGCGAATGTGACAATCAATTTATAGGAAACCAAGTTTGGAGAAAGTGTTATCCAGTCGCTTGGCCACCTCGGTAGTGCGATTTGACGCCGTTAGACTATTTCCTGTCAGGCTACGTCAAGTCTATGGTCTATGTCAACAAGCCAGCGACGATTGATGAACTTCGTACGAACATCGAACGTGAAATTGCAGCAGTATCGGCCGATTTATGCGTGTTCAAAAGATGGGCTTTACTCATAAATATGGTACAACGGAAAGTTTCAGGCTTGAAATAAGGATGATAAAAGGCTTGACTTTCATTCCATATGAAGACTTTGAATCGTACTTCACAACTCTCTTCAAATCTTTCAAGCATGCTGAGAGCAAGATCATTACTAAGTGGTTTAGTGAACATTTTTCTAGCGGGAAGTTTCCCCAGTAATTTTGCAAAATATGACCCCAAGTTTTGGACCACTGGTGCCACTGCTGATGGAGAAGAGCATTTTTCAAAAACGTAGAGGCATGGCATAGGCGTCTTAAAGTCGTAGTGGGAAAGCAACACGCGGGGCAATATAAATTAATTGAAGACCAAGAAACTTTCAGTCCCCAAAATGCAAATGGATAAGATGGAAAGCGGAATACAACCTACAAAACCAAAAACAATTGCCAAAAGTGCTAAGCGTACACTGCATGGTAAATGCCACATCCACATGCGGCTGCCACAAACATGCCGATTACCATGGTATGCGGCAATTGGGAAGCATAATGTGACGTAAAAATGACGTCACTGCGCATGCACATTAGGCATTTTAAATGCCGTGTACTCATAGCATAAGAGTTCAAGTTATTCCTAAGAACAGAATACAAATTGAAAAAGTCGATTTTTTGAAAAATACTGCGATAAACATTGCGCTTTCTTAAAAGAAACAAAGATTAATGAAGTGAATTCAATTTATTTTTTTGTGAAAGATTAAGTGCCATCTAAAACTAAAGTTTTGTACTTTATTCATATGAAAACAATTTAAATCCAGTTTTATTTTTAATTTCCTTTCTAATTCATTTTAAGTTTTGTTTAATCGTACATTTAAGAACGAAAATGATTCTCAAAGAGATATGACTAGAATTTGAAAGCATCAAAAGTGACCAGAAGTCAAGCCAGACAAAACAGATAGTTTTTTTTTGTAAAGTACTGGAATAGTATACTAAAAAAGTATTGAAATTCGGGATTCAATCCTGACTGTATTCAGGATTTTTTATCATTCGGGCTATGTCCATTCGGCATTTCTTCCATTCGGGATTTTGTCCATTCGGGATTTTGGCTTTCGGGGCTTTGGTTATTCGGTATTGTGGCATTCGGAATTTTGTCCACTTCCATTAAATGAAATTAAGACTGTCCTCTACCTACACAATTCCAATGTCCGGGCAATCACAATGAGTTCAAAAAAAAAATTCTTAGAATAAAACACCTAATATAAAACAGGTATAATGAGCCTTAACAGTTTTTATGACGTTTCAAAATTTCGAGCGCAACTAAGTGTGGGGAAAGCTACTTTTCGTTGGTTTTTGAAGTTTATAGTTCTACCTTTCCAGAGAGAAAATCCAAGGTTGTTTTCAAAAAGATTAACATAGTTTATTTGTTTAAATATTCTTATAATATTGAACACGAAAATATGCCATCTGGTAGAAAAGCTAGGAAATTAATGTCACGAAAGGCAATGATCGCCCGATTACAAATTTACGTGTCTTAATCAGCTGTATAAATTTTCTGCATGGAAATTCGCTAATTTGTTTTCAAACTTAACTCTTTCGTTGGGTGAGATGTTTGGAATTCATTACCTCCCATAACAATCTGCAGTTTTCACTTCACTTTATTTTATGGAAATGTTACAAAATGTTGGCCATCTTTGACTAAGATGTTTGTCTATTTTTTGTGTTTTCTCAAAAAAAAAAAAAAAATATGAAAAAAAAGTTGGAACCCTTTTATAACATTTTTATTTAAATCGTTCGTCTATTTATATCTGTAGCTTCTTTATTTTCAATTTTAAGGCAAAAAATATATTACCATAAATTGTAGATAATTTAATTTTGTATCAAGAAGTTCGTAAATATAACGGTTGTCAAGATATCGTGGAAGCCCTTTTCCACTTTATTTTTCAAGATAGATAGCTTTGAACCCCGAAAATCTGATCTTATACTCACAAACAACCTCCCCTATTTATCAAAAGAAAATAACCGTGTCCTACCCAAAATGCAAGGTCAATAGGGCTGGCCTCGATACCACACCCAACGACACTTTGATAAGTATCGTCTCAGTAGCGTTAAAACTGAAAAATTTCAGTATCGGTATCGGTCTGGTATTACTCAGTCTCGTTTGGTTTCGTATAGCAAAGTCTTGTTTCGGTATCGGTATTAGTCTCGTCTCAGTCACAAACAAAAATAAAATGCACGACGTCGTTACATGTTCTTGATCTTGTAGTTGAACCAATTACCAAGAATTGTTTATTTGTATAAATAAATTATACTATTCAAAAATCTATTTTGTTTGCCGATACCAACGATGCTACCGAAAGTATCGTTAAATTTCGGTCCCAAAAGTACGGTTTCTTATAACTCGGTCTCGCATAACTCAATCTCGTTTGGTCTCGTATACCAAAGTGTCGGTTTGGTATCGTCTTGGTATCGTTTCAAATGATTTGGAGCTGGTATCGTCTCGGTATCGGTTGGGTTTCCGATACCGATACCAAACGATACCGAGACCTTTCTGGTATAGTGGCCAGCCCTAAAGGTCAAAGTATCATTTTAATGGACTGCAATCCATTAACAAAGAGTTATCTAGTCGTCACGGAAAAGCTAAGTTTTCGATCAAAGAACGGAAAACCCAAAGAAACTCCTTTGCCAGGATAATTACAACGAGTTTTTGTCTAGAAAAAACGGGATCCGAAATTGGGTAAGGTTTTACAATCTTATTCATAACGTAAAAAATAGGGTTTATAAAAATTTCATTGTTTCAAGTCAAAGCCATCAAAGCACGCAGCAACTTACAATTGCATAATATAGGAAGCAATGAAACCCCCAAAAAATTTAAAGAAACACATTTTGGGTCAAAAAGAAGGTATTCTTAGGATTTCAAAATTAAAATTAAGCAAGAAAAGAAAAGAAATTAGGCTGAAAAGAAAAAAAATTAGAGAAACTAAGGACATGGCTCAGCTCAGATCTAAGGAAGGGGGTGAATTTTGGCCCTTTTTGATTGCTGTTGTTGGTTACTCTACTTCTTAATATGTAACAGTGCTTTGTTGTTGTAAAATTATTAATTTATCTTAGAAGTTCTGGTTAAAAAAAATTATTGAAATCAGCTTTGAAGAAAATTGAATATAAAAGAAATGGTTCTTTGGGGAAGTACCATAAGTAACCATTTTTTGAAAAAATGAAGAAAGTTTTTACTTAAAGAAATTAACTGATTTTTGTTCATGAAAAGTTGTGGAGCCGTTTTCGAGATTATTAAGATTTTGATAAATTGCAAAATAAAAAAACAATAAAATAAAAACCGAGTGGAGAGCATCACCTAAACCACTATTTAACAAGTCTTAAGAAAACCGATTAAGCCGTTTAGGCTGTAGTTGATAAGCTTTACAGACAGAATCAGTGTTGCCAGAAAATATTTTCTGAAACCGGGGGATTACCACATTAGAAATTGGTGTAAATCGGGGAAACAGTTTTGAGTCCACAAGACCTCGGGGATTATTCCGTCATTTTAAAAACGATAATCGTTTAAACGATTGTGTTTAACGATATCGTCTATAATTTACTTCACGTCACTCAATTACTATCGTCTCGTCTATGGTTTTATTTTAGTGAATTTTGAAAATGAATTTTGCTATCCAAACTTAAAATCCTTGTCGTTTTATTTGAAGTGCCATCTTATTTTAAAAATTTATTTTGCAATATCATCTGTTAAAGTGTATATTCGTGGATAATAATTTCCTTTTCTACGCCACGCAAAAGTACAGCAAAAATTCAGGAAACCAGCTGGTCTATAATAATGCCCACTTAAAAATATGATTTTGGCCTTCAAGCGGCTCAGTACTAAATATGAATCTGAAGATACTAAGAATATCCGATCCAACGTACATTAAGAATTAAGGTATGATTTGGCAGCAAGACAATGCCCTTAAACATGGTACGGGCTTATAGCGGCTACCATAACATCTTTTAACCCCTGCGATTTCTAGTTCTGTGGTTATTTGAAAAGTGCAAGGTTGTCAAAAAAAAATAAGGTGTGATGTCCATAAAAATTATTAAATATTGTAACGACTGCCACATTTGTACTATAACGACTCTCGAATGAACTATAACCTCTCTCGAATAAAAGAAACACCGAATTTCGAACTAGACAGGACACAAACCAACCTACGGAGAACTTTGGTGAGCTTTCGAATTTCCAATACTAAACGTCAAATTGAAAGCTTTGGAAAGGGAAATTTATGGGAAATTTTCCCTATGGAAAGCTCTGGGAGCTAGATACTAGAACCTTCGAACTTTTTCAGGAACCTTGTGAAAAGTATAAAAGCACATGTCTAACCTGCTTATTTTGATCGTGAATGCGTGAAGTTGGTTGTAATAAAAGTAAAGTGGTGAATAGATTTCATTGGTGACCAATAAATTGTTTTGTGGTAATAAAAGTAGAGTGTTTTATTTTGTAAAGTAAATAAGTGGAGAATTTAAATAAAGTGAATTAAGTTTTATAAACGAACCTGAGAAAATATTACAATAATAAATAAAATACATGCATCAGTTTTAGCAAAGATTTGCTTTTTTGTTCCTTAAGTAAATGCCGTTATTATTCAATTGTTATTTTATTTTTGTATTAATTAAAAAACAGTGGTAAAAATTCAACGGAAAAGCATGTATCGCCCTTAAATCACTCAAATAATTACAAGACGATACCTCATACTACCATTAGCTATCGTCAAAAATCTATCGTTTTGACGATAGCGTTTCGACGATTATTGACTTAGGTAAATCAAATTCTTAATCGCCAAAACGAGATTGTTAAGACGATATTCATTTTCAATGTTACGTGAAGCAAGATTATCGCCTGAATGATATCGTCTGGCGATAATCGAAATACGGAATGACACCCTTTTTAAACGCACCCCGGATTTAAAAAATGGCCGTGTTTAAACTTCACTGGACAGCCTTGTATCCATATGCATGTATGTTCCAGCACGCCAGTCAGCTGTTGTTGACATTTCTCATAGGGTATCTTTGTATCCTAAAATTTTTAGGGTAGCCTGGGATTTCTCTTTGACAGCTGTTTTCTCATCGTGTTTTAACAAGGGATTACAACAACAAACAACTCTATTATTTTGAGCACAGTGGTTAAAATCATTAAATTAAAATTAGATATTTTTTTTTTAAATATGCATGCCCGAGCATTTGGTTGAAAACTTTTAAAACTTTTTTCAAGATGATGAAAAAAGATTTTTGGAAATTTCAATGAAATCTAAATGAAAACTTGAGATTTCACCGAAATCTTAATGAAAACCCAGTTCGAGATCAAAAATCTGAAATCCCAGATGTCAGGATTATTTTATTATTTTAAGCTAAATGAGCCAGGTTAGAAAAATATACACATTTTTAATAAAATTGTTAACATAACCCGTGCCATCATTTATATTCAGCCCGATCTAAAAGTCACCGACAACTAAAATTCTAAGATGCGCTCTTACCAGCAAGATGCGGCGCGCGTTTGAACAATGTCACACTCCACACATAACGTCAGTTACTCATGTCATAAGCTTTTCAAATAAAACATAAATTGTTGATATCTCACACTACTACCAAGCCCAACTTGTTTTATTCAATTTTAACATCTACTCGTTTCAATATTGAAAAAGCGTTTAGTATAAATTTAGCTCTAATCTATACCCATTGACTCTACGGAAGGAACTTTTCAATTCAGCACGTACAATTTGATAGCTTATAAGTTTTTACTCTCAAAATTAGTTGTTAAGGCCATCTGTGTAGGCGGTGCTCGGCAGAGAAATCATTTGTCTTACCTCATGTTCTTAGAATAACTGCCTGATCAGAATGGGCGATAGAGTTGGAATATATGTCAAAAATGCTGCAGTAAAAATTATAAATTGTTCAGCTCTTGCATCTACGACTGCAACGTTTTTGGCATCTATTCCAGCTCTGTTTTGCAATCTCTTCAGGCAGTAAGAAAATACCTTCGTGGTTGTATGGACACAACATGATACATGAAATTCTGCTGGGTGAATGGCATGAAACCAAAATACGCCACAACCGCTGTCGATGGCTAGACGCTAGAGCATCCGTTCTAAACTTCAAAGGTTGAAATAATCTCTTAGTGTGACCGTGTTTCACGTGGAACCGTGTGATAAAAAAATTGTTATGTAAATTTTCTTTCTTAATAAGCACAATGGTAAGCTAAGCTGCCAGATTAAGTATACTCGTTCGTTATGGTTTACTCACTTACCAAACCTTTTTTTCCTTTTAACAACATGATTAATCAAAACATATTTATTCAATGAAATTCCGGTTTCCAAGTTCAAGGGGATAGTAACCCTATTCTAAAAATAGACCTTAAGTATATTCAGAAACTGATATCTTTATGACAAATAAACTAATCTACATTCAGACATTATTAATGGAAACTGACCACATCCCGGATGAGAAGAAACGACAGAAAACAATCGCACCTATAAAAATCGAGAAAAAAAAATAAAATCTACAAACGCAATAAATAAAAAGACGCCAAAAGATTCATATTATATGATGCTGATGACCATTGATCATTACCATATATCAAAGCACATCACGAATTAATGAATGCATTCCTCGGTGGAGCGGTTATTAACATCAAAATGCTTAAGCATTTTTATTTTTTTTTTTAAGATACAAAATTACAGTACGATGCACGATAAGCGACTTGTGTTCATCACTCAATCAGGAATACTCCCATACCCATCACTGCTACTATACCAATCGAATTTTCATCGAACATGGTTTTCGATAATAATTATTCAGTGAGAATAATCTTGACCATGTTAATGTTAATTTACATTCCGCCGGACACAAACAGTGTGATGATATGTAAAAACATAAAAAACAAAAAGCTCACCGGCATCATAAATCAGGTTATCAGCATTAACGAGGGAATTCCATTCTGACGAAATCATTAGCATTCAATATTTTATTGATAATTTCCCCCATCATCTCCCCTGATCAACAATTTAAATACCAGAAATACCCGAAAGATACACAAGCAATCATAATTATGGCTTTAAATGCTGAGTGAAAAACAAGCTTCGCTGTTATACAACCACTCAGACATATTTCTGTTTCTAATGCACCCTCGCTAAATAAGCGTGAATTTGGGGGTAAACATTCTATGACAAAATGCCAGTTCCATAAGCTTCAGCTTATGGGTGACGCTTGGGTAGAGGTTGACCTTGAACTCGTAGCAAAAGAGGAGACTTCGTTCAGATGGATTTAGTGGTGGGACTGTCATTTGCAATCGATCAGTCATCATGGATAGAACTATTCGGCTTTTGGTAAGTTCGTGAATAAAAATAATATATTCTTAGATTGTTTAACTTTGGATATCATTCTAGGTGTTGGTAGTTTTTATCGGAGCTTGTAGTGCTGGAAATGGATACAACTACATCAAGCCTGCCAACAACGTTGCGAATATAGGGCCAGTTGTTAACAGCGATGGATCCACCAAATCAGTGCATTTCTTTGCTGATTCTGATGATCGTCAAAATTATCAAAGATTTCAACAACAACGCCCCATTACTTATGCAAAATCAGTTCCATATAGTCGGCCCATAACCACCTACAGCCAGCCTACTCCCCAACCAAGCCGCATTGTCTATAATCGGGTAGCACCTCAACAATCTTACATAGCTCCTCAAAAATCCTACGTGGCTTCTCAAACTTACGCAGCTCCTCAAAAATCCTACGTACCTCCCCAACAATCTTACGTAGCTCCTCAACAAAGCACAATCACATACAACCAAATAGCTCAGCCTCAACAAAAGTCAGTAACATACAGCCAGGTAGCTCCTCAACAGCAAATTTTATTCGGCTCCAATCAAGTAGCTTCACAACAACTTCCTTTCCTTACAAGTCAAACAATTTCTCAACAAAGCCCAATAAGTTACAACCAGGTAGCTCTTCAACAACAGCCTCTTGTCTATAACCAAATTATTCCTCAACAACTACCCATAACCTACACTCAGGTGGCGCCACTGCAACAACAACTGTATTACACCAATTATCCGACTGCTCCTCTAAGACAGAATCTGCAAGTAGTATTTGTAAGGACGCCTGGATATGAAGCCTACACCGAAGCCTTACTCAAGATGGCTAAAGAAGCAATTCAATCCCAGACAATCGTATATGTTCTTAGCAAGGAACCTGATATCGCAGAACTCACAAGGAGATTCAAAGAAATTCAAGCTACTGCCCGCAAAATGCCAGAAGTACGATTCGTTAAATATAAGACAGACGATGAGGCTGTTCAAGCTCAGCAGGCTATTCAGGCTCAGTATGAAGGTCTACCCGGAACTTCGAACACAATCGGCACACCAATTGGAACTGAAATAGGAACTGGAACTCAAACTCAAACTGAAACAGAAACTGAAACTGGATCTATTAATTATTCCAATGGTGCAACAAGTGAGACGTCTTCGGTGTTGTCGACGGCAACAACCAATAATGAAGATGATTCGTATTCAGAGAGTTTTCCGCCTTATGTGCCAACCGGTGTCGATGTAGTTCCTGGTAGTTCATACTTGCCACCATCTCAGAACAAAAATTAAGATGAGGTTAAGGTCAAAACGGTGCTAGTTTATTTAATTGTGTTGTTCATGATTCAAGGAAAGGATAAACCATTATGGCTGTTTTTAATCGACTGGTTACATTAATCTTCTTAATATGTCTGGTGTGATGTGATATAAAAAGTTATTTATACACTGCCATTTAGTAAATTAAATGAAATTGTTGTTAAAAACTATTAGAATTAATAAAAATTATTTTTTTCAAAAATGTCATTTGCAAATTTTGTAGTTGTTTTTCGGTTATTAGCTAAGTTTGATTAATTTGAATATTTATGAGCTATTTTCAAATTTGTCTAATATATATAGGGTGTTCCAACGAGAGGTTTTATTTAAAATTATTTAAAAAAATACATTTTTTAAGTGATCATATTTTTATCTAGGGCTGGCCACGATACCAGAAAAGTCTTGGTATTGTTGGAATCGGTATCGGAAACTGAAACGAAACCAAGACGATACCAGCTCTGAAACGATACCATAGTTTCGGGACCGAAATTTACCGATGCTCTCGGTAGTGTCGATTCGAATCGGCAGAAAATATAGATTTTTGAAAATTATTAATAATTTATGGCAAACAAAAAAATTTTGTGAGTGGTTTCTCAGAAAAGGCTCTAATGATTTAGATGAAATTTTAAGAGCTTTTCTCGTTAGCAGGGAGAAGGTTCAGGCAATAATTTTTATTAGAATTGCCCAATGCCACGCCCATTTAACTTATGCTGTCTTTCTCTGAAACCAACGATTTGGATGAAATTTTCAGACTTGGTTCTCTTTAGTGAGAAAGTGGCTTTAGTGAAATCCATTAAATATTTGTGTGCATTGTTTTCGTGTGAACTTATGACCCCGCGTAGAAATTTTTGTGTGGAATTCCTAATCGGAACTTTACTTAGACATTGTAAAACAAGTATCGAGACCGAAACCGATACCGAGACAAGACCTCGAAACATCGCTTTAGCTCTTAGCCTACAAATGGAGATTCTTTTGATGATGGTTTCCTTAAGGGCATTAATAAATCGTTGGTTGGGTTTTTATCTTTTTCTCTGACATTCGAGAAGTGGAAGGCAATCCAAGCAAAGTCACAATTTTGAGATGTCACTCGTCCAGGAAATTTGTCACTTAATAGAACCTTTAATTGACATATGGCATTGGGAGTGTCGGCAAATTGCCTTTCACATGAGCTGCGGGCTGAGAATGCGAATAAATACGTCTCTGCAATTCCAAGTGCAAATATCAATTAATCTCGTTTAAACTTTTCGATAAAGTGAGATCGTAGTGATGCCAGACTTTTCAAATTGCTGTGCGCACGACTTCGTTCAAAAATATCCTTCTCGCCCTATAAGTCAAAGACAAGTGTCCACAATGTTGTCCACATAAAAAATGTATTGTAAAGAAAACTGAATTTCAAAGAAAAATTAAATCATTTATTTATTTTTAGGCACTTGCTCACTGGTGAAGCAATGTGCCACAGAAAGGGTATCTGCTCACGATCTGGCATCACTGTGAGATCATATTTTCAATTTTTAAAAGAAAGCAGGGCCTCAAGGAAGTTTAAATTGTAAAATTCATCAGTTCTATATTTTCTACACGGCCAACAAGGAACAGGATAGTTTCTGCTAACTTTGGTTTATTTTACATGAAAATTCGCTTCTGTCAGCGACTTAACAAATAGGTAAAGGTACTTTTTTTCTTGTAATTCATTTTTATTTTCCATTTTCTTAAAACTATCTTAAAGCTAGACAAAAATTCATAAAATCAAGCCTACTTATGAATATCTTAAAACTAACTAACTGGCCCCAACCGGGCGCTCTAAGTTAAACTAGAATAACTTAATGCTAGTGCCTTTCGGCCTAAGAACTATCTCAATACTAAAATTCTATATCGTTTTTTATTTTTCCCCGAGAAGAATTTACAAAAAACTCGGTATCATTGTCTTTATTTTTGGTTTTATATAAAACTTACAAACTACATAAAACTAAATTAAAGCTAATTCACCCTGCTATAAAACAACCGTTTCGTCAGGGCAAAATTTCCACTAGCCCTGGCCAGAGCAGCATTTGTCTGTCGAAATACAAATACTGATCCATCCTGATGCCAAAGCACTTTACTACACTTTTACTTGCCAGTGGATGTCCTGATGATCTCGACTTTTGGGGCTGTACTGCACCACAGCTGTCTTCCAACGCACTGGATAATATGCATTATTCAGAGCGTTGTTAAACAGAGTGGTATAAATGTCTACTGCTTCTTGAGGTGAAAGTCGAAGTACAACGTTGGATATGCCATCGACTCCTGCTGACTTCTTCTTCTTTAATGAATCGAAGATGAGCTGGAGCTCTACCTTCGTATTTAACAGGGAACTGGGCCCATTTCGCTCGGCGATTATGGCGTTTGCCAAATGATCTTCATTGAACCCGGCTCTGATCGCCGTTGCGTAATGTCATTCCGAAGGTAGAAGTGAGGGAGCAAGGCTCTGTTTTCCAGGTCATGATTCTAGCAAATGCACGCATTCACCTTGCACACTTGCTGAAAAAAAGCCCCCACATCCTCCACTTTCTCCTGCAGATCTTCGACAATAAAGAGGTCATCGTCCAAGACGGCGTCCTCTGGATTAATTCCTGCTGTCAGAAGTACGTCTCTGTTGTCTGTCGTTCTCTGGAGCTTAAGACAATGCAGGTCGTTTTGATCATTTCTTCTAAATATCTTGTTAATTTGCGGAAACATGCTCGGGTCGCTAGCATTAACGGCCCGAATTTTGTTGTCCCAATACAAATTAATTGACAACCGATAGTTCTCTTTAATTAGTTGGTTGATGTTTTTGATCGACGACTTCAGTGTCCTAATCTCCAGATCGTGAGGGTCAGTAAACCGTCTGTACATGTGTTTGAGTCTTATCAGCAGTCCACTTTTTTGTCTGTGTAATGCGCCGCGTTCCGGTACATGTCGGTTGAGTCCCGTTGTTTGTATTTCGGTACTGTTCTGATCATTGTTCGTTTGATTGTCTCGTCCATTTGTTCTAAGTATTGGTCTATTTCGTTGTTTGTTTGATTCCTGTCATTTGGTGGGGATATATTGTTGGAACTGATTTCGCTCGATAAGGTGTTGGTAAAGCGTGGCCAGCGCACCTTACTGTAATTGTAAGTATGCACAGGTACATACTCATCCAGCTCCAAGAGCTCGTTCGGAAGCTGTATTACGGTGGCGAGTCCACAGTGATCACTGTCGTACTCGATCGTTCGTAAACAGTTTCTTGGTCTTTGACCCACAGTGTCAGTAATTGTCAGTCTCGCGTCATTAAGCAATAGATCCAGATAGGCACCCCTTCCTCGAAACGATGGCCGATCCGTAGCCAGCAGGTCGACACCATATTCAGTGTTGTATCGACTCATCCAATTGAAAAGATGAACACCTCTTTGATTCTGAATTTGATTTCCCCAATCTTGGTGTTTGGCATTCAAATCACCGGCCATGAGAAAGTAATTTTCTTCCAAGCACAAGCGTAGACATTCGAAAAGTTTTTCAAGCTGTTTTTCATAAAGACTTCGGGAATCGTGTTACGGGTGTTTCTGAAGTGTGATAAAGTATTAAAACTATGTAAAACCTAAAATTATAACTTTGTTTTCATTTCACAGTATCAGGACCGGTTATTTTTTCCGCACTTTGCACTTTGAAAACTCTGTTTCATTGTACACTTTCTTGATCTGTGGGGCAATGAATGTGCCTGCTTTAATTTTTTCAGAAGATAGTTTGGGAAATTTTGTATTCAAATATGTTAAATCTTTATTTTCAAGATCTTTAGCTAACGTTTTTACAAAATTCTTCATCAACCATCGTTTTAAATGTAAAATGGGAATAATTGCCAAATGTGTTCCAATAAAAATGCCTGTTCAGCTGCGATGCTTTTTCCAACTAAATGCTCTTCACGACGTGACTAGAGGAACAAGAAGCAGCTATATTTCGTAAAGGCACCCTGTAATCCCAGTGAGTAAGGTCACAACTTTCAAATCATAATACATTTTCCACCTGTAAGAGTTGTAGCTCACCATATGTGAAGTTTTTCCATTGTTTCTTAACTTTCTTTCACATCCATGGAATAACCAACGGAGATTGAGGATTGATAGTTTCTTATAACCTTTATGAAGCAGAATAGCTTCCACACTATATTTGCACACACCGATAAATAATCGCCAATCGTTTGTTTAATGTAATTCTACAAATTCAGCAAATAATTCGTTCACATTATTGCAGCAGCAAAAGTCTCCTGTTTTCGAAAATAAATTTTGATATTCTTTCCTCGATATCTGTAATTAGTGTCTAGATGATTCCAAAAATGTACGTTCTTTTAATCATGTACGTTCTTTTTCTCCTTCGACAAGTTGAGTTTCAGTTTCTAACTTTCAATATTTCCTGGTAACTGATGGCACTAGAATCCAAATCTGAAACTTCTAACGAACAATCTGATTCTGTCTTTGGTAACGGTGGCTCTCGTGTTTTGGGAACCAAGAAGAATGTGGTCCAGCTTTTGTGATTGGTTGTATGATGTATAGCCCAGGAAAATTAGAATTTCACTTCGAAAAAATTCCGACAAAGCTAAAATTTGATGGAGAGGTTTGTTTTGACGTCTTAACCAT
Organism: Dasysyrphus albostriatus; assembly: GCA_946251815.1. NCBI lineage: Eukaryota > Metazoa > Arthropoda > Insecta > Diptera > Syrphidae > Dasysyrphus > Dasysyrphus albostriatus. The sequence goes on from OX276335.1 coordinate 84,291,001, forward strand.
TTCCTGAAAAGTTCCGTTAATTTGGACCGGGGCTTAATTTTCTAGGGGGAGGGGGTAAAATTCAGTTTTTTCTTAATTTCTCGAAAACTTTAAGTTTATATGAAAAAATGCCAAGGTACAAATTTTAGCTTAAGTCATTCTACACAAAAAAGATTAACATACTTGTTTTCATACAAGCAATAGATTCTGTTAAAATTATGCAAGAACTTCACAAATCAATGATTCGGTTCGCGCGACGCATCGCGAAACAATCAATTTATTGAAGAAAACTATTGGTGACCGCATTATCTCGCGTCGTAGGCCTATGGCGTGGCCTCCACGATCGTGCGATTTAACAACCTCACTGGACTGCTTTTGGGGGGTTATGTGAAGAAAGAGAATATTCGGTGCCTCACCCAAAGTTTCCTTAATAAATTGATTGTTTCGCGATGCGTCGCGCGAACCGAATCATTGATTTGCACGTTTTGCAAACTTTGTTTAGGAGTAACCAAACTGAGCATAAATCAAGTGACAGCTGTCAAAAAGACCAACTCCGAAAAAAGTATTGCCAGTTTGAAAACCACACGTCTACAAAAACACCCTTTATATGTGCATAAGAGGTTATTGTTTAATTTAAGTTGGTGCATTCCCTTACTTTTTTTAAATAAATACAAACAAAATTATTGTAAAATTTTATATTATTATTTTACCGTTAACCCGGATCCCAAAACGAATGAAGTTTTATATGGGAGAACACATGTTAAATGTCCAAAAAAAAAAAAAATTGAGTTATGGTATATTAGAAACAAACTTAGGGCTGTTATTTCCTTACTTATGAGTTTTGTACCGGATCTTATGTAGCTATAGTCATAAAAGACTACTCAAATTCAACTTAATCAATTTTTTCTGACCAATAAAACATGGATTTATGTTAAAAAATGATGTAAATTAGTGTTGTTGATGCTTAAGCTCTTAAGGAAAATCAATATGATTTTGATATTATAAGTTTTGCAATTCTAATATTTGAATAAATTTTATTAAACAAAATAAGAATATACATACATATATTGATGAAGTTGTTAAGATCGTAAGAAATTATAATATTTACAAAGACTTAAAATAAGAACAAAAACCTTTCATTTATGTTGCTATCTTTATCAATCATAAACAAGGCTTTTTGCGATCTTACCTTATGTTTTTGGTTTTGTAGATTTCGTAAACAAGGAAATTAGGAAATAAAAAACAAATCTTGGTATTTTTATGCGCTTGTTTTCATATTTTGTGGTTATTATTATGATGAATTATTCAGAATTATTAACATTCATTTTATTGTTCAGGCATATTTTGAGCATCAGGGGACATTTTCTTTATCAAAGGGAACGGTAGTGCCCAGCCAAGTTCGCGGCACTATACACTTCTTACAAGAACAAACTCAGGTGATTTTCAACCCCCTCTAACGTCAGTAACAATAAATTAAGAAACTTCAAATTCGCAATATTTGCTGAGCTGATCAAACACTGATAGCTCACCAAATTTCAACTTTTATTTTTTTGTTGTGATTTACAATTTACATTCTAAGACATTTTTAGGACTTTTTTTACGAAAAACTTTAAAATCTTTTTTTTATTGATTTCAACGCTGAAATAATGGACAGAAGACTCCGGACAAGTAGACTATTGATTAGACCGTACAATGAGGAAATTTGTAAAATTTTATAAATACAAATTTTTTCATTAAAGATTAACAAAAACGAACAAAAAAATAATTGAAAAATTTAAAATTTCCTATTTTTTAATAAATTGAACTTTTTTTTTAGCTAGATAGGCTTAAAGCCCGTGGTGGTTATTCCTTTTTTTCGCCTAGAATAAAATGCACACACTCGCTCGAATTCGTAATTAGTACATACAAAGATTTATTAATCTTTGGTTATAAAATTTTGCAACTGATAAAATTTAAGTAGGGATCAAATTTGGCGCCAGCACACGATTTGACAAAAGTGAAGCAAATGAAGTAACAAGGAAGTACATATAACCAAGGAACAAACCAATTTTTGACATTTAAGTAGAATTGGTGAAGGTTTAGAAAAATAGAAAAAGGAAAAGTGTGCGTGTTAAAGGTAGAACTAGAATAGGCAGAAGTCAGCGAACGTGGTCGTACGAAACCGAGCGCAAACAAGAAATTCATATGACGCAATAATTGCGAAATGGTACTCTTCGTTTAGTTTTCGTTAACATTTGCCGTCGGGCGAGAGAGCGCTCACCGACCGCTCTTTCGTAAGTGGACGTACATAAAATAAGAATGGTGGAAGCTAACTTAAAAGAATTTGGCGCTTGGTGTATAGTTTTCAACTGTTTTATTTTCTGTTTGATGTATGAGTGAAAAAAATAATATATCAAAATAAATAATTAATAGCCTATCACTCTGTAATGCGAAAAATTAAAGAAAATTAATATTGAACAAATAATTATTTACTTTTCTTTCACTTTCCACCACTTGTGCATTATGGGCCACTTGTGAAATTGACGTTTCGGAAAGCTTTTCGATCGGTTTTGACATAAGCTTCCGACAGCTACCGCCTATTCTAGTTCTACCTTAAGTTTGAATGGTCGCGTTTGCGAAAGCAATTAAAATGTTCTCGTGAATTTTACGCGCCACGATTTTTGATGCCATATTTGATGAATGAATGTTCACCACAGGCTCAAAATATGAGCAGAAAAATAAAGTAAAAGCTCAATGCTTTTATGACTTGTTAAAACGTCATTTTTAATCAAAATTGACAGATGTTCATATTAATTGTGTTCCTTAAATTTTTCGAACTTTTTTGGACAAAATGTCAAATTGTGACAGGTGATGATGAAATCCTCTCAGAGAGAAGAAAAACTATCAAAATGTCGGGAACGGTTTGGACACAAAAGAAATATTTGACTAGAACGGCCGTAGTGAAATCATAAGTCAATCAATTCCTTTATAAAATAAGTGCACAAGAAATTGATTGTTAAATAAATAAAAGAAATTATTTTGAATAACTTAAAGACACTTTTTTAAATTATTTATTTACTTAAATGCATTTCGGAAGCTATGCTTCTATCGTCAGTAAGTTTTATATAAAACTGACGATGGAAGCATAGCTTCTGAAATGCATTTAAGTAAATAAATAGTTTAATAAAAGTGTTTTTAAGTTATTCAAAATAATTTCTTTTATTTATTTCATGAAAAAACACGTTGAAAATCTCCAATATCAAATCATATTGAATCTTAAGAAAAAAAATACGCACACGTACATATGAAAATGATTAAACTTAAGCAAGGTAATATTCTTAAATTTGTTAAAAAAAAGGACAAAAAAAAACTACAATTAACAAGAAGTACACAAATTTTCATTACTAAATTCTATTCATCGGAAAAAGATTCGCTTAGCGACACATGCATTTAAAAGAAAATCATTTTTGATTGATAAAAAGATAAATAAATTAACAAATTATGTACATCTAAAAAAAAAAAGTAACACTTGGGTAACCCTAACTATTTTTATTCTGTTTTTTTTTTTAACTTCAAACTGATATTTTTTTCAAATCAGACATACGAACACCTCGCATTTGACATACAGTAAGAAATGGCAACCAAAAATTTCTTGGGCCAAATCTGGCAAGGAAGGGAATTTTTTTCCTCTCTCATTAGTGCTCTCTTTGGTCTAAGACAGTTTAATTTTTCACTTGTGGAACGTCTTCGTACTAAAAATGACTAAATCTGGCGGTTTAAAACTGTTTCAAACTCGTTCTGGAACACACCTTTTTTGAAACTCGGTGTGGAACGCACTTATTAGCTGTGTTTAATTACGTGAAATTTCTTGCAAATTTTCACAAATTGTCACAAATTCCTAATCTGTTGCATCGAGAGAGCGCAACAGTGTTGCCCCCCTACCACAATTGTAGCGTTCTTACTACAGTTATTTTCTTGAAAAAGTGAAATGATATTTCATATTTAAAAAAAAAGAAATTGTGGAAAGTTATATTTTATTTTTAATTCAAAATGGAGATATTTAACATAATCGTGATTTACTCTAGGACCATTTTTTTACTCTAACTAAAATTTAAAATGCTTTCTAAGATTTGGAAAAAAAAATAAGCTGCAATTTTTATTTGACATTCCTTTTCTTTATCCAGCAATCAAATTAATTTATTATTGGAATGAAAATATTCAAAGCATATAAAATAAGCGTGTTAGCGACCTAATGAAAAAAGAAACATAAGTCAACAAATGGTACCAACTAAAAAATTTAAAAAAAACCTTCTCTTTAAAAAATACCTACCTAGAAATTTCCCTGCGCTAGCTATGAAACACCTTATATTCTATTTTTAAACACCACTTCATTAAAATATATTTTAAATCCAAATCGGGAGTGGGTCGAAATTTCGGTTTCAAAATTCAGTTTTTTTCAAAAAAAAAAAAACTGTTTTTCAAAATTCTATTTTTCCAGTTCTGTCTGCCAAAATTCTGTCACATAACATTTTTAAAAATAAAATTCTGTCTATTCTGCTTTTTCTCAAATTACTTGTAATATTAACGAAAATAGACAAAAATAGTAGGTACAACTCATTTGTCTTATTTATGGTTTGCATACCATGTCCAAATATAATTTTAACATTGCCTTTTCAAAATAAAACAAATAACCAGCCATGCACAACTTATTTTTTCATTTATTTTTATACTTTTTTACTTTAAGTGCATAAATGGTGTAACCCACTTTTTTACGAAATTTTTAGCCAGATCAATGTTATATAATACTGTTTTTACATTAAACCAAAATCTGATTTTCAGCAAAATTTTTTTTGAGATTTCAAATTGGTGGGCCAGTATTTCATAAATTTCGTTGAAATCAGGAGTTTTCGTTTGAAATTTCAATGAAATTTTCATGAAATCTTATTCCATCAATTAAAAATATCAAAAATCGAATTTCGTTTTGGGGGGAACATAGCATAAAATTACTTAATCTGAAATTGAAGTAGGTCATATTTTTGAAAAAAACTTAGATATCAAGAATTTACAATTGTATCTTAGACGGATTTTGACTAGAATCTAAAAAAAACATCAGCTACACCACTTTTTCACCGAATAAAAGAATTTTTTTTATAAGAAAATTGATTTACGAAATTCTGCCAACAATAAAAAGATAGTTTGGAAATTATTGGTAGAATTTTGTAAAACAGAATTTTGAAAATCACAAATTTTGACAAACAGAATTTTGAAGGTAGAATTTTGAAGAGCAGAACTTAGCAAAAAGAATTTTGACCCTACCAAAATTTCGACCCCAACCAATCCAAAACACTACATTTTTGATCAATAAGGGGGGCAACACTGGAGCTCAATGAGAGAGAAAATAATTTCCCCTCCGTTGGAAAACTTGCGAATTCCTGCTACGCAAATTTCTGTGTACACGAAGTGTATCAAGAACTGTCAAAAATCGTGGTGGTCAGTTTCTGTCACGGCGTTGCCGTTAATCGTAAAATTTTACGAAGTAGGTTTTCAAAACAAAAATGCAGTAGGTATATAAAATTTTCCTACAGAAGATCTACATAGGTATTCCAATTTTTACTTTTATTTTGAAAAAAGAGGAACCAAAAAAATTAAAAATAGCATAATTAAATTAATTATTTTGTCACAACACAATTGTTATCAAAGGAAGCCAACAGCCGGAAGCCGTAAGAACAGAATTGAAAAATAAGTGGACTGCATTTTGATGAATAATAATAATATTTTTTTTTTCCGAAGAATTAAATTGCAGTAGACTCGATTTAAAATCAGTAGATTTGTTTTACGAAAAAAGTGCATTAGATCTATTGAAATCATGGCAAAATGGCAACGCCATTTATACACAAAAATGACGTTTCTTAGAAAAAGAGGTGGAATTTATGGTTCAATGAGTTTGTTAACTTCTTTTCGAATTTCCCCAACTCTGATAGAATTTCCCTCTCTCTTCAAAATTTGACACATTTTACACATTTTTTTGTGGAAAAATATATCAAAAACTCTCATGGTTCAATGCGTTTGTTAACTTTTTCAAATTTCCCCAACTCCGATCAAATTTTCCCCTCTATTTAAAATTTGACAGGTTTTACACTTTTTTTTGGGAAATGATACCAAACAATCCCATTATGTACCCATTTAAACCTATACTTTTTTAAATAATTTTTTAGCAGTCTCGGCCCGAAAGATTTCAGCCTCTACTTTTGTTTGTTGAAATATGCATTAGCCTTAACTTTGCTCAAAAAAGTTTTATGCAATTTCAAAAAAAAATATAGGTATATGATTTCTATTTTTTTTTTCGTTGACTTTTTCTTCTTAAATTTTTTTTATAAAATTTTTTTGAGCCATACATTTCGAAAGGAAATTTTATTTCGATCAAAAAGTTCTTTAACTAAAATTGTCAAATTCGGCTTAGTTTCCCAGCTATACCAAAAATATTGAAAAGTTCTAAGCATGTTTATGAGCGAAATAATCATATCGAACCTAGTGCAAAAAAACTGCAAATTTGGAGCCTTACTACAAATTCAGATCACTCGACTGCACCTTCATTTGGCGAACTGCAAAATCGGGAAAAGAAAATGCAAGGAAAAATGCCAGAAAACTGCTGCAAATTACTGTAAAGGTCCCATTTGCGTGGGTGAAGGTTGCCCTGATGTTAACTTCACAGACAATCTTTGGTCAAAGTTCTGGCAATTGAAAGCGTTTGATTGATGGGTCACCATTTTGCAATTTTAATACTCGTATGGTCCAGGAGATTTTAAAAAGAAACTTGTGTATCAATTTCAGTGATCTAAACGCGGGTAGCAATTTTTACTTTCTCTATTATGGCAAGCACAAAAGGTAATTTGTTTCGAATCTGGTTTAAAGACATTAATTACTGATCTCTAGTTTAAGTTAATTGTGTACGAAAATGAAATTGTTTTTATTGCTTTCTCTTAAAACAAGAATAAATTGTTAATCATTTAGATGACCTTCACGAATTTAAACACAAAATTTAAAATGCATTTACAGATTGTGTTTAAGGATGTATTCTGTTGAAGAAAATCAATTTAAAAAAAATGGATTTGATTAATCATTTAAAACAAAACACTATAACAACAGTACCGTCAATCAGTGGCATACGCAAGGAGCTTGCAAACTATATTTGTTATGTAGACTTTCTTTTAAACTCTAAGAAAGTTCAATGAATAGGCTTTTTAAATTTTGTATAGCATGGCAATAACATAGACTTAGACAATAAAGAACCTAGAAGTTTCTAAGTAGTTTAAGATTGCTCCAAAAATATATAGTTTACGAAAATGCTTATAATCGAAGTATTTCATAAGCGTTTAGTTATGTTCTATTTTGAAGAATTTGGTACAAAAAAATCAAGAGACATAGCAACTATAGGAATTTACTGATTCGATCTTCAACACTGGTATAGCGGAGCATAAGTAGACCAAGTTAATTTATGGATAAACCAGGCCTTCAACTACCGCGTAGGTATTTTAATTGATTTAAACTATGACCATAGCAAGCCGTGCCTCAGTTTCCACCCCTAACGAATCATGTGGACAATAGTACAATAAATGCGTAGTTAAATCTATTTTATTATGTTTATTCAATAAATATGGGTATTTGACGAAAGAAAGATATTCATAGTATTCATAGTTTAATCCGGTTTTTTTTTTTTGTTTATTGTTAGACCAACAGGTTTTGTTAAAATATTCAAAAATTAAATCAACTTTCGTTGAACCTTTATTTTAAAAAATTTCAAACATGTTCAATAGAATATTGTTTCCTCTTTTATGCTGACTAAAAAAAGTTCAATCAATGCGTATACAAAGATATTTTTATATTAGTCAACGATCATTAGCGTTTATGAATTGACATTTTAAATCTTAGAGATTGTGAAAGGGTGATTGTCTTTCTTAAGCAATAACTTTTTTTTAATTTCTTGTATTTCCCCGTTTAACTTGTTTTATTTTTTAATGTTATAAATATGTATGGTGATCTAATATAAAGAGCAAGATAACAATAAGATAAGTCGATCCAATTTAAATTAGTTAGTAATGCATAAGCTTTTAGAACAAGCTTTTTGAATATTTTTTTTTTCGATTTCTAGATTTTTACTTTGTTTCTTCATATTGGTAAAAGGTGTTAGGTCTGAATTTAGATTGTTTTCTAAAGAGATGAGAACAATTTGGATGAGTTGCTTTTTTAAGAAATGTGGTTTTTAATATCACAGGTTGACAGAAAAAAAAAACTTTAGTTTGAGCAATTTATTTTAATGAGTGTTTACCATTCCTTTATGCACACGATGATATAAGAAGAGTTTTTTAATATAAATTCTGTATTCAACTGAAATAAATCAGCCGAGTAGAAGAATAATTTAAGCTATCCAATAAGATTAGAACTCATAAAGTTGTTGTTTGAATGTATTCCAAGATTCTAGAACATATTAAAAAGTTCTACAACAAGACATAACTCAAGTTATAGGAGCAAGAAAAACAAAAATTGTTTACTAAAAGCTGAATGACAGGCTTGCAGTAAGAAAATTGTTGAATATGTACATAGTTCTGAAATGTTGAAACGAGTTGGTGTTAGTTCTATGTTTATTTTATAAAATAAATAGATATATTGGTTTTAGCCTCGTCAACATACTTCTGTGGTTTTAACTTAGGACTTCAAGAGTTCCAGACATTGTAGATAGAAGAAGAACTTCTAACGCAGATGATCTCGTGCGGCCGTAAAACTTTATTTTAAATTTTACTAACCCGTTTTAATCTGAAATGAAAACAGATATTTAAAACGTGGAGCCTATTATTTTATTTTATTACACTTTATTTTATTACATAATAGGCAAAACTATGCAGATCAAGAAATTAATGAATAAATGATTTTTTCGAAGCCAACGACATACAAAGTCAAGTCGTTTCCGTAACATTGTAAGTCATATCAATTTTAGCCTCTGAGGGGTTGAACCAATAACCATTTGTGTGCCTATCTAAACGATTGTCGAACATGTGTAAAATTTTAGGTAAAACTTTCACATCGATTTGTTTTATTTGTTGTTAGTTATAGGTCAAACTCTTTATAGTTAGTGCCTAAGAAAATAGAGAACAATAAAGTTTTCAAAAAGCATTTAGGTATAAACAAAAACATTAACCTTCAAATTGCAAACTCAATATTTATTGTATGCACACTTTTTCGACCAATGGGTGTTGAAATAAATCGATATAAAAAATTTTAATCCAATTTTACACCTGTTGGACACGCGTGTAAAGGCAGGCAGACAAACGGTTATTGCTCCAACCGCAAATAACTTGACGTTTTATGTCGTTGGATCTTAGACTTTATGACAGTTAACTAAAAAAATCAAAGCCTTTTGCGTTTCGTTGTAACTTGTAGTTGTAAGTCTTATCAATAAATAACCTTTGAGAAGTTGAACCAAAAACTTCTGGACAGAAAACCTAAGTCATTACGAACAGGTTAAAAATTTTACGTAAATTTTGAACATCGATGTAAATGAATGCCTTTTGGTGAAAATAGGCAAAAATGAAACACACCTACAAGATATATTTCGCTGGCAATTTTGAATAATTATTGTTGTCATCTGTTACCCTCTCTGTAAGTTAGTTCCTATACTCACGTTGAAAAATTATTGGATATTAAAGGGTATCGTAGCACCGAATAGTTACTGCTACTTTGGTCAGTTTAGCGTTTTTACTATGAAGAACAATATCCTTAGGTGGAAATTGATCTCCGTCTTTTACAATTGCCACTTAAATAGTTTGAATATTGAATCTTCGCACAGCAAGCATTTTGTCAGCATTAATAAAAAGCTTGTGTTTATCAGATGGGATCATGTCAACGGCTGTTTTTTTTTTCGTGAAGAAGTTTTTATAATTTGTCAATGATGGAAGTTTGTATGCCTTCAGAAATATCGCAGCGTGTACGCAATTCAGCACTGATATTTTACCTCAAGATGCGTCTACTTAACACTTAACACATATTTCTTAAGACATCCAACCGTTACTTTTCCAACACTCTGAAGGCGTTTCTTCAACTTTTTTCACATTAAAAACTATCACAAAAGAAAAAGTTACAAATCGTGACATAAAAAATATGTCCTTGGAAAGTGGGAACAATAAAATTTAAACCAAGCGTCTACTAAACACTTAAAGGGAAACACAACCGGGACGCTACAAAATTAGAGCGACAGGGACAGCAAACGACGCCATATTTCTTGCCGCTCTTTCTCTTCAGTAATTTTTGCCATTTCATGATGGAAAGATATACGAGCCAACAACGAGTCGAAATTATTAAAATTTACTACCGTCATAATCGTCCTAGCAGATCAACAATTGAGCGTCGAGTGGAAAAATCGTCGTTTTCAAGCGTTAGGCATCTCTGTGACGTCGTTGTGGCGAATTTTGCGAAAAGATCTTGGCCTACATCCTTACAAGATTAAATTGATCTCCATGAGTCATCATTGGATCCCGAAAAAATTACGGTTTGGTGTGGTTTATGGGCCGGTGGCGTCATTGGGCCGTACTTCTTCCGTGATGATCAAGACTGGCACGTTACTGTAAATGGGGATTGCTACCGTTCAATGATAACCGAATATTTTTGGCCCCAATTGGATGATATGGACTTGGAGGACATGTGGTTCCAACAGGACGGCCGGCGCCACAAGCCACACAGCAAATGTCACAATCAATTTATTGGAAACCAAGTTTGGAGAACGTGTTATCTCACGAAATGGTCCAGTCGCTTGGCCGCCTCGGTCGTGTGTTAGACTATTTCCTGTGGGGCTACGTCAAGTCTATGGTCTATGCCAACAAGCCAGCGACGATTGATGAACTTCGTACGAATATCGAACGTGAAATTGCAGCAGTATCGGCCGATTTATGTTTGAAAACTTCGAAAATTGGGTTCAGTGTCTGGACTTCTGCCAGCGTGCCCAGTAGCCATGCAAAAAATCGAGTTCCATACATAATGGCATCAAACGTACTTTCACAGGAATAAAGAATTTCATTGATATCCAAAATCGTTTTTGTTATTAAAAAAACTTTTGTTGCGCTCTTATTGAAAAACCCGATATTTAGATTGTTAAAAAATAAATATATAACAAGGAATATAATAAAATATTGGCATCCTGCAATATAGATAGTTTATTTCATAAATGAACATTTTAGAACGGATTGATCTTCTAGATTGCTTAAACTTGCCAGAAAGCCAAGTGAAGAACATTGTTGGACACTTCTTAGAAAGTTCAAATACAACCTCTAAACTTTAAGATGACCAACTAAACCAAAGGACATCAAATCCTTTGAAGAAATGTCCATGTCCACACTTTGGAATTCTCGAAAGGTTATTTTTTCTTGAAAAAGCACTTTAATCAAAAATTCTCAGCAATTTAATCGATGTTTGGAAAATATATATTTTGTTCATTGGAATTGTCATAAAAAAAGAAAACACTGACAATATCTGCCCATCACTGCGCGGCGTTCTTTTGTAAACAGAAATGGGTTTTCAGAACAAATTTAAATATTAAATTTTTTATAAAATAAAAGAACAAGGACAACACATAAAATCGTTCAACAGACGTTTTTTATTTCTGTGTCGCACTTCAAGCACAAGGTAGACATTGCATCATCGGAATAGCAGATGCCATATAAAATAGACACGTTTTTAAACAGACAATTTAAAGAGAAAAAACAGACTGAAAAACTATACTGAAACTGCTTTTACACAAAGGATATGTGTGTTTTCCAGTGGAAAATGTTACAAAAATATGACAGCGACAAGAACAGGACACATCTGATATGATGATGTTTTATATGAATAAATCCAACAACAATATATAAACACGAGAGTTTTGTCCGCTGCCGAACAACTAAAATGCAAGCATATTCTGGCCCACCAGCTATACTGAAAAGCTATATAATTGTACATAAATATAGCTAACGAAATCATTTTGCCGAGATTGATTTATGCCTTCGCTTTACTTTAACATCGCCGCATGATGGACAGAAATATAAAAATTTAATCTTTTTTTTTTTTGAAAAGGCGATTAAGTGAGTGAAGGGCGAGGATTTATCGACACATTTTATTTTGTATTCTCTTTTTTTTTGCAGTAAATGTTTTGTCCTTAAAGTGCTAGCAACACTGCAGAGAAGCAGCATTATTGTGTTGATATCGACGAGAATTAAATACCGTCAATCACTTTAAATTGAGTTCATGGAGAATGGAGAAGTTGTGCAACCAAGTCCAGTGTTGCAGCCAGAGATTGTGAATTGCTGGTAAATAAGGGCATTATGTATTCTTATAATCGTTTACTTTTTTTTATTGGGAAACAAATTAAAGAATGATAAATAGAAATGAAAATTCGCTTAGACTTACTTATTTGAGTGAAAAATGTCCTCAGATTCTGTTTTTCTTTTTTTGACACTGTTAAAGGATTAACTGAATGAATTGCTAAATGGTCAGCTCACAGCAGAAGTGGAGGCTCCACTACTTCAAGATGCACACCCTATGCTACCGCCACCAAGCATAAAAGAGGTTGAGAAGGCTATAAAACGGCTCAAACGAAACAAAGCCCCGGGAGCCGATGGCATACCAGCCGAATTATTCCACCACGGCGGGCCAGCTTTACGTCAAGCAATTCATGATATCATAGTGCACGTATGGGAGCATGAAGAAATGCCAGAAGACTGGCGAAAAGGTATCATATGCCCCATACATAAGAAGGGAGATGTCACAACGTGCAGCAATTATAGAGGTATCACGTTGTTGAGTACCGCCTATAAGATACTCTCCTCTATCCTACAAGACCGGATAACCCCATACGCTAAAACAATCATCGGCCAATATCAGTGTGGTTTCATTCCAGGCTAATCAACAACTGATCAGATCTTGACTCTTAGGCAGGCGATGGAAAAATGTCTTGAATTCAACATTCCAACATACCATCTGTTTATAGACTTTAAGGCCGCCTATGATAGCATAGCCAGGGTAGAACTTTACAAAGCCATGAGAGAATTCGGCTTCCCAAATAAATTGACACGACTATGTAGGTTGACCATGACCAACGTAATAAGGCAAGTAAAAATAGCCGGATTGCTATCCAGACCAATCAACCAATGGACTCCGACAAGGGGATGGTTTGGCCTGCCTCCTCTTCAACCTGGCGTTGGAGAAAGCAATCCGTGACTCTGGCACGGCAACAAGAGGGACCATCGTCAACAGGTCCAGCCAGATACTGGCTTACGCTGACGACATCATCGGAAGAACCGAACAAGCTGTACACGATTCCTTCATCCAGATCGAGCAGGTGGCACAAAATCTGGGGCTGCACATTAGTGAAGGTAAAACAAAGTACATGGTGGCGTCGAATGCGAGAAGAACAGTTGGTCAAACAATAAAGGTACCGGAGCACGAATTTGAAGTGGTGCAATCCTTTAAATACCTTGGGTCAACAGTAGCAGCCGATAACAATATAGAAGAAGAAATACGCGGGCGGCTTCTCAAATCCAACAGAGCCTACTACAGTCTGTCAAAGCTATTCAAATCTAGAAATCTAACCATAACTTCAAAACTGCTGCTGTACAGGACCATGGTCCTACCAGTACTCATGTATGGATCCGAGACTTGGGTGCTTAGCAAATGGCACTGTGACCTCTTAGCCGCGTTCGAGAGAAAAGTCTTACGGAGAATTGTTGGCCCCATATGTGAGGAAGGACGATTCCGGAGACGGTACAACCGTGAGTTGTACGCAATCTACCTTGAAGCAGACATAGTGACAAAAATTAAGCTCGGTAGACTCCGGCACCTAGCTCGAATGAGCGAAGAGGAACCTGCTCGGAAAGTCTTTTGTGGTACATTCTATGGTAGATGACAGCGTGGTAGACCATGCTTGCACTGAAGAGATGGCGTAGACCAGGACGCCCGAAGCCTTGGGGTGCGCAACTGGATGGCGTCGGCTCGAGACCGGGATAGGTGGAGAGACTTGTTGAAAGAGGCCAGGACCGGACCCCGGTTGTCGAGCCGATGATGATGATGAAAGGATTAACTAAATAATGCTGATGGTCATTGAAAAGGAGCTTTAATATTGATTTCGGCTTTGGAGTCCTTCTCGTGTAGAACTAGAATTGTGATATTCAACTTCTCACAAAAAGTATTGCATCAACTGTTATCCATAACTATCCAACCTCTATAATCAAAATCAAAAATAATATTTTATTATCCTTATTCGACTATACATTTATAAAAAATTCACTGAAGTAAATGCATTTCTCAAATCAAATGACTTTTAAGTTTCAAACTTATGTCATATTTAAAAATATATGAGATGCTTTTAATTTTGTATTCGTGAAGAGACGTGACCGAAAAAGTTATACATTTTGAAGCATAATAACCTTGCAGTGCATCAACAGCTCAAACACAAGTTCTTTTATAGAGTTGTATATATTTTCCAACAAAATAGATATGGTTTTTTAAACATCACAGCAGCTTCCCATTTTCTATGCCAATGATGGCTCCTGCTCCCGTGTCCCATCTTGTCCCATCTTCCTTTTGCTGTTTCGTTTATGAGTTTCAAGGATCATTCAAAAAAGACATAAACTTGTGACATGTGAGTTCACTATAGCATATAAAACTGAAATATATGACTTGCCGTAAACTTTTCTCATACAATACCTATATATATCTTTTGCACTCTATTTCGTCTTCAATGTGAGAAAAGGGTCGATGCCCAAATAAATCAATAAAAATAAACTCACAAAATCAAGATCCTTTGAGGTAATTGCTGTTAAATTGAGTCTCCCTCTATTAGAAAAGATATACAATTTAAGCTAAGCGCGTAGACGGATTAGGTTAGTGTTTTATATACACAAAATATTATGGTGTCCTTTGGATTTTCCAAGTTTGATACGCTTAATGAGAATTTAATTTGAAAATTTAAATTGGACATTGAAAGAACAAAGTTTATGTAACGAAAAATTTTAGTAAAAGATAAATTTTATCGGTGTTTTAAACATTTTTGGGAGCTTAAATGGCACACGGCAGGTGAAATTTGGTGCCAAAAACTTTATGGTTCTTTTCGGTTACAGCAGTAGTAGCAGTTTAAAAACTTTATTTTCACAAAATTTCTTTAAATTCACAAATTTTTAAACTTAAGTTTAATATGGTTTGGCGAACGGCCGTCTACCAGATGCACCTTTTTTTCATTTAGTTTAAGCTACACTTACTAAACATTATTTTTCTTACATTTCTTAAAAGTCACCTTCCTGGATACGCTTTCTATAGTTAAGTGCGATTGACGTACATATATTATAACAAAATATCTCATCCTACTTTTCCATTCAAAACTCCCAAGGTATCATTACATTGCATCACAGTCAACCCAAAATATCTCACACGAGACTTTTTTTAAATGGGACATCTGGCAATGAAGTGATATATATCTTGATCTTCCCTTTCCTTGAGATTACATATGTAGGTCACATTAAATCGGCAGATCCGGTCGATGGGATAAGAAATTTAAATTTCATAGTCCCTTGTCCAGCGCGAACAGTTGAGGTACAAAGTAATGATATGGACAGTGCAGTCATTGATTTTTAACTCCAAAATGTCCATCTCTTCAACTCGCTTAAGATTTGGGTTAACAGCTTAGAGATTTTTACGATAACTAAATAATTCTCCACCACTTCCTCCTCCAAATATATTTGTTTTCACTGCCGAAATCCACTTTAATACTTAATTCATAAATATGTTTTTAAAATTTATCAATCTCGTTTTCTCAAAAATGCATTTCAAAAAGTAAGAACAGGTATATCAAAACTTTTTACATATTTATACAAATTTACTATAAAAGTATTATTTTTAAGACCTGCGACATTATACCCTAATATACTTAAATCTACATTCTTAATTTGTTTCTAGTAAACTGGGTTCTCGTCATTCCTTTCCATCGTAAAAACCATTCACGCTCGGGCTTGTGTGTGCAGCCAAAGCTTTGTTGACGTTGGGCGTTGAATTGCACCCAACTTCAGGTGACATATTTGGTTTTGACATTTGTTGATTGACATTAGAGGTGCGTTCCAGAACGAGATTCAAACAAGGTGCGTTCCAGAGCGAGTTTCAAACAGTTTGAAACCGCCAGATTTAGTCATTTTTAGTGCGAAGTCGTTCCACAAGTGAAAGTTTGTACCTTTTCGGATCAAAGAGAGCGCTCATGAGAGAGGAAACATTTTACGCTACTTGCCAGATTTGGTCCGAGAAATTTCTGGTGGCTGTTTTGTACTGGATGTCAAATGGCTGGTGTTCGTATGTCAGATTTGAAAAAAATGCCAGTTTGAAGTAAAATAACCAAACAGTAACCATGTTCTGTAACTTTCGAATCGTTAAAGCAAGTCGAGAAACGATGATAATTGGAACAAAATTTATTTTATCACATCATCGGGTTTCTAAAACTTTGACAGTCGTTTATTTTATCGACTGAAACAATCGGAATAGAAATCCTGGAAAAATTCGATAAAATGGGTTTCTGTATCTTTGAAAGTCGATAAGTTTTTCATTTTATACTTCAAAACTTATCGCTGACCTTAAAGCTGGTGAGTAAAAGTAAACAAGAGAGTTTGATTACAAAAATGATCAAACATCGTGTTAGATTTTAATTTATTTTGTTCATAATCGTTTCATGTATCAAAACCCAAAGTTGAAATCAAAAGTAATCAACAAATAAATCAGTATATATTTTGTGCATTAATAGAACTGTTTCTTTTCCAGAAAAGAGCCAAACAGCGATGTAAACTCAGATCTAGAAACAAGATGCTCCTCTAAAATACATTTCCTCCTTTATACACGGAAGCACGTTTAGCTAAAATCTTGCGCCAAGGCATAAGGAGAAGTGTTAGATGGTAAAGTCCCATTTGCGAATTACAATAAAATGAAAAATTTAAATTTATTCTCTTTTAGACTTTTGGGTGAACTAAGTATAGGCCCCAGCCAACCCTATCTCTTGAATCAGGCTTTAAAAGTCTTGCAACTGACTATCCTACAGGACTGTTGAAACCAACTGATATTGGTAATAAGCCTGAAAATATTGAAATCCGCCCAAGACTACTACACAAAAGTTACACTCAGCCTTTCATAAGGCTGAAATTTAAGAGAAGCTCATAAAATCGATAGATCAAGTGAACCTTACTTAACCCTCATCCGCTAATACAACTAAACTATCAAGATTGGTGGGCTTGGGAGCGATAGAAGCAGCAGTGTTTTTGCTGTCGAATTATTTGGATACTTTTTTTGGCTTTGGAAAAAAGTTCGCATAGCATAAGCACTCTCAACGCACTGAATAGCCGCCTAATCATCAAATGGTATTCCTATCCTTGCTTGAGCCAATCTTGAGCAGTTCAAGATTCACGGTGTTAAGTGAATGTGATCAAATACAGTTCACCGGAAGCCAAAATAACCAAGGTCTTCCCTTATTTTTCAGAACATTGTTGTTTTATTGCACACTACTTGATAAAGTCTAGGTTTTCTCCGAAGCTTGAATGACGATTATTATTGAAAAGCAATGCGGGAAAACCAGTCAAAGATGTTGTTAACGATGGGCCAGCAGCTGACAACTATTTTTCTGGGCAACTTTGTTCTTTGTTTTAACCAAGTGAACATCATCGTTATTCTCCAAATTCATGTTATTTGATTGGTAATCAGCACTTGTATTCGATTCATGTTTTGGCTTTTGATTTCGAAATGTTTTTCTTGGTTTTTAATTCAAAAATCTCTATTAGATTAAAAAACACATTAGTTTAGTGGTCGTGACTTAAAAACAAAAAAAGTATTTTGTTTTTCAATGTCAGTATGACAGCCCAACTTATCGCCTTCCAGTGGAAATTCCAGTCAGAATAGTTCAGGAATTGAACTTATCGCGTTCAGTTACAGAAACCTGATTTTTTCCAGAGGCGATAACTGAGGAATGAGTTGATTAATTTTTTTAACTATTCGAAAAATGATCGCCTGAGTTACAGAACATGGGTCCAGAATACAAATAGCTAGGGTTACCCAAGTGTTAGTTTTTTTTTTGTTTCGTTTTTGGTAGATGTTCATAATTTATTAATTTATTTATGTTCTTATCAATCAATTTTCTTTTTAAGAAGAAGAAAATTAAGTAATGGAAGTTTGTGCAACTCTTTTTTACTGT
This sequence comes from Dasysyrphus albostriatus, assembly GCA_946251815.1. Taxonomy (NCBI): domain Eukaryota; kingdom Metazoa; phylum Arthropoda; class Insecta; order Diptera; family Syrphidae; genus Dasysyrphus; species Dasysyrphus albostriatus. The sequence continues at coordinate 84,309,194 of OX276335.1, forward strand.
AGTTTTTTTTACAAATTGATGTTTCATGATTTAATATGTATGTTGCTCTCAGCACAAATGAAACTCCAAATTATAAAATTAAGCATCCAATAGAAAACTTGAATAAAGATCAATCCTTTCTGAGTTCAAAAACTTAATTTTATTTCCTAAAAGGATAACAAGTGCATCAATAACTTTAAGAAACGATTGATTAATTCTTACCATCCATATAGTAAAAAATTGACAATTTGCTTTGAACAACGAAGTATATAACTTTAACTTGAATTATACTTTTTATGTTTAACAAAGATATTAAGCAAATGGCGGCGCTGAATCAACATAACCTTTTATCATAAATTGCCATGCGCACGCAATGTTGTAAGAATAGTTGTCTCTTTCTTTAGAAAAACAGAAATCTATTCTTCTAATATGACAGAAGTGTTAAGGGCTCGATTTCAGTTAAAACTTGTTAAGAACTCGATGACAATGTACTTAAAGAAATTTCTTTGTTTAAGTTTGTTACACTTTTTCTTCTCGTCAATGGGGGGGGGGGGGTATTCAATACCTTTTATTACGAGTATGATATAATTGGTTTATCGAAATAATACTCGTATGAAATAAAAAACGAAAACGAAATGAAACACAATGTTTTATATTCCCAGATAGGGAATTTAAATTATTTTTATTTGGGAAACCTTGGATAAACCAGGATAAAAACCCAAAATTTTTTCGATTATAAAAAGAGAACCGTTAGTATTTTATAACTGCTCACGGGGAACCGTTGAGCAAAAAAAAAAGAACAAAGAAAATGAAACGCAAAGTGGGCCGTTTATATATAAAATATATAATAATATAAAACCGCAATTTCTAAAAGATAAAACTAACAATTAAAATAAAACCGAATAAGGTCCTACGGAATTCCAAAATTCACATAAAATTACCACTGTACTTATTTTTTCTTTCCTGGTAATTTTCTCGTAAAAATTGTTCTTTTTAAAAAATTAAAATGTATAACTTTACTTTAAATTCCAAAACTTTTCCTCGATTTTTTTGATTCTTTAAATTTTTCTCGTATCTTCTTATCACTTCTATTCGCTTGGTAAGCTCTCACAAGAGTGAACTTCCCAGCTATTTACCCAATCCTTTCCTTGGCCATTCCAAGCACTCACACATTCATACATTCAGCCATACGTTTTCGTGATCATCGTTCAGGGGACATCAGCTTCCTGGAAGGCTTTTTCTCTTCCCAGAAAACCACCGTTGTTGAATCTCAACGAAACTCTCACAAACACTATAGTTCAACAAGTTGTTGGATGTCTTTCCAATGGCCGAGTTCAGATCTATCCCAAACTAAACTTTTGAGAAAAATTAAAAAGAATCAAAATCGAGAAAAGGTTTTCGCTAGGCACTAAACACTGCCATCAGACATTCCAGAAATCTTTTCAGTCAGTGCTGGAAAATTGGTAGGTTGGTGGATGGGTGGAAAAAATTGAAACGTCACATTTAGGTTACGACTTACGACAGATAAAAATAAATAATTGCTCGGTCTCACTCTCACTCTTGCTCGCACTTACTACGCAATTTTATTTTATTGTTTTTTAGTTTCTGTGATGCAGTTATTTTTTCATTCTGCACTTCTGTACAATAAAACCGTTCCAATGATATTTAATTTATTTGCCTTTGGCTTTTGTAGACCGCGTTAATTGTACCACAAAATTCGTGTTTGCCATTTTATTTTATGTTATGCCCAGCCAGACCACGGGTTCTATTAATTTCTAGGCGTCTGAATTTAACCAAATTCCACTAGGAAATACAATCTACAGTGTTTTTGTGCTGTTTATTTCATGTGTGTCAGTATCAATCGACTAAAAGCTCACAAAACCTTTAAGTTTAAGAAATAACTACATACATACATCCCTAAAAATTTGAAAACTGCCGAAGAAGTTGTGATTGTAAAGAAAGACGCCAGGAACTCCAATTGAAGGCCGATATCCCTTCTCAACAATTTTATTAAGCTCTTGGAAGGAGTGATACTCAAGGCTAAGAAATTCAGCAGAGAGAACAACATTAACTCAGTGCTGGGAAAGGATAGGAAAAATACCTTTCCTTGGGAGTTTTTGCGAGAAAATTTTTTTCTGGGTCCTGCAGCGGCGACTGTGGGACACCATCTATGTATAGTTCTTACGTTGATGGCTTTTTCGACTGTTTTAAAAATTAAAAAAAAAGGATCATCTTCTCATAACAGAAACAGTAATTTATGTACGTTTTGCAATCCCAGAAAGGCTTGCCAGATAGGGCTATTTATCGGAAACTAGGAAATTTTTTTTTTCCAAAATTTCCGTCAACAATTTTGGTATGACAGCCCAATCACAATTGGGCTATAAATAACCCAAATCTAATCTTGGGCGATATTTTTTTGATATAAATAAATCATATAAAAACTACTTTTCTCCCCCTTAACATATCTTTAAAGCACTCCACTTTTTGGCACCACTTTAAATTCACTGAACATGCTCATTGGTTTTAACATTTCAAACCAACCGCTATCATCTTCGCTTTAATAAAGCCCCGTTTTTCAGTGAATTTTTATTTTCGTTTAGAAAAATATGTAATATAAACAACAAAGTGGTATAATATATAATATTGTTGTATTTAACATGCTACTTTTTGTAAGTGAAGATAAAAATGCACTTAAAAAATGTATTGGTATTGGTCTATTTGGGCAACTTTTTCGGCTACACTTTGGGCTAAAAAATTTCTGCAATTGGGCTATCAAACTACTCCAGGACATGGCAACCCTGATCCCAGATCCCAGCTAGATAAAAATAAAAGCTGTCAAATAAAAAAAAAAAAGCGAATTTTCTCGACCATTGTTCAAAATGGTGGGGTTTGCAAAGTTGGAAGCCGCAGAAAATATTAAAAAAATGACTATAGATTTAGAAGAACGCGAAGCCTCCGCAAATAATAGAATCGTTCCGTAGCTGGTGGGTCTGCTGACACTGATGATCAAGAAATGTCGATCTGGGAAGCTTTTGAAAAGGCGGTTTCAAAGACGAAGTCAATGGGAACGGCGAGGTCAAGCCGCTTTAATTGAAGAACCCTGACTAATAAATTAAGACTATATGACGTTTTATGGACTTTTATTGACCTTTTAAATAACATATTCTTTCTTATTTTCCTTGAGTTTGTTCTAAATTTTATTTACTTTTGGCAATAAATGCAGCATTAGAAAATCTAAGATTTAAATTCTGTCGACGCCATCGTTGCCTTAAGGCTATCGGTGGAAGGTTGAGGTTTATGAAATAAACACTAATGCGGCTTTCTGATGTTCATTCAAATAGGATCCGTATCGATTGAAAACGCCCAACAAAAAGATACCAGAATTGAAATTGTCAAAAAAAATGTCGGATAGTGAGTCAATTCGTTTTCCCAAGCATCTATTATTTATAGACGTTCAACAAAACGAACGGATGACAAATCCACCTTTTTTTTTGTCGTTTCCGTTTTCAATCCGTATACGGCTTCGATTTGATTGAATATCATAACAGCATTGATTATCGAGAAAAAACGTCTAATCTGAATCTGCTATTAAGTCCGTAGAAGAAGATGTTTGAAGGAGACGTATCACCCATTTAGACCTGAGGAATAAGAGGAATATTTGTTCATTTGGACTTACAACTCATCGCGATCGTGTTTTTGAAAATGTATTCGTAATATAATGAAGTTGGGATGTTTTTGTGACCAAAAATTGCTTTGCTTAAAAAATTAAAAACTATTACTGAAAATGAATACCAACATGGCATGAAGTAGTCCAGTCAACGAAGACTCAAAATTATAAAATAAATGCAATAAATTATGCTTACCGGGCTATTATTTTATTTAGTAGAGGGATGACCTGCAGGTAAAACGTACAAAAATTCCCTGCAAAATTGAGGCAAGCCCCCCTCCAAAGGTTCCTTTTTTTTTAAATTTTACATGAATATTTCCCAAAATGAATGGACTAAAAGTGACAAAGAAAAAGCGACGGTATTCGCCGATTACTTAGAGGAAACATTTAAGCCGTTCGATGGGCAAGAACTCAACGAAAATATTAATATCAATTTTACCTCAAATGAAAACTAAAAACGAGAAATGCTACACTTGCCGAATCAAAAAGAGAAATAAAGAAGCTTAAGTCCAACAAAGCTCCAGGATATGACTTAATAACGGCAGAGATTTTAAAAATGCTCCCTCGTAAAGGGTTTATTAACCTCCTTTACATAATAAATGTTGCTCTAAGGTTAGAATATGTTCCAAGCCAACGGAAAGTTTCGGAAGTCATAATGGTTTTGAAACCTGGCAAACCATCTCACGAAAAGAAGTCTTACCAGGCCGATTTCGCTTCTTCAACCGATAATAGAAGAGAAACAATTAATACCTGAACATCAGTTCGGATTTAGAAGCAAACATTCGACAATTGATCAAGTGCATAGAATTACTGACGTAATTGACAGAGCTCTTGAAGAAAAGAAAATCTGTTCGAATGTCTTTTTGGACGTGTCGCAGGCGTTTGACAAGGTGTGGCACGAAGGCCTCAAATTCAAATTAAGACAAGTTCTGCCTGAAGGACTTTACAACATTCTAAACGGATATCTAAATGAAAGACTTTTTCATGTTCGACACGGAAATGACTATTCTGATTTCAAAGAAATAGTGGCTGGGGTGCACAAGGAAGTGTATTAGGTCCAGTTCTGTACCTTTTATTTACACGCGATATACCTAAAACTGAAGATACTATTGTAGCCACGTTTGCTGATGATACTGCAATACTAGCAGTAGGCAAAACGATTAGCGAAGCTACAATTAAATTTCAAAATACTCCTTATAATGTTAATGAGTGGACAAAAGTATGGCGAATAGCGCTCAATGAATAAAAGTCAGTCCACGTGGACTTTACGTAAAAAAAAAAAATAAATAGATTACCCGTCTTTCTTAATACCGCTCGTGTTCCATTTGCAAATGAGGCAAAGTATCTGGGAATGTCTCTGAATGCGAAATTAAAGTGGAAGCCACACGTGAAAAAGAAATGCGTAATACTAAAAAGTAAATTAAGAGATATGAACTGGTTACTCGCTAAATATTCAAAACTAAGTATTGAAAATAAATTGATTTTATATCGACAAGTTCTTAAACCTGTTTGGACTTATGGTATACAACTTTGGGGTTGTTACTGCGATCTCGGGATTCCTACGGTCCGGGACGAAATAAAATGTTTTGCGCGAAAACAAAAGTCGGCTATTAGAACACGCTAATTCAACGATTATTGACATTCTTGACGATCGAATTTAGTACGCCGTGTCGTCTTCGAAGAACAAAACCTTCCGGCTTGGTGCGGTGAACAGAAAACTGCTCTAAAATCGCGGATTAAGCAGGAACTTTCACCGGAAAGTAACACGTTAACTTCGTTAAAAATAAATTGCTAGATAAGTTTCAACTTAGTTGCAATCGGGAAGTGGAGGTGGTTTTAGTGTAGTAAGAATCACACACTTCTATATGAGCACGCGTTTTTCGGTCCTCATAGAGCCTGATTTGCAGGTTTTGCACCTACCCACGGGAAAATAAATACAAAAAAAAAAAAACATGAATTTTGAAAGCTAAGATTTTTCTTTGTTCTATCATTTTTAGAGGAATCATCTTTAAGGGACATGATTGCAATATACTTATGGTATAATATTTTATGCATATTCTGTCCTTGCAGATAATGTCTTATTTAAACAGCTATAATAATGTGCACAGGACATTATTTCCATTAGAATAAGACTCATTTGGCGGAATTTGCCAAGGTCATGCTTAAGCCGTCCTATCAACACATGTGACCACTTAAGGTTTTTATTTCTTTGGCATGCAAAAATAATAAGTGTTAACATTAATAAAATATTCATAAATAATCTGATGTTGCTATAATTGATTTAGAATATTTTTGTTTTTATTTTCCTTTCAAACAGATTTTCAGATAAAGGTAACATCCCAGATTACTTTCAAAATGCAGCAGAATATAATACTGATTTTTTAATATGATCATTTATTGACTACTTTAGCTTTATAAAAAATCCTATTAAAATCCTTTAATAACCTCCTAATAGAACAATATTTCCTCCCGATAAAATAAGTCTTTCCAAAGAACCACTTTAGAGGCTAGTCGTGTGCATTTGCAAAACCCCTTTTCGAGGGACAAGTGCCCGCTGATTTCATATGAAAATTAATGATGTTAGCTCGGAATTTGATTTTCCCTTCACGTCGCAGCTAAAACAGTGCATGGCTTTAAACATATACATACATACGAACATCATACCTATTCACATATCTTTTTATATACGTACTTTGTAGCAATTTTCTGACGTTATAGACGGTCTACTGTATCCGTAATAACGTTAAATTTTCCATTTCCATTATAGACCACAAGTTGGATTGTCCATCACTTGTTCAATTTGAAAAATCTTCATAAAAACTGAATAGAACTGCATAAAAAAAATATATACATAAAAAACCAAATCACATCTGGTCCTTGGAAACTGGACATCATGCACAACGGACGTGATTTGTTATAGGACTGCGCTCAACGTTCTACATTTTCCAGCTAATTGATGGCATTACGAATGATGACGTGAAATATATTTTCGCTTTTTTTTAAATTTATTTCTTGTTACCTTTTTTGCATTATTTCAATTTCATTTTGAATGGCAGGACAGTCTTTCTTATGAGTTAAAGGATTGTTGGAAGGGATGTTCTAAGGATGTTTTAGTTTTTATTTTTATTTTGAAAAAAAAAATCCTTTGGCATGTTAATGAAATGGAAATATTAATCCGTGTCTCTTAAATTGTACATATGCATTGACCGGTAGTCATACTTTGACAAAAAATTGTAGAGAGATGTAATGGAAGATTTTAAACGTCTGTAAATTAAGCAGAACAACTTTGAGCTAGCCTAATCGGACCATGGCAGGAATTAGAATTTTTTTTTTTTGCATTTTTCATGCATTTCTATTCCGGAAGTTCAAAATTTGAACAGAGTTTTCTTGAAGGGCATACAAAATTGAAAATTTGGAGCCTCATTGCAAATTTCTATCTAGCTCCATTACTGAGAAAAGGACTACTCAGCTAACTTCACCAGTGAAGTTTACAGTAAAAATGAATTTATTCGATTTTTTTTCAAATTTGGACGTTAATTTTTCTTGAAATGCAAATCAGAGTTTAATTAGAGTTTAAATTCAGATCCTTATTTCAGATTTATAGTTTGTCCTGTTTCTGAGAAGAGGACATGCACTTCTAACTGAAGTAGGTAACACCCACACCCACCATTTGTTGAAGCCTAGTACGCAGATCGAGCTAAAATTCCGCTCTCATACAAAAATCTCTCCAAAATTTAGCCAAGCTAAAATTAAGCCAAGCATTTTAGCCAAGAGGTACGCAGCTCCAGCTAAAAAATCAAATTTTCGTTTCTTACTGTACGGGGCCATCTGTCAGAATTTAGCGCGTGAAATAATTGTTAGGTACATTAATTCCTGAGCTAAATTGTGGCAGGTTTTTTTATTTGTTAGATTTATGTGAGCTTTACTTTGTGAAATGAAAATTGAGAACGAGAAATATTCAAAGATAAACGATATATTAATGCCAAAGGGAAAAATCTATTTTATTTGGTTACATTCACTTAAAACAATGAATTAAAATTCTTTGAAATTGTTGAATATAATTTCTTTTCAGGGAACAGCTGTTTTTTGTGATGTAATCTCCACAAAAATCTTATGTCAAAATTTAGCTAGGAGTTTTAGCTGGTGTTTGGAGAGAAAAGTGGGAGCGGAATTTTAGCTCGATCTGCGTACTAGGCTTGAACTGCAAAATCCGGACAAGAAATGCATACAAAATGCAAGAAAAGCTGCAAATTCCTGCCATGGTGCCATTGATAATTGTTCCGCTAACTTCATAGACAAAGATTTTAAACCGATTTTATTTAATGATAAGAGATAATAATGATATGTAGGTATATTGCAAGTTTTTATTTTTAAAATTGATACAAAAATTGTAGGGCAAATCAAAATCATTCATTTTATATTGGACTTATGGTCGGACTTGTGGCAACAACCAAAACCAACCTGGGTGGTGCTAAAATTAGGGGTAAGAAGGTGAAAAAAAGAAAATGTCACCAGCATTCGATAAATGGTTGTCCCCTAAATTGTTCGGGACTATTTTAGAACAGATTCTTGGGTATATTTTGGAAAAAAAAAAGCATGGGACAGGGGTCTGTTTTTCCCCGTTTTGGTGGAAGGGGCAGTTTTCTAAGAAAATTACTTAAAATAGAATAATAAATACCTAAAAAAACAATAGCAAAAATTTAAATGATATGAAAGCTGTAATTAAAATCAAAAATCCATTCTTTGAGTAGCTGTTTAAATTTAGTTGTTTTTGTAAGTCAAACAAATTAAAGGAACAAGATTTGTTTCAATTTTCTAAGTGCTTTTTGGGGATCTGAATCTTTGTGATGATGGAGTGGTGGTATTGAGTTAAAACAAAAAACATTATTCAGCTTGATGTTTTTTGTTTCGATATTTGTTTGTAAATAGATATTTTTTTTGCAGGACGGTAATTGTGTTATTGCAAGAAATGACACCAGACAAAAATAATTCTTTTTTTAATTTTTAACGTCCTCTTTTCAACGCATATTTTTTTCTGACTAATCAAATGTTGTGGTCAGATAACTTCAATTCAATTTAATTGCGATATACATACATTTGTACTATAGGGCAAGGTTAGATACGTAAAAAAATATCGGGAGCAAAAATAAGGATGACACAATTCTGGCTGTCTGTCTGTATACTTGGACCTACAGCGACAGCCTTAACCACTCAAGCGATTTTCTTCAAATTTTGAAAAGGTTTTTTGTAATTCTCAAGAAAGAAAAATTTTTAATTTTTGTAAGCTCAAAAAATAACGGTACATGCCATACAACCAAAGAAAATTGTATTTATCTATAAAACGGCTCAACGATTTTGATAAAAAAGTCAGCGCATTTTTGAAGGTATGTTGTAAATTGACTTGATATTGGTATATTGTAAATTTTTCAACAGGGACGCTATAAAAGTAGAGCGACAGGGACAGCAAATGACGCCATATTTCTTGCCGCTCTTTTTTTCTCTTCAGTAAGGTTTGCCATTTCATGATGGAAAGATATACGAGCCAACAACGAATCAAAATTATTAAAATTTACTACCGAAATTCGGAGTCAGTTGCCTCAACGTTAAGAGCGCTACGTCCAATTTATGGTCGTCATAATCGTCCTAGCAGATCAATAATTAAGCGTCAAGTGGAAAAATTTGAATCCACAGGCACAGTACAAAATGTTCCCGTGCCAGTCAGATGAATAAGTGTCGAGAATATTGCTGCCGCTGAGGCTTCGGTTGCAGAAAGCCCAAATGTGTCTCTCACACGTCGTTCTCAAGCGTTGGGCATCTCTGTGACGTCATTGTGGCGAATTTTGCGAAAAGATCTTGGCCTACATCCTTACAAGATTAAATTGACGCAAGAACTGAAGCCGCTTGACCACCAGAAGCGTCGTATGTTCGTGAATTGGGCTGAGCAACAACTTGAAAATGATTCGGATTTTCATCGAAAAATCATCTTCAGCGATGAATCTCATTTCTGGATGAATGGCTTCGTCAATAAACAAAATATGCGATATTGGTCAGGCAGCAATCCACACGTACTCCATGAGTCATCATAGCATCCCGAAAAAATTACGGTTTGGTGTGGTCTATGGGCCGGTGGCGTCATTGGGCCGTACTTCTTCCGTGATGATCAAGACCGGCACGTTACTGTGAATGGGGATCGCTACCGTTCAATGACAACCGAATATTTTTGACCCCAATTGGTGATATGGACTTGGAGGACATGTGGTTCCAACAGGACGGTGCCACAAGCCACACAGCGAATGTGTTATCTCACGAAATGGTCTAATCGCTTGGCCGCCTCGGTCTTGCGATTTGACGCCGTTAGACTATTTCCTGTGGGGCTACGTCAAGTCTATGGTCTATGCCAACAAGCCATATGACATATCGAACGTGAAACTGCAGCAGTATTTGCCGATTTATGCTTGAAAATCGTCGAAAATTGGGTTCAGCGTCTGGACTTCTGCGAGCGTGCCCGTTGTGGCCATGCAAAAGAAATCGAGTTTCATACATAATGGCATCGAACGTAACTACTTTCACAGGAGTAAAGAATTTCATTGATATCCAAAACCGTTTTTGTTTAATTTTGAAAAACTTTTGTAGCGCTCTTATTGAAAAACCCGATACTTTCTGGTATTTTCTTATCAAATTTGAGTGTTTGTTAAGGTGCAGGGAAATAATTCCACGGGGAACTGCTCCATATGGGATTTTATTCCATCATGAGTAGGAACCTATTCCAATTTTCAAAGTGCAATTTAATCTCACCGCGAGAGGGAACTAATTACACCCGAAATTTTGTGGAATTTTTTCCCGCCTAAAATTTGGAATTTGGGATATTATTCGTTCATAAATGTAAAAAACGAAATTGTTTATTTTCAGAAATACGCCTTATACATACCGCACTATTTATTCGCCATAATGATAAATAGTGCGGTATGTATAAGGGGGCATGCTGCCCCCCTGCAATCCCCCTGCTTGGGCATTTAAGGAATCTAGATTTAAAGAAACTATGATTAAAAAAATACCTCCTAAGAACGAATCAAAGTAAAAGAAGTGAAATTGATTCTCATACCAAGTGGGCAAAAACTCCACTCTCCAAGTGGAGATCTTTCTCACTAAACAGTGCAATAAATTACCTCTCTAGGTGAGAATAAATTGAACTTTGAAAAACGGAACAGATTCCCACTTATGATGAAATAAACTCCTGTGTGTAGCAGATGCCCGTGGAATTGTTTCCCTGCACCGTTTGTTAATTAAAAGAACCCAACAAGTGCAAAAAAAATACTCGCTCCAATGAATTATAACGGACTACATTCCCAACCTTGAGTCACCCGGGAGAGCAGTATGACTTTCGGGGCTAACGTAATCTCTCCTAGTTCTAAACTAGTTCCTAGTTGGTGGTAGTTGGTAACGATTTTTATAGGAGTGTTAGTAAACCTATTGGATAAGCTAAAAGAAGTATAGGTTAGAGGTTCCATGAGGTTCCGGGTTACAATTTCGTACAAATTGTTCAAATAAAATGATTTAAAATAACAAACAAAACCAATTGATCGTGTTTATGACACTATTAGTTAACGTGAAAAAAAATTCTAGCAAATATTCATCCTTTAATATGAGCAATATCGAAATTTTAAAAAGCAGTAATTTGACTTCATAATGAAGATTATTCATAACCTTCTAAGAAACGGAGCATTACAAAAATGTGCATGCAATGTTATAAAAACTGGAACTTGAATATTTCTTGTTAAAATTTCGCATCTTAGAGACCATTTTTTATAAGACATTTGGCGCGCTAGAATTACTTCTCAACCCACTGTGCGCTGTGCGGCGCAACTTCAGAAAGATGGAAAATGACAAGACGTCAAACGGTGGGTGCGTTTTACAAAATTCACAACTGATAGCAAACAAAAAGTTCTGCCACTCGTAGCTTGATAAAATTGACAGCAAAAACGCGTAAATTGATAGTACAGGGTGTACTTACTTATGACAAAAAAGACGCCAGAAAGTTTTATGGTATACTAACCATTACCTGTTTTAGAAATCTGAAAAAAAGTGTTCCGTAAAAAGGATAATCAAAATATTTGTTTTCCGGGAGAAGATCGGGATAGGGTCTTGGAAACCTTCACAAGTGCAGGTATAAAACACAGAATTTTTCAACTGGCTAAAGATAACAATTAGGTATTATTAGGTATACCACTAAGAAGTAGCTTCTGAACTATTGCGGGCGTAAACCGGGGCCTGTGCCCCAAGTGAGCGGTAGCTAACAGATCTATGTGCCTAAAAACTTAGTCCCCTATCACACGAAGAAACAAGTTGCTGGAGATTATTTTGACGTTTTTTTTAATTTCCTTAAAAATCTCTTGTTCTTTTCACATAAGGAAACAAAATCTAGGCAATTTTGAGATTTCCTGCAAATCTATTGATTGAACGCACCTTAACCGTAGATGTGAAAGGAAATGTCAAAAAAATCTCTTCAAATCCTCGACCGGGGAGATTTTGTTCACCCTTCTTTCCTTCTGACCTTCTTACCCAGGAACTGAAAGTTGCTAGCAACTCAGTTTCCTCGTGTGAAAGGGGACTTACTTTGGAATTGCCAAAACTTATTGAAATAATATAAAAAGAAATAAGGTGCGGTAATGGATTTCTCAGTCAGCCTATAGCAGTTTTTTCTACCATTTCACAATTTCAAATAAAAATAATTTCAAGCTTCTTTTGCACTCAGAATAATTTTTGTTTACTCATTTTTGTGTGCAAAATCTTTTAATTAGGGTCTATTTTCGGCTGCAATTTTGTTTTATCAACTGGCTGTTAATCAATATTAGTTGTTGTATTCTTCTTTCTACTTCCATTGAGTTTTGACATTTTCATATAAAACTATTTTCATCAGAGCTCTTCAAACTGTGGCTAATTGGGTGTGTTCAATAGGTTTTGACTTAATTTCCAAACTAATTTCGTGCAAATTGGGTTGAAACTTTATCATTAAGAAATGTGAATTTGTATGGGAAATGAGATGATTTTGTATCGAATTGAAAATTTTCAACGAAATAAGCTCATTTGGTCTAATGAAAACGTAGTATTAGCATTTCCCAAAAAGTTCAATTAATTTTAGTCGGGACAACATTTTTAATGGTGGTGGAAGGGGTAAAAAGAGGGTAGAATTCAGTATTTTTTTTTTAATTTCTTGATAGCAATCAGTTTTTTGTTTTGCTTTTAATGAGAAGATACAAATTGAAGCTTATTCGTATGTAATTCTTCACAAAAAAGATTAACAAACTTTTTCTCATACAATCAATAGATTCAGAGAAAATCATGCAAAAACTAGCGTAAAACTTGTTTTCTATAGAAATCATAGCCAAAGCTTTTACTGGTTAATTCAAGAGGACTCTAAGCACAATACTTATATATGGACCAAATCTTAATTCTTCTATAAATTTTTAATCGATTGGAGGAGAAAAATTAAAATAAAAAAAAAAATTAGACTGACAACCCCTCTAAAAGAGCTAATCCATGTATATCCCTAGATCGGGGTCAGCGAAGGAGGAACAGATTTTGAGAACAAAAAGTGAATTTTACACCCCAAAAAAAATGTAGCCCCTGCCAAAATTAACAAAACTTTTTAGAAAATGCTTAAGACATCAAAACAAAGCTCTCCATCAAAATTCAGCTATGTCGGAATTTTTTTTTCTAATTTTGTTGATTAATTTTCTTGGGCTATCAAGGTAATGAGGAGTTGTGATATAGAGATGCTCCGCTTTAAACAAGTCAGGAATCTGAAGAAAGAATTTTTTCTTTCTTTATAAGGATTATGTAGAAGTAGGACTCCAAGAAAATGAAAAAAAATATTTTTGTGTTTGAGTTTATTTTAGGAATTTTATATTCGTCATGCTCCTGTTTTTTGTGGGGGGGGGGGGGCTGGTGGGGGTACAGTGGGATTATTACCATAAAACCTATAACAATAATGGTACCACCACGAAAATTGGTGAAATTGCTTTATGGACTAATCGAATGAAAAATCAAAAGAGTCTATACAAACATTTCGGATGGAAGTATGTTTTTGTTTTTTAAGAAATTTGGAAGTGTGGTGTTGTTTTAAAAATTCATTGAAAACGATGGTACCCTTAAGGAACGTGGTAAAGTGTTTTTCTGACAATCAGAATGAAGAATGAAAAGCATTTACAAATATGTAAAGGGTGTTTTTGTGGATTTGGGTAATTGGTGTTATTTGATTTTGAAAACAGTATTATACTTTTCTTCACCCATAAAAAACGCCCTTTTACTAAAGATATCTTTATAGACCCTTTTGATTCTTCATTCTAGTAATTCAAAACAAATTTCTACCAAATTTCATGAAGGTACCATTTTAGTGAAAACAATCCTACCACTACCCTTGCACTTGTTCACCACAGATATTTTTATGGATTCTTCTTATTATTGCTTTTTATGAAAAAAGAACCATTTATGCCAAATTTCATCGATGGACCATTATTTCCAATTGGGTATCGGTAATGCCTAGATTTTATACTGAAAATAAAGTTATATAGTTATCCATCCATAAAAATAATAACAACTTTTTCACGGAGTCCACATCGATTTTATTTTTATCTCATTTGATTAAGCATTAAGAACTACCTTAAAAACATGTGTCATATGTTTAGGTTGTACGAAGGTACAACCTCTCCTCCTCAAAAAAAACACCCTTCCATGTGAAGTACTTTTATTGACTCTTTTCATTCTTAATTCTGATGGTACATGAATAGTTTTTACCAAGTTTCAATTTTACCAATTTTTTTTATTCAAAGGCTTTTCTGTACTATTTTACTGGTACCTACTATTAGTACAAGGTGGCGCACCAATTGTGCTACAATAAGAAAATAAAATAACTTTTTTTTTAATCGATGTATTTCATTTATTTTTTTTATTGGTTAGAAAATTAAATTTTATTTTAAATAGTTAGTTGTTTTTAAAGATTATAGACCGCAAATGACCTCCACGCTCTCCCACGCATATGCGGCACCTGATCAAAAAATTATTCATTGCGGCCTGAAGAGTTGAAGTTGGGATCGCCTCAATTATTGTCGTTATGGACTGCTTTAATTCAGTTAAATTCCTAGGCTTCGTTTTATACACCTTTGGCTTGACATAACCCCATAAAAAAAAGTCTGGTGCAGTCAGGTCAGGTGACCTTGGGGGCCAGCGAAGAGTGGAGTTCCTAGAAATTAATTTGTTTGCGAGTTTTTTGTTTAGCTCCGCCATAACTGGTCTGGCTATATGTGCAGTTGCTCCATCTTGCTGAAACCAAACGCTGTTGAATGGTATACGTCTTCGGCGCAGTTCTGGGTAAAAAAACTCCTTCAACATTTTTAAATAATGATGAAACTGCGCACCACACAGTGACTCGTTCTGGGTGCAGTTCCGTCTCATGGAGCATTTCTGGATTAGACTCATTCCATATACGCAATTTTGCTTGTTTACATTGCCGTTAAGATCAAAATGGGCCTCATCAGACATGAACAAACAATTGATCAATGTGTTGTCTTCTTCGGCCATTGATATAATTTTTTGGCAAAATTCCAGGCGAACAGGCAAATCCTGAGGGTTTAACTTGCTGGTAATTTGGACTTTGTACGGAAACAAGTTTAAATCGTCATGAAGTATCCGTTGTAATGACCGTCTACTAATTTCAATTTGCCCCGATAAGTTTCGGGTCGAAACGCTCGGATTGGCCTGTATTGCAGATGCTACTGCTGCGATTGTATCCTGAACCCGAACATTGGCATCTCGATGGTACAGCCTTCGTGCGATGCTTCCAGATTCGGCAAACATGTTTACAAACCTCATAATGGTCCATCTACTCGGGGGATTACCGCCAAACTCCCGCCTAAATTCCCTTTGGACGGAAATGACGGACTGCAAAGCATGGTACCGTTGCACTATCCAAATTCTTTTCTCCGTATCCCAAGCATCCATTTTTATAAATCTAAATAGTAACCTACAAAATAAAAAAAAAAATAAGCCGATTACTCACACAGAAAAAAAGTTATTACGTTTTATTTTTGTAGCACGATTCGTGCGCCACCCTGTATGTTCGACAGCCTTTTTGGACGTGTCGCAGGCATTTTACAAGGTGTGGCACGAAGCCCTCAAATTAAAATTAAGACAAGTTCTGCCTAAAGGACTTGATAACATTCTTAACGAATATCTAGATAACAGACTTTTTCTTGTAAGACACGGATATTTTTATTCTAATTTCAAAGAAATAGTGGAAGGGTATTAGGTCCAGTACCTCTGTACCTTTTATTTACCCGCGATATACATCAAATAGAAGACACTATTGTAGTCACGTTTGCTGATGATACTGCAATATTAGCAGTAGGCAAAACGATTAGCGAAGCTTTAATTGAATTACGAAATGCTCTTAATAATGTTAATGAGTGGACAAAAGCATGGCGAATAACGCCCAATGAACAAAAGTCAGTCCACGTTGACCTTACGTATAAAAAAATAAATAGATTATTCGTCTTTCTTAATACCGCTCGTGTTCCATTATGAAGGAAAGTATCTGGTCTGGAATGACTCTAGACGTGAAACTAAAATGGAAGCTGCATGTAAAAAAGAAATGCGAAGAACTAAAAAGAACTATCTAATCGGTAAATATTCAAAGTTAGTATTGAAAATAAATTGATTTTATACCGGCAGGTTCTTAAACCTGTTTGGACTTATGATATACAACTTTGGGGTTGTACCTGCGATACAAACTTAAATAACTTACAAATGTTTCAAAATAAATTGCTTAGGTCATTTTTAAATGTTCCGTGGTATATAAGAAACGAAGATCTTCACAGGGATCTTGGGACTCTCACGGTTCGAAACGGAATAAGAAAATTCGCGCGAGAACATAGAAATCGGCTATTAGAACACGCTAATTCAACGATTATTGACATTCTTAACTAGTCGAATCTAGTACGCCGTCTGCGAAGAACAAAACCTCCCGACTTAGTGCAGTGAACAAAAAACCGCTTTAAAATCGCGGAATAAGCAGGAACTTTCACCTGCAACACGTTACTTAACTTCCTTAAAAATAAATTGCTAGATAAGTTTCAACTTAGTTGCAATCGGGAAGTGGAGGCGGTTTTGGTTTAGTTAGAACCTGACACACCTATCTGCACGTGTTTTTCGGTCCTCATAGAGCCTTATGCAGGTTTTGTACCAACCCACGGGGAAAAAACAGCAGACCACCAATCATGAAGAGTCTATCACCTGGTCGAATTCAATTTGAGTATACATAAGTAATACGCCTACCAGTCAGTCTAACTTTTAATGAACTGAAATCAAAATGAATAGAAAATCGTTTATCTGAGGAAACTTCCATCATACATTTAAAAAACGAGTATTTGTTATGTGTGTCACTCTTCTTTTTCCTTAATTTAAAAATCCAAACCTACTTTCACGCTTCAAGAACCACAAAATGTAAGGAAGTCATAATTTTCATAATATTCTAAATTTAATATTTATAAAGGAAATCCTAAGTATTTTATTTATTCATACACTTTTGTACCGAATCCACAATGCAAACTAAATTTTAACCGAATAAATGCAACAGCTTAAGAGACAAATTATAAAATCTCTTCATCTTAGAAAAGTCTACAAGAAATGCTTGGGGGAAAAGTTAATTCAGAATTTTTTTTTCCATAATAATTTTTCGCTTGCTTTTTTAACTTTGCATACGTAATCCTTTGACGTCATTCTAACATCATACTCGTATAATAGATCCCATCAAGACTCATTCCGCAGTAATAACAAATACAAATCCCATTAAAGCGCCCATTAGAAAAATGCAACAGAAAAATGTTGCAGACACAAATGTCAATACCAGTAAGAACTCAGAATTTGAAACATTTCCCACGATTGAACCTTGTTATCCTTATCAAAAATAGCACCTATATCCTAGAGCGCAGGACCACATTTTCGAATTCGCCCGATTTCTGCATATAGTGAAGTGGTGAATAAAGGATTCTCTCTGCGTTTGTATCTCGTTTGAGCTCTCTGGATGAGAGAATTGTAGCTATACCCGTCAAAGAGTGACTAGGACATTCGTCTATTGAATTTAAGACTGACCTAGTTTAATGCACTGTTTGTGAGGACAAAAACTTAGCACGGAAGTAGTCTATGGTATGTTGGCAACGAGATAAGATATTGTCTAACGGACTTTATCCTCCATTTTTTTTTTTCTTCTTCACTTCACCGCAAAGAAGAAGACTTATTGTATAGCCTTAAGGCCTTTGGCGGATTATGCAGTAGGAGTACGCTATGAGCAAAATTTTCAATGAAACAACTTTATAGCTACATCTCCTGCGCTCTGCTATCCAAAGATGTCATATTTCTTAAATGACCTTGACGTACGGATATTACCCTTTTGTCACTCTTTGTTTGAAACAAAATAGAAAAAACAAAAGAAATTAACGGATAACAATGTGTTGTGTCATTAAAGTCACCAAGCTATACACCTTAAAAAAAAAGTTTTCAGCTTTCGAAGGGAAAAAAAAATTCTCCATCTACGTTACCATAGCGAAGCTTCCTCGAGTCCTTCGATAATTAAGTGAAAAAAGTAATTTAATAGGGAAAGTTTTCACGTGCTGGAAATACAAATGGAAAACAATTCCACTGCCTCCGAAGGATATTCTTCATTTGTGAGCACTTTATATGGATCTCGAATCTTATGCGTGATGAATAAAACTGCGTAGAAGGAGTGTACTGCTGGCTGCGTCCTTGAAGGCGTAAATCTAACAGAGAAAATAAAAATGTATACGTATGTATGTAGCAGATGCGAGTGTAGGTATATAGATACCTACTGTTCCCGCGACTGCGATTTATATATTTCTTCTTTATTTTACTTAAATTTTCCTTTATTGACTTTAGTCCTTTTCGCGGTGTTAATCCGCACATTTTTTTTTTTTTTTTTTATTTGGCCATGTCCCCTTGGTTGGTCTGGAGCTAATCGGATGAAGAAATCTTCATTAATTCAAGGAAAATTTAAATTCTCCTCAGGTTTTGAAACTTGAAAGGGAGAAATCATTCGGTGCTCGGTGGGCACCTGATGCACCAGCTATATACCACATCCTGACCTTCATGATAAACGAAAAAAAAACAATCTTTTCAAATATCATCAAGTTTGATTTCGGGACAGACATTTTTGTGGAAAAAATGCCGGCAAATTTGTAAGGCTGCTAATTTGTAAACAATAAAAAGAAAAGAGATTTTTGTTTCTTGTTAAATTTTTAATAATACAAGTAATATAAGTAGGTACCTTTTGTTTGTTGAAGGTCAATTTTGGTGTTTTTTTCAAAAAATAATATAACTGACCTTTCGGACATTATTTAAGTGTTCTTCAGGCAGCTAGCTATAACAAATTTAACCGGTGTATAGTAAGCTACACTTTCAACCATTTCTTTGTGTGTGTTGTTTGGTTGGCCTCTCACGGGAATTGAAGGGACCTACGCAAGGAGAGGGAGATTTCATACATTTTATACAATTTGTGTGAACACCTTGTCAATAATTGAGCATGATTCCACTGTAGGAAAATAATCATTTTTATAAATAAAAAAGGTCACGAAGAAAGAAGCGTTTTACAAAATAATATATTAATACAAGGTGTCCGCCGGAAAGGTACACTACCTTGTTTTGCCGCCATTTTGGTAAACATTAGTCTTGACAGTTCATATTTGGCAGTCGTGAAGTAGACTTTGTGGCAAATTTATTATGGAGGATCTTTTAATCGTTAAAACATTTAATCAAAATCAATCATCGATTTCTTTGACGATGAGAAAGTTACGTGAAATTTTTTGAAGAAACAACGTGCGAACAAAATGCACTATTTATCGTGTAGTGAATGATTTCGAAGAAAGAGGGTCTGTAGGTGATAGGCCCAAGCATGGACCACAACGTACTGCAAGATCGGCTGAAAACATTTCTGCTGCTCAAAGAAGTGTTCAAAACAATCCATCAACAAGACGGTGCCACAATGCATACAGCCAGGATTACAATGGAGTTACTGCGAGACCTCTATCCACAACAAGTTATTTCAAGAAATGGTGATGTTGATTAGCCTCCACGGTCGCCTGTTTTGACTACTCTGGACATCTTTTTGTGGGGATATCTGAAAAACAATGTTTATGCAAACAAACCAGAAACCCTTGAGCAACTCAAACGAAATATTCGTGATGAAATTAATGAAATACCGTGTAAAATGCGTGAAAATGTTATGAAAAATGTGCTGATATTGTATTCCAGACATTAAATAAAATATTTATCCATTCTCTTTCATTTAATTAAAAATTATAAACCAACAAAGTAGTATACCTTCCCGGTGGACACCCTGTATATTGGTAGGTGATTAGTTTCGGGCCATTTAAAAAAAATTATGCGCATGGAAATTTTGTATTTCAACTGCATTTAAAAAAAAATTTAACCAATATCTCTAGAACGAACAAAAATAAAATGCAAGTTGCTTGGAATTAAGAACTTTTAAAATAAATATATGAAAGTAATTTTAGAAAGTAAAATAGAAAAAATAGAAAAAGGAATTTTAATCGTTCTTTAAATTATTGTTAAACAACTAGTAAAATAGCTTAGAGCTGAAAAAACTATGCCTTTTGATTATTTGAAAGAAATTGAATATATGTAAATTAAAATTTAAAGCTAAAATTTTTATAAAATTAAATTTTTGTAATATTTAAAAAAAAGTTTTGGTATGCCAATTTTGAGTATATATTAAAATACATTTATAAGCCTTGTTTAAAAAAAATGCCTCCACCCATTTTTGAAATATTGAATTTTAATTAATTTAATTAAAAAATAAAAACAAATTTTTTTTAATCAAAATAAGCTTTTGCATATCTAAAAATTTTGCCTGAAATTGTTTAAACCGTTAGTGAAAAAATCTAAAATAAAAAAAACATTATATGGGAAGTACCTATGTTAAACAACAGTTTTTGGTAAAAAAAATTTACCAAAAAGAGTACACTATATACCTGCAGTAATGAACTGTTTTCATTATCAAAATCGTTGGAGTGGTTTTGTTTTTGAGTAAAATAAGTTTTTTCGTTACGGTTGCTTGTATGGCAAATATCGTTATTTTTGGACCTAGCAAAATACCTTAAGTTCAAAATTTGAAAAAAAAAAACAACGGTATAGGGCGAGATATAGACAGACAGAATTGTGTCACCCAATTTTTTCGAGTTCTCTCCTATTGTAAGGTCATTTTTGATTGCTATTTCGAAATTATTTTTGCACGAATATTAAATTTGTCTTAAAGGAACTCTCTTCTTTAAACCTAGTACATACTTCCATCTCAAATGAACACGCCAGAGGAGAAAGTGATTTTTTGACATTTCCCATTGGTAAAGACTTGCGAATGTGTTGTGAAGGTTTGACGTTTGACTTAGAGTTACCATTTTATAAAATGGAAAAAGAGGGGTTTTGAGTACTTTTTGGAGGGACGAATATTTTTAAAGAGGGACATAAATTATAGCTGCCCACCTTTTAATTACAATTTTTTTCGTTCACTGATTTATTTAGCTATTTTTCATGTTAAGTGCCAAGAAAATAAAAAGGTTCAACACAAATAAATGAAAATAAAATAAATTACGAAGTGACAGAAAAAAACACGTTTTATTGTTCTAAAATTTTGTATGGCATAACAAAGAAGTTTAATTGAGCCCAATACGTTCAAAAAGTGGGAAATAATTAAAAGTGAAAACATTAATAGGCTTAAAATGGAACAATTGTCCCCCTTTCGTTTTTTTTCTGGTTTTGGGGACAAAATAGTTTCTGCGGTGAAAGAGAGGAACTGTCCCTGGTATTGTATTCCTTCGTTTGACTGGTAATCAAACTGTCAACTTTTCACCGAGTACATTTTCTACGGGAGTTGCTTGTGAACGAAAACTCTCCACACAGCTTCACGAGAACGTTCACGGGTGAATAAAAATTCAAATTTTCTATGGAATCACGACGTGACCACATTTTTGCATGGAATTTTAAATTAAACCAATTTTGAAAATTCTACACTGAAGATTTTTGTTCAAAATTGAATTTCCTATAAAATTGGCAGGCTTACTTTTTTTTTTTGTAAGAACCAACCTTAAAGGTAACCGAAAAATCAAAGATTTCTTTTTTCTTTTATAAAATTACTACTTTTTTTTGGAAGATAATCAAAAGGCACATGTTTGTTGACCGAGTTGCTTAGTCATGAATAAATTAAGTAAGTTGCAATAACAGTGGAAAAAAAAGTCGGTGAAATAATTTTCAGTGGTGAAAAATAAATTGTTTAGTAGTAAGAAAAGTAAAGTGTTTTATTTTGTGAAGTAGTAAATACATGAAAAGTCGAGATTTTAAGAAAAGTGAATAAGTTTCATTAACGAACCTAAGAAAATATTGCAATATTAAAGCCTCTTCTTTATTGTGTCTTTGCATGTCTTGAGCCTATATTTGCTTCAAAAAAGGTTGTGTGAAGTTTATTCATTTATATTTTTTACTCGTATTTTTTGTTGCTTAAGACTGTAAGATCTCTTAAGCTACTTTTTTACCTATGTAAATATTTTAATATACAAAAAATTGGCACTTGGATGTTACATGTTAGACATGAACATCAAGGATGAATTAAGTGAAAAGTGGATTCGGCTTAGGTGATTTGTGAGAGTTGACAGTTACACCACAAAAGCAAAGAACACGGGGTCGGAGTTAGACATTTTAGCGATATACCAGTAGATTTGAAATGCCGGGTGATATTGACATTGATTAGATAAATGTGCCATATTGTTGGCAAATTCAGAAGTCATTTTCATGCCTAAACAAGATATGCCACCAACAGCAGTAACATCTTACAGACCTATTTATATCGCTTATACAAATCATGGCAAAAGTTTTTAAAAAATTGCCATTGAAAAAGCTTAGCAAAATAATAGAAGAAAGATCTGGAAGGCTTATTCTTATTTAGATAGAAACATTTCACGATAGACCAAGTTCATCGGATTACAGATTTTGTGGAAAAGGCACTTAAGCATAGACAAATATTCTTGGCTATATTCTTAGATGTTGCTCAAGCCTTTGACAAAGTTTGGCAGTTGAGACTTGAGTAAAAACTGCATAGGGACTTTTCCAGGCAGTACTACGAGATACTCCGACGTTACGAACCGACTTTTTTGAGTACGGTACCACCAAATATATACCAAAATTATTCCGAACTAAAGAATATTGAAGCTGGTGTACCACACGGAAGTGTCCTAGGACCAACCCTGTATCCGTTTCATACAAAAGATATGTAGTGGACATGAACGGTATCATTGCAACCTTTGTTGATGATCCTGCACTATTATGGTTCCAGATAAATCCGTTACGAAGGCTACACAAAAATTGCAAAATGCAGTTGATAAAGTTTGTGATTGAACGCAAAAATGGCGTATCAATTTAAACGAAACAAAATCGACGCATATAAACTTAACAAACAAAAACATTAACAATGTTCCAATTTATATAAATATTACATACAGCAGTACCTTACTCGAATACCGTCAAATACCTTGGAATGACTTCGGGATGCAAGGCTTAAAAGGAAAGAGCAAAAACAAAAAGAGGATCTAAGCTCAAAGATCAGAAAAATGTACCGGTTACTAGGGAAAAACTTTGACTCATCTATCCAAAACAAAATAATATTATATAAGTGCGTACTGAAATCCCTTTGGACATATGGTATACACCTATGGGGCTGTGTAAATAAAACAAATGCTGAAACCATCCAGAAATTCCCAGGAAAAGTCCTTCGTGGAATAATCAATGCCCGTTTGGTCTATAAGAAATAGCGATCTACATCGTGACCTTCAAATTGAAATAGTAAGATAAGTGGCTAAGAAAAACAGGCTGTATCACACAATCAGTGACTGTAAAGAAAATAAGACTCCGAAATGGAAACTTTCTTAAATGAACGAGCATCATTCGGAGATTATGAAGAACCAAGCCTTAGGTGATGGTCTAAAAGCTATGAGAAAGTGTCATAGCTTTAAACTTTCCCCAATGTGATTTATAAATTAAGAAAGCAAAATCATTTGTCGATATTTTGCTTTGCTCTGCTACAGGGACCAAGCGGTTACAGTCGCAAGATCACTCGGTCTCGACGACTGGAGGGAGTGTTCAAGGGACTGCAACCCATGGAAGACCCTAATACCTCAGACTGAGACCCCCCATGGATCGGGACCGGGAGTCAGGTAATTAAGTAAGTAAATTTTCATTTTTGACAACCTGTGCAATATGCAATATAATATTTGGTAAGTGATTGTTGGAAATACTAACATGAAACCCATTCCTTTCTTATGATCAAAATCATTTTCAAAATGTTCTATCGTTTTGGTTTTCTCTCATTTTATTAAAATCTGGAGTTCGATTTTTATTTTTTTATTTCCAAGTAAAAAATTAAGAAGAAAATAAGTTTGTATTTTTTTAATATTCACTTATAAATTTATAAATGTTAAAGTTCAGTAAGCTCGTCGTTTCATAGGAAGAACATCTTTGGTTAGACCCGGTAGCTTTGATTCAAATCATTTGAGGGCAAAAAGCACAAAAAATTCGTGTTATTTTGGATCTTTGACGATGGTGCGTTAGGTGCTCAGGATCGAAAACTTGGATTATTTATTAGGTCATAACCAGCTCATAAAAAAATTCATATCTACCGGATTTAGAGCAAGGTCTGATTTATGTAGTTAATTGACTATGACGCATAAATGCTGTCAATATTCGATGAAGGTAACACATTTCGTAAAAAAGCAGTTCTAGAGTTAACCCTTGTCATAGACTAGAATTGCTAAACTTTCCACTTAGCTATTACTCAACTCAGCATATATGTACTATACACAAACAGTTACTTAAATAAGGTATCAAACTTGTGCAGTTATAATTGTTTTTTTGATTGGTCCATCATGATACAATGAAATAGTTAAGAATAGCCAACCGCTCCCTTAAAAATCAACATTATTTTATTTGTAAAACAATTCAAAAATCATAAACATATTTCCCAAATAAAAATTATTTTCAAGGTTTTCTTCTGCTGAAGACCGGAGAGTATAGGAAAGAGAAAGAGATTGAGAAAAAAGCTATGCTCAAGTCGAACCGCATGGAAAACTTGGCACAAAGGTTGTATACTTCAATTAATTTATTTTTAATTAAAGGCTCTCAAGTGCCAATCCCGACAACTACCGAAGAGACTCTACAAGTAGAGCGCATTCTGAAAATCGTTTACTGTAATTTCGAAAACAGTCGACTGCAAACAAAAGACGCAAACAGCGCAGCTCTAGCTTCAGCTCTGCGTGCTCATTCCTCAACATCCGTTTCGCTTTTACACTTAAATGCTAACTCCTCCAGCCGACAAGGACATTTTCCAAAGCCCCTGTTCCTGCCAGTCCTGATTTACTTAGGTACTTCAACGTCAGACTTTTTTTTTTTTTGTATATTTAATGGGAACCAACGCAAGACCAATGAAAAGCATCACCAGCAGCAACAACGACGACGACGCAAAGAAAAAAAATTAAAGAAAAACCTTGGTCGTCGTCGTCGTAGTCGTAGTCGTTGTCGTCGTCACAAAAATAGAAAAACATTATACACTCCCAGAAAATTAATTGAAATAGTTGCACGTACATTAACAATTAGCATTTAATGGAAACACCATGCAAAAGAGGTTCTTCAATTTGATTTTGTTGTCCTTGCAATGTTTTTCCGGGCTATATGGTTGCTTTAGCTGCTTCTGGGGGTGCGAATACTGCCACTGGAGAGCCAGCCCCATCAAGCATGAACCATCAAAGAGGCATAGTGCGGTGCCAATGTCAACGCTTCAGCTCCACCCA
Organism: Dasysyrphus albostriatus; assembly: GCA_946251815.1. Classification (NCBI taxonomy): domain Eukaryota; kingdom Metazoa; phylum Arthropoda; class Insecta; order Diptera; family Syrphidae; genus Dasysyrphus; species Dasysyrphus albostriatus. Next base: position 84,334,754 of record OX276335.1, read on the forward strand.
GTTACTTTGCGAATATTTAATGAAAAGTTTCTAATTAAATTGATTTGTGTGGTTGGAAAAGTTTGATGAAAAAAATGTGTGGTATCAGTTTGATATATATCTACTCACATAGCTAGTAACCCTAACGGGTATAGGAATAGTAAACTCAGCAAGAAAATACGAAATGTATAATAAAGGACATCATCAATGACAGAGAGAATGTTTTTGTTCATAGAACGATTTGAACAAAAGTCCTTGATATGTTATGGGGTTAGGTTTGTTTTGAGCCCTTTTATGCAAAAAAAATTGTCTCGATAAAGACCTAACCACATTAACAACCTGAAAATCGAAGCCGTTCGCAAAGGGCGACTTGTAAAATAGTTTTCCCTAACATTATTCCTTGTTCGATATTGCCAAATTGCTCTACTGAAAAGGAAAACTATTAATTTGTGTGTAAACAATAAAATCCAACACTGAGCCCTCCATAGTAGTTCATGAAGTGCGTATACAGTCCTTCAAAATAAGTTGTGAGGCATTGGCATTAATACAAGAAAATTGTCAATGAGAGAGATACTTTGAGAAAAGTAAAAATCATGTGAAATCGAGATAATTACCTAAATCAGTAGAGCCATTGGAAAATCGGTATGAACTGCTCTATTTCTTGGTTAAAAATTCATAAAGTTCAAATATTTTTGAATCATTTTTATTATTCTTAATACAGATCAATATACTTAAATAAGTTCTGGTCGATTTTGACAGTCTGTGACCACCATCTTGTTTTGGTGAGGCTGTCAAATCTATTTATTATTATTCATTCACACTAAGGATGTCAAATCACCATGGTTATAGTAACACGTGCGAATGAAAAACAATAGTTGTTAACTTTTGGCAGCAATACACAACCCCATATGGACGAATAACGTGGTGATGGTCGTCATTCCCAGTAGACTATTTAACCTTTAGAAGCCAAATTCAAGTAAACCGGTTCAGTAAACAATCAGCCAACACCCGCTAAATAACGGACTGCGGGATCTGCTGAAAACATTGCATCTGCCTTGAGCCAGTCCATGCCGTCAATTAAGTCAAAGGGGAGGGGACCTCTATCGATTGTTGTCTAACAATATTTTTTGTGCCCAACTGAATGACATGTGTGGTTCCAATAGGACAACATTTCGTGTCAAACAGCTGATACCAACATGGAAACTCAGCATAAAGGATTTGAAGAATGGTTACCGTTTAGCATTGTTTGCTCGATTCTCAATTAAGGCAATCCTCAATGTACTGCACCAACTACAAATCAGTCTCCTTACCATCGCATACAAGATCTTCCCTGCCATACTTTGTGAAAGCCTGAAGCCATTTGTCAACAACCTCTGTTAGGTCTTTATCAGTAGTGTGACTTTAGGCCAGGCAAGTCCACCATCGACAAAATATTCCAACTTCGACAATTTTGGAAAAAAAATCAGAAATTTCAAATCGAAACACTTTTAAGATCAAGGCTGTGTATAACAGCATGTCGACGAGCTACATGTATAAAGCACTCAAACTCGTCAGTTTGCGCAATTTCGCCGATACTGATTTGATGTTAAGAAAGGTTTTATGCCAACGACTGAGGTGGCTGCGTTACCTATACCGAGTAGATATCAATGCTCCGGCCCAGGAGGTCTTTGAATCCAACCTTGTGAAATGGTCCAGTAAAGGAATATAGTGTAAAAGTTGGCACATGCAAGTGGAAGAACACTTCAACGAACTTGGCATGTGAAACAAACCTCTCTGATTGTCACCGAATACTAGACACCAGCTAAGTTATTTCCATAGCTGGATCAATTTTTCGGGATCCCGACCCCGAGCTTAGCTTTACGCCATATAGAACTCCTGATGATAAATTCTTCCAAAATATGACTTTTAAGTTGATGAAAGGAAAACTTCTGTTTTCTATCTACTTTTTCTCCCAGGTTGTACAGTCTACAAATTTCAGGAAGATCATTTCTATTTGGGATAAAATTGAGAGATAGTATCTCTGCTCTTGTTTTGAACACAGTTGTAATTAAGTCTGCTTTATAGGTGGGACTGAAATAGTTGTTGTAGCTCAAGTTGTGGTTCAGCTGAGAATAAATGAGTCTTTGACTTGAATTTCTGGACTTTTCTTCGAAATCCATTCTTTTTTTCTCGTCGACTGCCGCTATGAGACCATATAGTTCAGTTTTCCATGAGTCCCAGTTGTTGTCTTGAAGCTCAAGCGAGAAATTAGAATAGTCCGCCAAACGATTCCACTTTGCCATCCATGAATTTTGTTTCCTTAGAACTACGAGTATCATAGTGTTTTTCTTAGGTAGCCTATTGTCATCAAGCCCAAGTGTTTTAAGAACATAGTCTACTTGCATTTTGAGTGTCGAGATAAACAGAGGAGAAACACCCTTCTTTAACAAGAGTATGTGGTTTGGAGTTGTGCTAGGTAGCTTAAACGTTCTCTTCAAAAAGTATCGCAAAAGTTATTCCACTTCCTCAAACTCCTTATGACACCAGATTTGCGCCGAGTAGAACATAATAGCTTTTGCCGTTGTTGAAACACTCTATATTTTGAAGCTCACTCCTTCAGGTCGCGTTCAGTGCACTTTTTGATTTAGCGAGCTTTACCATCATATGTTTTCTCATATTCAGATTTCGTGTGATAACCATACCTAAGTAATTGTATTCATTAACAACCTCGATGTCCTGGTTTGATAACTGCCACTTTTCGTTGATACAATTTCTACCGCCAGCTTGGCGGAAGATCATAAATTTCGATTTGTTAAGGTTAATCTGTAGCCTCCATCTATCACAGTACTCAGCCACCCTGTTGATCATCAATTGAAGTCCATGCGGTGTTTCAGCTAGTGCGACAATATCATCAGCAAACATAAGATGGCTAACTCTCATCGTATTGGATATATTTACTCCACCAGTATGGAAAGCATCCTCAATGTCATCTATATAAAGGGAAAACAACAGCGGGCTAAGGTTACAACCCTGCCTTAGGCCGATTTCAACTTCGAAATATTCTGTGTTGAAAACTGCATCCCTCGATCGACGTTCTTTCTCCCACATTGCTGTTTCACTCACTTCAGATCCTGTTCTGGCATTGAAATCACCAATAAATAAAATATTTGTAAAATCATTTCTAAACAGACTGTCGATAAGTTTATTGAATTGATATTCCCAGTAACTGCAATTAATATAAATTGGTATCAAGGTGAGTCTGGTATGCTCGATCTTAATTTCAACATATTCAAGTTCATCATCATTTTTCAAAACGTATTGCATTTTTTTTAATGTTGGTTTAATCCTCACTAGAACACCTCCACTGGCTCTTCCTCTAAAATTTGGTTTTCGTGCTGATATCCATTTTACTTTAAATTCTTTAAAATGCGATTGATATAAATTACAATTTTCTACAGTAATATATGTTTCTACTAATACAATAATATCATATTCTTTTATAAAATTCTTAAAATCGGTATTATTAATTTTACTTTGTAATCCGGCTATGTTATAACTAAGAATTTTTAAATTAACAATATTTAACATCTGACACAACTTCACTCAGTAAACGATTTTCAATGTATGAAAAAATTAATTCAAACTGCTAAAATTTTTCAAATGATAAATTTTTTATCACATTCAAAGAACACTGTGAAAAACTGTAAGAAATTGACGTTAAAAACAAAACAGTGCCAAAAGCATGTGATACCCAAAATTATCACTTCGCACCTTCAGATATCGACAGTTGACCCCCTGGTTCTCCACGAGCTGTTGTATCATCAAATAAATTTTTTTTTATTTTTATTTCATATAATATGCCTCGCTATATTTTTGGGGCACAGGATTTTTGCTGATAGTCAAGCCAGCGGGCAAGCTTCCATCCACCCATGCTTTGATGCATAAGCATACTTCGTATTTGATAACAGTTCTACTTCCAGATTTCAGAACTGACAATCCATTTGTTCTTAAGTATTTTAATGGGGCATATTCATAGATGTTGTTTAAGCTGTTGCTTGACAATCATGAGTTTATCATATTGGAAATTTATCAGGTAAGCTCCAGATTTGTGTAGCAACAGCTTAAACAACATTAATGAATAGGTTGGCCCCAATAAGTCTATCTTCTATACCTAATAGTGGTTTTTTAACTGAAGGTGGGTTTTTTTCATGTCTTCTTACTCCTTTCAAAAAATGTCCAATGTCCATTTAGCAGCTGCTGGAAATTCTGCTTAAATACAACTACTACTATTTCAACCTTCGTCTCAGACCAGTAGCTAGTAACTTGGATATTCTATGAAATCTCCTTGTATTGTCTGGATTATGATGCTCTTAGATTTCTTTAGTTGGGAAGCAGCGAGGTTCCTTTTTTTTCTAAGCAAGATATGCATTTTATGCCTTCTACCCACGAATGCTTTCATTTGGGGTTGGATGGCTTAAGGTGTTTTCAGCAACCTTTTTGAACTTTGATGATATCAATAAACTGATAACGATAAGTATTTGTTTTTTTTTTTGTTAACGTCTATGAAAGGTGAATCTTCCTTCTTATGGGTGTTTTTTAATTTACTTGTACCTATTCGCTATGAATATGCCGGAACAAGATAATGTTCAGAGTTACATTTTTGTCGCTCGAAATGTTGGCATGCTTTAAAGATGTTGGATACGTGCCAACGACTTAACAAGCTGCTTTAATTTCTATTAGTTTAAGGCCATTATCTGCTGTCGTTTCATGGATGTAGTGTTCTCACGTTCCAGGTTCATTAGCAAAGCAATACTCGCAAGTTGTTATCCGTTGACGTTCCTTTTGAGGGTTATCACTATCCGGGGCTTCTCTAGTCTTTGTAAAAACCGAAACTTTCAGACGTAAAATATGAAATCGCCTTATAACACAACCACCAAAACTGAATGCTAAAGTAGGATCAAGCCCGTACACCGCAGGCTAGACGCTAGACCAATAACCAAATACAAGGATTCTAGAGCTACTGTTGGCCCATAAAAGGTTCATCCTTAGCACCAGTTCTTTTTTCATAGTTGTATAGCTAGTCCTGGTAGTACCTCGTGGCATGATGGTTAGTGCGTCGGACTGTCATGCCGAAGGTCTGGGTTCGATTCCCAGCCGCTGCCACCTAAAAACAGAAATGTTTTTTTCGCGAGGTACTGCCGCTTACGAGGAACTGACAATTTCTCCAAGAGTTTACTTGTCATGAATAAGTGCTTCTCATTCCAGCCAAAAATACGCACACAGGAATGGTTGAGAGTTATAAGTCACTAGGCCTTGGTTCTCCACGAGCTGTTGCGCCACCAAATTTATTTAATTTATTTGTATAGCTAGTCCTGAAAGATTTTCAGCACTAGCTCTAAGTGTGTCACAGTAGCTCATATGCAGTGATCCGACCTAATTTGAACAGTAGCAGGAAAAACCAGCGTTGACTTTGTCAAAAAAATTAATTTACTACGAGGGCGGGTCAATAAGTCCGTGACTTTTGGAATAAAACACAGATTTTTTGATAAAAAAATAATTTTATTTTTCAACGTAGTTTTCCTTGAGCTCTATACACTTTGTCCAACGCTTCTCCAATTTTTTTATCCCTTCCAAAAAAAATGATTTGTCGAGGTCCTCAAAATAGGCCTTTGTTTGCGAGATGACTTCATCATTGGAGTCAAATCTTTTTCCACCAAGCCATTTCTTCAGGTTTGGGAACAAGAAGTAGTCGCTCGGAGCCAAATCTGGAGAATAGGGTGGATGAAGGAGCAATTCATAGCCCAATTCATGGATTTTTGCCATGGCAACTGCACATGTGTGCACCCTTGCATTGTCTTGGTGGAAAAGAACTTTTTTCTTGGCCAAATGAGGTCGGTTTTTTTTTCAAATCGTCATTGAATCGGTCCAATAAGTTGGCATAATATTCCCCATTGATTGTTCTTCCCTTTTGAAGGTAGTCAATGTGGATTATCCCGCGTGCATCCCAAAAAACAGTCGCCATAACTTTATTGGCTGACAAACCCACCTTGGCCTTCTTTGGACCCGATTCACCCTTAGAAACCCACTGTTTTGACTGTTGTTTGGTCTCTGGTGTGTTGTGATGGATCCATGTTTCGTCCACGGTTACAAAACAGCGCAAAAACTCCTCCATATTTCGATTAAGCAACGCCAAACCTTCCTGTGAAGTTGTTACACGATTGCGTTTGTGGTCGACTGTGAGCAAACGCGGCACCCATCTTGCGGAAAGCTTTCTCATGCCCAAGTGATCATTCAAAATTGAAACCACTGAGCCATGCGAGATCCCTACGGCTTCCACAATCTCTCGCGCTTTCAATCTTCGGTCGGCCAACACCATATCGTGAATTTTTTCGATTGTTTCGGGTGTAGAGACCTCAACTGGGCGTCCAGGACGTTCGGCATCTTCAGTGCTTGTACGGCCACAACGAAATTCAGTAAACCACTTTTTTACCATTGAAATCGATGGTGCAGTGTCCCCATAGTATTTATCAAGCCTAGCCTTGGTCTCGGTAATGGTTTTTTTTCGCAAGAAATAATGCTTAATAAGCACATGAAATTCACTTTTTTCCATTTTCTCCTCAAATTAGTGAGTAGTCTGATAAAAATAGCTGTCAAACACAAACTAACTGACGCAGCAAGTTTAAATTTTGACAGGAGTCAACTGACAGATGCCTGTTGACAGGAGCAGTGTTGCTGTTTCAGTAAAGAGGTCAGAAATTCAAAAAGTCACGGACTTATTGACCCACCCTCGTATAACACGTCTCCTCAAGAGAGCCTTGATGAGAAATCTTTCTGGTTACAGGCTTATAATGGTAGCCCTCACCTTTTTGACCTATCGAACTTTCAAAATCATTCTGCAGAAACGATTCCGTGATTTCATAGTTCTGAGTTTTATTGTAGAAGTCACTGTAGCTTCTCCCGCTTCCTTAAAGCCTACCGTTTTGGTGGTTCTACCAATAATTTCTTTTAAAGAAAATAAGAAAATTCCTTAACTGCTAAATTGTGTCAGTTTTATGACACATCAAAACCAAGCCTAAAAGAAGGTACATAATGTTACATAATTTGATTTACTGTTTACTTTGCAAGGCTAATCAAATTAAAGAGCAGGAGAGCAGGTATAATTTCTTAAATTGATGACCTAACCTTTAACCTTTCACAAAAGTTAAACACCATGTGATGTTGGTAGTACAATAATTGTAAAAATATTAAACAAAACTCCAGTTAATACCATATACTTAGCTTTAGTTAATTAAATTGACATTTAGTAAATTTAATCTAAGTGTATCTTTCATGTCCCACCGTTTAATATTAATTTGGAAAACGTCCTCTTTTGTCTTTTTCGTCAACTCCCCTTTGAACCAAAATAAGTAATATTATGTTTGATTGTATATATTTGGTGCCCGACACTTTGATTTGCCCCATGAGCCACATTACTGTGCAAACTACAAGATACATTAATAATTTCTGTAGAACAAGGTCGTGAATCGCGATAACATAGCGTGTGCCGTGCCGTGCCGAAGGGTGCGGGGGTGGTGACGAAGACTTCTGAATTCTGACTGCCGACTCCTGTGACATGTCCTACAACGAGCCTTATCAAAATGATTGCCCTCTTAACTACGTACATATGTTAAAGCCATTCGTATAACTGGCTTGTTTGGTTGTGCTTGTCCTTAACCACGCAACGGGTGGCAAACAATTCCAACCGGAAATTACATGTCACATTATGGCAACAATGAATTGTACTTTATTTATAGACATGATTTTTTATTTAATTTTTTTTTTCTTAAATTAAAGGACTTTTGTAGATTGCCCAGTTATTGATGTCCTATTTTCTTGGTTTTCTTGGAATCACTTAAAAGCAGGTACCTCCACCACCTGGCAATTTAAAAAAAGAAACCCTTTTTATTGCTTAACCCGTAAACTTATAGCAAACCACTTCAATAAGAGATTTCTTGGAATATGGCCACTTCCGGCAAAGGATATTATCCTACTTATCGATGGAGGACATACACAATGGACGGCTGAATCACAACCCTGCTGGTGGTCAAACGATCCATTATCCATTTTCACAATCGATATGTGAATTAATAATTTTAAACGGGTTCGTGATATCGGGATAGATAGATACCTACATTGGTTTTAGAGTAGACATTTGAGGGCTTCGGAAGGAAAAGCGCTTCTTCAGCCAGCACATGCACCAACGTCCCTTGGCATGTCATCTCTTTCTTTTACTCAATAACTAGAATTGGTTATATTTTGTTGTATTCGATTGCGTGTCTGCAAACGATTCTAGATAAATTCAATTCATTTCCCTGGTAAATCAATTATTTTTCGATTCATATTATCTTGGGAAATCAATTGGCAGTTTTGTTAGTTTCTCTCACAACAATAATAGTAAGTTGAGGAACTTTCTAACGCATATATTTCAAAGGTTCTCAACACCTTATTTATTTAGGAATAGAGGTATAGTTTTTGCTTATTCGTGCATGTTTAGTTAAGTTGTTAATTGGAGAGCACCTCCATTACTTAGAATTAATTAATTAAGAAATAGTTAGTTTTGTTTAAGTGTTGAAAACTTCGAAAACGATAGTGTTATTGGATTTTATTTGCCATAAACAAATTAGTCGTATCGACAGGTTTTTTGTTTATGTTATTTGAAGTAGGTGAATATATGTTTAAAGGAGGAATACATTTATGGAAATAGGTAAGCTAGGGGTTTCCAAATTCTATCAAAAATTTACATTCTGGAGGATGGTTGTGTAGGGAAATATTATCTAATAGCACGATAGTCCAATACCCATAAACTCACTAGAAATTTTCAGGTGTTTTTATAAGATTTCCTTACCAATTCCTTGTGGCATAATGTTTAACCAAAGGTCTGGGTTTGACTCCCGGCCACTGCCACCTAAAGATAGAAAGTTTTTTTTTTAAGGAACTGCTTCTTACGAGAAACTGACAAATCTTCCAAGAGTAAGCTTGTCATTAAAAATTTGATTCTTATTTAGCCGTTCGTTCAAAGTCTTTCTGGCTATGGTTATCCACAGGTAGGTAAGCAATTAAAAAAAAGTGAAAAGCCACGGCTATGGAAGGGTCGGTATTTGGTTGGATCCAATTCAAGGATCACTTTATCGTATAGCGATTGCATTGCATTCATACTGATCCACAATAACACGGGTCCTTCTACTAGAAAAAAACCTGCCCTTACAAACTAGAACTTGAAGAGATTAAGAAAGCCATCCACAAGCTTAAGAACAACAAATCCGCCGGCTAAGAAGGCCTACCTGCGGAACTCTTCAAGTATGGAGGAGATGTCCTGGTATGGTGCATACACCAGCTCATCAACCAAGTATGGGAGGAGGAAAGTATGCCCGATGACTCGTCTATTAGCTCCATATGCCCAATCTACAAAAAAGGCGATCCTATGTCCTGCAAAAACTTCAGAGGAATATCCCTGCTTAATGTTGCATACAAGATCCTATCCAACGTACTATGTGAGCGTCTTAAACCTTTCTGCAATACTATGATCGGCACGTACCAGTGTGGCTTCAGGCCAGGCAGATCAACGATAGACCAAATCTTCACATTGAGGTAAATCCTGGAAAAGTCCAACGAATTTCAAGTCGAGACCCACCATCTTTTCATCGACTTCAAAGCCGCATATGATAGCATTAGTCGCCAAGAGCTTCTATTGGCGATGTCGGAACTCGGGATCCCGAAAAAACTGATCCAGCTATGCCGCATGACGTTACAAAATACGCGGTGCAACGTGCAAAGGTGTAACAGCTCATCCGAGCTATTCCAGACATGTACAGCGTTCAGACAAGGAGATGCCCTTATCATGTGACTTCTTCAACCTAGTCCTGGAGCAGATAGTTCGCAAGAGTGGTGTTAACCTGGAAGGCACTATCTTCAACAGGTCTTCGCAACAGCTTGGCTATGCGGATGACATCGACATCATCGGCCGAGCTGTACTACAAGCATTCACAGCTATTGATGAACAGGCGAAACGCATTAGTCCTGAAGTGAATGAGGACAAAACAACAAACAAAGCTTCATCTGTCCATCGTTTAGGACAAAACGTCACTGTTGGGAGCAGTAATTTCGAGGTAGTCAAGGAGTTCACCTACCTCGGAACACACATGAATCCCAAGAATAACATCTTAGTGGAAATCCGACGAAGAATTATCCTAGCCAACCGCTGCTACTTCGGTTTGGCCAAACAAATGGGTCCGAAACTCCTTTCCCGAAAGACAAAGTACATGCTATACAAAACGCTAAATTTAGAGTGTTGGACGATAAGGGGAATTGATACTGAGCACTTTCGAGACAAAAATTCTTTCGCGGATATTTGGACCAATATGTGAGTATCGCGAATGGAGGAGAAGATTTAATCGTGAATAATACGAGCTGTACCAAGATGTGGATGTAGCTCAAAGAGCCAAACACGTCGACTACACTGGCTCGGCCACATCGAGCGAATGAACAACAACGCTCCAGCAAAAAAAAATCTTCGAATCCCAGACCGAACCTCCGCTACAAGATCAGGCGGTTTCCGACGCAAGAACGCTTGGTATCGACGACTGGAGGGAGCGTGCGAGGGACCGCAACCGATGGAAGACCGTAAAATCTCAGGCAGAGACCCTCCATGGATCAAGAGCCGGATAAGTAAGTAAGTACAAACTTGAGCTAGCTGGATGGAGTTTTTGTTAAAGTAGGATGATTTCGTTGAGGTTTGAGGACTTAATTTTTCCATCAAGGACTTTTGTAGTGCTTTCAGTGTGATTGGTTTAGCAGCGTCCAAATCGTAGCTAAATCGTTTTACGCCAATTTTGATTACTTTCCCTCTCAAATTTATAATTCAGTGGCTTTTCCACCAGGGGTCCTGTCAGTACCTTACCGGCTGTGGTCTTCCGACAGTCTTTAGTCGTGGCATTGCAAATGAAGAAAATCTTTTTTTAACGACAAATACATACGAGTACCTATTTTCCGTAACTTGTATGGAGATCCGACAAAATTGGCTTGACGTTATCCTTTTTTCTTTCACCTGGAAACCATCAAGAGACGTTTTTGAATGATTCTCAGTCTGCTGCTTTTAGGACTAATAAGCGTTATTTGGTTGAGTTATTACAAAAAGTTTTTTTTTTTTAAGGTATAGAACTTTAAGTTGGCAACACTATTTTAACTGGTGGCCATTTCTTCAGCTGTCAAGTGATTTATTTTTAGGTTGGTTTGGCATCAGTGCTGTCGTTTTATAAGCGATCAGGGCAGTATATTTCAAAAATGTTTACATAATTTTGAGATGAAAGCAATAAGCGATATATTCGTTTTCTTTGTTTAAGTTTTTCACTACTTGATGAGCGGTGTGTCCAAAATAGCTGTTTTTGTTACAAAAATCTTAACATTTGAACACATAGGTACAGATACCACTTCGTTTTTTATCAAATTAAAGCCTTGAAGTAAATTTCGAAAATTTAAAAATGATAACATTTGTAGGAGATGTTTCGGAATCCTTGGGCAATATAAAATTTTCTCAAAAAAAATCTGAAAAAGATGTTAAGGTACAATTTTAAAGGCAGTCAAATTTTGTGGAGATATCACACTAACACTGACACACAGAGACACAGATTGCCGTTTGCCTAATACTTAGTTGATAATACATAATAACATCATTTTATTATACCTTAGAACCAGTATGGGACAGAGTTTTCTTGACAAATTCACGAAAATATCCCTCTTTAGTCAGTTCAACAAACAAACAAAAAAAATAAAAATCAAAATGGAATATTTAATTTAACTTTGAACACAAAAAAACAAAAAAAAAACAATATAAAAAGTAAAATGCAGTACAAAACAGAGGTGAGCAGTACGGCAGTACACACTAGGTAAAAGCAATACAAGTACTGTAATTTCAGTACATTCGACAGCACTGTTTGGCATTTCAACATTAATAGACTGATGCCTGAGCAATGCTTCCAAATTGTGCAAATTTATCTTGAAAACCATGGAGCGGCTTGAAATACGTATCGCGTGAATTTTGTTCAGCGATCCGAAGGTTGGTAAACCATATTGCGTTCTCTGCAAAGAAGAAGGACACCCAGCAAGCTAAAAAGCTAACTTTTGGTTGAATGGTTACGTCAATAAACAAAACAGCCATATTTGGAGCTACACCCACAAAACCTGACTGTTTGGAGTGCTTTATGGGTTGGTGGAATTATTGGTCGGTACTCCTTTAAAAACGTTGCTTGCCAGAACGTTAGTCAATGGTGACCACTGCCGAGCCATGATTACTGACTTTTTCGTTCATCAATTGAACAGCCATGTGCAAGAGCTTTGGTTTCAACAAGACGGTTTAACATTCCCCACCATTTCACAGCTTGTGCCACAATTTATTTATTGACGGACGGTCGCGTGAATTGGCCTTCGAGATCGTACGATTTAACGTCGCTTGACAATTTTCTCTGGATTGAAGGATTTGAGTTAAGTGCCAAAAAGTATGCAAGGATAAATTCTCATTTAGAAAATTTTACCGTTTTTTGCTAATGCTTTCAATATTTATTATAGTTTAAATATTGGTATTCAATTTCCCAAAGGTTATAAATACTTAACTTCAATAATTTTTTAAAGCCAGTTTTAGCTAACTTTGTGGTTTTTCAGTATAGGTATGTAACTATGGATATGCATTAGAGACCGAGCGGATGACATTCAGTCATAGTACCATTGAAAATTTACATTGTAATTAAATTACATTACATTGTAAGTATTAAATGATAGTATATTTAGATCGTTAATACGTTTTAAGGCGCTAAATTCAGTGCCCACGCCTGATTGACGGAAATGATATCTCAGCAGGCTTATATTCTAGAAAATGCATTCTTATTGCACCTGGGGGTCGATTTTCTATCTGTGAAACTGTGTAATGATGAATCTGATTATGCTTTTACACCAAATGCGATTCCCGAAGTGTGAAAATATAAAAACAAAAAATGCCAAAATGTGTTCATAGGATAATTCTTTTATCACAATCAATTCACTCTGTGAAAACCTGTGAAAAGAAAAATGATAAAAAGAAACAATTTAGGCTCATTAGATACACAACAACCATCTTTTACTATGAGTACGGTGACAATATTTTAGAAAGCAGAATAATGAACAAAAAGAAACTAAATTCAACCCAATTTGTAATTATTTATGCCATTAAATATACGTGCACTAAAAAAATGACTACTTAAAATAGAATAGAAAATAGAAGAAATTCAGTTATCGTACATGAGCACCTTTGCACTTCACCGTTTTCAAGTATTGTTTGACATAGAGTTTTCCAAATTTACTAGAAAAAAAGTCATTAATTTCCTGCATCGCTAGTCATTTTCTTCAATTTTTTATCCACTAACAAGTCGCATTAACATCAGGTGGCATCAAGATTAACAATAATTTTATTTTATTTTTATAAAACTTTATATAACATTTTTATATAACTAAATACAAGTCAAATTTAAATTTTTAAATATCAGACAGCTGATATTTTTTTTCAAATTTTGAATGGTTTTTGTCGGCGAAAAAAATTTACTAGATATTTTGTTCGTTTGTTCAGTGGGCGGAGGTTGTGGTTATCAAACGGAAAAATTTACTTTGGTACAACCTAGGCAAATGACACATGTTTTTAAAGTAGTCAAATGATACCAAAACCAAGTCAATACGACCTCCTAGAAAAAAGTAACTGTCATTTTTATGTTAGGATGACTGTTGTATTTTCTGTGTAAATGTTAGATACCACCGAAACCCGATTGGAAAAAATGGTCCAACCAATTTAAAAAAATGGTACCACCATGAAGCTTGGTAAAAATGCTTTTTGAACTAACAGGATGAAGAATCAAGGGTCTATAAAAATATTTTGCATATAAGGGTGTTTTTTTTAAACAATTGGAAAGTGTGGTGTTATTTTTCGAAATTCTTTGAAAATACGTGGTAAAAATGTTTCATTTACTACGAGAGTGAACAGTAAAAGAAATTAACAAAAATATCAAGGGTGAAAGGGTGTTTTCGTGAGTTTGAGTAAAGGTGGTTTTACTTGTTTTTAGAAACAATATTTGTTTTAAAAAAAAATTTTATACTTTCTTGCACCCATAAAAAAACACCCTTTTAGTATAGAAATTTTTGTAGACTCTTTTGATCCTTTATTTTGATAGTTCAGAATACATTTCTTCCATGTTTTATGGTGGTACCATTTTGTTTATAGGATCTATGGTAATAATCCCACTTTAACCCAACTCCCCAAAAAAAAAAACACCTATTTACCACAGATATTTCTTTGGATTGTTCTGATTATTGTTTTTTTACGACAAACGAACTATTGATGTCAAGTTTCATCAATGGACCATTATTTTCAATTGGTTTTCAGTAATATTTAACTTTTGTACCACTGAAAATACAGTCATGCTATCATAAAAATGGCAATAACTTTTTTCTCGGAGGGCTTGGATTGACTTGATTTTAGTATTGTTTGATTCAGTATTTAAAACTACCTTGAAAAAATGTGTCACATGCTTAGGTTGTAACAAGGTTAATTTTTCAGTTTGATACACCATAACTTACCCCCCTCCAACCCTTAAAAAGACATTTTATAATGAAGACTGTCTTCAAATACAGAACTGTTCATTATAATAATGAACGGATGGTCACCGTAACTATGAGAGATATAGAGAGATGAGATGCATTTCTCATTTTAGTACTTTTTATTACTCTCTTTGGCAGTTGGTTTTTATAACGAGTTCAGGGATCGCCTTGCTCGTGTTTGTGAAGTTATAAAATGATAAATCTCTGTAAAAACTTTCACTTCACGTTTTCACAGTTAGAGAATCGACTCCAATATCAATATATAGGTACAGAGCAGTTATATAATACTCATTTTGCTATTCCTCTCCTTCAATCAATTTTTCTCGCTAAGAAGAATTTTCAACAATATATTTTCGGTAAGTAACCAATGAAAATTTAACGTACTTAGGTACACCTATGTATGTAGGTACATTGTGCATAATATGCGAGTCTACTCATTATTTGTTCGCATGATATTGAAAATAAGCTCCAATTACTTCTTTCGTAACTGCAATAATGTTTTGGAGCTAAGTTATATGGAATTATTAGAGGAGTGAAGTTCGAATTTTCAAAAGTACGAGTATAAAAGTTTTACCAAAAGGTAAAAAGAACTACTATAAGTTTTTAAGACTCGAACCGAAGCCTGCAAGGAAGATCAAGGGAAGATAATGGTAGAATCGCAGTCAGTGCTAAAGATATCACTTCTGCAAATTGTATAACAGTGATGACGAATCAAGTTCCGTTGCGATGTAGACTGCACCATTCAGCCTGGACATGCCAACAATTCTGTCCACCCAATCTCGATACGAAGTGAAGATAGCCTAATCTAAACTTAAGGCTTGTAGAGCTACCGTCCATTGATGGCCTTGTGGTCAAACTGTTCAAAGCGGCTGAAGATGAATTGGTTAGGAGTATGCACCAGTTCATCTATAAAATATGTTTGGAGGAAGGCATGTCCGCGTGGAATGGAACCTCAGCATTGTTTGTCCCTTCCTCAAGGAAGTCGATCCTCTGGATTGTAACAACTGCAGAAACATCAGTCTCCTTAACATCGCATACAAGATCTTTCCTATGGCGTACTTTGTGAACAGCTGAAACGATTCGTCAAAAACCTGATAGTTCCATATCAGTATGGTCTTAGGCCAGAAAAGTCTACCGTTGACCAAATGTTCGCACTACGCAGATTTTGTAAAAGAGTTTCATATTGACCTTTTCATCGGTTTCAAGGTCGCATATCGCAGAATTTATAGAGACGAACTATTGAAAGCATATTGTCTAGTTTTAGCTTCCCTCCCAAACTCATCCGTTTGTTCAGGATGACGATGGCGAATGCAGGCTTAGGTCCGCAAACAAAGAATTAATATTGCCAATCATTGCTTCCTTGGGCTAAGAAGGCAATATAGAAGAGCGAAGCCCTATCTTCATAAACTAAGGTGTCCCTATACCTTTGTATGTTAAATACATCATTCCGGTCCTGATGTATGGGGCAGAGCCATGGACACTATTAGCGGTGGATGAGAACGCCTTAGCCTGTTTTGAGGGGATGGGGAATGGGGAAGAAAATATAACAACTTTCTATTCGGGATGTACAGCGGCACTGACACGTAGCTACAAAAGTAAAAAGCCAACAACTGAGGTGGCTGGAGCGAATAGACATTTTTGCTCCATTACGGAAGATCTTTGAATCAAACTCTGGGGAAGAGGACAGCAGTACAGGGTGATGCACTCACGTGGGAAAGGACCTCAACCAACTTAAAAACTAGAAACAGCTAGCTACCGAGCTGGCTTGAGGAAGCTGGAAACATTTTGGAAGCCCTATTTTACGCCGGACTGTAGCACCACCCTAAGTTGGTAAGTAAATAATATTGACTTATCCAACTATACGGCAATAAACAAATTCATTACCCAGTCAAATCTTAAATTAGTCCAGTTGAGCTTAGCCAGCTTATAAAATAAATCTGCACATAAATGTATCATCAAAATCCTTTACCATATCGACTAGCTAAACCGAAAATATGCCAGTCATATACTCATGCAACTATAACCACGTTTGTTTAGTAATCCGAAATGCTGACAAATGTAACAACTTCCTAGGTAATTCTGCAAACTGGAACTATGAAGCCATGATACATCAAATTAAGCCCTTAACATTTTGATTAGGAATATTTTTTGTTGTTTTTCTAAAAACAAGAGAAAAGATTTCGACCCAACAGGTTGTAGGTAGGTACTTACCTCATTAAAGAAATTAAATTTACAACACCCTTTATTACATTTTCAAGCAAAGGACAACAGGCCAGTCTTTTAAGCTGAGTAAGTACCCACGTTTAATCTTAGAACTCTTGTCTACCAAAAAACTGTAGGTACCTACTTAACCGCAGCTAACACATACATCAAACAAATTTCTCTCATTTAATTTAAGTTGGTTAGTATGAGTACTGTGTTAATTATACGAATCTAATTAATTTTATTTAAAACAGTTTTCAACATCATAATTCTTTTCAAAAATGCCATTAAATTTCTTTCCTGAACGTTAAATGATATACCTTGTATAATACATATATTAAACCTACACAAAAAATTAAGCTCATCTGGGATGGAATCCTGCAGTTATTAGCACTTCTATTGTTAGCCCGTGCCAACATCCATTCCCATCATTTGCAGCAGTCATCACCAGCACATCAAGCCCTGGCCCGTTCATTTCTAATCTTCAATTCTCTCGAGCCGCACTCTTCTTTTGCTGCCATTAAAACCCACTGGTGTTGGGTAGGTGCTGTATACATATATTCCTATAGCTCTGGGGTGGCTCATTTTTGTTTTCTTCGTCCTATCACTCCCTCTGCCGCAGTTACATCAGGAACAGGATAGCCAGGCCAGGCGTATATATGTAACAAGAGTAACGTACTTGCGTGCCGCATAACTTCTCTCATCTCCTTGTAATCTGCATAAATTTTTGGTTGCTTGTAGAATCGTTCTCATGCATAAAATGTTAATTAAAATAATTTCCTCCCGGAACCATAAAAATCCTCACACATACACACAATCGGGCATTTAAGGCAACTAAAAACAAAAAAAAAACCAACGGAATATATCTACCATCCACATACCAGCACCGGGCAACAAGCCTTCATCAATGGCTGAGCGAGCATTTCATTCAGGAGTAGGTACCAGGAGCAACACAAAAAGCTCCATTACTTTACTTGAATCCATTGAGCTCTGGAATTGGTTAGCGTAAATGGAGTCCTATGAAAAATGTTGGAGGTGTGCTTTTTCTGTATGAAAAGTGCTTACAGAAGAAAAAAAAATAAAACTGGACAAGTACGCTAAAGAATAAAGCTTCCGCATTTTGAACACAAATTACCAGCTAAGCAAATGGTTGAAGCGACAAAATCCTGAAGGCGTTTTTTCACGCTTCCATGAGTGACCACAACTACATAAATGACTTGAACTACTGTTCCCTCCCTTAGATCTCATTCCCCTATAGATTACGTTATTTCCATATTGGTTCTGAACATCAAAGCAACTAGCGATATGACGGTGTTAACCTGATGTAGCTGCTATAGTGCAAGTTCTATGCACTTTTGTTACTCCGAACAGGTCCGTATTCAATATTTTAAGTTTACTTACACGCCTTGAAATTTTAATAAGTAAGGGGGTTTTTGGAACAGTTTTAGTAGCCATACGTTTTCCAAAATGTCGTGTATTAATATCCGAAACGATTTTTTCCTCATGGAAAAGGCAATCAACGAACTTAAGCAAATTACATCTTTTCAACAATTTTCTTCCGATGAAAACTTTAAAAGCACTTGCTGTATGCAAAACTTTCTTTTGTGCTGTACTGATATGTATGAGGTAGCTTCCTGATTTTCAATTAGGTAACATTTTTTTATTTTTTCTTCTACGAAATGGAATTAACCAAGCACGCTCCCAGTAAAAGAACGCCTAAGACTTTGATGTGTGAAATTCAATTAATTTCAATTTGAATCAAATTAAAATTTAAGAAAAAAATCTTAAATAAAGTGGTGCTTCAGTTTAGAGCCCAAGCCAACAATCTTCTTCCAGCTGCCTCAGTTTCTGGCTAGCTGTCTTCAATTTCGCACGAAAAGTTGGTTGAGGTCTTCTTCCACTAGCATGCGCCACCTGTAACGTGGTCCACTGTCCTCCTCTTCTGCACCACGCCACGCTGAACGTCCAAAAAGGTTGGATTCAAAGACTTTCCACATATTGCTTCCTATCCCAAATCTGCCAAAGAATGTCTCATTCTTGATAGCCTGGCTGATTCAAGTCTTTGTCAAGTTAGCAAGATCACAAATTTCATGAATAGGCACTAAGCCTTCTTTTCACAACCGACACCATTAACTATTCTGTTTCAGCTAGCCGCCTTTCTCTTTCAACCATCGATAACTACCTCCTCCCTCCCCTGCTTCTCTCATTTTTTCACGACTCTCCATTACAATCCTTTTCCCGTACTGCTCCCTCTTCTATGACTTCCATATAGCAATCTTTCGTCTAATAAACGAATACCTCAACAAAGTCTCCATTAATTTTGATAACTTAACTGTAAATGATCCAACAACTTTATTGTGCAGTGATATACCTACTTCTATTTCTCTTTATGTTCCTTTTTCTCGACACAAAACCATGTCTTCTTCTGCACCTTGGTATAATCGTAAAATTTGTTCTCAACGAAATAAAAGAAACAAGTTGGGGAAATTTTCCTCCGCTTTTGTTGTCCTGCTGACTATTCTAACTATCTTGATTCTTATCTCCATTTTAAGTTTGTCAACTATAAACGAAAATCTGATGGCTACCCAAACACTCTCTCTTCCAATAACGAAACTTCAAACGATCCTAAAACTATCGCCAATCTATTTGCAAAATTTTTCAAATAATCTTTTTCCGATGACTCCTCTGCACCTGGTTCTGCATATTTCAATTATATACAAAATTTTTCTCTTGGTCCGCTTCTCCCTCCCATAGTCGATCTGTATCTCATCGAAAACAAATTGAATCAACTAAAGAATAAATTTAATCCTGGTCCCGAGTGTCTTCCTGTCATTCTTCTAAAAAAAATGCTCTTCCATCCTTTCTCTCCCTCTCTTAAAAATGTTCAGCCTTTCTCTAAATCTTGGGGAATTTCTTCAGATATGGAAATCAAATTTTATAATTCCAATACACAAAAAGAGTTCGAAGGGTGACGTTAACAATAATCGTCCAATTGCCAAGCTTTCTCACATACCCAAACTCTTCGAAAGTATTTTGTATGAAACGCTAATTTTCCACTGTAAATTCCTCATCTCCCCGAGACAACATGGCTCTAAAACCACTAACCTTGTTGAATTTGTGTCTTTCAGCCATATAAAAAGGTTACGAAGTCGATGTTATCTCAACCGATTTCAGTAACCCCTTTGACAAAATTTCCCATAAACTAATCGTTCACTCTGGGCTTCAAAGTTTCTTTGTTAAAATAGTTCTCTTCTTACCTAGATACTCGTTATTCCAGCGTTTGTTTAAGATCCCCCACCTCTTGCTCTTTCTTAACTAGCTCCGGTGTCCCTCAAGGCAGCCACCTAGGCCCATTTTTGTTCATTATTGCTATTAACGATATTGAAATGGTCTTCAGACATTTTACTTTTTCACTATACGCTGATGATACCAAGTTTTTCAATACCGTTTTATCGACACACATGACTGTTTCCTTATTCAACATGACATTTTTCAGTTTGGTGCCTTAAAAATAGCTTGGAGCTAAAAGTTGTTAAATGCTAGTCAATTACTTTTACGCGTTAACGTATTAACTCTCCTCCCGGTCTCTACCTCTTTCATGATACCAACTTATACCCACCGTTAGTAACATTCGTGATCTTGATATAATCTTTCACCCGGAACTTAGTTCTCTCTCCTATACAGATGATAGCATTCTCTAGGAAAATTCACCACTCGGCTTCTTCAAAAGATTGCCAGAGGAATTCTCCAACCCTTATGAGACTCGAGCCGTATACATATCTTTTGTTCGTCCACTCCTTGCATACGCTTCTCAAGCTGGTTCCCCTTATCAACTTATTCACATTTCACTTTGCTTTTCGAGGCCTTAGATAAATCCTCTGATCCTGCCCACCTATCTATATCACCTTAAATTAATCAACTTGAATTCTTTGGAAGAACGAAGAGAAATAGCAGACGTTCGTCGATTACTTTCTGGTTCCGTTGACTGCATTTCACTCTACAGCTCTATCCCTTTTAACATTTACCCTAGTTCACGAAATCCTCGCCTTTTTTATCTTCCCAACCACAGGACCTCCAATAGCTCAAACGAACTTTCTCGAATGCTGCGAAGTGTTAATTTGAACATGAACGCTTTTGATTTTAACCTTAGTACTCCTTCCCTAAAACTCAGTCTTATGAATCGCCCCCCTCCACACTTGCCTTAGCATAGGTTCTTAGTTTTTAAGTAAGATTAAGTATTAGCTTGTATTAAGCCAAATAAATGGGGGTTTTGCCCCCCACCAAAATTAAAATACAAAATTAAGGAGAGTCATACCTCTGTAGTTGGTGCAGTCCAGAGGATCGGGCAAACACTGCTGATGTTCCATTCATCGGGCTTGCTTTCCTCTGACCTTATTTTACAGATAAGCTGGTGCATACTCCTCAAAAATTCATTGCAAGCCGCTTTGAACAGCTCGGCTTCAAGGCCATCTGCTTTGGTAGTTTAATTAGACTTTAGTTGACATGAAGCTATCTTCACTTCGTTGAGATTGGGTGGATGGAGCTGTTGACCCACTATGTGGTCTAGGTAGAATGGTGCAATCTCCAAGTCAGGAATTTGGTTTGTTATCATTGTTTTACAATTTGAAGAAATGATTTTTCCATATCCTCAGCACCGACTTTGATTCAAAGCCTTTTAACTTTGGGAAATTCTATTTATCTTTTGGTAAAACTTTTGAACTTCATTGCTGCTACAGAATCCCTCTATTTCCTCCATGACATGCTTCTCATGCTGCTCCTTTTTCCTTTTGAAAAGCCGGTGTTCCTATCTAATCTTCTACTTGTAAGGCTCATGAGCAGCCTTGGTCTTTCTATCCAGTGTGGCTTTGTGGCATATACCTGCAGGGATTTTTGATCTGTAAAACTGTGAAATAAAAACAAATTTATCATTTCAGTTCTCACAGAGTCTTATCATTTTATCACTTCACTAACACGATCAAGACGATTCCCGAACTCGTTATGAAAAACAACTGCCAAAGAGTTTACTAAAAAGTTATAAAATGAGAAATGCCTCTCATTTATTTCAATATCTCATAAAAGATGATTGTAGTGTCATAGAGAGACCAATATGGCAACTGGGGTGTATCTAATGAGCATAAATTGTTTTTCTTTATCATTTATTTTTTCACAGGTTTACACAGAGTAAATTGGACATCCTTGATACTGGAGGAGTGTGCCTTGCGTCAATCGCGACGTGGTTAGTCTGATTGACGGTTGATCTGGATACATCGAAATATCCTTATAGATATTGGACTATGTGGGAACTGCATAGAGTACTAGTTATCACAATGTTTCGCCCTACAGCAAGTCGGTTTACCTGAACCCATTATAGGAGGTGGTGTCGTGCAGGCTAAATTTTCCAATTGTACTACCAAAGTACAATTGCTTCTCGGCAAGAGGATCTATCAGTAGGGGTACACCGCAAGGTGGCGTTCTTTCTCCCCTTATTTGAAACTTTGTAGTTAATGAGCTGCTGAATTGCTTAGAAGCGGAGAGCGACAGAGTGATTGCCTAGATAGTAATTCTACGAGGCTATAGCAGAATCAGAAAAGCATGCTAACACTTTAAGGGATCCTTTACAAAACGCTCTAAGCAAGCTAACACGATGGGCTGATCGGTGTGGACTTGGAGTAAATCCCCATAAAACAGACAGGACGTCTGTTTATGGGGATTCGTCTTCTCCAGGAAATAAAAAATTCCGCAAAACGACCCCCTTTTATTAATGGTGTTCCACTAACATTATCAGATGAAGCTAAATACTTGGGTCTCATTTTAGATAAGAAGTTAAGCTGGAACCCTAACATACAAGAAAGAGTCAAAAAAGCCACCGTTGTACTTTTCTCTTGCAAAAAAGCCGTTGTTATAGTAAGTGGGGCCTCCAACCACGAACTATTCACTGGCTATACATTTCGGTAATTAGACCGAATCTAACTTACGGCGTGGCAGTATGGTGGACATTCTTGGACAAAGCGATACATCGCAATAAGCTAAGCAAAGTCCAAAGAACTGCATGTCTATGCATAAGTGGAGCACTAAGGTCGACTCCATCCGCTGCATTAGACACTCTACTCCATCTGACACCTATGGATATTTCCAGCAAACAAATGGCCGTGAGTACAGCTATTCCCCTCAAAGCATACACAAAGTGGATCAATAATGAGATTGGCCCGTCCGCTATTCTGAATTCATTCGGATCACTTCCAAGTAACACTGACTACAAAATCCCACTATTGAACTTCGACAAAAACTTTGAAGTTACCATACCTTCCACATCCACCTGGGAGGATGTGGGATTATTTAAAGATAAATCGATTCACTTCTACACCGACGGATCCAAGACCAAAGATGGGGTTAGTGAAGGTGTGTACTCTGATAGACTAAACTTAAGTCTCTCATTCCGTCTTTCTAATCACTGTAGCGTATTCCAGGCGGAACTTCAGCGATAAAAGAAGTACTCTCTTGGTTCAAAGAAAACGTGGTTGATAACCTCGGATATCCACATCTTCTGTGAAAGTCAAGCCGCTATTAAGCCTCTGGACTCTGCCTCTATAAACTCTAGAACTGCCCTCAACTGTCGAGCTTCTCTGGTGGAAATTGCGCAATAGTTTAATATTCACCTTTGTTGGATACCGGGCCATAATGACATTCCAGGACTCGCTAGAAGTGCAACATTAGTACCCAGATTATATGAAAGATAAAATATTAGTTTATCCATCGCTATGTGTAAGCTTTTGCTGAAGCAGAATGCTTTGGAGAGAACAAACATTAGGTGGAATAACATCACTACTTGTTTGGCGACAAAACTAATATGGCCAAACACCTTGATTTAAGGACTCCATGTGTTTAGTGTCTCCTAGCTGACTGCACATCGGCTCTGTTGTAGGTGTCATAACAGAACACTGTTTAATAGGCAATCACTACTTACAAATGATTTTTGTGGAAGCTGAATGGACGAATGGACATGCTCAGCACTTTCCAACAGACGTAGCCTCCACTTACGAGACTACTTCTACAACAATCCTAGTGATCATGAACATAAATAGTCTCGTACGCTTCGTCAGGAGCTCAAAATGGTTTAACAAGTACGGAAGGAGTCTTCCAGATTCATGTTGTATCACAATGGACCAACTTTGGTCTAAGTGTGTCAGTATTAATTTACTGAGAGATACTTCTACCTAACCTAACCTAACCACCAAAGTCGTCTTCTTTTCCTAATTTGGCATTAAAATCACCCAAGTCAATTTCAATATCATAGCGGGGACATTGCCCATATATCTTGTTAAGGAGCTCGTAGAACTTGTCCTTGGTTTTATCATCTTTCTTCTCTGTTTAAATAATAATGTATGCGATGAAGGAATTATAGGAAATAGAAATTTCAAAAGTCCGGTTTTAACCCTTATTTCGGTGAAAAATTTTTCCTTCAACTTCCATTACTAAAGATTCCTCGTGAAAAATACCAAGAAAAAGTATATAAGTGTATCACAATACCAAGAGAAGTATTTTTACAGTTGAGGTTTTTCCTCCTTGGCACCACTGTGTCAGTAGTCAATAACATTTCCAGAATGCTGAAAATTATCTGTGAAGCATTGACTTTTAGCCAAATTCCATAGTTTCTGTTTTGGGGAACAAAAACATCACCTGTTTACGAATAATTCTCGCATTCCATTGCAATTTATTTCCAGAAACTACAGGCTAGTAGAGTAATTGTAAAATTGTTTTGAAATTCAGCAGAATACATAACTACACCTTGTAGTCAGGTAAATATTTAATATGAAATACATCCCTGGTGTGTTCACTTGAGTGACCAACGTCACTTGAGATCTTTGAAGTGAAATTCCGTTGCTGCTTGCTTCGTGACATGGTTTTCGCCTGGCAGGAGATCCCAACAAACGTTACACGTGTGGCGTGCTGTTCCATTGTGTGTCATTCTACTATCGCAAACATGATGTACACTCATAATAGTTGGTTTGTATTTTATTTCCCAGCGGGTTTAAGGTAGAACGCACGCAAGTGTTTAGAACGTGCCCCACCAGGACACCAAGAAACGAGTAAAGTGTGTTAATCCTATATCGCATAGGCATATAGCTTTCGTCCGCACCAAACTCAGCCACACTTCGCAAGGGAGCTCACTAGAAGTTGGTTGTACGTTTACAACCAACTCCAAAGCACCAGCCATTTGGTGTTCGGATCTAAGCCTGCCACCAGGTGCTCAGTGTATGCTCATAACCTTAATCTAATCTAAAGTTTTGTCGCGTTAGGTGCGGACGGAAGGCTGGAGAAAAACAAGCTACTCGATGTTTTTTGAATACCTAATTAAGATAAGTAGGTTGATTAGTGAGCTCAATGGTTGGAGAAAGCAGCGAGGAGGTTCAAATTGTATCCTGACTATACTGCGTGTAAAAAAGTCTGGGGCTCTCCTGGCCCTGGTAAATTAATCACTATAAAAAGGGTTGGTTTGTTGTTGCTTCTCGGTGACGCGGTAGTGGTGACCAATTCAGTGGCAATGCCAGTGGTGATGGCAGAGAGGTGGTTGGCTAATTAGTGCGTGTCCTCCACAATAAATTGGGGACTGCACAATTTTTGTAAAGGGCTCTCGAAGCAAGCAACTAGCAACTGAACATGTGTGTGTTGCGGTTCTTGACAGCAATGGTTTATTATAGTGTGACGGCAGTAATCCGCGAGGTGTGTTAATTTTAATCAAAGACTCAAATGTGTGTTGCATATGAGTATTTTTTTTTATTTTATTTTATTTTTATTTTTTATGAAGGCGTGTTCGTCAGTTCATGATTTGAATAAATCAGTCATTTTTGGAATTATCATGCGGCAAATACAAAGTTGAATAATTTGCACAGCTGGACTTATCAAGAGTATGAAACCACCACAAAAGCTCACAGCATGTGGCCATGTGGGTTAGCAGTTGTGCCTATGAAGGTGAATTTTATTGTGGTTTTATTTATGAAATTAATTTCTTTTTTTCATGATAATTGAATTAAAGCAGGGCAATATAATATTTTTAGCTTTTTATCTGAGGAGAGTTTAAAACAAGAATTGCTTTTGGAGAGAGATAAAATTGGCTTTAAATGAGGATTTTGTTGTCCTTTGTCATGTTTTTTTTAAATAAATAATAACGATACAGACGGACGACTGGATCAAATAGACCTACCTAGAAACAGTTGGTAGCCGCATTCTTAGGTCAAGGCTGAGAGTTTTTTGTAATACCTCGATCAATATCCCAAGGCCACCAAGCACAGAGGTTCTTATATTATTTTGTCAAAGCTAAGATTTTTTCTGTCAATGAACACTTTAGATGAAAAGAAAACCTTGAACCGGGTGTTGTTGTCAGGAGGTAACAAGTGTTAAACGTGCAATCACTTGTAAGAAAATTAGGTCATTTTATAAAAGCTGATTTTTTGCTAGGTTTTAGGAGAAAGAATTATGATAACCTTATTCCGACCAGGTCTGGGAATTATTTGATTTTAACCTCTGTAAGAAGGCTGTAACACAAGTGGCGAATGCCACTTTTGACGAACGAAGGCAAAGACAGCTATATAAAGCTTATTCTGGCAGAAAATAAAAAAAAAATTCAGACTCAGGTCAATATCGGCTTGAATACTATACTACCACCTTACCCTGAAGCCACACAAGCTAGTACTGGCTAGCCAGTCGCAATAAACTCAATTTTTTTTTAATTGAATTAAAAAAACAGACAAACCTAAGCAACTGGCTCATCAACTGGCTTTTTTCGTAGCTCGTAAGGAAGCCAGTAATAGGGTTCGGCAGTATTTTTTCGGAACAGATTTGAAAAAATAGGACTAAAACTAAAATTTACTCACATTTGCTTTCACAAAATATTAATAAATTTAGAATCGGAGAGTCCATGTCCAGTCCTTAAGAATTTAAGGTTTATAAATTTGCTAAACGATCCCTCTAAGAAATTTATGAACCACACTTCTTTCGTATGATGTGTTGTTGGGTCTATAATACGTAGTTCTGGTTACTCTTATTTACACTTATACTGACAGCTTCAATTTTCGTTTTCGTTTTGAATGTTTCGCGTTGGTTTGGGAGGGCCTTAACAGAAATAAGTTAGAGCTCTCTGCAAAACCAACGCGAAACATTCATAGGGACAACGAAATTTCGATTTTGCTGTTATTTTGCTAGTGATGTCAACGTGGTAGGCTTGAATAGTGAGCACAGTCGAACAACTTGCCACTCCACACCACACAGACGATAGACTAAAGTGGTTACAGCTTTAGTATTGAAAAAGTGGAGCACCATAGTAGTTACATATATTTCTTTACGAAACGGAGTAGATTTACTCCATTTGGAGTTAGAAAGATTCAAACGCTGGTCAGCAGAGGAGCCAGTGCGGCATGCCACCTAGTGAGCAAGTAAATATAAGTAAAGATACTGCTGCACACATCTCATTTATGAGCAATGGTTATCAATGACTCGTAAGATGCATCGTAATGCTTCTTCAGACGTTCAAGTTGTTTAATGTTTTAGTTTTCTGCTCCAGATATTATACAACAGAATTTCAAAAATTTTTTGTAAAAGTAGATATGTTTTTGCGTTGTTTATGGTTGGTGCACTTCAGGTCTATATGAAAACACCAAAAGTTTTTCTAAAGTGTAAGCTTTATCTTCAGAATTTCATCTGCAAGTTTGTGTTTTTGAGCTCTTACGCACTTTTTTTAGAAGAAATAAAAATGAATAAGGAGCTTAGTTAAAAGTTTGGTTCAAATTTTGATAGCCCCTTATATGTCTAACAAAAAAAAAACTTCTACATGTACTCAGAAGTGGGAATATTACGTTGTTTTCTTATTGTGAATTTTGGAATTGTCTTTTACTGCGCCCCACACGTTGTTAAACACTTTCTTGACATCCTACGTACATGCACGGTTATTAAGCCGACCCTTTTTGCAGAGAAACATCTCACCATGTTATTTACTAATAAATAACAGAATGACACGAGTGACATTTTTCATAAACTTTTTCCATTTTTGTACCACTTATTATGTATTAATTGAGTAAAAAAGTTTTAAGTCTAGCAGAGATTTTTTGTGACAAAGAATACCAGTGTACAAAGTATACAAAATATAACCTTGCACCGTGTAAATACTATGCCGTCATCATTTCGCAAATTAAGAAAGAACACAAGACAAATAATCGACCTCCTCATTCTTTTTGGCAAACTGCCAAAATATTCATTATATGATTTCGTAGAAAATTAACCATGGCTTTTTGAATTGAAATGACCAGGGTTTGGCAGAAATTTTACAAATTTGATTTTCGTATCGGGTAAATTAAGCGTAAGGGTGAAAACACACCGGATGAGTAAAAACGTTTTTGATTCATAAAGCAAAATAGGTGTGCCTTGTAGTTGAGTTAAATTAATATTTTTTAACATTGAAAATGTTTATAGGGTCGTTTTGGATAAATTATGGTGTTACTAAAATGAATAAAGTGAATAAATGTGTATATGAGATGAACGCTAGCGTATACGGGGGGTACGATCGAATTTTTGGTTGGTGTTACCAGAATGAATAAAGTGAACAGATGAACGCTAGCGTATACGGGGGGTACGATTGAATTTTTGGTTGGTGTTACTAAAATGAACAATGTGTATGGAGATGAGTGCTAGCGTATAGGAAGGGTACGATTGAATTTTTGGTTGGTGTTACTAAATTGAATAAATGAATTTTAATTCTATATTTTTATAGTTATAAATGCAGTCAGCAGTTTATTGTGCAGCTTTAACTATGTGCTGGCAGTTTAAAAAAAAAATGGCTTGAAAAGAAAATGTATGTAGAAGTGCAAAATGATGTTTTTTTTAAAATTTTAATTATAGAATAGGGCTTTTATGTGAAATGGTCGAAAAGCCAAAAATCTAAATGAGATGTGCGAGAGTGACAATTTTTTTGTTTATCGATAGTAACGTTTAATATAACAATTTCGTCCATATATTTTGAAATTCCAAGAAATCTACGAAATGAGATATTAAAGGTTGTAACTTCAAAATTCAAAAACAGATGGTTCATAAATTATTTACTACACATTAGGGTTAGGTCTGATTGTAATAAATTTTATAGTTTGAGAAAGATAATAAATAATTAATTGTTTTTCTTTGAGGAAATTTTTATTAATTTTTTTTTTTAATATTTTTTACAATTTTTTTAGATATACTAATTTTTGTTGATCGATTTTTGGCAGTTATATTTTTTGACTTTCTAACGATTGTATTTAAAAATCTCAAATTCATACAGGTGATAGATTACATAGATCTACATATAATATGTTAAATTTGAATTTTTTGAAAGTATTTCCGTTGACATAATTACATATTACTGTTCATTAACATACCACCTAATAACTCATTGGTCTGTGCACCTATACAATTAGTTTTTTTTTTTATTCGCAAATTCAATAATTGACAATTAATTTAATGTATCATACCTAGCCGTAGGTTCTTGATAAGCCTCACAAATCTAAAATACAATAATTAAAAAGTAGTACTTAATATTCAATAAATATTCCTATAGTTCATCGTCATCGTTGATTTGCAAGTTTGTGTGCGGGAATCAACCCAAATAAGAAGAACACAAATATTTCCCATAGTGCCACAGTTCATTCAAAATATCTCTCCCTCTCTGTTCATTACACCCTGACTCCACAGGAGATAACTTCTCTCCAACTAAATATCAGATATTTATATCTAACATTGTCTACTGTCTGCGCTGGGCAAATCATGTTATGCAATTTCAAATCACGAAACCGAAAATTACACTAAATAACAAACAAAAACTTATTTGCCAGACACAAATGCAGCGATTAACATCAACACTGGTATAAGGAAACAAGATAATGAGACAAAAAAAGAAATTTCTAGTCACAAAACAAAAATATCTCCATCTGTCAAAATTCATGTCGGAGATCTCTGTCAAGATATAATCGCGGAGAGATATCTCTGACATCCCAACAAGAGATGAAACGGAGTGACTCCATTGGATATTTCATGTCAAGATAAGCATTCTGATAGAAATTATCTCCTGTGGAGTCGGGATGTTATGTTTTTTGTTTTGTTTCATTGTTTGTCTCTCTGTCAGTGAATTACTGAAGAAAATGACTTTTCATTCAAGTTCAGTATTCATGTTCACTCGTTCAATGTTCTTGTGTTGCTTGTTCACTGTTTGTTTTGTTCAGTCGTATAGATGCTCCGATGAGGGAAGGTTTGTTCTGCTACTCGGATTTTTTTTTTTTTCAGCTAGTACCTAACTAGTTAAATTAAATGCAATTTGCGTTTGTGTTTTGTTACTTCGTAGGTAGTAGGGTTAGATGCTTACGGGATATGTTTGGTTAGTAGGTAGGTAATTTAGTAAGTTAGATAGGATGCTTGTGATATTCGTTGGAATATTTTTTGTTATATAAATTTTTTTACTTTTGAGTTTTATTTAGCTATGATAAAAAAGATTAACTAAGAAAATTCAAATATGAAATAAGAAAACAAGCGGAAATAAAAATATAGGTCAATAAAATCTCAAAACTAAAATATAAACAGCCTTATTTATTAAATTTTATATGCGGTTGACTAGTTAGAAAGTTTTTTTTGCCTTATAATAATACAATAAAACGTCAATTAAGACAAATCTAAGACAACCGAAGTCTTTGTCTAAGTGAGACAACTTTATGACAACAGTAAACAAAGTTTACTAATAACTTTCTGGAGTTGGACGGCTGCCTAAGGTTAGAAAAAAAATTTATAAATACGACTGAAAATGTGTTTTCTATTTTTAAAAATGAAGAAATGCCTTTATTGGGATAGTTTTTCAAAATAGACTTGTTGAATAGACTAAAAGTCGATTTATCGTTATTGTGAATTTAAATTGGTAAATACTTTTATATATGATTATCATGTATTCCTATATTTTCCTATTTAATAGAAATTTGAAGTCCATCAAGAATTTCTTACCGACTTTTGTCCTTTCGAATTTTTCGGAATAGACTCGCAAGAAGTCCCAAAATTAAAAAAAAAAACACAATGGTGAAAAATTGCGGAAACGTTACACTCACCAGCATTGAATATTTGTTTGTAGGCTTATATTTGGGGGGAAATCAATGTATTTGCTAGCGTTGCCTACAACACACGTCATAAGAGCTACGAAAAATAAATTCAAATACAAGAAAAAAGTAATATTGAATTTTTGGTTGGTGTTACCACAAAGCTAAATCAAAAACAAAAATAAAGTTACCACACAAAGAAAATGAAAATATAAAGATAGAAGACAAGCGGGAAAAATAAAGGTCAGTAAAATGATAAAAGGTGGGAAGTGTACAGCCTCTCTGTTTAAAAGAAGGTTCTTTCTTGTAATTTTTAAATGAAACAAAATTAAAGACCCACAAAAATAATAAGTTAAATAATATGTTGTGCAGACGTAACAACCCCTAGCATTTAATGTTTATTCGTAGGCATGTATTAAGAGGAAAATTAAATTTAAGTTAGCGTTGCCTACTACAAACGTTAAAGGATTTAGGAAAAATAAATACAAATACAGACCGAAAAAAAAAACAAGGAATAAGGGTTGAAATTTTTAATTTTTGGTTGGTGTTACAACAAAGCTATAGAAAAAAGAAAAAGTGAGTTACCCCACAAGGATAATACAAATATGAAACTAGGAGACAAGTGACAGAAAATATATTTCAATAAAATGACATAAGGAAAATATTAAATGTCTTTTTTATTTTTGCAAATGAAACAAAATTTGAAAATAAAAAGCTACAAACGAATTGGACAAATAATATTTGTTTGAGACGTAACAACTACCAACATTGAATATTGTATTTTCGGAAAATCAAATTTTAGCTTGTGTTACCAAAAACGAGGAAAAACCAATACACAACAAAATAACAAAACAAAAATAGCAATACATGCTGGCATCATTTTGTCCGTAGTCAAAATTTTGTTGATGATAGAACAAAGGGAATGTGAAATATTTAATCGAATTTTTAAAAGAAAAAGTAAACGAAAATCCTTATTTTGGGTGTTGTATCATCTTTGTATATTTGGGTATTTGATAATTTATTTTATTCTGTTTTGTTTGTATGAAGCAATGGAAAGTTCAGATGATAAAATTTTTGTTGAGACAATGTCTCAAGAATGATCAAAATACGCAATGATGAAATGGCTTCAAATTCCTTAAGTGTTCTTAGAGCTGTAGAAAAAAATCTATTTATGTGTTACTAAGTGCAAGTAAAGATAGAAATGCCAAATTAATTTTGGTTAACAATTTTTTAATTTTTTTTCAGTTCAATATAATTTTTACATTGGTCTTAGTAAAAATCATGATTAAAATTGGCATAAATTGATGTGCTTGGAAACCGGTAAAGATAACATTCAATATAAAAGAAATATAACTAATTATAAAGATTAAAGATTTATCTAGCACAAATAAGTCATTTTCAATGTCCCCATTGTTACTCAAGGAGTGAAATCTGTAAATTTTTAATATTCGTAAAGAGTATCTCTTGGAGAATTTAAATTTACAAAGTTCAAACAAAAAAGTATATGCGTATTACACATAAGTATTATGCATTTTGAAAAAAAAAAACTTTGAAAGACCTTAATGCAATTTTCTCGGCTCCTATTGACCGTATTTTATAAAACTTTTGCCTACAAATATTTTTGACATCTCCTTCAGATGAAAAGTTATTGTCTAAAAACTGTCCAAAAGTTTGAGCAAAAAATGGTTTTTACAGTTTATGTCGCCTCTTGTTTACTGAGCGAAAATTTACTTTACTAATTTTTTGTCACGTAGTTTCTAACTTTTTTGTATATTTAGGTTTAAATTAAAAAAAAAAATTCTTAGATACAGCAATCAAAAGTTGCCTATATCCAGCAAATAACTCCTTATGTGCTGTATATTTTCTGAAAGCTTGAAGTCTATTCTATTATTTGAATTCTTAACCAAGTTATATTTGAGAACGATTTTCAAAAAAAAATATAATTGTAAATTCCAAAAACAACTTTTAAAATTAATTAAAGTGATTGATTTTCAATAACTATTGACAAATACAACAGCTTTGACATGTTATAATAAAGCATGCTTCTACCTTTCAAAATAATGTAGAACATAGCTGTAAGTATTGCCATTGTTTTTAACAATTTTTTTCATATACGAAATTACGTATTCTACAAAAAATTATTTAAGTAACTTTTTGCTCAGATAAACAGGAGGCGACAAAACTCTAAAAATCATTTTATAATCCAAAGTTTCGACAGTTTTTCGACAATAACTTTTCATTTGAGGGAGATGCTAAGAATATTTGTGGGCAAAAGTTCCTTAAAATACTCTTACCAGGAATGAGAATGCTGATCCCAGAAAGTGAAACAAATTCCTTAACAAATCAAAGTAGATTCGTTATAAGTGCAGCAGATAATGAAACATAAATTTTGACTAGTTTATTTGCTTTAGAAGTACTGCTTTTTAAAGAATAAATTTCAAAAATTCAATCTTTAGTTTAGTTGTTATATATTTATTTTAAATAATTAGGAAATTTTTGTTTTAATTTCATTCAGTTTCTGCTATAACTGAAAAAATCACACAAATTCATACAATATTATACTATAATGCTATGAAAGTTCATTAGTTAAACAAAGTAGAAATAAGTTGCTACGTAGTAGATGCATAAAAAAAAATTAATGAATTAGATCTACTACATATATGTAAAGTAAATACTCATCTCTCACTCTTACCTTCAAAGTTTAACAAGAAATATTGCTCTACTTCAGAAGGATCCGAGAAAATTGCGTTTAGGACTTTCAAAGCTTTTTTTCACAATGGTGGACAACGCTTTATACTTTTTTTGTTCGAACTTGGTGAATTTAAACTCTCTAAGAGGAACTTTTTACGAAATAAAAAAAAATTCGACTCAGTATTTTTCGTAGATATTTCGAATTATTCTATACTTTTGACTCATAAAACGAAATGAAATGTCCTAAATCAGAATAAAACTTCCTCTTTTAAACCTAAAAAAAATTTGATGGGTTAAAAGCTGTAATTCAAGCAATATCCTGCAACCAACACATTTTGTGATGCTGTTACTTTAAACCTATAGTCAGAATGATTAAGTACTTAAACAATCATAAGAAAGAAGAAACTAACAAAAATTCAACATAAACCATGTTTGGTTGCACAGTGTTATTTCCTTAAAAATTACCAGACTGAATTAAAATTTTGGGGCATAGTAGCTCAAGCGTGGAGAATTAAGGTGTTAAGTGACTTTCAAATTACATTTTTCAACAATTCACATATGACAGTGAAAGAATAGAGGGACAAAATATTTTTGTGACAGAGGCTGGGACTCGATCAACAACTTACCATTACGCCATGTGTTACTATATACCATCCTTAAATACGAGTATAAACAAACTCCCAAAAACTTCAGGAAGGAATTTGAATTGGAAACATTTCTTGTCATAAAGGCCTCAGGAGCTATTAACATTATTATTATGCTAAAACCATTTCCTCAAAAGGGAAGGTTCTTTACGATTATGTCAACGACAACAACTATCATTTTGTGGGAACTGTCAGTCAGATTTGAAAGTGCAAACATGACAACAGAAGAAGGTCTTTTGTTTTTCAAGGAGTTTGTGATTATAAATGAATTAGAAAAATCTTTACATTTATTCTAAAACAATTTGAAATGCTAAAATTAAACATAAAAAATGCAACAAAACGATCAATTGACGTTTGAAAATAAACGAGACAGCGATATATGTATTTCTGTTTGTTAAAGAAATCTTTCATAGCAAAGCCAAAACTCATGTATTGTTACTGCACAGAAAATTAATAATAACTCAATTGTTTCTCTTGGGCCTTAGGGGTCAATTTTCGATCTGTGGAATGAAAAAAAAATATCATTTCAGGTTTCATAGAGCCTTATCATTTTATCAGCTGTCAAAATGAGTACTAAAAAGTACTAAAATGAAGAATGCCGTCACTCGCTCGTAGAAAAATATTATTGTGACGTAATATGTCTTTTTACACAATCAATTTTTTGTGATAAAAACATAATTTGTTTTCATTTAGTGACACTTCGAGAATCGCATTTGACGTTAAATAGTTGTCGTATTTATCACTCCACTGTTTCATAGATCGAAAATCGCCCACCAGCTTGCAGTTACGAATTCGAGAATAAAAGGTTGATGAATTGGATAAGAATGCGGAATCACTTGACCCTGCCCCCATACCAAATCCTAGGCACTATTTCTGCCATTCACTTGACCCTGTGGTGAAAATTGAGATCATATTGGGAACTATTATTAAGTTTACCTTAAGTCTAATTTACAATTCTGGCGCTGAACAAATAGTCTATGCAAAAATTCTCGCATGTCAAAAATAATTGACGTAAAATGCAAAACCAATTGTTGCATGATTGGTTTACAGTTTCATGCAAACAAAAAAAACCATTGCTGTCATAAAATGTCATGCAAAACAATGGACCAGCGATTGTTTTGATCGCGAAAAAAAGTGTTGTCAATGAAATTTTGTTTTGACTGTTAGTTTACACTTCTAACAAATATATTAACCTCAAGGTATTATTTGCATGCAAATAGTTTTTGCATCCACAAATAATTATTTTCTATTTTAGGCCTAAAGTTTTTTTCTTTAGGGTTAATTAATGACTCAATGGGTAACTTAGACCAAAGGCAAACATTTTTTGCCATGATTATTATACAATTTGGGGAACAGATAAGATGAAAAATTATTTTTGAAAATTTTGATTTTTTTCGCATGGAAACTTTAAACTAGGCCTGAACAAAATAAAATGTTCAATGCATTTTTTTAACCGAAACAAATTCATAAAACAGTTCCCTTAAGCATTTTCTAGAATTTTCGTTTTATCACAAATTTAATTTTATTTTCATTTATTTTAAAAAAAGGAAAGCTTATATATATGTACTTAAAAGCCATCATCATCTGTGCGAACTATCCTCTTCGTCTACCACCATTGTTTGATTTTGTGCACGACTGTTTTTACAACAGGTACCTTAACCGCATATGGCTTGGGCACTTTAACCGGTACATACTTTATAACTTCATAAGGCACATGCTTCTCCACCGGCACCGGTACTTGCTTTTCAACAGGATATGGAACCAGCCTTTCAACGGGAATCTTGAGTTCCCTCTCGACTGGAACTTGAATTTGCTTCGTTATAGGGATGTGTATTGGAACAGGCCGACGAATTGGCACAAGGATGGCATTTGAAATGGGTATCTGCACTGGCTTAGCATAGGGTATATGGACCTTCTTTACAACCGGGTAGGGAACGTAGTTAATTACATCTGTGTGCTGGTGCTGAGAAGCGGTTAGTTCCGGATGGCTCTGATGATAATCAACGGATGAAGAACCTTCATTACTACTGGCTGAATAATAACCACCACCACCGCCAGCGCCGCCACCATTCTCAGACGATTCCTGTCCATATTGATGCGAGAAATTATTTTCCCCGAACTTATCAATGTCGCTTTGATGTTGATGATGATGAGGAACCTCATATGAATCCTCTGACTCTTCTGACACAGGAGACTGATGGTATGTCCTTGGTTGATATCCAGCAGAGATGTGGCTTTGTTGTTCATCACCGCCTCCCTCTCCAGAACTACCACTGCTTCCATATCGATTTTGGCTGCTTCCATACTGAGCTGAATGGTATCCTATAGACTCTTGCTGCTGGTCGTGACGTTGACCAAAGTCATTCATCCCAATGCCGCCACCACCAGCTCCACCACTCCCGCCACCAACGTATCCTTTTAGATAATCAGCAAGTGAGTTCGCAACTGCATTATCCTTTGTAGAAGCATACTGACCGCCATTGCCACTGTACCTTCTGTGCCCAACTCCCGTAGCCGCAGAATTATAGTTATCTGCCACGATTCCAGCTGCACCATATACCAAATTTGCAGCAAGTAGTTGCCATGCGAACAGTGACAACGATAGCACCAATCCTCCTTGTCGTGTCTCCTGAGGGACGTTCAGGTTCAGATCGAGCAGAGGGAGAGAGCATAAAGAACACACAGAACATATATTAATCTCGAAAATGTGATAAAATAAAAAAAGATACTTTTCAACTTACAATATTCATGGTAGCGCCAGAGTAAAATAATTTAACCATAGTCAAGTCGTGTCGTAGATGTGATGCCTCTACAGTGGTCCTGGCTGCTGTATTGTTCTGCAGTGCCGGAGCTACACTTTTATATATGACATGTCCCCCTGAAGATATCGCTGAGTGTTCATTCAAAACATGAACCAAATTCGAATTCCCAAGTAAAATGTTGTATAGATAGTAACAAAAGGCTGAAATATCTGCGATGGCAATTATTATTATGCGGATGAAAGTGAATTGGAAGCCCCCCTGTCCCCCTGGACTGGATGCTTCTCCTATAGAGTAACAATCATTATCTATAGTCGAAGCAAACAAATTCGAAAGACAAAGTTAAGAGTTGTATGAGTTCCCTACCTTTAGGTTTACCTATGGTCAATGTTTTTGTGGATTGGAAAGTCTGCGCGTCTGGCGGGAATGGGTAGGTATAGCGTATGGGAAGGAATACATTTGACTTTCGCTTGCTGTGGAATAAGAAGTATCTAAAAGGTACGCGCAGCACATTATTGAATTTATGCAATCTTAGATTTTATAGTTCGGTTGGTAGTGTGGCAAAATTAAGCTATCACTCATTCATTTCAGTCGTTTAACGATATCTCACCTTATTTTTCAGTTGCTCTAAATGGAAAATATAAATTTTGTGAACAATATATGCACCACTGTATCATAATTTTTCCAAAATTAAATTTTTGTATGGACGTGGACGCTACTCGCTAAAACTGAGATTAGTGTTTTTCTTACGCCATTTAGCAAAATTGCAAACCACATCATCTCACTCGGATCTCAGTGGATTCACGGTTTAGGTGGTTAGATATAAGGAGGAAAAAGGAGAGATTTGGTGGATTTTGGATGTGGGAAGTCTCTCTGAACCGCCCTGAATTCTAAATGAATTTCAGGATGCTCTTAAGTGGTAAGATAGGCATGCCGCCCAATTTGAGGAAAAAGTATTCTCCAAGAGCTGCTATTCTTCTTCTCTGGAGGCTGAGACAATCACAAAGGAAGCGTAATTAGCCCTCCTCCTTTTCATATTCGGCGACACAAAACTCGCCGTATCTACTGCAAAGCGACAATTTTTCTTTCCCATAAGAATTTGTGAGACTATTGAATGAGGATCAAGAAAAACAAAGTTTCCTACTATTTCACTAATTATTAAGTACGCAAAAGACTGCACTGTATTTTGAATTTAATACTCTTTGTTTTGGACGACTACGACGATGGTTAGAACGGTGGTGGGACTGATGGAGGGTGTTCTGGAACTGGCCTGGTACTGAGAAAAAAATTCTCGTAGGGATCTGGAACTGGGACAAAAGAGCAATTGTTTTTTTGGTTACATTAAAAAAACATAATTTTTAATATTTAATATTAAAAAAAAAATTTTAAAACTTTTTTTATAAAAGACGCTATTTTGTTAATATAAAATAAAAAAAAAAAGTAACTTTTTATTTTTTGTTGAGTTGGCGCCAATGTCAACAGTTTTCTTGACGAACACCAATAGTAAACCTTTGCTGGCTCGCTTGGCGGGTTTTCAGGATTTGACCTACCTCTTTTGGGTCCGCTTTCCTGCTCATGAAACTCCGTTTGGGATGTGTT
Organism: Dasysyrphus albostriatus; assembly: GCA_946251815.1. Classification (NCBI taxonomy): domain Eukaryota; kingdom Metazoa; phylum Arthropoda; class Insecta; order Diptera; family Syrphidae; genus Dasysyrphus; species Dasysyrphus albostriatus. The sequence continues at coordinate 84,373,355 of OX276335.1, forward strand.
AGGTCGTCTGGCAGACATCAATACTTAAAGTTTTCTTGAGTAATAGTACCTTATTGAGAAATAATTTTGGTTTTCGGCTAGATAAGAAAAATTCAACTCGAAAAATTTCAATCGGAGTTGTCATAACCATGATAGGAAGACGAAAAAAGTTGGTCGCACAATTCTGTCTGTCTGTCTGGTTGTCTGTTCGACTACAGCCGGCTGAATCGGTTTTCTTAGAACTTCGTACATAGTCGTTTGTGGTGATTCTGCCCACACGTTTCTATATGTTCTTAGAACTAAAAATAACGGTTCCTACCATGCAACTTTTTCAGCAATTTTTAAAAATCTTATTTTTCTCAAAAACGGCAACACAACTTTTCTTGAGCCATATGAGATTCAATAAGTTTCTTTCAGTAGTACCTAGTGGCATGATGGTTAGTGCGTTGGACTGTCATGCCAAAGGTCAGGGTTCGATTTTCCGAGGTACTGCCTCTTGCGAGGAACTGACAAATCCTACAAGAGTATACTTGTCATGAATAAGTGCTTCTCATTAGCCGTTCGGACTCGGCAAAAAATTATAGGTCCCCTCCGTTCCCGCCAACAACACGCACACATTAATGGTTGAGAGTTGTAAGTCACTAGGCCTTGGTTCTCCACGAGCTGTTGTACCAGCAAATTTAATTTTTTTGTAAAGATTCTTTCATTAAAGGATACCTTTGGATGGAAAATCATTTTTCAAAACACTGTTATTAATGGTACCTCCCAAACAACTTTTTCTTTTATTTTCGGTTTTCTTCAAAACGGTCATTCTGATTTTAATAATTTTTTATACAGAAGATTCTAAAAATAGGTAAATAGTTTTTCTAAACAAAATTTAACAATCAATATTTTTTGAATTAAAAAAAAATAATTAAATATTTTGAAAACTACAAGGTCGATTTTTATAAAGCTCGGTATTAAAGGAGTTTTTTTTTACCATTTCAGAAAAAAAAATTATTTTTACGAAAAAAGCGGTAAGGAATACTTGTGTGGATTTCCATTTAAGTACTCACAAAAACCTTACTTAATTTGAAAATATTTATTTTTAATGGCTTGAATGAATTTTATTAAACTTTTTCTGTATACTTAAATTAGTGCGATATACTACTAAAATTATAAAAATTTACAAATAGAAACAATTAATAGTAGCTCTCATAGAACGTTGTTTTGTATAATTTTGAATTTTCTCACTATCGGCTGAACAGATTTTTATCAATTTCTTATGTACAAATTTCTAATTACTTATACATTCAAAAATAGCGCTTATCAACATTTTCAAAATAAAAGTTTTTGAATTTTTTAAAAAAAGTTTCAATTTATTTTTTTTTTTTTTAAATATCTCACAAACGGATTAACAATTTTTTTGAAAATATTATTTTTTCATGCCCATAAGTAAATATTTAAGATTTGGATATCAAAAGTATTCAATAAGTAAAAACTATTTTTGAAAAGAACTGCTCCAATGATTTTAGTTTTTTTTTCCATATATTTAAAAATTAAAATGGATTTCTTGTTTTTCATCTCAAACTCTCAAAATATTATTATAGTTATTGATGTTTTTAAACATTACTGTCTCATAACTTCTATGTTTTTACATAAAAGTTTCTGAAACCCTCAGTGTCTTGAACATAAGAGCAAGGTCCGCGCAACCCACTCGCGCATTTTATTTGTTTAGCTATTTGGTATAGGTATGTCTTTAATCGTATTTTTAATTAAACCGACTAGATTACATTTTTGTTTTTAATAAAGTAACTTGCTTTTAGTAAATTTTACTTTTAGATAGTAGAATGTTTTTCGAAAAATATTTCCTATTTTATTCAAAACGATATGACTCATTTTAATAAACTTTTTATGCAGAAGCTTCTAAAAAATTAAATAGTTTTGTGTACTTACAAAAGTCTTAAAAAAATATTTTTTGGATATTTAAAAAATACCTAAAAGTTTTTTATGATCATCAAATATTTCAAAAACAGCATCATCGATTTTATTTCAAACTCAGTACTTAAAAGTTTATTTTTAACATTCCTTCAAATATTTTAAGAACAAAATTAATTTTTATGAATAAACAAAATGATAAAAACCATTTAGGAAATTATTGTTTTCTGAAATTTTTCTTAAAAAATAATGCTAAAATAAGTTCGATCTACCAACAAAATTATAAAAAATTTAAATTTACAACAATTATTTATTGTTTATTAACAATAAGTTGCATATTAAAATTGTTAATTTTCTAAGAAAGTTTCAAAAGTTTAGTTTAGTTTAATTGGTTTTATAAGGTATACATTAAGACTAAGTCTTTTATAGTACAGCAATTATTACAAAGAATTGAATTAAAAAATGAAAAGAAAATAATAATTGACATTAGTTAAATAAAACATATTGAGAATTATAATTATGAAGAAAAAAAAATAATAAATAAGTAAATAAATAGTAAGAAAACAAAAATAAAAATAATAAAAGATAAGGAATGGAAATTATAAGTAAGTAAAGAGTTACGATGAATAGAAAAAGGAAACATTAAGATGTAAATCAAGGTGAAAGGAAGAAATAAAAAGAATTAAAGGATAAGAAAACCTTATTGTTGCGATGAAAAATTTAAAAAGTGCAGTTTTAAAGATGTTGATGAATTGAATTTTTGGAAGAAAAAAAGACGCGATGAGTTTAAATAATTGAATCTATGGGTGACAATGTTGAAAGTTCTAAGGGGGAGGGTGAACTGCAGCTTAGAATAGAGGTAGGGTGGTAACTTTGTACTTATGATTTTGTAAAGAAATATGCAGTTTATAATACTTCTATGTTGTTGTAAAGTACAACCTAAATCATTGTTTGCGTACATAGAAATTCTCTCGTACTTACGCACTTGATAAATGTACCTAATAGAATCATTGAAAGCCACTTGCAGTTTATTTATTCCGCTTAGTTCAAGCTGGTTAGATATGAGAATGAATCAAGGTTACTATAAACGTCCTCAGCGTTGTTTATTATAGGCATTATGAGTGTTAGTATCTTCGTGCTCATTAGCAATATGTCTGGCAAAGAAGAAAGTTCAAAAAACCTGTTAGAAATAGGGATTACTTGGCATTTTGTTGGATTTAGTACTAAGCCATTGAGAACAACCCAATGAGAAATTGAAGATAAATCTTCATTAAAGTTTGAGACAAGCTCATCCAATTTGCTCAATGGTTTTGAACGAAAAAGTTGAACATCATCAGCGTAGAGGTGAATTGATGAATGTTTGCAGATTGAAGGTAAATCGTTTATATACAAACAAAAAAGAATGAGACCCAAGATTTACCCTTGGGGTACACCTTGTACGAGCCATAAATTCAGAGCAAATATTTCCAACTACCACTTTTTGAAATCTTTCACTCAAAAAACTACCAATGAGCTTTAAGGCCTTGTCTCCAAAACCAAAAAAATTACGAAGTTTCCAACAAAGTATGGTATGGTTAACTTTATTAAAATCCTTTGAAAAGTCTAGAAGGCAAAGCAAAGTCATATATCCCCCGTCGAATTCCTGTCTAATTTCATCTAATACGAGAACCAAAGCGGACGCAAAACTATGGCCAGCTTTGAAGCCCAACTGAAGTGGACTAAGCAGGGAATTTGCACAGAGATGATTCTGTATTTGCCTCGCCAAGACTCTTTCAAATACCTTTGATAGACACCGGAGAATGCTTATAGGCCGATAATCATTCACTGAGTTTGGATTAGCTTCCTTGGCAACGGGTATCACTTTTGCACATTTCCAGGATAAGAAAAAAGTTGAAGTCATTATACATGAATTAATTACGTGCGTGACATGACTAGTTATATGTGGCAATAACATTTTAAATAATTGAAGAGGCACTCCATCTTCTCTAACAGCATTAGATCGCAGTGACAAGACGATGTCAATGATTTCAGACTCTGATATAGTTTCAAATTTAGCTTGGAGCTCAAAAAAAACTGACGGAATTGCTTCATACTCAAATCTATTTGGTAAAGCTTTACTGGACAGAAATGAACGATTGAGTTCATTTAAATCAAGGGCACACCCACCTCTAGTTTTTTTCAATCATACTAATTTCTCTTAGATGCCTCCATAATATTTTGGACGGCAGTGATGTATTAAGCTTTGAGAAGTAAAAGTTTCGCTTTGAAAGATGAACAGTAAGTGTTGCGATATTCCGTGCTACTTTATATCTGCTCCAATTAGCAGGATTAGAATTACGCTTCCATTTGGCATAGAGTCTGTTTCTTGAAATGATAATTTAAGTTAAAAATTAAAATAATATCCACTCCAGAGAGCAGAATTTTCTTCATATTCTATTATAGTTTCAAATCATGAAAAATCGATATCTCAAAAACGAGTTGAAGATTTTTTAAATTTTATTTTTCTTAGCATACCAAAATTTTTTCAAACAAATGTTTAAGGAACTTAATATCCACAAAATTATTATTTTGAAAAACCGCTTCGAATATTTAAAATATTTTTTCCCATGCAATTATATTTTATCGAGAATTCACATGGCATTCTCGTTTCTTAGACCCCCAGGCGTTTTGTAATCATTCAGGACTTGGAAGCTTATATTATTTAAGTAATTTTGCAGATGCCAGTTACAATGTAAAAATTCTAAATGAATGATGCATTAAGATCTGGTGTCGATTTAACTGTGGACTGATTTTGAGTTCGTATATGAATTCAACCATTAATCACTATGCTCAGAACTTATGTACTTTTCAAAACAATCACTTCTCGTAGTCGCAGAAAATTGCCTTCCTAAAGTTCCCTTCACATGAGCCATGAACTGCGAATGCAATAAATTTGTTTAGACAATTCCAAGCTAAAATATCAACAAATTCTTGTTTTTACTTTTCGACAAAGTGAATAAACGATCCTATTTACAGTTTAAAAAATAAACAAGGCCAAAAATTAGTTTAAATTGATAAATTTAGCATTTTATATATTTTACACGACCAACGAATTATTTTCTGCGAATTGTCAAACACTTATTCGCAATCCACAACTTCGGATGCATTCCACAAATCTGCGGATGAAAAATTCGCTTAAATTTAACCTCATTTGGTTTTAGCACCTATTCTACTTATTTATTTTGTATGATAATGCTTGTCTGTTGGCGACCACTCATGTGAAAGAAATGTCAAAATTCGCGACCATTCGCAATTCGCTGTTCGCTATTCGCAGCTCATGTGAAAGGCATCAATATTTGTTATATCAGATTGAAATCTCAAACCCGATTTTCTATTCCTTCCAGTTTGAAAAAAACTAGATTCCAATTTATTTAAAATAAAGTTAACTGTGGAAAAACACTCTCCGAACAAGAAATACAACTTTACCTCGCATATTATTCCTATTGATGGATTGTTCTCTGCAGCAATGCCATGACTTTGTTTAACCTTTTGGGTGAACGCCCAAGCCCATATCCCAGAAGCAGCAGCAGCAGCACCAGCAACGACAACAAGTAGTGCAGATGGGCTGAAGTTGCAACCTTCAATTTGAAGTAAAGTGTAGCACGGTTATAAAGGAATGTCTACGTTTTCAGCACCTTTTCAATGAGACTGCCAATTATTGGCGAAATGAATCGATTCGAATGATGTTGCAAAGTTATTGGGTGTAATTGGACGGTTGGGTAGTTTAGTTACTAGCGGAAGTGGGAACTATGTTGTTTTCAAAGAAAATAGTTTGATATCTTTGAATTTGAACATGAATAGAAAGATTTTGTGATTATGTTGTACGTACGTATAAGTTTTGTTAGCAAAAATTTATATTGGCCAAAAATTTTTCGATAACTACGAGTATTATCACTATTTTCTAAAAAAAAGAGAAAATTGTTGGTGAATAATATTTTTGTTTTCTAGAATTTAATTATGTTAAGGAATTATTTAGCCAGTAAAAGTTTATGATAGAGCCGGAGAATAAAATATAAACAGTTTATTTATATACTGTGTATATTTTTGCTTACTTGAAAAAATTACATCTTAATCGATCAGGGGTCTTTAACACAGAACAACAAATGAACTTGTCAAAAAAAAACTTTTTCAACTATGTTTTTGATGACTATTTCTGTAACACAATAACACCCGTAACAATTGTCAATTGAAAGAATTTTACTCGTCTTGTTAAACCAATTGCCTAAATAAAGTTTTTGACCTCCTTAGGTTTTTACGTTGGCTGTCATCTTAGATTTTATGAACTTTTTTGTTGACTCTTTGTTGTTAAAAGTTGTTTAAAATTAATTTTTTTTTCTCTACGATTGATATTTTTCAACCTACTCATTCCGAAAAAAAGAATTGTGCCGTTGTCACAAAAAACCTACGTTTTTTTGGAATATTTAAAATAATGGTGCAAGCTTCATGCTTCACAAAATGAATTTTTTATCGTAAAAGTTGCAAATATGTGATTTTTTTTTATCTTTTTGGCTAAAATTAAAAAAAAAAAAATCATCCGAGAAATTCGCAAAATTTAGATTTTTTAAAAAATATTTACTGCACATGACAGCATAAGTTGAGTATTGCTACAGTAAATATTTTGTATGTTGTTTTTAATTGCAAAATGGCGGTTATATCCTTTACGCTTTGCAAAAAAGGTTTTTCGCTGTAAGTGTCATGTCAATTTTTTGTATTTATATCTTCGGCATATGACAGCACAAACTGAACAGAAATAAGCGTACTTATCTATGTTCTTATGAAAATTTTCATAAATTATTAGTTGGCCTAAATATTGAATTTTAACTTATTTTTTAATACATTCGCTGCACTACAGCGTAACTTCTATTTGTAAGAAATGTCAAAATAATTATGAAAATAAAATAAATTTGCTGGCGTTCGTGGGGACCAGGGCCTAGTAAACTAAGACTGTCAACCATTCCTATATGCATGTTATTGATGCCAGGAAAGGAGGGGACCTACAACATTTTCCTGAGTCTGAATGGCTAGATGAGAAGCACTCAGGGCTGGCCCGAGCTAAATTGGCGCCCTTAGCTTGCTTCATCATAAGCACCCTCAATTGCTTGAATTGATATAAGAAGTCATTTTCTCATCAATCAAAGGGTAGGCAATGCCTTTTTTTAACGAGGTTTCCCTAAGAGGCGAACAAAATCGTGTACATTTCAAAGATTTTGTCAAAGAGTACCTATACTATCTAGAGAACCGATTCCAGGACCAGGGGTGGATTCAAAGACTCGTCGGGCTGGTGCGTAGGTCTCCATACGCTCCACGTGTCCCAACCATCTCAGCCGCTGTATTTTTAGCTTTTTAACTCGGTAAATGTCACTATAAAGCCCGTAGAGCTCATTTTAAATCTTCTCCTCCATACTCCATCGGTACAGATTGGCCCGAAGATCTCCGGAGAATTTTCCTTTCAAAACACCCAAGCAGATTCTCATCCATTTTTGAAAGAGTCCATGCTTCTGTCCCATACAGCAGGACTGGGATGATGAGGGTCTTATATAAAGTCTCCTTTGAGAGAGGGCCTTACTACTCAAATGCCTTCTTAGCCAGAAGAAACAGCGATTGGCCAGAGTAATTCTTCGTTTGATTTCTGCACTGATGTCATTTTGTGATGTAATAGTGGAGCCCAGGTAGATAAAGTCCTTGACGACTTCGATGTTGTACATATCCATCGTAACGTTTTGCCCGAGTCGATCATGTTGAGATTCCTTTCTCGATGATAGCATTTACTTCATTTTCGCCACCTCCGATTCAATACTTGCAAACGCGCTGGTAACAGCTCGCTTCGTTCTTCCCATTATGTGAATATCATCTGCATAAGCAAGTAGCTGAACGGACTTTTGAAAAATTGTACGTCTGTTTTTGACTTGTGAGTTGCGTACAATTGTTTCAAGTATGATGTTAAAGAGGTTGCATGATAATGCATCGCCTTGCCTCAAACCTTTCTCGACATCAAAGGTGGTGCTCTTACCGACTTTGACGGAGCAGCAAGATTTCTCCATTGTCATCCTGCACAGGCGTACGAGTTTGGCAGGGATGCCAAGATGTGATATGGATCTGAACAGCTCGTCTCTGTTAACACTATCATACAAGACTTTAAAATCGATAAAGATATGGTGTGTATCGATTTGAAACTCCTGGCTTTTTTCCAGGTTTCTCGGAAACGGGTCTAATAATTTTTGCATTGTTTTACTGCTTTGATATTTTGGATAGCTGATAGAACCTTAGACATAATGAAACAAGTTCTCTAAAATTGTTAAGACAGTAAAAAAAACTTACTTAAGTTAAAAAATAGTCTTTTATTTACTATGTATTAAATATGATGATTTTTTAGTTACATATTAGAAACACCAAGCAAGTTTAACAACAAAATCAAGAACATGCTACCAAATGGTGCATTTTATTTTCGTTTGTGATACTAATAGCGATAACGACATTAAGACGAAACTTTGTTAAACAAGACCAAACGAGACTGAGTTATACGACACCGGTACCGAGACGATACTGAAATTTTTCGATTTTGACGATAATTAGATGATACCTACAAAAGTTTTCATGACAAATGCACGATGGATATCAGGTGATGTCAGGTTTCATCAACGGAAGTAATCTGTAAAATTTTTTTGAAGTCGGTTAGGTTAGGTAAGGTTTGAAGAGGTGATGATACGGTAGCTGTACGGCAAGTTTGAGATGTCGCCCAGTTCATCGAAAAAGTATTCTCCGAGGGCTGCTTTCCTGGTTCTGGCTAGGCTGGGGCATTAACAAAAAAAGTGATATGAATCCCCATCCACCTCTTCATCTTGACACCCTCTACACAAGTCCGACGAGCTTATGCCCATTCTGTGCATGTGGGTACCCATAGAGTTGTGACCCGTGGGTGGATAGTTGAGGCCTACTAATCTTAAATAAATATTCTGTCTTTTTTCTTGAAATATTCGGTCATAGATTTCTTGAAACTCAGCAAGTGTCGATGGTTGACCATCTGACATCCGCATCCTCGAGGAAACTTTGGTGAATTCTACTTTTCTCTTGCTCCAGTGGCATAAGTCCCGAGTGATCGGTTTGGCACCGATCGAAGGGTGACCCGTTTTTGGCCAGTTTATCTGCCATTTCGTTCCCGTATATATCACGGTGTCCTGGGACCCATTTAAGGGTAACTGTGTTCGTTGTGTTGAGAATCCTCAGTACATTTTGGTAGTTATCTACCAGTTAAGACTTTGTAATGATTGAGGAAATGGTTTTAATGCCGCCTGACTGTCTATGAAGATGTCGATATTACTACCAACTATTTCACGTGAGGCAAGATGTTTTGCGGCTTCACAGACTGCAAGTATTTCCACTTGGAATACACTACAGTGATTTGGAAGCTTTACTGATCTGCTTATAAGTGGGTTAACTGAGAAAATTCCTGACCCTACCCCCTCAGATGTCTTGGAATCGTCCGTAAACACCGAAACATGATTCTCGTTAATGACCTGGTTTTCATTCCATGATTCCCTTGTCGGGATATCTGTTATCGCCACTGGGTTGAAATCTATGTGCGGTGTGATGTAGTCTGTTTGAAGGTCTTTGCCTGTGAAACTCTTAATAGTTCTATGACCGTAGTGGCCCCTTTTCCAGTTATTACAGTTTTGAAGTCTTAAAGCACTTTTGGCCGCCAGCTCTTTTGTAAACAAATCGAGTGGGGCTAGTGAAAGGAAAGTTTCAAGGGCAGCCGTTGGTGTGATTCTAATAGCACTTATTGTGCTGATACACGCTAGCCTCTGAATTTTTATCGTGATTTTTAGATTGGTATTCTTGTCAGTTAGTAACGTTTGCATACTCCTCATGGTTCCTAAGATGTAAATGTACTATGTTCTTACCAAATAGTGCTGGCCATGATACCAAACCAAACGATACTTTTGCAGGTATCGTCTTGGTATCGTCAAAACTGAAAAATTTCAGTATCGTCTCGGTATTGGTCTCAGTTTCGTATAACTCAGTCTCATTTGGTCTCGTAAGACAAAGTATCATATCTAGCCTGGTTTCGGTCTGATATGAGTCGCAAACCAGAATAAAATTCATGACTTAGATACATTTTCTAGATCTAGTAGCTGAACTCTCTTGGTATTTTAAGGAATTAAGACAAAAATTTTGCGTTGACCTGACAATTTTTTAAAGTCTTGTTTCACAATGTCTAAATAAGGTTTCACTAAACTCACTTTCTATCCCTAAAGAGAACCTAGTCTGAAAATTTCATTCAAATCGTAGGTTCCAGAGAAAGACAGCATAAGTAAAATGGGCGTGGCAGTGGGTAGTTGTAATTTAAATTATTGCCTAAACCTTCTCCCTCTCCCTGTTAAAGAAAAATGCTCTGAATCATTAGACCTTTGTCCGAGAAACTAACTACAATAACCTGATACCAAATGATACTACCGGGAGCTTCGGTAAATTTAGGTCCAAGAAATACAATATCGTTCGGTATCGTCTCGGTATCGTTTCGATTTCCGATACCGATGCCAAACTTTACCGAGACTTCTCTTTTATCGTGGCCAGTTTAAAGATTTTGTCATCTTATTTTGACGAAAAAATTAAAAAATTTCAAATATTTATCCTTCATATATTTTAAAATAGACAAAACTTGTTTGAAGAATTCTCTGTTTCTTTCAACAACATTTATACATTATCACAACTTAGTAAATTATTATACATTTTTTTTAATTCACGCAAAGCATTTCGGAGAGATTCTCTATCATCGGTTGGGTGCAAACGCCCGATGATGGAGAACTCTCCGAAACGCGTCACGTAAATTTATAAACTTATATTTATTTTATTCATTATAAAATATAATAAAATTAAGTAAACTTTGTTAGTTATTGTCTTAAATCGTCTTTTTCATTTGAAGAAAATAGGAAAATAAAAATAAAAATTTTATCTTTATTACAAAAAAAGTACGCATACGCCCTATATCACAAATTTATAGTTTTACTTGTTGTAAATACACACAGGTTGTTGTTATATAAATTGACATTCACTTTTAATTATATTTTAAAAGGCCCAAAATATATTAAATATATCTAAATAAAATGGAGAAAGCATAAAAACTTTTGACTTCCATAAACATAATATAATTTTCCGCATAAGTAAGGAATCATCCTCTGTAGTTAAGCACTTCTCTTGATTTTTTTTTTATGAAATTCATAAAAGTTAATACCGATTATGTTTAACATGAAAATATAAATAGCTTCTAAAATCTTGAGCTAATATAAGTACCTGGTATGTATTTTCACTTGTGATGGCAAAAAAAGAATACCAGTAAAAGCTTAATTCCATGACAAATTATACTCATAAAATAAAAGTCCTAAAAAGAAATGATAGTTAGGTATGAAATGGCGCCCAACACTGTCCTGTCCTCATAAAACCTGCCACTTATTCCTTAATTTCATATTGTAAATGACTTCACTTGCAATTACGACTCTCCGCATTCTGTATATAAAAACATAGGGACCTTGAAATATTTCATAAGCATTCACACTCCAAGTCAAAGGAAAAAAAATCCTAACGGTGCAGGTTGGGCAACTGGAAGTTATTATAAATTACAACACTTGCCTATGGGTGGTTTGTTTGTTTGTATATTTTGTATATATGTAACATTCATCCTTTATTGTTATGTTTATTATGATTTCTTTAATTCTCCCCCTGATGATTGCCATTGCCATATCGCAAGACACTTCGTTTCGACTTAAGGCTAAAACAACTATACCTACAACAGGCATAAGGAAATTGAAGTTGTTTTGCAGCCAAAATTTCGTTTTGTTTGTACTTTGCTCCGCGTACACAATACTCAGCATCAGCATTCAGCACATTGAGCCAAAAACTTCCCTGAGTATAAATCTGTAATTTAAAGGAAACATCCTTCCTTGTGGAATACATTTGTATTTATGTGCAATTTCAAGGATGTCAGTATGTGGCCAAAGTGTGGAAGGATACGGCTCTTGAGCGAGAGAATGAAATTAATGTCGTTTATTTCTTGTATAGTGTTGCGGGAATGTGGAGAACGATGGTAAACATCAAGCTGTGTATATAATAGAGGCTAAACACTTGGTGTGTGGAAAACTTGTTGTTGCTCAGGACAAACAATATGTATACATAATAATCATGAGAGATGAATTTTTTGTAGATTTTTTTTTTTTGTGTAGAAAAAAAAACTTAATTTTAAGAAAACCATCTCAAGCCAAAAATCATAAATCAAATTGCTTTGCTTTGTCAAAAATAAATTTCAAGAAGATATAGGTTAACAACAACTTTCTCTTATACAGGGTGTCCGCCGGGAAGGTTTGTTTATAATTTTTGATTAAATGAAAGAGTATGGATCCTGTATTGATAAGTGTTTTATTTAATGTCGGCAATTATGTATGGAATGCAATATCAGGTAAATGTCTGCCTCTATTAGTCTCACAAATCCGACCCCTTTTGAGCAAATTTTTCATTACATTCTCACACATTTCACGCGGTATTTCATTAATTTCATCGCGAATATTTTGTTGGAGTTGCTCAAACGTTTCTGGTTTATTTGCATAAATCTTGCTTTTTAGATATACCCACAAAAAGATTTCCGGAGCAGTCAAATCAAGCGACCGTGAAGGCCAATCAGCTTCACCAATTCTTGAAATAACTTTTTGTGGAAAGAGGTCTCGCAGTAATTCCATTGTAATCCTGGTTGTATGCGATGTGGCTCCGTCTTGTTGATATCACATGTTAATCCAGCCCAAAGCATGTCGTTGTGGCGTTAAAAAGTTATCAATCATATCGCGTATCGCGTATGAATGGGGAATTCACAGTTATCAATAATGTTTTCAGCGGATCTTGCAGTACATTGTGGTCCATGCTTGAGCCTATCACCTAGAGACCCTCTTTCTTCGAAATCGTTCACAACAAGATAAATAGTGCGTTTTGTTGTTTCTCCAAAAAAAATTTCACGTAAGCTTCTCATCGTCACAGTAATCGATGATTGATTAAAAGAATTTCCATAATAAATTTGCCACGAGTCTATACTTCACGACTGTCAAATATGAACTGTCAAAACTAATGTTTACGAAAATGGCGGCAGAACAAAGAAGTTTACCTTTCCGGCGGACACCCTGTATCTTAGACATGCATTTTTAATAACATCAGAAATACGTTTGCTGAAATGCTGACATGCATAATAAAGAAATTCAAAGGAATGGGAGAATTGAATAGATAAGTTGAGTAAGCATCCATGTAAGATAAACCATCATACTTCATTCTTATATGCTTATGACGTCCAATACAAAGGAAGGATTTTGAAGTAAATAGAACTATGAAGATTTAGAGACAATTGTTTTTTGGTACAAATAAGTATACATAACAGATTGGAGCTTATCCAAACCAACATCTCTATCGATAGGCTATTGAATATATAAACCTTAAAGGGAATAGAATAAAGGAACAATTAAGTTCAAGGGTTTGTATTATTGAACATATTGATTTGGGGCTTAAGAATGTTTAAACTGAATATGCTTCTAAATTTACCATGGCGTTTTTGAGAGAATGTTCACATCCGTCTTTTTCAATATGTCTGATAAACAATTCGGAAACAAAATCGAATTTAACAGTTTTGCACTTAATACTTTTTGTTCAAAATAATATTTTATGGTTAAAAAATATGTATGAAAACATTTTAATAGGCAAAGTTAAAAAAAAAAATAAAAAAATCAAAAATAAATGTTCCGATTTTTTTTTTACTTAATCGCGCATAAACTTTTTCGGAGCAAAATATTGGCTCAAGATATGCTTCAACTAAATAAAGAAGAAAATTAAGCCTTTAATATCGAATGTTCAAAAACCTACTTATGTTAAAAATTTTATCCATTGAAACTTTAATAAGCAAACGACGCCATATTTCTTGTCGCTCTTTTGACATTTCTCTTCAGTAAGGTTTGCCATTTCGTGATGGAAAGATATACGAGCCAACAACGAGTCGAAATTATTAAAATTTATTACCGAAATTCGGAGTCAGTGGCCTCAACGTTAAGAGCGCTACGTCCAATTTATGGTCGTCATAATCGTCCTAGCAGATCAACAATTGAGCGTCTAGTGGAAAAATTTGAATCCACAGGCACAGTACAAAATGTTTCCGTGCCAGTGAGACAAAGAAGTGCCCGTAGTGTCGAGAATATTGCTGCCGCTGAGGCTTCAGTTACAGAAAGCCCAAATGTGTCTCTCTTACGTCGCTCGCAAGCGTTGGGCATCTCTGTGACGTCGTTGTGGCGAATTTTGCGAAAAGATCTTGGCCTACATCCTTACAAGATTAAATTGACGCAAGAACTGAAGCCGCTGGACCACCAGAAGCGTCGTATGTTCGTGAATTGGGCTGAGCAACAACTTGAAAATGATTCGGATTTTCATGGAAAAATCATCTTCAGCGATGAGGCTCATTTCGGGCTGAATGGCTTCGTCAATATATTTTTGGCCCCAATTGGATGATATGGAATTGGAGGACATGTGGTTCCAACAGGATGGCCAGCGCCACAAGCCACAGAGGGTATGTCACAATCAATTTATTGGAAACCAAGTTTGGAGAACGTGATCTCACAAAATGGTCCAGTCACCTGGCCGCCTCGACCGTGCGATTTGACGCTGTAGACTTTTTCCTGTGGGGCTACGTCAAGTAACGGGTAATTTTTTAGCTGGTTTGGTTTTGGCAACACTAGTTTTGACAGCTGACGTGTGTTTAGTACCTTGTGTCACTGTCAAACAGCTTCAGTTTGGTTTGCAATTTAACCATGGATCGTCTTACAAATGAACAACGCTTGCAAATTATTGAATTTTACTATCAAAATTCGTGCTCGGTTCGAAATGTTCATCGCGCGCTGCTTCCATTTTATGGTCGGCATTCTCGACCTTCTGAGCAGTCTATTCGGAAGATTGTGACCAAATTTTGCACCAAAGTTACTTTGTTGGACATTAAACCACCAACACGTTTACGTACTGTGCGTAGTGAAGAAAATATTGCGGCCGTATCAGCTAGTGTGACAGAAGCCCGCGAAATGACGATTGGGCGCCGTTCCCAGCAGTTAGGCCTTTGTTACAGCACTACGTGGAAAATTTTGCGGAAGGATTTGGGCGTAAAGCCTTTAAGATACAGCTGGTGCGAGAACTAAAGCCAGCCGACCTACCATAACGCCGAATTTTTGGTGAATGGGCTCTTGGAAAGCTGGCCGAGGATCCGCTTTTTTATCGAAAAATTGTGTTCAGCGATGAGGCTCATTTTTGGTTGAATGGGTACGTAAATAAGCATAATTGCCGCATTTGGAGTGAAGATCAGCCAGAAGCATTGCAACAGCTACCAATGCATCCCGAAAAAGCCACTGTTTGGTGTGGTTTATGGGCCGGCGGCATTATTGGGCCATATTTCTTCGAAGATGATGCGAATCGCAGCGTTACTGTCAATGGTGAACGCTACCGAGCGATGATAACAAACTTTTTTTTGCCCGAAATGGAAGTTCTTGACTTGCATGATATGTGGTTTCAACAAGACGGTGCCACATGCCACACAGCACGCGAAACAATGGCGCAATTGCGAGGCGAGTTTGGTGAACAGTTAATTTCACGTTTCGGGCCGGTCAATTGGCCGCCTAGATCGTGCAATTTGACACCATTAGATTATTTTTTGTAGGGGTATGTCAAGGCTAATGTCTATAGGGACAAGCCCGCTTCGATTGACGCACTGGAAGCCAACATCCATGCATTCATTCGTGAGATACCGGCCGATATGTGTGAAAGAGTATGCCAAAATTAGACTCAGCGGATGGGCTACCTGAGACGCAGCCGCGGTCAACATTTGCATGAAATTATCTTTAAACATTAAATTGCAAGGTTCAAACTATCGATTCAAATAAATATTTCATTCATTTTTTTCGAATTTTTTGTGTTTTTTTTTTTTAAGTTCTAAACCTCTTAAAAAATCACCCGTTATATGGTCTATGCCAACATGCCAGCGACGATTGATGAGTTTCGTACGAATATCGAATGTGAAATTGCATCAGTATCGGCCGATTTATGCTCGAAAACAGTCGAAAATTGGGACTTCTGCAAGCGTGCCCGTGGTGGGCATGCAAAAGAAATCGAGTTCCATACATAATGGCATCGAAAGTACTTTCACAGGAATAAAGAATTTCATTGATATCCAAAATCGTTTTTGTTTTATTTAAAAAAAAACTTTTGTAGCGCTCTTATTGAAAGCCCCTATATTTTAAGTATATATGTTTAAGCAAACATGGTCAATAATAAAACTATTGAAAGTATTAATAGCTCGTTATTGAAAATGTACCAATCTTTACCTGAGTACGAAAATGTTATTTAAAATATTTAAATCTTTAGGTTGCTACATTAAGATTAACTATAAATACCAAAACTACAATTTGAAATACATATATACCTATTTGGAATATTATAAATGCCCAAGAATTTTACGCAAAAGCCCTTTACTATATTTTCATTAGGACAAATGATGTAATTTCGTTAAAATTCCCAAATTCGATACGAAATCATTTCATATCCCATACAAATATACATTTCGAAATGAGATAATTTCAACAAAATTTGCACGAAATTACTTTGGAAATTAAGTCGAAATCTAATGAACACACCCATTTGGGCACAGTTTGAATAGCTCTGAAAAGATTTTGTATGAAAATGTCAAAACAGAAACAAAAAAAAAAAAACAACAAAAAGCGTTTAACAAGTTGAAACTCATAAATAAAATGAGCTGCCAAACGAAATTACCAAATTAGAGATGAAAACACTTTTTCTGTGATTTGCAAAATTACCTCATTTCGGCTCTAATGAAAACGTAGTGTAATACTACAGAAAAAGTGTTTCCATTTGTCATTTGGTAATTTCGTTTGACAGCTAATTGTATTTTTTTTTTCATGTTTCATCACTATTAGTCGCAAACCTCAAATTCGGATTCAGTATTCCCAAAAACGTAAAAAAGAGGCAAAATCTAAACTACCCCACAATTTGTATGGTAAACATACAAAATAACTGGACCATTTAGTTAGAAGGAGAGTAAGTGGTCCTCACTTCTTGAGGACCCGAATAATCAACGTTTAAAAAATAAAATGGGTGTCACGTACTTGCTCTCATGTTCAAGACGCTAAGGGTTTAAGAAAATTAAAAGCAGACTTGGAAGTTATGATAGAAAAAATGTTTAAAAGCATGAAATAGGATATTTTAATTAACTTAAACAACTTTTCTCATAGTTTGAGATGAAAAAAGAACGCCATCTTAATTCCTGATTGAATATAATTGTTTGAAAAAAGTAATTAAAACAACTGGAGCTGTTTTTTTAAGAAAAAATATTATATACATCAAATTCCTTAAGTATTTTTAAGGAAAACTTTTGGTATGCAAAACTTAAATATTTGTTTTATTTTCTTAGATATCGTATTTTGAAAAAAGTTTGAAACTTTTTATAAAAATTCAATTTTTTTTTGGAAATTTCTTATATGAAATGTTTTTTAATCTTATTTGAAATTTGTGTATAAACAAAATTATCTAAATCTGTTCAGTAGATAATGAGCAAATTCAATATTAAAAAAAAACATTATTAAAGAGGTAATATTAAAGTTGCTATTTGTAATGTTTTTTTTTAATTTTAGTAGTAGTATATCGCACTAATTTAAACAAACAGTAAAAGTTTCATTAACATTGTCGGAGCCATTTTTAAGAGAAAAATATTTTTCTTAAAGGTTGTTTAACATTTGTATGAAAGTTTCAATGTATTTTTTCATAAAAGTAAATTCTTTTCTTAAGATATGAAGGTACTTTAAAGAGTGTACAAAACCCTTAAATACTAAGTTTTATAAAAATCGACCATGTAGTTATCAAAATGTTACATTTTCAAAAAAAGAACATATTTTAAAAATCAAAAAATAATTTTTTGAAAATTTTGGTAAGAAAAACAAAAGCAATGTTAATAGTTTTTCTTACCAAAATTAAAAAAAAAAATATTCTTTCTGGATTTTTAAAAAATGTTAAGATTTTTTTTCAACAAAATCAAAGGTCGATTTTTATAAGATTTTTTTTTTTGAAAATCAACAAAATCAATGGTCGATTTTTATAAAACTCAGTATTTAAGAGTTTTTTTACATAAGCAACATTTTGAAAGTTTTTTTTTATTTAATTTTAGTTTCATATTCACAAAAATAAATACTTACGATTTGCACAGCAAAAATTTTCCTTAAGAATTTGATAAGCCCATACAAAAATATTTTTTAAGAAAACCGCTCCAACGGTTTTAAATATTTTTTTCCATACAATTATGTTTAATTAAGAATTTAGATGGTGTTCTTTTTTTTATTAAAACTTTCAAAGAAGTAATTTTGGCTAATTTAAATATTGTATTTTGTGCTTTTAAACATTATTCTCTCATAATTTCCAGGTCTCTATATATAGAGTTCTTATATCTTGAACATAAGAGCAAGTACATGTGACCCAGTCGTGCATTTTATTTTTTATGCGGACAATATTTGACTTGCATTAAACATTTTTTAATGCAAGTAATTTTATAATTTGATTAAAATTTCTTCCAAAAAATATTATTATTTGCATTAACATTATTTTTAATGCAAAAAAATTCATTAATTAGCATACATTTTTTTTTAATGAGCTTACATTAAATTTTACATTAATTTTAGAGGCAAAATGCAAATTTACATTGAAATTTTTATAACTCTAGTTAGAAGCTTAAAATTATTTATGCATCATTTGAATATTTTTTAATCTTCCTAATCCATTTTAAGAACGTGGTACAAAGTATTTTAAAAACATAAATGGTACATTTGCAAAACTTACACAATATATTTTAAATCGTGTAAAATTTAATTCAGTTTTAGATAATATGTAAATACTTTTTTTTTTTAAAAAAGGAACTTTTAAGTTTGACAAATTTGAATTGAATGCTCAAAAAGCGAAAGTGTTGCCAATTTTTTATAATTCTTAGTATTGAAAAACGGTTCTTAATAATATTTTAATATTAATATAGACTTTTAATTTTTGAATTGCATATCTTATATATTTACTAATTTCCATTTCATACAAAAATAACAACTTCATTTGGTCTTTTTCCTTTCTTGTGTTAATGCATGGTAACTCCCTGGCAAGCTCCACACATTACACAACAAAATATTCCTGAGTCCTGATCGCTCACATTCGCAACTTGTTCAAGATATTAATTTAAGCAGAAGCTCTGGAGAAGATGGCAGATCTCTTGGAGTCCTAACCCAAACTTATCCTCTCTTGACAGATTTCCATGTCCAATATTATCTTGGTTTCAAAGCATTTCCCAGCAAGGCTTGAAAATACTTAATGGTAAGACTTTAAAAAATGCTGATCTGCAGCAGTTTTAGTTGGAGGAAAACAGGCCAAATCAAACATACCTTTCATATTAAGCATAGGTAAGTAAGTATAAAACGTATTACCAAAATTTCAAAGTTTGTATGGAGCCATGTTTTTGTTTACTGATGGACTAAAAGAGAAATGTTGAAAGAATTCAATTAAATAACTTGGAGCTTGATAAGTAGTGAATAGGTTGAGCTTTCTTGAGAGAGAAAAATTAGGTACCTAGATAAGTAATAATTCAACCTTTCCAAATGATTGGATTTCAAATGTTGCTTAGGTCCCAGTCGTTTTGAAATTTTAGCTTTCCAATAAATAAACCAAAATATCTACTAAAAATGGGTTTGGTAGTTTTCATTCGTCAGAAATTTAATTTCAAAATTCAAAGCCCCAAACAATTTAGCTATATCGATTTTCTTATTCAAAGCTTCCTTGCTAACTGATTTCTCAATTAAGAACCAATTCCGCGGTAAGTAAATATCTACTGCCACACTGATGATCAAAATTCGTAATGGGGATTATGGCTAATTTCATCACTCCAATTGTTGAGCTGTCTTAACATCTTACATAGAGCTCCAATAAGCTGTCGGAAAGACGACGGACGGGGGTTTTCAGGATAAGTATTCATGTGGCTTCTTAAAGCACTTTAAGTAGTCTTGTTATGCGAAAACAGCCTACAGGCAAGAGTGGATTTGGCTGAAAAGTTAAAAAAAAAAATTAAAACTCAATTTATTCTCAAGCGCTAAGTTGATGTCCTCTCATCCCACAATTTCGAATAAAAATGAGGAACAAAAAAAAAATAAGGACATCATTGAATTGAGTTTAAGGGCTTCATTTGGCATCGCACCACACATATTTACACCCACATACACACACACACGCACGCACACATAGACTATGCGAGCTTCAAGTGCTCTTATGTGGAATGAAGCAAACCAAGCAAGTACGTCGAGTACTTCATAGTACGACGGCGACGAAGAAGACGCACACGATGGGATGATTACGGTGATGGCGATGACAATGATGATGATGATTATCTAAACCCATATCGGGAAGATGAGTCTTGTATCCTTATAGAGCAACGAACGACACTCCCCCCAGTTCTCATCCTCATCCTATATCTCCTATCACATATTGTGCAGCCGGGGAATTGCCTGTTTGAGCAGAAGAAGAGGATTGCTTTGTATCTTATTCCTTTCGTTTTCAGACCTTGCAGTCCTCCTCTTCTAACGAACCGGCGACTTGCTGCGAGGCGTTTGTTTGACACAAATAGACAATTTTTGTGTTGTCCTCGTGCTGTCTCTCGATTTTTTCTTTTCCTTTCTTCTCTATTTATTTATATTTATATTTGTTTTTTTTTGTTTTCTTCTACTTCGATGACAGTATGGTGTCTGCATTTAAATTTTAATGGGATAAGAAGCACAAAATACTGCTTTTGGCTAAACCAACTATATACCAACAATGAGGCTTCCTTGCTCGTTCAATTGGATCCTTGGGGAATTTTTACGGTAACAGAGCTCATAACAGTTAATAAGTATGTTCATCGTTAAGAAAAAAAAAAAAAAAAACACCAACGAGTGAGATAGAGGCTGAGGAAGACGGGATAAGGACAATATACTGAAGACTCATAACGATGATCTGTTTTATAGACTATTAATTTAATTTAGGGTACAAAATTAAGTCAAGACAGGTAGATAAAAATGAAAAAAAAAAGAAGCAAAATGTAGCTCAGATTTAAGGTCAAATGACGATTTTTGTCTTTATTTTACAGTAGAGAAGAGAGATACTGAGGTTTTATGGGTTGTTAAGGCAAGAATGTATTTATCAAGGTTAAAAGTCTAATATTTCTTAACATTTTTGTTTATGATATTGTTTTTTTTTTTGTCATCTCATAACACACAAATCATTTTGATCATTCATTAAGTGGGAATTGACGTTTTTCAAAAAAATATGTTGAATTTTTGTTAAAAACTACTAAGTGTTTTCCTGTTGATTACCTAAAGCTAGTAAAGCCATATAATGACGAGTACCTATGTATGAATAAAACGTTGTATTCAGTTTTCATTGCCAAGCTCAGATTTGTATCCAAGGCTTCTTAGATAGCTTTGATTTTTGTAATCCCTTGTGAAGGAACTACTTAATCAGAGTTGGGTAGTCATTATTACATTTTTTAATTGATTACAGGATCGATTACAATTACATGTAATAAGTATTTCACTTTCAATTACAGTTACATGTAATTAGAATGAAATGTACTTGAACAAAAAATCAATTGAGAAAACCTATAATCATTGATTCTTTCTTTGTAATCATTACTTAAAAATGTAATTGATTACACAGAAAATCAATTACACTTAACAGTACAAATCTTTCTTTCCTTCACATCTTGTTAAATGTAATTAATACTTTATGCAATCGATTACATTCTTGTTTTTTATTCAATAACTTCTTTTATTACATTACTTTTTTTCCAATAAGGTAAATTAATTAATTTTAAGTGTTTGTTTTTTTTTCAATTGCATGTTATTTGTAATTAAAATTTTCAATTACAATTACATGTAATCGGTAATTGAAAATTTTCTATAACAAATTACATGTATAGTCGAATCAATATACGTTTTAACTTGGAACAAATTTCAATAGAAGCTTCTCGAATTTATTTATTATCAACTACCACTACTAAATGACATATACAAAATCAGAGAAAATTCCTCCGTTGGAACACCCCGAAAAACGGTTTTCAAAATGGCGGATTTATTGGTTTGTTGTTTTTGGTTGTTATCTTTATTATGTTTTTGATTATTTCCTTTTAATAATGTTAAGTTATCACTGCATGATCCGAGGAGGAGTCTATTATTTTCTCGAATCATTACTCCCTCCCCCAGTTATGACCCTTCCCGATTTAAACCCCCCCCTCCCTCCCTTCAGAGCCCTTGAGAAATTCAAAGCCGCGATCAATCATCATGAGTATAGTAAGATTTATATACCATACCATATCTACCATATAAATTCATTTTATCTAAATAAACAGTTAATCACTAAGGAAAGGAAGGAAAGGAATAGTATTAATTCAGTCCAGGCAAGGTTAAATACCGTGAACAGGGGTAAAATAGCAACAGAAGCAATTTTAATTGATTTTTCTTCTGTAACCATTACCAAACAACATATAAAAGGTTTTTCAAACGGGACGCTACAAAAGTAGAGCGACAGGGACAGCAAACGAAGCCATATTTCTTGCCGCTCTTTTGACATTTCTCTTCAGTAAGGTTTGCCATTATTTAATTTACTACTGAAATTCGGAGTCAGTGGCCTCAACGTTAAGAGCGCTACGTTCAATTTATGGTCGTCATAATTGTCCTAGCAGATCAGCAATTGAGCGTCTAGTGGAAAAAACAGTACAAAATGTTCCCGTGCCAGTGAGACAAAGAAGTGCTCGTAGTGTCGAGAATATTGCTGCCGCTGAGTTTTCAGTTGCAGAAAGCCCAAATGCGTCTCTCGCACATCATTCTCAAGCGTTGGGCATCTCTGTGACGTCATTGTGGCGAATTTTGTGAAAAGATATTGGCCTACATCCTTACAAGATTAAATTGACGCAAGAACTGAAGCCGCTTGACCACCTGAAGCGTCGTATGTTCGTGAATTGGGCTGAGGAACAACTTGAAAATGATTCGGATTTTCATCGAAAAATCATCTTCAGTGATGAGGCTCATTTCTGGCTGAATGGCTACCGTTCAATGATAACCTAATATTTTTGGCCCCAATTGGATGATATGGACTTGGAAGAAATGTGGTTCCAACAGGACGGCACCACAAGCCACACAGCGAATGTCACAATCAATTTATTGGAAACCAAGTCTGGAGAACGTGTTATCTCACGAAATGGTCCAGTCACTTGGCCGCCTCGGTCATGCAATTTGACGCAGTTGGACTATTTCCTGTGGGGCTACGTCAAGTCTGTGGTCTATGCCAATAAGCCAGCGATGATTGATGAACTTCGAACGAATATCAAACGTGTCGGCCGATTTATGCTTGAAAACCGTCGAAAATTGGGTTCAGCGTCTGGACTTCTGCAAGCGTGCCCGTGGTGGCCATGCAAAAGAAATCGAGTTCCATACATAATGGCGTACATACTTTCACAGGAATAAAGAATTTCATTGATATCCAAACCCTTTTTTGTTTTATTTAATAAAACTTTTGTAGCGCTCTTATTGAAAAACCCGATATTTGGCCACAAAATCTTATCCCAGCAATGGCTGAAACTTTTGCTCGAACTCGATCGTTGTGTGAGGGAAAAGGAACATACCGATGTGCTATTATTCTTTCCAAAACTCTAAGTGGTGCTACGAAAATCTAGAGGGAATTCAAAAACGCTGTTAAGACAACCTGTTACTGCCACAAACTGCACAACTTCATTTCACGAAGTTCCAAAGTACCCGCTGCTCGAGGCATTGTGCAGATATAAAAGAGGTAATTTCGTTCTTGAAATTTTGAGTAGTATGGAAAGTACTCCAATTCTCTTCAGATCTTATCAAAATTATGGAAACTCTGGAAACAATTTCACATTAGTATGGCCAAAAATAAACCAAAATTGTGCATCCCCCCCCCCCCTGAACGAAATCTTGGATCCGCGCCTGTCTTCCGTTACTACTATAATTAAGTCTCATCTCATTTTTCAGTTAGCTTTGGTTAGAAAACAAACTTTACAGGTTGCGCAATTATGTGTAGTTGGGAAACTAAATGAAAGCTGAGACTTGTCTCCTACACTTTCATTCTCTCTTTTAAATTTAAAATCCAATACAAATTAAAGTGGCTATTTGATAAAATTTTACTCAGTTTTATTAAAACTTTTTTTTTCCTAGAAAAGCAACAAAGCAAACTTGACTTGTCTGTCCAACAGACAGTCAATGTAAATGATTACACTGAGGCCACCGGTTGCTATTCTATTTATTAATAGTTAACTTTCATGGAATAAGATAACGGTTGCCTCCCGAACTTGATAGACTCAAATTTAATATCTCTATACTGGTGTTCCTTGATATACGTATACGTCATCCTTGATATAAAGTACATCCTTTACTTTCAACGTTTAGTTGAAATAGGAACAAGCAATTTATAGAAGCGCTGGGGAGGTCATGACTGATGGGGGACGGGCTAGTGAACTGCGTCATGACTATGGTATTTTTCTTTCTTTCTTCAGTTTTTTTGATTATGTCAGCGTTGCCGTTCGGCCTCTTTAGGGGCCAAATGCATCTAGGACCCGTTGTTACCACTTTTTGAAAGATCATCTAATTGGCCACTTTTTAAAAATTCAATGTTTTTATTAAAAATAGTTGAACTTCACCAGGTTTCTTATTCTTAATTCTGGAAACTGACAGAAGAAAAGGATAATAATAACATTTATATTTCGAATTCATTTAGATAGTTAAAACAGTTATCTACATTTTTGTTGTTATTTTAGAAAAATATGCTTTTTTGTTATTAGAATAAATTTTGCCGTAGTTTTGAAATAAATGTTTTTTCTTTTTATTCTCTCTATTGCGGATTTTTTCTGAACGGGTCCCTTTTTTGCCCTGGGACCCTTTTTGGGACCCCTTTTGGTTTTTTTCAGTGGCAATACTTAAAATGAATATTTATCATGTCTACCATTTTCTTTTGGCTCTAATGAAAATCATTGTCGAGAGGAGAACTTGGCTGGAGGAGAGGTTTTAAAGGAGGTTGTCGAAAATGGGGGGTGTCTTTTTTCCTCAGTTTCTTAGATTAAAAGTGAATAGTCGAAGTGTCCATTATATCCTCTGGGGCTGTAGCGTGGGCCAGATTTGGGAGAGGGGTCATGACAAGGAGATGGGGGTCGACTGGTAACTTTCATAGCCCTTTCTTAGAATAAGCAACTGATTTCTGTACAGAATTAAAAAAAAAAAGGAACAGCGTATTAAAAACAACAACCTAAGACAACACACAAATCAATCCGCCATTTTCAAATCCATTTTTGGGGCTGTTCCCATGGATGGATTTTGTACGATTTTGGATATGTTGTTCAGTAATGGATATTCAACAAAAGTCTATCAAAAAAACTTCTGTTTCAATTTTGCTCATCTTTAGTGTGTTTTTATTTTTAGCTAAGATTCCCTAGCCTAGACTACTTAGTAATCGTAATTGACTTTTTTGGAATGATTACTACCCAAATGTGCTACTGATGATAAAACACTTCTATCCTAAAGTTTTTGGTGAAGAACGGTAGAAGAGGAAAGCTGGTGAGATGCATCTCCAGAAGCCGTACACGCGATGGTGTTAGGAGTAGTCTTAGCCCTATACCCTGCAAGTGGAACCCCACGGACGTAACAGTTCCGAGGATTTAAACCAAGTAATGCAAAGTATTAACTTAACTTACAAAATCAGTGATCCCGGATGATATTTCTAGAATCCCACCAGACTCTAAAAAAAGTCTCACCATTTTTGTACTAGAAGGAAAAAAAACCATATCTTTTTATGCTATAACTAGAGGCGTTTTTCTTTTTTTAGCTCCGAGCAAGGCACTAAGCTGTCTTGTGTTTCTTTTTAAATCAGCGCTAGCTTGGAGTACGCTCCATGAGCTCAGAATTAAAAGACGGAGCGAATGAAGGAAATAGCTGAGCGCAGCCAAACTTCACTCTTTTTTCACTTATTTCAGATGGATGCGTTCAACACTTCTATTTCAGTTAACATATTTTAATTTTTCGAGTTTTTGATTGGGCTATTGGACAGCTAGCAGATGGAACCCAAGTAACATCGTTGGAGCTAATAGAAGCAAACCTGTTCTTTAGCAGCTTGTAAGCAGTGAAATCTGATACCATAGTTCTAAGACAGATTATTTCACAGCTCCCAACATTTATTTTAAAATTTTGTTCCATAATCGAGTTTCCAATACACATTAAGCTCCATTATTTTTATAACGTCCCAAGATTTAAAAATATGCTCTTTAATAACGTTCAACGTTCTTTAAACGAGCAAATTATTAATATGAGCATATAAAGAAGCGTTATAGAGCTTCTTAAAACTCATATTTTAAATACTATTGCATGATTCTATAGAAATGTCAAAAAATAGCTGCACAGAATGCGGCTATAGAGTTAAATTACTAATACATTCACACACAGGCATGCGCATTGGATATCTCTCTGAGCATTATTAAATTTCTCTGAGAATTGTGAAATTTGAAGGCTGAACAAAGCTACAACAAAACGAATATAGAGCTTAATACTAAACCTCTCTCATATTAGTAGGGTGTTTCACAATAAAATACAATAAAGATAATTTCACCGAGAAAAGTCAAACCAAAACTAGAAAATAAATAAGTTCCTTTATATTTCTAAGCAATACCAAGTATGCACCGTAATTGTCGGATTAGAGATCCGAAATTTCTAAAAAAAATTTTATTAAAATCAATTGAACAGTTTAATAAAATGTTTTAAAATAAAATTAAATCAACGGTTGAGTTGCACAAGTGTTTGCTTGCTGAAAAACCATAATTTACTTCAATTGTTAATAAATAAATAAGAAATTTTTTCCACGATTTAAAATTATTCAAAACTTTCAATTTTCGAAACACCCTTCTTTTTTAGCCTTGAGCACAAAACTCTCATTTTGTGGGAACTAGCTCTACAATATCCATATTGCAGTTCTATTGAAGACAAACTATTTTCACGATAAAAATATGGTGACAGAAAAAGAACATTCAAACAATTTTCCTTATTTTATTTGAAACGAATAAAAAACCTTTATTTTCAATATAAAACACACTAAATATTGCAAATATTGCAATGAAAACAAAAATATTTTATTTCAGATATCTAAATTAATTTTTGTAACAGATTTCTGTGTTGCTTAAGTTAATTTTTTAAACATTTCACTGCGTAATATAAAGAATTTCGAAGGCGCGTTGTAATTTTGCGAAGTACATTCAGTACATGTTTGATAAATCTAAGCGCGCACTAAAAATTCACTAAGATGGAACAATTAAATAATTAATTTCATTTCTCACTTATATTTTCTATAGGAATATTTTACTAATTTGCGACATCACAACACATAAAGTTCTCAAATGTTACTATCACACATATAATACATCGTTCCAATATTATTTTACTTTGTAATTTGTATTATACAAACCCAAACTAATACAAACAAAGTGCTGTCAAAAATGTTGCTTTAAAGATTTCTAAATAATATACCTAAGAGCTGCAAGGCCTTACAAGCCACTGATAAGAGCTGGTTTCGAGCAAATATTAGCTCTCAAACTCAATGAATTCGCTGTAGGCAAGCTCTGCACTTGCTTTAGAAGTGTATCTAGAGCTTCTTTTGAAATCAACGAGCTCTAAGATAAGCTCTACAAACGCTTTTAGAGCAATTAAACAGCTAAAATTGTTACTTGGGAAGTTTAAAGTCAGTACTAAATAATGATGCGTTGAAGGCATCGCAATCGTATGATAGCTCCTAGCTCAGATGTGTTTCACAATTATCTTGGAGGGCTCTGATCCTACTTTGCTAATAGTGAACTCCAGCAGCTTGAGCTCTAATTCATGCTCTGCTCTGAGCTTAAAAAGAAAAACGCCTTATAAATATTTTTTAGATAAAAAAAAAAAACAAAGTTGGCCTTGCACTCTTGGCATTTCATATTCACACAAAAAGTGTGTCATCTAATTGATAAAAAAAAGTTCAACTTGTCCTAGAAATTGGTTAGCCTTAGAAAACTTGTAGCTAATCAAGACTTAAAGGTTCTTAAGATTAGTCAAGGTCAGGCACGATTTTTGATACCTTATTTGTGGGATATTTTCAAAAAATGTATACCGATGTGAAAAACCCTAAATCGTAATAAAAGGACAACGATTTTCAGCAATTGGTTAGCCAATAATTTTTGTATAAATATTTAAGGTTCGTTACACACAAAACAATTTTTGGAACCCCATCAAGTCATTTAAACACTCAACTTAATATTTACCCCAAAAAAATACTATTGAAATATTTTCCCACCATAAATCACACTATGTAAGTATTTTTCCCATCACTTCTAACACCTAAAGTATTTTCTTGCAACCATTTTGGGAGGAAAAAGTACCAATCTGGGAACACTAAACAAAAGACTATGCTAAAAATCATCACCCTCATTTTTGTGTATAAAATTACATAATTGAATTTTGATGCCCCAAGCTCCTGTTTCAAATAAAATTGTTTCCCTGTTGAACTGCTTGTATTTTCAGTGTATTGTTCTAGCCTTAAACCACAATATTGTTCGCTTAAAGAATGAGAATATACATCTCTGTTGAAAATGTCCTTCCGTTTCCGCTATTGTCGCATAGCAGTCGCACCGTGTTTTGCCACCAAAACCAAACTAGAAGAATGTGTTTTTTTCCTTTTCACTGTTTCCGTTTTTTTTTTTGTATAAGGAATATATTCTTGACTTTATTTTGTTTATTTTTTAAATTCCTTGGCAAGTTCATGTTTCTCAATTTTGTTCTATACACATCAGACATAGGTACACACATACACATATAAGTAAAACAAACAACATTCCTCTAGGGGCAAATGAAGATGCACAAGAACAAAACCCCAATCGAGTCTATGAAGAATGTTGAAACAATTTCTTTTCTGTCTCCTTGTGACGTTTTGGGTGACTTTGACAATTTTTTTCTTTATAAATGTTAAAGATTTTCAATTCTATAGAAAAATTAAACGAAAATATTGAAATAAAGAACAACAAATTGTATCTATAGTTTCTGGCCTTGGTAAATTGGAAATATAAAATAATATAGATTTTTGTCCTCTTTTCATACTTTTACTTAATCTAGGGACCTGTATTGGTTTTGAGTTATTTTTCCTGAGAAAATTTAGAAAGAGTATAGACACTTCGGGGGCTCTGGACTTTGGCACCTCGTACTAATATGGGAAATTCGAAAAAGAGAAAATGCCATCTAAAAGGTCTAAAAAGTCCTAGAAATTGGTCAGCCTAGATAACTTGTAACCAAGGCTAAACGTTTTTCAAGGTCAACCAAGGTCATGCGTGATTTTTGGCACCTCATTTTTGGGAAATTTACAAAAAAAAGTACACCTCCTGAAAGATCTCTAGGTCGTTATAAAAGGTCAACTCTTTTCGGTTATTGGACAGTAATAGATTTTTTTCTACGAATTTTCAAAATTTGTTTCAATTTGTTTTTGCACCTCATTTCGGTTATTCCAAAACAAGAAGTAAGCCATTTGAAAGGCCACTTCACGGTCTTAAAAGGTCAGCTAATTTCAGTAATTATTCAGCAATTGATTCTTTTTTACGATTTTTTAAAGTTTTTTTTACTAGTGAGGCAAGTTTTGGATCTGTGCAAAAACAAAATTTGAGATAACAATCAAACATGACTTTACGATGATAGAAAACACCAAAAAAGTGGGTGCGTGGCAAAATTCTTTCTGTCTATCTATCTGGCTGTCCTATGACTACAGCCTAAAAGAATGGATTGATTTTCTTTAAACCTGGTCCATAGTGGTTTTTGATGATTCTGCCGCCACTTTTTTCTTCATATTTTCTTAGAACTAAAAGTAACGGTACCTGCAATATATTTTTTTAAGCAATCTTACAATATATCGGACTGTTCAATAAGAGCGCTACAAAAGTTTTTTTAATTAAAACAAAAACGGTTTTGGATATCAATGAAATTCTTTATTCTTGTAAAAGTACGTTCGATACCATTATGTATGGAACTCAAATTCTTTTGCATGGCCATCACGGGCACGCTTGCAGAAGTCCAGACGCTGAACCCAATTTTCGACGGTTTTCAAGCATAAATCGGCCGATACTGCTGCAATTTCACGTTCCATATTCGTACGAAATTCATCAATCGTCGCTGGCTTGTTAGCATAGACCAAAGACTTGACGTAGCTCCACAGGAAATAGTCTAACAGCGTCAAATCGCACGACCGAGGCGGCCAAGCGACTGGACCATTTCGTGAGATAACACGTTCTCCAAACTTGGTTTCCAATAAATTGATTGTGACATTCGCTGTGTGACTTGTGGCGCCGCCGTCCTGTTGGAACCACATGTCCTCCAAGTCCATATCATTCAATTGGGGCCAAAAATATTCGGTTTTCATCGATCCCCATTCACAGTAACGTGCCGGTCTTGATCATCACGGAAGAAGTACGGCCCAATGACGCCGCCGGCCCATAAACCACATCAAACCTTAATTTTTTGGGGATGAAATGATGACTCATGAAGTACGTGTGGACTACTGCCTGACCAATACCGCATATTTTGTTTATTGACGAAGCCATTCAGCCAGAAATGAGCCTCATCGCTGAAGATGATTTTTCGATGAAAATCCGAATCATTTTCAAGTTGTTGCTCAGCCCAATTCACGTACATACAACGCTTCTGGTGGTCAAGCGGCTTCAGTTCTTGCGTCAGTTTAATCTTGTAAGGATGTAGGCCAAGATCTTTTCGCAAAATCCGCCACAACGACGTCACAGAGATGCCCAACGCTTGAGAACGACGTGTGAGAGACACATTTGGGCTTTCTGCAACTGAAGCCTCAGCGGCAGAAATATTCTCGACGCTACGGGCACTTCTTTGTCTCACTGGCACGGGAGCATTTTGTACTGTGTCTGTGGACTCAAATTTTTCCACTAGACGCTCATTTGTTGATTTAGTAGGACGATTATGACGACTATAAATTGGACGTAACGCTCTTAACGACGCCACTGACTCCGAATTTCGGTAGTAAATTTTAATAATTTCGACTCATTGTTGGCTCGTATATCTTTCCATCATGAAATGGCAAACCTTACTGAAGAGAAACGACAAAAGAGCGGCAAGAATTATGGCGTCGTATGCTGTCCCTGTCGCTCTACTTTGGTTGCGTCCCTGTTGAAAACCCTTTACATTCGATATAAATGCGTTGAACCCGTTAGGGCAAATACTTTTTTCTTAAAACGGTTCCTACGATTTTTATTAAACTTTTTAAGTATGCTAAAATTAGTACGATAAAATTTTATATCATAGCAACTGTTAGTAGTACCGCACATAGAACTATTTTTTTTATTTTAAATTTTCTCATTATCGCCTTAACAGATTTAAAATAGTTTTTGTATAAACAGATATCAAAAAAGACACATCACATACCAACATTTTCAATAGAATAAGTTTTGAATTTTTAAACAAAATTTTAATTTTTTTTTTTGAAAATTCCATATCTCAAAAACGGGTTAACATTTTTTATAAATAATATTTTTATGTGCACATTATGATGGTTCTTATATCATTTTTTCTTAATTCCGAGATGGATAGGCATCAAATGGTTCTACATAGAAAAAATGATTTTTTCCTAAATTTTTCAGATTTTTATTTCACCCCCCTGGTCACCCTTTTTTCACTTTAAGGTACTAACTATGAGGTTAGGGTGATTTTTATACAACGCGAAAAATACAATCTGGGGGTATAGATAAGAATTAGACGAGAAAAAAATAGTATATATTTCTTCCGTTTAGGCGGGAGGGGTAATTTTCTCAAAATAGGGATCAAAACAGAAAAAAAAACACTTACAAAGCCACGTTTTAGCTTTTTTTAAAGCTACGACTCCATTCTATAATATGCTTCCGATATAAAGCTTTTATTTCTAATAGTTTTTGAAAAAATAATCTTCAAACTTAAAAATTAAAAAAAACAAAAAAAATATAAATTTTTAAGATTAAAATAATTTTTGCAAAAACTATTTAGAAAAAAAAAAACTATATTTCAGAAGCATATTATAGAATTGAATCGTGGCTTTAAAAAAAGCTAAGGCGTGGTACTTTTAGTGTTCCCGTAATTTTTAAATAATTTCCTTCTGATTTTGGCCAAATTTCTAGAAAATTACCCCTCCTGCCTGAAATGGCCGCCGTCACTTAGATCACTTAGTAGGCACACCTCCATCCGATGGTCCAAATTTTCGATGACGCTGAGGCATAATTGAGGTTCTATGCCGTTAATATGCTGAATTATCTCATCCTTTATCTCTTGAATTTTTGCTGGCTTATCGACAAACACCTTTTCTTTCAAATAACCCCAATGAAAGAAGCCATACGGTGTCAAAACACATGATCATGGCGGCCAATTGACATTGCCACCACGTTAGATCATTTGAATTTGTCGTGCAAAAGAGTCATTGTTTCGTTAGCTGTGTGGCAAGTGACACCGTCCTGTTACAACCACATATCTTCCAATTCGGGCCATAAAAAGTTCGTTATCATCTCACGATAGACGATTTACGATACGATTCACAGTAACTGCCTGACCTTCCTCATTTTGGAAAATATACGGCCCGATGATGCCGCCAGGCCAGAAACCGCACCAAACAGTCACTCTTTGTGGGTGCATTGGTTTTTCGTGAATCACTCTTGGATTATCAATCACTCAAATGCAGCAATTCTGCTTATTGACGAATCCACTGAGATGAAAATGTGCCTCATCACTGAAGATGATTTTCTTCGAAAATTGATCATCCACTGTTGCCCATTTTCATAATAAGCCTGAATAACTTTAACGCGTTGCTCAGTTGTGTATCTTTCCATGGTTCAAATTGAAAATTAAAACAATTACCAACCCGTTTTCGAGATATAAAATCAAACAAAAATTTAACAAACATTTTGAAACTTTTTTTTGGAACTCAAAAAATTTGTATGAGAATTTTGAGATGGTAAAAAAAAAGGAATTGGAATTTTTTTTATATCTATTTGGCCGATATAGTAGGGGTGTAGGATTTTTTTTATATTCAAAATTGGTAGTCTGCATCTTGTAAAGGATGTAGACAAAAGTAATTTTTTTTTATGAGACATATACCCAAATTGAACGCGGCCAGTTTTAGGTAAAAAACCACAATTCAAAAAGTGGTCAGAAAAACTTTTTAAATTTGCGTCTGTATGCGGTCACAGTGTGTTCTATATGTGAGATAAATTTAGTTAATAACGTTTTAGTAGATCGCACTTGTGATTTTTATGGATTTTTTCATTTAAGTAAAATATCGTTTTTAATTATTCCAAAAAGTTATAAAACTCATGAACCTGCCATGCTTCGAACAATTTTCTATGGCATTTTCGAAATATTAAGTTTTCAAAAAAAAAAATTGGTTAATTTTTCAAAAATCCAAAAAGTATTTTTGGAAAACTCTGAAAAAATCTTCCGAAATGAATTTAAGTAAATAAATAAATTAAATAAGTGTTTTCAGTTATTTAAAGCCTATAGTATGCTGCTGAAGTGAAACGAAATTTTTTCTGGTCAACAACTCGAAAACAAAATCAGAAACGAAATGATTACGAAAAAAATATGGAGAGTCTTATCAGAAAGGTGTCAAAATAAATAATAAAGTCGATTGTTTTTCTCGTTTGATTTGAATTTTTATTTTTTTGGTTTTCGTATCGTCCGGTGTTGTGTTAAGGATTCAAAATAATTATGTGGTCAATGTTTTTCAGTTCTTTTTCTTCAATTTTCATTTTCAAAAAAATCCAACAGAAAATTTTCGTCTGAAATAATGTTACGGTCAATTAATTGTGTACGAAAAATAAGTGGCAACTTGAATCTAGTAATCTACTACTTGCATGACACCTTGTAAATTTAACATTGCCTTAAAATTGCAATCTTGTAAATTTGAAATGAAAATTTAGTTAAATTAATACTTAGTTGATTAATATTTAATCAACCCTGTATCTTATATTTATATCCTGAATTCATGTGTCTCAGCTGTCGCTTAGGCTACTTTTTGCTCAACTCGTTTTGCATTATTCTGAAAGTATAGAAGTTTATTATATATTTAACAGGTACAAATTATAAAAATAAGCATTTTAAACCATAATTAACCTAATTTGTGGTAAAACAGAAATTGAAAACAGTGTTGACATAAAAATTACCTCGGTTAAAACTTATACTGTGTTCTTGCCAAAATTCGTTTAACAAGAACTTAGTGTTGAAGTTACAGGACAAAAAAAATTTCTTAAGTATAACAGAATATACCTATGGGATTGTCCACCTTGTTAATTCAACATGCCCTCTGTATTAATTTCTTCTCTGACATATTTCTCTGCACGTCAACTCAGAAATATTTTAATCGATTGTCTGTAACTTTTATAAAAGTTAACAAAAATAAAATCATTTAAAAAAAATCAATTTCCCTCATTGAACTGTAGTTTTTTGTTGTAATGGGCAGAAAACACGAAGCAATTACATGCGACCAATCATCAGTCATTGGCTTGTTTTTTTATTTGTTTCTCCACCCACTGAATTTGGAATTTGATATAAGTACAACCAACCGCCACTCTTATTAAT
Source organism: Dasysyrphus albostriatus (assembly GCA_946251815.1). Taxonomy (NCBI): domain Eukaryota; kingdom Metazoa; phylum Arthropoda; class Insecta; order Diptera; family Syrphidae; genus Dasysyrphus; species Dasysyrphus albostriatus. Next base: position 84,408,046 of record OX276335.1, read on the forward strand.
TTCTTGTTGAATTGGTTTTCATTTTAAGTGTCAAGCTGTGTGACTTGACGACATCCTCCTACACAGAGCAGAGAAACATGATAAAAATGTCAACAGATTTTTTGTTAGAAACTTCAAGATTACCTACTTCGAGATTGACCTCGGGTAAATTAAAGAAGCTTAGGTAGGTATATATTCAATATTGAAGTGTATAGGCATGGGGATTGGAAATTGTGATACTTTTTGTTTTGAAGACCTTTAACAGATGTCTTGTCGTTGTGTTATTGAGATATTGGTGCTTATGTAAGTTTTTTTTTGTATACATTTAAGAAACAAATGTCTCATGCTGATTTGTTTCTAAGTTTTAAGCTGATAGGAAGAAGGTTTTGAATGGAAATTAATATTGTTTTCATATTAAATTATTAATTTTTAGAATTCATATTAGAAATTTCAAAAAACATAATACCTTATGGCTGATCTAACTTAAATTAAAACAATATTGAATGGAATAATGGCGGGTTACGCCCTGCGCCTTTTTATTAGCAGTACTAAAATAAGTTCAGGTGGTTGGATGTTGTAGGAACTGGGGTCCTCGAGCTGTATCTTTTCCTACACATCAAGTGCTTACATTACCTCCAAGTTGGTAACCGCCGGATACTGGTCTTGGCTTTATGTCATGACTTGCTAAACTTGTAAGTGCGAGTGTTGATCAAGGAAAGAATTGCAACGCCAAACCCATGGCCTTACAGATTGAAGGTTAGTGCGTTGGGCTAACGACCCGGCCACAGTAAAAAAAAAAACAATTGTTATGAGGGAGAAGTGAGAAGCCTCGGACAACCGCCCCCCTCAAATGGCAACCAGACCCGGAACGAAAATGGAGTACGACCTACGAGTATGCACCTGGAATGTAAGGACACTCTATACACCAGGTGCTACTCAAAAACTTGAATCTGTCCTCACGCGGTACAAAGCAGATATTACCGCGATCCAGGAGATACGATGGATAGGATCAGAAACTATGAAAAGAAATGATTGCGACATTTACTACAGCTACAGCACATGTTAGGTTGCGGATTCAACGTGAGAAATCGACTCAGATCGAGAGTCGTCGATTTTAAGCCTTTAAGCAATCGCCTGGCTGTGATCCGCATCAAAGCTACATGCCCCTACCGATGAAGCTGAGGAGTCTAACAAGGAAGAGTTTTACGACCTCTTAGACGGAGCCTACGGAGCCTGTCCAGAGTACAATGTCAAAGTCGTGCTCGGAGAGTTTAATGCTTAAATTGGGAAGGAACATATCTTTGGCGGATTAGTTGGAAAGCACAGCCTCCACAAAACGACAACAGAAAACGGCTTTCGACTAACCGACATCGCTGCAGCTCGTAATACGGTGATAAGTAGCATTAGATTCCCCAGGCGATGGTTACACACAGCAACCTGGCGATCCCCAGATGGTCGAACCGCCAACCATATCGACCATCTGCTAATTCGCGCAGGGCACACATCGATCATCTTGGACGTGCGAACTTTCCGAGGTGCATATGTGGAATCTGACCACCAATCTTGTTGTGACGTTGTGACAAATTTCAGAGCCCGACTGTCCAACGAAAAGAAAGCGAAGACCACCCAAAGGAAGAAATTCAACATAGCATCCTTTTGCACATCCAGAAAAAAGAGCTGGTGGTATGATGAGGAATGCGCGGTATTGAAGTAGGAGACGGAATGCAAATGCTGCTACGGAAAACAAGAGCAGCAAGAGAGGAATACCGTGAAAAGAGAAGAAAGTAGAAAAAAACCCTGCGTAGAAAGAAAAAAGCATCCGCACTCTCTCAGCTCAGGTATTTCGGGGAGTCTAGCACTGCCACCAACACCCGCCGGTTCTACAAAACAACCAAGCAACTGGCATGTGGTTATAAAACTGGCACGCAAGCTCTTTGAAACAGCGAAGGGAACCTAGTCACCGAAGCGCAGGGAATTTCAGACGTGTTTAATCAGCATTTCCAGCAGCTGCTCAATGGGCATTCTATAGAGGAAGCGACATAAGAACAAAGAAGCATGAGACCAGTCAATAAAGATCCAGTCCCAGCGCCCAGTACTGAAGAGATTTAGAAAGCCATCCACAAGCTTAAAAATGACAAATCCGCCGGCTCGGTTGGCCTACCTGCGGAACTCTTCAAGTATGGGGGAGATGTCCTGGTAAGGTGCATACACCAGCTCATCAAGTGTGGAGGCAGAAAGTATGTCTGACGACTGGTCAATAAGCTCCCTATGCCCAATCTACAAAAAAGGCGATCCTATGTCCTGCAAAAACTACAGAGGTATATCCCTGCTTAATGTTGAATACAAGATCCTATCCAACGTACTATGTGAGAGTCTTAAACCCTTCTGTAACACTATGATCGGAACGTACCAGTGTGGCTTCAGGCCAGGTAGATCAACGATAGACCAAATCTTCACATTGAGGCAAATCCTGGAAAAGACCAACGAATTTCAAGTCGAGACCCACCATCTTTTCATCGACTTCAAAGCCACTTATGATAGCATAAGGCACCAAGAGCTTCTATTCGAAACTCGGGATCTCGAAAAAAAACTGACAGCTATATCGCATGACGTTACAAAATACGCGGTGCAACGTGCAAATGGGTAACAGCTCATCCGAGATATTTCAAACATGTACAGGGTTCAGACAAGGAGATGCCCTATTATGTGACTTCTTCAACCTAGTCCTGGAGCAGATAGTTCGCAAGAGTGGTGTTAACCTGGAAGGCAATATCTTCAACAGGTCTTCGCAACTGCTTGGCTATGCGGACGACATCGACATCATCGCCGGCTCCAAGCGAGCTGTACTAGAAGCATTCACAGCTCTTTATGAACAGGCGTAACGAGTTGGTCTTGAAGTGAATGAAGACAAATTAAAAGTATATGATATCAACAAACAAAGCTTCATCTGTCCCTTGACTAGGACAAAACATAATTTCGAGGTAGTCAAAAGTTCACCTACCTTGGAACAAGCATCAACCCCACGAATGACACCTTAGTGGAAATCCAACGAAGAACTACCCTTGCGAACCGCTGCTTCTTCGGTCGGACCAAACAAATAGGTTCGAAACTCCTTTCCGGAAATACAAAGTGCACGCTATACAAAACGCAAATTTTACTAGTTCTACTCTACAGCGCTGAGTGCTGGACGATAAGTAAAAAATACTAAATACTAAAAAAATACTGGGCTCTTTCTAGAGAAAAATTCTTCGGCGGGTATTTGGTCCAATATGAGAGGAGGGCGAATGGAGGAGAAGATTTAATCGTGAATTATACGAGCTGTACCAAGATGTAGGAGGATGTAGTCCAAAGAGCCAAAACACATCGACTACACTGGCTCGGCCACATCGAGCGAATGGACAACAACGCTCCAGCCAAGAAAATCTTCGAATCCCAGCCCCCTGGTTCGAGACGACCAGAGGACCGAACCTCCGCTACAGGGATCAGGCGGTTGCCGACTCAAGAACGCTTGATCTCGATGACTGGAGGGAGCGTGGGAGGGACCGCAACCGATGGAAGACAGCAATATCTCAGGCAGAGACCCTCCATGGATCGGGAGCCGGATAACTTCAACTTCAACTCATGGCTGATCTAAATTAAGTTAAAGCAATATTGAATGAAATAACTGTGGGATATTAAATCCTTACCTACTCCTTCGCCTTTTTACTGGCAGTACTAAAAAAAGTTCTAAATACTGGCCCAATTCAATCTGTCACAACCCAAGCACTCTCCAAACAATAGGTTTGAAGTAAACATTCAGCAGTCGATGCATGGAATAAAATCCTGAATTTCTTTAAAATTTTCTGAGGACATGCAAGCTATAAAGAACAAAAAAAGATATGACTCAAAAAGAAACCAACAGATGGCCCACCCTTTTCAATCGGAACCAAAGTTCAAGGTTTATTTTATTAATAGAAACGAAGCAATACCGACATACATATTCGCATATTATCTACCCAGGTTTATAGATTTCATGTAAATATACCTTCGGGCAATCATAATCAAAGCCATTTTATATGATGTTAAATATTAAAACTAAATAAACTCTTCGACAGACCGGACTTTGTGAGCATAACCTTTATATACATGATAGATGTCCACTTGTCCAGCCTCCGCCCATTTTGCCATCATCCTTCCATATACACACTTCCCTAGTGATGCCTAAACAATATTCCTTTCATAATAAATCGACCTTATTCTTGTATATCTTAACTTTTAGGTAGGTATAAGTTATAGAATTGTTTATCGTAGAAATATAATTCCATACATAATACATGGCCAACATGAAGGCTGTCTCCAGCTTTAGAATCAATTTTCTTCTTATTCCATTATGAAAGAGACACGCGTCCCGTATTATATGTCAGAGAGTTTATCGAAAGGAAAATCCTTTAATAGCGATAAATTATAAATCATTTGCTAAACCACACGTCTAAAACATTCTTCTTGGCATGCTTTGCTTGCACCAACCATCATCATCATCATCATCGTCATCACATTGAGCAAGGGCGAGCGGTGCGGTGGTGGTTGGCGAGCAGAAAACCAATCGATATCCAAGTAATAAAGTTACCTCTGCTTCTCGGATATCCTTCGACGAAACGAAATCATTTGAAAATTCTATACAGATCGGCTAGGCTGGCACCTTAATAGACTTGAAAATGCTTGGTCCTTTGCCTCCCCAAAAAAATCCATTCCACATAGTACTCGTACCTTATGTGTTGGAGATATTTCCTTAGCAAACGATTTCTCACTTCCAGACTTCCAATTTTTCATATCCATTCGGGTGCTGTGAAATGGGACTCTGGGTGGTTGGATAAGCCCCTTTGACGTCCGAAATAATGTTCCTTATATACCTTTAGGCCAACTCATGCGGTCGATGGATAAAAGGAGACAAGGTGCGCTATGATGGCAGGTGAGTTGTGAGAAGCATAAAGAGTATGAAGGTTGATCCAGTTTTCGACTTCGACTCTACATTTGCAAGGACCAAAGAAGGACTATGTAAATGTACACAAGTTTGCATCGTTGAAAAGATTGCTCGAAGCAAGTTTATTATTATCACCAGGGCTTAGGGTAGCTTACAAATGTCTTAATTATGTTAAAAGTCAAATGGTTGATATAGGCCTTGCTTAGCCATAGTGGATAGTACGTCCTCAACACCTTTTTTTGCCTTGTATTCTTTTTTTTTTCTGTTGCTCGAATGTCAAGAAAAATGAGTGAAAAAAGATTTTTCGACAGATTAACACCAGGCAGATGGAACTAAATGCTATTTTGGTGATGTTGCTGTTTTTCTTTATAAAAAGCATGTTGTTAGCAATTAAACTTAACTTTGGATAAAGATCTACAAATAGACTAAACAATAGACCTGGAAACAAGGAAAATTAATTCATAACTATATTCTGAACAAAAGAGCTAGTATTTATGTATTTAATTTTCATTTACACCGAAAATTAGTATTGTTGCTGGGTCATTCAGTTTTGGCGCCAAAATCTTCAGGGAAACAAATGTTTCGCTCTGTCAACAGGCTGGTTTTTATGATTTTAGGTTAAAAATTTACCTTCATTTGCAGAATTTAATTATCGAAACGATTTCATTTTATGGTTTTCATATTAAGTTTAAAAAACTAGTTTCGTAAATTTTATTAATATATAGGGTGTTCCAACAAGATGATGATTGAAGTGGGAGATTTATATTCTAGGTACAAACTTTGAGGTTTATTAAGGTGAACTACCTAATTATTCTAGGTCCCAAATCGAGGAACAATCGATTTCGAGAACTGTATCATCCAGGATATATGATACGTAATAAAGCAATAGTTGTTCACGAGCTGTATGACATGTGGTACCGGATTCCACCTGCTGAAACTGAGAATGAAACATCATTAAAAAATTAAGCCACTTTATATTTCTTGACCAAACCAACTTCTGTCTACCAACCCCTACTCTCTACGTGGTGAACATCGGGTGCCTAGTACCTCAATCGAAGATGGGGTTTCAATCCCCGTGGACGATTGTTGGTGACAGCAAATGAGACAGGGGAGGAGAGGTATTCCCACTAAGGCACTTTTCCTTTCATCAAGGCGGCAGCGGAAGAATTCTCCAGATGGAATCAACGGTGGCATCTACAGTTCCAGTTAGGTTTAACTACTTAGTGAACACCTTATACGGGCTACTACGACATATTTTGAGCTCAGGCCTATAAGGAGCGGTTTATTCGGCTCCCCACCTTTTGAGTCATACTAAGGGTCTGGTCCTCCAGGTTTGTGGGTCGTGCCGTCGGGGTGACTTCCCGGCCACGTAAAGATATTTAGTTGCGAAGCAACAACAAGCCTCGGATAGATGGATTTACTGTTGACGAACCTAGCAAACGAAATAAGGGACAACGAACTTCGCATCTGCACGTAGAATGTTCTGTCTCTCTTAAGACCACGTGCGCGTGCAGCCAAATATTTAGCGGAGGTCCTAGACTGCTACAAAGCAGATATCGCCGCCATCCAAGAAGTGCGATGGGATGGGCCGGGTAAAAGAAAATTGAAAGATTGTGACGTCTACTACGGTGACTGCTACCGACAACAAGGGCAGCATCTTTTTGGGTATGGATTCGTCGTTGAAGGCAGACTTAGGCAAAAAGTCCTGAGTTTTAACTAGGTGAACGAGCGCCTCCCGACAATTCGCATCAAGGCTAAATTTGCCAACATCAACCTCATATGTGCGCATTCACCCACAGATGAGAAAAATGACGACACCAAGGATGAATTCTACGAGCTCCTGGACAAGACATACGAGCAATACCCTAGCTATGACATCAAGATTGTTTTAATGCCAAGCTAGGAAGAGAAGACGTCTTTGGTGGCACAATCGGAAAATATAGCCTGCACGACACCACCTCTGATAACGGACCCAGGTTAATCGACTTTCCTACGGGGCGAAACGTTGTTATAGCTAGCTAGTTCTCGCATCTCGATGTACATAAGGGGACATAGTGAATTCCTGGACAATCAACCACCAATCAGATTGACTACATTGCTATAGACGCAACCACCAATCACATTGACTACATTGCTATAGTATCAAGTATGTCCGAACGTTCCGAGGAGCCAACGTTGACTCAGACCACTACCTCGTTGTAGCCAAGGTAATGCTACGGATATCCAGACGAAGGCCAAAACAGGGAAATACTGTGAGGAAGTTCGACGTCAGAGGGCTATAGTCGCAAGAAATCTCCAGTTTCTTTTTCGATCGAGTCTCTCGCGCCCTTTTAAATAGTCCTATGCCGTCAAATTCAAGCATCGAGAACGAGTGAAAGAATTGTCAGGACGTCATCAGAGATGCCGCGACCACCACAGTGAAACCCCTGGTTTGACGAATAGTGCCGGCAAGTACATGTAGCCAAACAACAGGCATACAAAGCGGAGCTGCATAGAAGGATCAAAGCTACTCGCGATCTGTACGAGCAAAAGAGGTGAGAGGATCACCGTCTTCTCAGAAGGAACAAAAAGGAGCATGAGAAGCGTGCGATTGAGGAGTTAGAGGGATGCCATTTGCAGGAATTAAGTTCGGAAGTTTTACCAAAAGGAAAGAAAAACCACCCAGGGTTACAAGGGTTGAACCGAAGCCTGCAAGGACAAACAGGGGAACATCGTGGTAGAATCGCAGTCGGTGCTGAGGATATGGAAAAATCTTTTCTGCAAATTTTATAACGGCAATGACGAACTGAATCTCGCTGCCATGCAGGCTGCTGGAGCTGATGGCCTTGTGGCCGAGCTATTCAAAGCGGCTGGAGATGAATTGGTTAGGAGTATGCACCAGCTCATCCGCAAAATATGGTCGGAGAAAAGCATGCCTGATGAATGGAACCTCAGCATTGTTTGCCCCATCCTCAAGAAAGATGATCTTTTGGACTCCACCAACTACAGAGAAATCAGTCTTCTTAACATCGCGTAAATGATCTTCTCTGCCGTACTTTGTGAATGCCTAAAGCCATTCGTCAACAACCTGATAGATTCATATCAGTGTGGCTTAAGACCAGGGAAGTCAACCATCGACCAAATATTCGCACTACGGCAGATCTTGGAAAAAACCCAGGAGTTCCAAATCGATACCCACCACCTTTTCATCGATTTTAAGGCCAAGTATGACAGCATCTAAAGAGACGAGCTATATAGTGGAATGTCTAGCTTTGGCATACCTTCCAAACTCATCCGTTTGTGCAGGATGACGATGGAGAATGCACGCTGCTCCATCAAGATCGGCAAAGACCTAAGCGATACCTTTAATGTCAAAAAAGGTTTTTGACAAGGCGACGCGCTGTCATGCGATTTCTTCAACATTGCTCTTGAAAGAATTGTGCAAGACTCTCACAATTTTTCAAAAGTCCGTGAATACAACCCTGTGGGACGGCGCAGTAGAGGAAGACAGCGGAACAGGTGGCGCACGTAAATGGAAGAGGACCTCAACCAACTTGGCGTGTGAGACTGGAGACAGCTAGCTAGAAACCGAACCGGCTGGAAGAAGCTGGTTGGTTGAAGCCCTGGTCCATCCCGAACTGTAGCGCCACCTTAAGTAAGTAAGTAGGTAAATATATTTCTTGAGTGCCCAATTATTTTGCTCCATTCTTTCACAGAGAAAGGGAATAAAATATAAACAGGTTACCTTAAATAATAGCCAGTAAGAAAAACTCACTTTGCACTCAACCTCAGAGGTGGTGAAAAAGAGTTAATTTTTTATCGAAACTTAAAATCAGTTACCCAACCGATTGAATAATCTAGAAAACGATTATTCTTATTAATAAAATTGTTAAGTCTTTTTTTAAAGAATTTTTTTAGGCTACAAACTAAGCTCTAACATTTTTTTGAAAAAGTTAGTATTCGGGTGATATTCCTTAAAAATCATTTTGCGGGGCCTTTCACCGCCGTCATATAGGAGTCTTAACAAAATTCAGCTTTCCAGCATTTTTTCGGAGCAAGAAAGTGGACTGAACATATCCCTCGGTAGAGGATGTGTAACGCTAACGTTAAAAAAGGACCTATGCTGCCGGTATAAGCAGCAAATCTTGCATTGCTGAATAGGGCACGATCTTGTCCTTAGGTTGAAAAAAAGCTCTCCAAAGGTGAAGGAACTGCAACAGGTAGTAGTCAACGGCATGAAAGTCTACATGGAAACGCCAATAAGCAACAAGTAACGTTTGTATCCGATATTGGATGGCTTGAAAAGGCGTCTGTTTCAAATAGTGGGCGGCCAGATTTTAGCATGTGTGCGACTATCCATATGGCTGTTGTACCTGTCGAACTCGGCATAGGATGTTATTTATTCTACACATGGAACATCGGATTCGGAGGCGTGGCAGCTATCATATGATAGCAGAAATGTAGATGCTACTAATAATAATGAACCAAATCTTTCTTATTCAAAGAAGCGTACTTTTGGCTACAAAACGATGGTCGTTTGTTTTAAGAGATGAGAATTTACGAACAAGTTGAACGTGAAATGCTGAGCTTTAACATCAGTTTTTTTTTTCTGACTAAAACTAAGAACAGAGGAAAGACTAAATATAGTGCTGACTCAGAACTGACGAAAATGCTGTACTTGGATAAAGATGAAATCGATGGAGGTCCAAGATTGAATGGTTTGTGGGTATAATACTGATTTCTGAAATAAGATATAGTCTTATATCCTGGAACCCGATCTCGACGAGGCTTATGGTAGCACGACTTCGCTCAAAAGCTCGCAAGATAACCATTGTTGAATGTAATGCTTCAAAAAATTATGCAGAATACGACGAATTCATTTCTACACTCTTCTGAACTCGGTGTACAGAAGCGCAGCAAATGGTGACATTATCATAAACCTTGGTCTGGATTTCATTTTGGGTTAACATTGCTTTAGCCAGACGTTAAAAAAACAAAAATGGGGATGTGCTCGTTGACTTCTGTAATGCTCGTCAGCTTGTGGTTGGTGGATCCTTGTTTTCACACAGACTTGTTATAAAGTTGCACGGAATGATCCTGATGGTCAAACAAAAAACAATAAAAAACCAAATTGACTACTTTATGATACAACAACGATGAAGGAAATCACTTTGTGATGTTCTTAAAGATTTTAAGGCTGATTCTGGTAGCGATCATCATTTATTATTGGCAATGCTGCTGCTTCAAAATGGGCTGTCCACAGACACTTAGTGGTAACAGCAAGAGACCTTGATTCCCTTGCTGTAACTAAATCAACCATTATGTCGCAACTTCTTTATATAGAGGACAAGCTTGAACAAAAAAAAAAACATTTATTTTATGGATTAGGTAAGAAAGGGGTTGGAACACTTCTATTTTCCATGCATGAGTGTCAAGTAAGCAAAGCAACTGTGAGGATTTTGAATTTGTCGTTCAATGTTTTCTATGTTTTTTTGGCTTACTTGATATCAAGTTAGTAAAGCACCCTGTAGAAAATCAGTAAAAAACGTCTTATATCTGATGGCTTACGGCTTAATAATTTGTCATTAATTGGTCTTTAATTAGTTGTGACAAATTCAATTTGATCGTTCGTGTTTTTTTGGGTGCTTTGCTAAGTGGTAAAATTTGTTTAAACCAAATGGTATGGCCAAATAATCTTTTGATAAGTTTGACAATTTCGAATATGTCCCTCTACGTTTAGTTTTTTTTTCGTAAAGTGGTAAGAACTTCTTAACATTTAATTACTTTATAATTTGCCTCAATCAGTCGTTACCTGACTGTGACAAAATCAATTCTGTGTGCGATATTTTTTATGCATTTTTCAAACAAAACCTCATTCGACCCAGTGAAAGCGTATAATAAAGCAATCAACAGTTCAAATGTTAATTCATATGAATTAAGAAGCTTAAACAAAAAACATAGAAAACATTGCATGACAATGATACAATTGTCCCATAAAATCAATGACTAAAGACAAATGGTTACTCAATTAAAATTTCAATAAAATAGGTTCTAAGAATTTCTCCAAAGCTCTTTGTTGATTTCACATGAATTTAGGAAAATAAAACAAAAAACAAAGAAAACATCGCACGAAAAAATTAATTTTGTCACAACTTATTAACGACTCATTGAAGGTAAATTTAAGTTACACAATAATATGTGTAGAAGTTTTAACCACTTAAAGAAAAAAAACAAAGAAAACATAGAACAACAAATTCAAAATTATCAAAACATACTAACGACTAGTTAACCATAAATTATTTAGACTTAAGCCATTCGGTATAAACAGTTTTCTATCACTTTTGAAGAAACATAGAAAACATTGCATGGCAAATTAGAAATTGTCACAACTAATTAAAGACTAAATGGTAAATTATCCACCTACCCATTTTCAGTTTCATCAAAGTTCCTTTGCTAACTTGGCACTCATAGAAAACAAATAACCCAAAAAACATAGAAAACATTGCATGACAAAATTAATTTTTTCACAACTTATTATGGATAATTAACGGCAAATTATCAAGCACTAAAATGTAAATGTAAAATCTTTTACCACCTTTATAAATAAATATAAATATAGAAAACATAGAACAACAAATTCAAAAGTGTAACACATATAATGATGAACAAATTATGCACCTTTCCATTTTTTGAGTCGTGAGAGGAAATATCAAATAAGCAAAGCCCCCCAAAAAACATAGAAAAAATTGCACGATCAAATTTAAATTGTCACAACTAATTAACAGTAAACCATCAAGTGTATAAAGTTCTTACTGATTTTCGAAATAGAAAACATAGAAAACGACAAATTCAGTGTTTGCTGCAAGCAATCTGTCTAATTTACTTATCTATACCTAAAACTTATTTTTCTAAGTTATAAAAATGTACAACTCTTTTCAGGAAAATTTTTGACTTATTTTTTAATTCTCTCTGAAAACTGTTTCTTATGAAAAGAATTCTATTTTCGCCTCAAGTAATTTATTCTCATAGGATAAACCTGAATGGCATAGCGTAAAAAGATTCTCTTAACGTCCTTTTTTCTATTCAACCTACTTAAGCCCTAAGCCGATGGAGTTCTGTATCTAAAAACCCATACCTATATTCTTCCCCAGCTCATATTTCCTTACAACGGTTAAAAAATAAAAAAAAAAAATAAAGGAACTTTCTTATCATCTCATAAACTTGTTTCGTGTGTCCTTATATTCGCCATGCCATACTCATATAATGTTTATTCTTCATATTACATTGTCAGCCCTTAAGTCAAATGATTAAACAATAAAAACATTTTAAATTCCAGCTCATTTGCATCTAGTACTACATATCTTTTCCGCACACAAGGTCAAATTCGAGGCAACACAACATTTATGTATGATATTTAAATTTTGTACATTTTCTCTGAAAGTGGCTTAGCGAGGCACGGGTGCGGTGGCGTTGGAATAGGATACTCTTTCTCTTCTGAAACCATAAACTTTGAAGACTGGAAAAGGGTACTCGCTCTATTGTAAACGTACCAACGCCATCACCATAAGGACTCCACTATATAGCATAGAGCATTGACTGTATGCCAAATCTGAGAGCTTTGTTCCTCGAACAAACTCAGTCGATTCGCAATTCCCAGTTATGGTGCTTCAGTTCTGACTCCACTTCAGCACTTCGCGGCCACGTCCACGCCACCAAACCAAAAAAGGCGGACATACATAATTGAATATTAAATCTGAACGAATCAAATGGATGCGCGCATTGCAACGAGCACGAAATATGTTTAACGAAATATTAGATTTGAGCGGCATAACGAATAACGATGTTTCATGAATGCAAATCTCATGCAATTCAATTTGCATAAAATGCGAAAATGAAAACATTTTCTGCGCCATATTTTGCTTGTTTGACGGGGCAAGTGACGACGACAACAACGATGACGGCGGCGACGACACGACGAAGCGTGGAATCGAGTCAACCTTGTCAGTAGGGATGGTGAGGAAGGGTGGTTCCCTGGCAGCAAGTACCTACTAAATTGCTTGCATTTTATTAAATTTCAAATGCTGAGGTTATTTCCGTTTGCAAAGAGCTCTTTCTAAAGCTCATTTCTGTAAAAAACACTGTTACGATTACCCCCCTCCCTCCACTGTGCAACGACGGGACGACGTTATAAGTAAGCCTCATTTGGTTTGTGAATGTGAATCATCTTAAGTATTTACATTTTTCCATAAAAGAAATCAAAATAAAAAAATATAAATAAATTGAGTTCTCATTCCTCATGAGCTATGTTCTATATAGAAAGAGAAATGGAACAGAAAATGTCATTATAATTCAACAGTAAGTCCTGTGATCCGATACCGAGAGCGAATTTTAATTTATTTGCGGGTAAACAAATATTGAACACACTGTTTAATTTTTGAATTCCATAGAATGAAGAAATCTGCCATGAATATTGCCAGTTTTTCAGTCACGAAAATCCAGTATAAGAAGAAATACAAATTATTTAGAATTTAAATAAATAAATTTGGTGGCACAACAGCTAGTGGAGAACTAAGGCCTAGTGACTTACAACTCTCAACCATTCCTGTGTGCGTGTTATTGGCAGGAATGGAGGGGACCTACAATTTTTTGCCGAGTCCGAATGGCTAGATGAGAAACACTTATTCATGACAAGTATATTCTTGGAGGATTTGTCAGTTCCTCGCAAGAGGCAGTACCTCGGATTTTTTTTTTATGTAATTCTAAATTTTATTCAGATAACTGAATACCGTGCGTTTTTTGTGTGTAATTTCTTTTGAAATTCATTTCTTACAGGCAAAGGCCTGATTCATACGGCAATGTATGGCACGTTTTTTGCAGTTTAAATCCAAACGCCATTATGAATCCAAACGACAAACGTACAAACGTGACGTCGTGTGAAAGGATCTATGTAGAATGTACCCTACTGCCCATTTGCACGGATTCATACTGCGAAAAAACATGCGGTGCACTGCCGGTAAAGTAGTTCCAAAAATAAAATTTAGCTTGGGAGTCATTTTTGTTATCCTGTCGTCTGGACAAATTATTTAAAAATGGCGCCCAATCCGTAGATTGGACAGAAGACAGAAATCCCTCCACTTTTTGTGGGGGGACCTTATTTATATACTTTCAAAAATGGCGCCCAATTTGTGGAAAAGGTAGAATAAAAAAAAAACTCTTAACTTACTGGGAAAATTTCCATTACTAAATAACGATTTATGTCTTGAAAGATAAATGTTGAGAAGACGCAGCTTCGGTTAAAATTTCAGTGTTGTCACCTTTCGGGAACATAAACTTTTCTTCAAAACGTTGGACCTCCACTCCTTTGGTAATTTTTCTTATTTCAAAGATGAAAAAAAGACATAAAACTATCTCATGGGAAGATACTGGAAGATAAGTTTCAAGTTTTTTTTCGTATTCAAAATATTAAAAATTACGAAAAAAAGTGAAAATCGCAAACTTTGTCTTTTGAAATAAAATGCACCACCGGATTCCGCAGCTCCAGCGCAAAATTTGACGTTCGTAGCCGCTGTACATAAAAAGGTAAAAGTAAGTCTCCACTATATTTTGCGCGGAAAAAGAATGCTCGAAGCATTATTTTTAGAGACAAATTGTGACATTTTATGTTTATTTCACTTTTTATAAACTAAAATTATCTCCCTGTTTCGTACTTTCCATTATTAAGACGTTTTGAGAACGCATGACTGAACAAAATATAAAATGCGTTAAGAAAATGATGACATCAGAATTGAGGTCAGAATATATAGAACAGCTGTTTTAAATTAGTTAGTGGTGTAGCTAATGGGAGAGGGTACAAAAAGGTATATACGATTTTTCGGAACCGGGGCAAAAACTTGAATTTGACGCCCCTCCAGTTTTTGAGGTTAATACAAAAATGACATATAGGTACTAAGCTGAATTTTTTTAACCGGGAGATAAGAAGTTTTTAATGATTTGCACACTATAAAATACAAATACAAAGCCGTAGCCAGAGGAGGATACCAGGGTTTAGTCTCCCACCTCGAAATTTTTGGAAATATGTATATTTGTAAATCATATATTTCGGGTTCAGTATAAGAAATTTGTAATCAAATTTATTTATTTTTATTTTAAAGTCTGAATTCATGCTTTAGAAGGCAAATTTTGTTTTAACATGCACACCAGAAAGAACTGTTTTGACCAGTGAAACGTCTAAAAACATAGCTAAGAAATTTTACCGTCAAAGAAAGACTTATAGGATTAGCGTTAATCTCAATTCATCGAAAAATTGAAATTAACCTAGAGGAAGTTATAGATATATCTACATACTTGCTGCAAGCCAGAGGATGAAATGGTGAAACTTTTTTTTTGAAAAATCAAAGAGTACCCCACCCTAAAATAAAATTATGTCTGGCTACGGCCTTGTACACACACATGGCTGCAATCCAAAAGTTTCTTCAATCTTTCCATTTGTTAAAAGGAAGGAAAGCCCAATTCGAAAAATTAGAAAATAAACTCAAATTGAAGATGCTGTACAAAAATTAGTATAAACAAAAACTATTTTTTTTAATTGTTTTATAAAATTAGCTTAAAATGAGAAAATAAATACAAATAAATAATATTTAACCTAATTTTTTGTATAAAAACGGTACAAATGTGAGCGTATATCTTTTGGAGAAAAATTTTTACATCGAGTTTCATAGAGCTTGAACGGGAGAACCGAATTTTTGCATGTTTGAAAACATTCCTTTAAAGAAAATCGTTGAACTCGTTTAGGCTCTACTAGCTGAAACGTAAAGACGCAAATTTTAAAATGGAGTTATCATGTTTCTCAAAACCCCAAAGATATTTATGTCGTTTTCGATTGGATGTTTGGAGTACTCCTTTTTCACTCCTACTACTCCAATTTTTCCATAAGTCATAGGAATGAAACAGATCACAAAACCAAGCGAAAACGGCATTACATTCGTGACTGAGCGTTGGTTGTTTGAAATGTTTTGTATTTTAAATGATAAAATGATGGAAAAACTGCTAAAGGCTGACTGAAAATGTAATTTGAAATTCAATTGCCGCATCTCATTCCATTTTATTTAGAGTCGGCAATTCTCAATTTTGTTTGGCACATGGATTTGGCGCCCCTGGAGGCTGCCGCCTGGGACACAGGCCCCGGTTTGCTCCCTCATAGGTCATGCAAATGGGCCACATACAGTAGCCATTCTTTAATGGAATTTGAAAGTTAATGACTTGACAGATGGGGACCAACTATGTTTTGACGGAAGAAGTTCATTTTAATCCAAAAGTCAACCAATTGCTCTGAAATCAGTTTTTTGCGGAGAAGTAAAAAAATTTTAAAATTTCATAATTTGTATAGGTTTTTTTTTAATCTATTGACATCGTAGCCATCTATAAATTTTATCTGACAGCTGATAGCTTCAAGGATGGAGGATTAACTATATTTTTACGAAAAAAGTTTATTTTGGTCCAAATGTCAACCAACTGCCCCAAAATCGCCTTGTTTAGAGAAATCAAAAAAAGGAAAATTTCAGACTTTTTAAAGGTAAAGGAATTTGTTCTGCTCTGCAAATGCTTTAAAAGAACGAATTCTGTATATACATTTTTTAAATTTGTAAATTGAAGGAAATCTTGTATTTTTTTTTTTAATTTCTAGCTACGCTACTGTTTTCATTTGACATTTTTTTATTTCTACACCTTCAGAATTTGTCTTGAGAAAAAAAATGTAGAGATGAAATTTGTCTTTGCTCGATCTGCGTACTAGGATTAAGCATTTAAATTGTTCTTTTAATTGTATAAACAACTAGTTAAAAAGCTTAGAGCTACAAATCAAGTATATCATTTAAATACTTGAACAAATATGAATATGTGCAAAAAGAAAATTTAAAATCGGTGGAGCAGTTTTCCTTAAAATTAAATAATAAATTTAACATTTAAAGAAAAAGTTTTGGTATTCCAATTTTGAGTATCTACTTAAATACATTTTTAAATCTAGTTTCAAAAAAACTCATCAAGTCGTAATAATATTAACATTTTTAAAACAGTTTTTTTATACAAAATTTTGACTGAAATCGTTTAAGCCGTTAATGAGAAAATCGAAAATTAAAAAACCGTTTTATGGCAGGTACCGTTTTGGGTTTTGGCTTTTGGGTTATTTTTTTATCAGAAAGTACACCATACCTTTAATAATACACTGATTTTTTTATTAAAATCTTTGGAGCCGTTTTCGAGATCGATGAGCTTTTACTTAACGGTTGTATGGCAAGTACCGTTATATATGGAGCTAAAAAATGGAGAGTTACAAAAAAACCTTATATGCTCATAATTTGAAGAAAATCGCTTCAGTGGTTTAGGCTGTAGATCGAGGCACAAACAGACGGACAGAATTTTGGCAACCACTTTTTTGGTGTTCTCTATCATTGTGATGTCATATTTGATTGTTATCTGGAAATTTTTTTCTTGCACGAATCCAAAACTTGCCTATATCGCCAGAAAAAAACAACACTGATATTTTAACCAAAGGTGATTCTATTCAACACTTATCTTTTAAAACTTAAACCGTTATTTTCCCAATACGCGTTTGATATATGGAAGCATTTCCGCAACTTTTTTCATATTTAAAATATTAAAATATATCAAAAAAAGAAGGGGAAGTCCTACACTTTGACATCAAAAAGCTATCTTCAATTCGTTAAGATCGGATGGACGAAATTGTTGGTCTACGTTGTCCAGATACTCGTATATGGTCCTCCTATTACGTCGATCTTACGCTTCTTGTGGTCTTCCTTTTTCCTTCTGAGAATTCAGTGTTCCTCTATTTGGTTCACTGCCACTTTGTATGCCTGTTGTTTGGCATACAAAGTGGCAGTGAACTTGCTGGCATTTTTTGTCCAACAAGGGGTCTTACTGCGCTGATCGTTCAAGGCCATGCACATCAGAGGTGACATCTTTGATACTCGTAGCTTCTTGGCAATTTTTCAACAATTGGTCGATGTATTAAGTTTTTGGCATGGAAGATAAAACGATTAAAGAGAGCGCGAGAGACCCGATCGGAAAAAGACCAACATCATTGGCTTTATCCTTGATATTTTGCAAATCATGATTTAATTGATAATATTCTAGGATCACAGCTTAAGCCTATTTGGTGGCGCAATAGCTCGTGGAGAACCAGAGCCTAGTGAAATGCAACTCTCAACCAGTAGCACTTATTCTTGACAAGTATACTCTTTGAGGATTTGTCAATTCCTCACAAGATTCAATACCTCCTACCTACATTTCTGTTTTTAGGTGGTAGCGGCTGGGAATCGAACTTAGACCTTCGGCATGACTATCCACCGTACTAACCATCATGCCACGAGGTACTACAAGCACTGAGATAGTAAATATTAATCTTGTTCTTTAAGAACCAAAGAAATTACGTCCATCGGTTCTACATAATTATAGTTACCTAACCTATATGCAAAAATTTAACACATTTGAAGTTGGTTTCTTTTGAGAGCTCTTAATATTTATTCTTACTTTAAAATGCTACTCCGATTTTAATGTAAGTAAAATTTTTCGAAATATTTAAAAACTTTCTACCCAGGTACTCTATTCAAACCACACTCCTCTCAAAACAAATCTAAAACTTTAATAATAAAATTTTAAGCCAACACCATCATCCATGATTGTGTGGGAAATTGTTTCCTGCAATTATGGGATTATTTTTCCAAATCTCCCTTCATCATTATATAAAGCAACTTTAAATATTCAGAATCGCGTCAATAGTAAACAGTTGACTGACATGTAACAAAATTATTTTGCGGTCTGCGTGTGAATACTCTTCAGCCCTGATTAGATTGAGTAAATACTCGTTAAGTTAACCACAATGGAATAAATAAATATAATAATAAAAATATAAACCAATTGTCACTAAAACTAGTCCACAATTATTATTATTTCTATTTATTATTTGGCTTTATGTTTTGGTTAAGCCAATTTGGAAATCACGTTCCGCATTATTGCTATTTGATTACATTAACATACTTTGCATTGCTCGTTTTAATAAGGGTTAACAGTTACAGCATCAAATATGGTATATTGGCGTTATAGTACATACCTACATAGTATCAGCAACAGACAGACGCATCCTGCCACAGGGGCGCGTTTAAAATTCAATTTCATACATCGTTAATGTTTTATTATTTGACTTTATTTAATTTTATTGACCGTGATTATTATAGTTGTTTTTTTTTGTAGCTGTGACTGCGAATAATGTTGAAGTTTATATATATATTGATGAGATCCATAGGGAATCTGTTAAAAAAAAGCTCAACCAAATTCAATTGTTCACTTAGCCCAGTTCACAGGAATTCACATTCTTTTTTGTCTAGGTATAGGTACATACGAAGAGTCGTTGTTGCGTACAGGGCTGAAATTATTACGAACAGCGGAAAGTGAAATTGAGATATTTAAATACCCAGCTGAGATGAAGAATAAAGATCAATTAGTTATTAATTATTAGTTATTAAATATATATATTAAATATATATATATTAGTACTCTTGGTCTAGAATCTAGTTCTGGAATCACTAATATAGATAGTTACCATCCTCATCTGGATGTAGTTCTTGACTTGAGCAGTCATTTAATTGAAAATAACAACGCTTATGATCGCTCATATACTCGTACTTTTGACTTAGGAAGGCAAACTTTCAGTTGCTTTCAGAAGAATTAGCTAGATCTGGTATTGACAGTATACCAAATTCTAGTAATATTGACGATGCAGTTACTAGTTTTAATACCATTCTTTATAACTGCATAAATAACACTATCCCATTAAAATTATTTAAAAACACGAGCTTTTGCCACTCATGGTATACAAAAGAGTTGAGCATACTACGAAATAAAAAAAATAGAGCTAGGAAAACATATTCAAAAACTCTTTCTTTAGTTGACCACAACTCTTACATTGTCTCAAGAATTTAAATCTCTGTCAAAGTCTCTATATACTTATCATGTATACGAAACAGGAATATCTCTTAAAGAAGACCCTAAAGCGTTTTGGAAGTTTGTAAATTCAAAGAAAAATTCAGATGGTTACCCCGCAAATTTCATATACGAGTATGAAAATTGTGTGTTAAAAGAAACTATTGATATTTGCAACGCTTTTGCGAACAATTTTCGTAACTCTTTCGTAGACCCACCTCTTGATATTGATGAACATTATTTCAGAAATTTGCATTCTTATGCGCAAACGAGTTGCAACAATTTCGTTGTGCAACAAAGTACTGTCTTAGACCTTCTCTCATCGTTAAATGATGATTTCTCTTCTGGGCCAGATGGAGTTCCCCCAATGTTATTGAAACATTGTAGGCATATACTGGCTGAGCCTTTTCAATTTTTGTTTGAGTTTTCGATTAAATCAGGGAAATTTCCCTGTTTTTGGAAAACTTCATTTCTAACTCCAGTTTTTAAAAAAGGTGATAAGGCTGATATTTCGAATTATAGACCTATATCCAAACTGTCATGTATTCCAAAAATCTTTGAGCAAGTTGTGTGTGAGACTTAAGCATTCCATACCAAGAATATAATATGTGAACAACAGCATGGGTTTGTGAGAAGAAAATCAACAGTAACAAACCTCCTTACATTCTTGCATAAATGTTCTAACGCATTACAAAATGGAAGTGAAATGGATTGTATATATACTGATTTCTCCAAAGCGTTCGACCAACTTAGTCACAACATTATTATCTTCAAACTGAAATCTTTAGAATTTCCAACATTTTTTATCACCTGGGTAAAATCATACCTTGAAAATAGATCGTATCAGGTGAAATTTAGAAACTGCCTTTCAAACTCATTTAAGGCTCACTCCGGTGTGCCCCATGGAAGTCATCTAGGCCCATTTCTATTTATTCTTGCTATTAATGATGTTGCCTCAAGTATACGTTCAAGTGATATTCTTATATTCGATGACATGACATGAAAATTTTTAAGACAATAAAAGCTAACCATGACCATATTCTTTTGCAAGCCGATATTTTTGATAGTTTCGCTACTTGGTGTGATAAAAACGGTTTTTCTCTTAACCCTGCCAAATGTCAAACAATTACTTTATCTAGAAAGTGACTTTCAAATGCTTTTAATTATTCTATTTCACAACAAAAAATCTTTCGAGTCTTTAGTTTCAAGGACTTGGGTGTTAACTTCAGCTCAAATTTAGAATTCACTGAACACATTAACTTCATTATTAATAAAGCAAGCTCTATGCTTGGGTTTATAAAACGTTGGGCAAAGGAATTTGACGATCCGTACGTTACGCTTTTCTTATACAATTGTCATGTACGACCTCATCTAGAGTACGCGTCTCAAGTATGGTCTCCCTTTTATGAAATTCATAAAAATCGTATTGAATCGATACAACATAAATTCATTCGCTTTGCTCTGAAAGGTCTTCTTTGGGCAGATCCATTCAACCTTGCACCGTATGAACATAGGATCCAGCTACTGCAAGTCCAAACCTTATATCAAAGACGGGTGAACATTATGATCTAATTTTTCTTCGCCAACTTATAAATGGTCAAATCGATGCTCCTAATTTGTTGGCCTGTATTGGCATACATTTCCGTGGAGGATTTCACCATCTGAGAAGTTTTGAACTTTTACATGTAAATAGTGTAACCGTATGTGCAGGATATTTAATTTAAATGTAGGATTAGTAGGATGGGATTGATAAAATTGTTTCGAGTGTTTTTTTTTACTTTAAGGTCATATTTAATTCAAATGTGATATATATTGTTTAATTATGTTTATTGTTTGTTTGTTTAACTATGTAAATGTATTAATTTTATTTGTATGCATGTGTTAGCTCGCATTATTTTACTAACCACTAACACATGCACTTATGATGAGCCTCTGATTGTAGGTTTGCAGCTTGCTCTAAGCTAACTACAACATTGAATCTGAAGTTTTTTTTTTTTTTTTTTTTTTTTTTTTTTATCCGATGGAAATCTTCAAAAGACACTCGGTAAGAATCGGTACCATGTAGTGTGGGACTCTTACCGCACTAAAACCAACGGTGAATCAGGACCAATCTACGAAAGATCGACAAATGATTTTTCTTTCTTAATTTATCAGTCGCATTGTGGGAAGTTTAAGTTATAACACTTTCCATAGCTTTTAGACCATCAGCTCATGAGGCTTGGTTCTTCTTAATCTCCGAACATTGTCTCGTGCATTTAAGACGGTCTCCATTTCGGAGTTGGTATGACTTTGCAGTCGCTGATTGTGTGATACAGCGTGTTTTTTAACCACTTCTGTAACCATTTCAATTTGAAGGTCACGATGTAGATCGCAATTTCTTATATACCAAGGGGCATTTATTATTCCGCGAAGGACCTTGCTTTGGAATTTTTGGATGGGTTCAGCATTTGTTTTCTTTGTACAGCCCCATAGTTGGATGCCATATGTCCAAACGGGTTTCAGTACTTGCTTATATAACATTAGTTTGTTCTGGATAGATAGGTCAGAGTTCTTTCCTAGTAACCAGTACATTTTTCTGTACTTCAAGTTTAGTTCATCTCTTTTCTTTTTGATGTGCTCTTTCCATTTAAGCTTTGCATCCAAAGTCATTCCAAGGTATTTGGCAGTATTGGAGTAAGGTACTGTTGTACTGTTTATAAGAATTGGAACATTGTTTATTTTGTTGTTTGAAAAGTTTATATGCGTCGATTTTGTTTCATTTAGTTTGATTCGCCATTTTTGCGTCCAATAATTAACTTTATCGACTGCATTTTGCAGTTTTTGTGTAGCCTTTGTAACGGATTTATCTGGCACCAATATTGCAGTATCATCAGCAAAGGTGGCCATGATAGCGTTGATGTCCACTGGAATTTCCCTTGTATATAACAGACACAGGGTTGGTCCGAGGACACTTCCTTGTGGTACTCCGGCTTCAATTTTCTTTAGTTCCGAGTACTTTTGGTCGTACCGTACTCTAAAGAGTTGGTTCGTAAATCTGAATCTGAAGTGTAGAAAAAAAAAAAAAAAATGATTAAGTAATAAATTTGATATATTTTAAGTGAAGGTATGAGGAAAATAATTTAAGGAATAAAGAGTATGGTGAATTCAAGTTGACTAAAAGGTGGGATATGTTCTAATATATTTACTTGTTTCAATGTTTCTTGTTTACGAACATTTTTAGGCATGCTGAAGGGAAGGTATTTACATATATTGACAAAGTGTCTCAACTTATAACTTTCTCTTCGAACTTAGACAACTTCCAACGTAAGGTAATTTTGTCATTAAAGTAATCAAAAATCGGTGAAATCATATGGCAAAACCCGAATTCAAAAGAATTCATACAATTTAAAGAATTCAAAAGACTTCAAAATAATGTAAAACATTTTTTTTTTTGCATGATGTCTAAAGAAAAAAAAGAGAAAATTACCCCTCCCGCCATACCAGGAGAAAAAAAACCCCCTCCGACACAATTTTTTTCTTGTCTAAATGTGATTGTACCCTCAGATTGTTTGTTTTGCGTTTTATAAGAGTCACCCTTACAGTACCCTAAAGTGAAAATAAGAAGACCAGGGGGGTGAAATAAAAATCTGAAAAAATTAGGGAATTTGTTTTTCAATGTTTCGAATCGATTGAGGGCTCCAAGACAAAGTCCAATTTAAGGACCACCCTAATGTATATAGGTAAAAAGCAAGTTATGCATTCGTAAGAAATATTGAAGTCGAGATTTTGATCAGACTTGTCATAATGATGATAGGGAAAAGGAAAAAAATTGGATCTCACTATTTTCGCCATCTGTCTGTCTGTTCGGTTACAGCCTAAAAGTCTGCATCGATTTTCTTAAGACACTTGGTATAGTGGTTTTTGGTGATTCTGCCAACACGCTTTTTTAATTTTGTTTTAGAACTAAAAATAACGGCACCTGCTATACAATTTTTTAAGCTATTTTACCAAATCTTATTTTTCTCAAAAAGCCTCCAAAAATTAAAAAAGAAATTCAATAAATTTATTTTGGTAAAACCTACCTTTGATCAGGAAACCATTTTTCAAGAAAAATGCAAAATTGTTTCCAGAGTTTCCATAATCATGATAAGATCTACAGACAATTGGAGTACTTTTCATACTACTCACAATTTGAAGAACGCAATTACCTATTTTATATCTGCACAGTGCCTTGGGCAGCGGGTACTTTGGAACTTCGTGAAATGAAGTTGTGAGTGTTGTTGAGTGTCTTAACAGCGTTTTTGAATGCTTTCTAGATCTTCGTAGCACCACCTAGAATTTCGGAAAGAATAATAGCACATCGGTATGTTCCTATTCCCACACATAACGTTTGAGTTCGAGCAAAAATTTCAGCCATTGCTGGGATAAGATTCCTCGACTAAAAACAAGTTAAAAGTCGTTATCTGAGTCAGAAATGCATTTGCAGAATATTCCCTGAAAAAGTCTTCTATTCAAAAAAGCAAATAAAAGTTTTACTGCAAATAGCTCTGTGTCCGATAATGCAGTTCGCTAAAGTCAAATGTTTGAAAATATCATCTAAAGTGCAATTTTACCTCACCGTAAGAAAATCGAGTTGACGGAACAAATAAGTATTAAGAAGCCAGAGAATGTGTGCGTCAACGTCAAATGTGTTTGGAAGCAAAATTGATTGGCACCGTGTCGTTAACAATCAAACGGCGGCCACAAAAAATAAACATGAAACCAAGTTAATGGGCAAAAACCTGAAGTTTCTAAAATATTCGACAAAGTAAATTTTGTTGATTTGTGGATGAATGGTACGGAAGTTCCTAGAACTCATCCATGAATGTGAAAAAAAAATCTTCACGAATACAGTAGACGCCCGATTTAGTGAATTTCAAAATAGTTAACTATCCACAATAGTAAACACACAAAGTTTTCTATAAAATTGGATTTTTTATAAAAGTAACTCGCAAGCATTTAACATTACTTGAGAACACTGGGGGAATTGTTTCGGTTTTTCTTAACTTATAATTGGGATGATGAGAACCAAAACACGTCACATCCACTTTTATCAAAAATTGAGATTTTGATGCAGATTTGTTAAGCTTGGCATATTGAATAGTTTTTAAAGAAAATTTGACAGCCTTACCCCTCCAATCCTCTTTTATATTGATGTCAAATATTATAATTGTTTTCAAATGTCTCCATATCCACAGTGCACTAGAACTTTCTATATCCATTGTTTGCAAAAGGTTTGCTTTCAAAAATCTTCTTATTCATCATAGGTAATCGATTATGCCTCAAAAGAAGAAACTAAAACGTTCATAGGTTTTTATTGTTAAAATCTTTAAAAGGATCATTAAAGATGGGAAAGTAGTGTAGTGCTATTATGTTAGAGGGTGCAATTGAGAGAGGAGGAGATGGTGTGGGAACTGACCATAAATGTACAATCATTTGTAGCAAAACTCTTCATACCCAAATTTAATTGTTATATATATTTCAATATATTTTTGCTGCTAATCATAACATATAGATTTATAAATCTTGTATTATACAAAATAAAATCTTTTCCAGGAACAATCATTTAGCCATATATAGTTTATTTTGGATATAACGAGTTTTGGTTCTCATCTACTCAAATACATAAACCATTCACATCGAACAAAATTTGCATTTTGGATCAAATTCATTTTAAAAACGCCTTTAAAAACTTCCGGTTGAAAAAGTGAACAATCTCGAAAGAATGAACACTGAACAGGCCTGGTTTTTATTACTTCACTATCACATCACACATCAGAAACGTATGTTATAGCTAAAAAAGATGTGCAATATAACATAAGTTGAATACTGAACCCCATTCGAAATACATAAGACAGTTAAAAGATGGGGACAAGCTCTAGAGTGTTAAACTTACAAGCGGACGCATTCATGAAATTAGCTCACCAGCGGGGAAGACATCCAAAAGTTACTCAAGATAGTTTTCTAGTGAAGGTACTGGGTGCGTTCATCGACAGAAATCTGAAAATGCAGTACTGAAACGTAACGTTGGACGCACAAAAAATCTGAATTTTCAGCCAAATGTCATATATTTTTTTTCTGCCATAATCTTGTGTTAACCTGCTGATTTTACTGAAAGTAATATAAGGAAGAACTTTTTTTGTGGCATAATAAGTGACTCTGACGAGGAAGTTACCATGTAAGTTGACTGGAAAAAGCTTGTTCGTTGTTTTTACTTGGATTATAATACTTAAGAAAATAGTTGAAGCCACACTTTTCACTGGCAACCAAAAAATCTTAACAGTTATTACTCCCAAATGCACGTCTTATTCGCGTTTTTCCACCAAATGTTATTATTTTAAATAAAAATGGGGATAACTTTCACTTTTTGTTAAGGAAAAACTAAAGCCAAAATGCCATGGAGAAACTACTTCTCAATCTTATTTTTTTATTTTATTCACTTACAAAAAAACAAAACTTAAAAAAAACCAACAAGTCGTACCAAACCGACAACAGAACACAAAATAGCTGCATCTACTATTAAGTTCAGCTTCTATGTGCGGATTCTTATTTTTTGTCTTGTTTATTAGCTGTCATCTGAATTTTCAGATGAAAATTTTTATCTGAAAAACGTAAGCAAACGTAACGAAAAGTCATCTGAATTTTCAGATTTTTTTTGACAGCTGACCAATCAGAAGCCCCAAAAATTCAGATTTCTGGATCCTTGAACGCAGGGACTGTCAAATGGATACACATCTTTTTAGTATGAAATTATGTGGTACCTATTTTTCAATAATTTTTATACTAATTAATAGTTTGTCATTTCAAATTAATTTAAATATCTTAATCTTGTTCATCTGAGCATTTGAAGCAAAGTTAGAATTTTTAAAACTACATAATTGACATTTTTTTTAATGTAGATAAGTGCCACTGCTGCCTTCCGCGTTAGATTTAACTATAAAAAAACACTTAGATATTTGTAGAGGAAGGTTGGGGCATTAACTTTTTGGATCATTGTTTTTTGAAACTGTGTCATTTTTCATTCATATTTGCATTTGGAAAAGTGAAATCAGATCGATCTGGGACTCAATCTGCTCTTTATAGTATGAAATAATTTGACTGTTCTCAAAAAACAATATTACATAGGAATGTAGCCTGATATTAATCTTTTAATTAAAGACCTTAAATTTGAAGATTGGACGTTACTAAACCTAAGTTATAAGCTTTACAATCGCTCGATTTGAAGGCAATTTTGCATATCGGAATTTTTCTCCACTTCTCATTTGGAAGAGGTGAGATAAATCGTTTGTTTAAGTATCTTTAAATAATTTCGTAAAATCAAAAACCAAGATAAGAACGAAGTCTTCTTTTCACTGCCAAGAAAAAATTTTATAAATGTTGAACGAAAAAGCATTTTTGGATGACATTTTAATGAATTAATATCTTATGCTTGGTTCGTTCCTGCACCCATAGCTCTCCCCCTGTATCCACGCCTGCTCCCAAAGAACCATTTTTTTATATTTTCGATTTTCTTTAAATTGGTGTTTCTGATTTAAATTTTCAAAAAATGTTTGTTTGAGTTTTTAAAGAAAAGTTTAATTTTTTTTTTAATTCTATAAATATCTCAAAAATGGGTTAATGATTTAAAGATTTGCATACCAAAAGTTTTTTTTGTACTAGCAGGTATGATGGTTAGTGCATTGGACTGTCATGCTGAAGGTCTGGGTTCGATTCCCAGCAGCTGCCACCTAAAAACAGAAATGTTTCTCGCGAGTAACTGACAAATCTTCCAAGACTTGTCATGAGTAAGTGCTTGTCATCAATCTGTTTGGAATCCCTTTTAAGCCCTCACTCAGCGTCTTGAACCTAAGAGCACGCACGTGCGAGCCGCCCTTGCCCTTTTTCTTCAAATCATATGCATGGGAATTGTTTTTTTTTCCACGGCATTCTTACGGCAGTTAATGTTTTAGCCATTGCTGACTTTTTCAAAAATAATTATTGATCAACAATAGAAAAGAAGTGTTAAGCTTGCCATACACGACTGAGTCAACAAGCAACAAGTCAAATGGCCCCACGTCAAAATCGGTTGTATGTAATTGGATTGGCATTTGATCGCTTGGTCAAGTATGACCTGTTTGCTTACTTTATAATAAAGTTATACCTGGTTTGCACCCTCAATTCCCCTTTAAGTGCCCCAAACTCCGACTGAAAAACTTGGACTTAGAGTAATTCGAAAATCGGTATTAATGCCTGTCGACAACTTAAATGTTGTCAAGCCTAATGGTTGTTACACAACCATGTAACTATTTTCTTATTTTAATTCATAAACTTCTCATCCTTAATTATCTACCTACATTATTATGTACTTATGTAAATTAATACCTTCTTTAATACTATCAAAAGACATGGCCTATTTAGTGATCCCTAAGATTTATTTGCCAATAGCGCTTCATTACGCATGTAGTAGCTCCAATTTATAGAACTTAAACATACTACATCCAGCCCTGCTTATAAATAATATGTGATTTTTACTATTATTTGTTATTTTTCTTATGACGCAACCTTAATCCTTGGGTAATTTATTCAAATCACGTTAAATCGAAACGGGCGCCAGCAAACAGATTGTGGCAGGTGGTGTATTTCCTGTTGGTCCTTTTTTGTCGTCATCGTCATTTTGCCGTTGAACTATAAAATGCACATTAGCATTCGGAACATCAACATCATCGATGAGAGAGGACTGTAGGCTAGGTATAGTCAAGTGCTAAACTCCCATAACCAAACTCCTTGTATCGAGAATAATGCCTGTTACGATACATCGAAGTAAGATCCTTTTTTGGATCGCTTTTTGCCTTCTTTTCTGGATGGCAAAACGGATTTGAAGGATTCTTTTTTGATTTCTATATTTTTTTTTTTTTTGTGTATGCTATTAAAGGTTTTCCTCTCTCAAAAGGATGGATCTTTTGCCGGCTCCAGTCTTGCCGACAATGGTAGTGGAAAAAAAAGAAGAAAATCAGGATAACCTTTACTATTATTATTTTCACCCAATGGCCAAAGGGATGGACGAGAAGGGGCAGGAGACGAAGGACGAATACAACGAAAAGTTTCGGCTACAGCTCCAGAGCCAGCCACCGATGATGATTTGCTTTATGGCGTGTAAATTTCATTTTTCTCAATTGGAATTTTATTGCTTGTTTGTAGTTTTTCTCGTCCGCAGCGGCGCTGCTGTCGGATAAACAGGAAATGTGCTGACTTAAATGTGAAATTTCATGTAACGGGAAATACAAAGTACGAACATTTTATGAGCAGAACTTTCTGTGGCCATAATACTTACCTATACATATACTCTATACAAGCTGAATCTGGATGGAGCCGTACCTACCTACTATAATATGTTTGGGTGTAACGTAGCGAAGTGTAATCGCAGTCCCGAATTTCAATTCAATAAAGAGCAAGATGTGAGTGAGTTGACGGCTTGCACTTGGCGGTTCGGTGCAGAAATATTCTTCGGTTATGGTTATGAAGTGTTATGGCGCATTGAACTTTCGGAATGTATTTCATGTATAAAAGTATGAAAAGGAAACACACATGAAAGTATAGTCTGCTGGCCATCATATTGTACTATGGTAGCTGTATTTTTGCTGGCCAGTCATGTTTATTGTTTTCATGATATAATACTTTTTTTTTTGCTGGTGGTTTTGTGCCGCAGACCTTATTTATTGAAATTGATTTTGCAAAAATTGAAGGGAAACAATTTTTTTTTTATGTCCCTAGTCTATACGAATAAAGAATTCAAAAAGGCACGAGCGATTCGTCAAAGGATTTTTTTTTAAGCTAGAAAATTGTTTGAATTTCTGTATATAGGTATAAAACTATGAAAATGAAGGGATATACATATGTATTAGGTGTATCATGGGTTCATGGGGGTGATATTGATTGGTGAAATAGCAATGACCAGAGAAGACAGTTTGAATCACCTTTTGAGTAAACTAAAAATAAAATAAAGTACCTAACCTACCTATCAGCCTATCCTACCAATGTTAATCAAAGAAGTGAGTTCCCAAACTCTGTTTCGTATGTGGCTAGGGCTTAACTAAGGCAGCTGACGAATGAATTAATCAAGTATTACCTTATTACTCGCATATAAAAGCTACTAATACTATCATCAGGCAAAACTTTGTATCTCAATCATCATCGTGTCCTGTAACCCAGGTTGAAATAGTGGTACGGGCGTAACACTCGCTCGGTGCCCAATTAGCGCTGATTTGCGCCGTTTTGATACCATAACTCGTTTGACCTGTGGGTCAAAGTGGATTAAAGTGAGGATTGGTGGATTGCCCTCAATGCGTTGAAGTTGACAGCAAAGGGACCCACGAAGGCAGTGGGTTTGTTTGTACAACTCGACAAACCTGATTCCTTGGGGGGGTCTTTCAGATACAAGATTGGATGCGATATTTCTTCCTGGGCCTCCATCTGCCCACTTGGCATGAGGGGAGGTCTCCAGTGAAGTTCAGAATCGACCATGACACCAGAGTTCTTTGGTTTGAATTAGAATTTATTTGGGGTATGGTTGTATAGTATATTGTGGTCTAGCACCAACATCAAGAGGCGGGACACAAGACACTCACTTGATTGGATTGCATCTCACATAAAGCCAGCTACGATAGCGCACCAGAGCGCGAACGATCCAACCGATGATCGTTGTCCGAGTGCTCTTTGGGGTCTGGGGGGGAACATGATACAAAAATCAACCGATTTTTAATTTGATTGTTAAGAAAGGTAATCAAGTTTTTGATTTTCATTTCAGAAAGTTCGTTGAGGTCGTCAAAAAATGCCACTCCAAACGATTGTGCTCTCATTCTAGCCAGGGAAGGACATTTACAAAGAAAGTGAAAGACTCTGTTTGCTTTTCTTGCTGATCGTCGAAGCTACGGCAGTGAGTATTGTAAGGAATACCCAGTTTCGTCACATGTTTCCCTACTGGCCAGTGTCCAGCACAGGTTGCAGCGATCCTAGCTATGTCTCGCCTGGATCTACATAGCACATTAATTGTTTGGGATTTATTAGAGGCGGGATAGATCTTTCTGGATATTTTGCATTTGGTTAGGCTTGGATTCACTTAGGAAGATTGACAGTAAATTGTTCTTCACAACTCCCAGGGGAATGTTTCCTCTTTCCACATGTGAGCTGTGAAGGGCTGATTCTTGTCTGGCCAGTTCATCTGGCCGTTCATTTCCCTTAATGCCCCTGTGGCCAGAAACCAAGATAAGGGTGACCTTGAGGTTAATATTAAGGGTTGCGAGCTGCTCCAGGCTTTGCTGGACCAATTCAGAGGATGATGTAGCCAAATCAATGGCTTTGACAGCTGTCTACCTGTCTATGAGGGTAGCTGTATTAGGATTTTGGTTTAGACCTAGTTTAAGTATCCTGCATGCTTCCCTAGTTGCAAGTAATTGCAGTTTTAACATAGGTCGTCAACAAAGCGTCTGCATCCTTCACGGGCTGAAAAATGGAATTACTGTGGCCACGTCTTTCTCTAGGATTCTGTTCATCTAAGACAGTTGACATCCATTTTGTTCTTGTTCTTCTAACCCTCCAGCCATGTACCCTGAAGATTCCATTCAAAGAACTGCTTCGCAATTTCATAGTTTGATTTTCTAAGGTCCAGTTTTTCAGTGCGAGATCATCCCAGTCTAAGGGTTAAACCTGATTTAACACCAGAAACGAGTTTTTCAGTTTAAGTTTACTCCGAGTTAGTTCACCTACTTTGGTGAGGCGGCATCTCTATTTCGATGCTGAAAGTTATTACTAGAGCAATTCCGTTGTACCGCCATCTCCATTCCGAAGCGTGAAGAAGAAGAAGGGAGGTGTCGCTCATCATTGGCCTTAGATTTTTGACAACTGAAAGATAAAGTCAACCCAGAATTTAAAAACTAAATGTTTCTGAATTAACTCGGGGTTAATTTATTTTCAGGATTAGCTAACACTGATTTAACTCAGAGTTAACCCTGAACTGAAAAATTAGCCCTAATTGTGTGACCAATCCATTGCCATTTGCGCTTTCTTATATGTAAACGTCCAGCCGATCTTGGCTTGTTCTGCGCCACAATTCCTAGTTTTATATAATTTGTGGCCATTGAATCTTTAGGAGGTAGCGCTGACAGCGATTCACAAAAGTCTTCACTTTCCTCGAAATGTAAGACGTAACTCTCCAGTTTTCACAAGCATACGACAGCACGGATTTTTGACATCGGTTTCGAAGAATCCCAAGTTAGTGCGTAAGGAAATCTGACTGAATTTCAAAATTAGGGACAGGGTACCAAAAGCAGCACAAGCTTTATTAATTTACTATTAAAGATCAGTACCACCACTTGCAGAAACATACTGCCAAGGTAGTGAAACTGTTCGACTTTTTCAACTGCTGTTTCCTGTAGCATAATACGCTGATGTGTAGAGTGGCCTGGGAGCATTATTTTTAGCTTTTTTGCTTTTTATTCTTAGGGCCAGTTTTTGGTGCGAGATCATACTAGTTTAAGCTTTAAGCCTGAGTTAACTCCAGAAACGTGTTTTTCAGTCAACTTAAATCCTAATCAAGTTAACTCAGGGTCCAAACTGTGTACTTTTTCAGTTGTAGTGCCATCTCAATGTCGATAGTAAAAGTTATTGTCAGTGCAATCCCGTCCCGTTGTGGTGCCATCTCTATTCTAATGCGTAAAGGGTAATATCAATAGCGTCACACATCGATGACGAACAACTAAACTAGCCCATATACTACTCAACTTAACCTTCACTGTCAATATCCCTATAGACCTGGACATCTCGTTAAGTTGGGGCACTTCAGCATTGGTGCATTTAACAGGTCACAAAAATGATGCTTTTACAGGTGTAGCTGGCCTGGTACTGAGATTTATGTCAATTATTTAAGTCAATGCTTCATCGGGAGACAGAGGTAGATAAGAACCGTGATCAGAGCTGCCATTTTTAAACTTTTTTTTCACCTTAGTACCTTTACTTGGTGAAGCTTCCGAAAGATCCAATCGTTTGTCTAGAGTGAAGAACGTCTAAATCTATATTTTTTTGACTACTTCAACAAATTGCTAAAACATACAAAAATCTGTGGTACTCGTATCTTGTCAATTTCGCTGAATTTAGCAATAACGAGTGAAGAAAAATATTTATAGTGTTATTTTTTTTTTATATAATAAGCACGCACTAAAGGGGTTGTGACTACCCTTAAAATGATTGAACACAGTTCGAGCGTTAGGAAAATAGGGAAGGATTCAAGAGGAGATACCGATGCACATTGGTTTTGTAGTTCTGAATATCAAAATTGGAGGGAAATACAGAGTCAGGTAAAGCATTCCACATTCGGGTAGTGCGACTAAGAAAAGAGTCTCTATACTTAACAGTACGTCCGAAGTTGGGCTCAACTGATGAGCATTCCTAGAAGTACGAGTATTACGGCGGAATAGTTTAAGGGGAGGAATGCAACTGGCTAATTCACTAGAACATTGCCGGTAAAAATAGCGATAAAATAATGATAGACACGAAACATTGCGGCGGTGTTCGAGAGATGCAATTTCTTCCGTTATAGCTCTATCACCTATCATTTTTAAAGCTTTATTTTGAATTCTATCTCATAGACTTATTTGGGTCTTAGGAGCACCCGCCCAGATATGAGAATTATACTCAAGCTTTGGACGAATGAAGGCTTTATAAATAGTAGCCAGATCAGAAGAGGAGAAAAACTTTTTGCATCTTCGAAGAAAACCTAAACATTTTGCAGCGTTTTTGGCGATGTCGAATATATGATCATTCCACAGAAGGTGATCTGTGATGCACATACCTAGAACTGAAAGATGTTTGGTTTCCTCGATGCAAGTGCCACTCATGGATAGTGGCAAAGGGGGTGGATTTCACTTCTCCGACAGAAGACAGCTTTGAGTTTTCGAAGCATTAAATTCTACACGATTTTTTATTCCCCATTCGACAATGCTGTTAAGATCAGAATTGAATGAGCTTACGAGTATCATACGCTGCCGTTCAAATTCCACATCCGAAGAAAAAGGAAGTGAATCTGGAAATGAATATGAAAAGCTGGGCTACTGTCGTCTGCAAAACAATTCAATGGATTGGAAGTTTAAGACAAATCAAAGATCATTTATGAAAATGAGGAAGAGAGTCGGAGACAAAACGGAGCCCTGGATTACACCAGCATTTATTTTATGAATGTCAGACTTGAACCCAACCAACACAACTTGTATTGAACGGCCCGAAAGGTAATTTCCAATCCAACGAAGAAGAGATTCATCGATACCAAATGCACGCATTTTCGATAAGAGAGCTTGATGCCAAACTCTATCAAACGCTTTTGAAATATCAAGTGCAATAATCTTACTTTCTCCAAAACGATGTAAAGATTTGTTCCACTGCTCGGTGAGATATACCATCAGATCACCAGTGGACCTATTGCTACGAAAGCCATATTGCCGGTCATTAAGAAGCTTTCGTTCTTCAAGATATTTCTTAAGCTGGTGATTAATCAGCGTTTCCATGACCTTGGAAAGAGGGGACGTTAGTGCAATTGGACGATAGGTGGAGGGAGAAGAAGATACGCCTTTTTTAGGGACAGGCTGCACAAATGCTGTTTTCCATCCACTCGGAAAGAGACCAGTAGAGTAGGAAAGATGGAAAAGCTTCCGCAGTGGCGGGGGGGATACTATCCGAACCAGCGGATTTATGTACATCAAGATCTTTTAGAACTCTTGCCACTGCACGAGTGCGAAAGAAGATTCGTCCCATAAAATCGTTGGAGCTCTCAAGTGCAGGAGGAGTCATGACACTCTCTGGTAGCATCGAATTAACAGTAAACTGTGCTGCAAGCAAATTGGCTTTCTCTGTTGAGCTTACGTAGGGAGAGTCATTGAAGACGAGCGTTGGAACCGAAGACGAAGTTGTATTTCTAATATTTTTTACAAATGACTAAAAATGTTTACTACCTTTGGGACATTGTAGTATTTTTTGCCTTAACTTTTGATCATGCAAAAATTTTGTTCTTTGAATATGACCGTTACAGGTCTTTCTAGCTTGTTTAAACTTGATCCGGGTTGGCTTTATAACATCGGAAACTTACTTCTCTTACCCTGATAGCCTCTTTACAGCTCAAATCAAACCATGAATTCTCTTTCGGTGCGATAGATTTTATCCTATGAGGGATAAAATTTCTCATTCCGTAAAGAATCAAATTTGTGATCATATCTGCACTGGAGTCTACGTCACTATCGAGGAAGCATAGTGACCAGTTAAAGTCCCTGAAAAAACTGTTTAGACACAAACTTGCCAAACGGTTCTTCTAGGGTTTTTTCTTTAACTGAGGTTTGTTGGCACGAGAAATTGGCAGATATGACACAATGGGCTGATGTGCCTAGAGGCGATAATACACTAATCGTGTATCTATCAGGATTAGAGGTAAGAAAGAGGCGGTTTGACCTGCAACGTCAGGGATTCGAGTTGGCTCATCGACAAGCTGAGTAAGATGATTTAGCTCAGCAAAGATCTCAACGTACCTTCCTTCGGGTGTTGTCTGGCCAGAAAAGCGAAGCCACGCAGAATTGTGTACATTGAAATCGCCCGCAATGACGATTTCAGTGTGAGGACAATGGGCAACAATTCTTTGAATGGAGTCGGACAGAGCATCAAACTCGTTAAAGGTTAAATTTCTGTCCAGATTTGGGCTTCGATAAAGAAAGCATGTGTGGATGATGTGCTTATTTACCGTAAATTTTAACCACATGAAATTAAAGTTTGTGTTAGAGCACAAACCGTATTGTGGTTGAAGCTGGTAAGCAATATCTTTTCTTATATATACGGCAAGACCATGATGGGGGGAAGAATAATGGCACCAAATTATACCCATTTAGATTGAATTCCGAATGATCAGAATTTTCACCTATGTGAGTTTCACTCAGTTCCAAAACAGCTGGCCTGTTTTTTGCAGTATAAACATATGTGGCATAGAAGTTTTTTCTAAGTCCGCGAATGTTGCTAAAGTCGACCCTAAACGTATCACCCATTTCAAAATTCAATACTAGCTAAAAACTCAAGTCAGTTTTTTGGTTTTCTCAAGTAAAACGGACACTTTTTTTATATTTTTTTTTTTAAATGCAAAATAGAAGTAAACTGCTTTTCACTCTTAGCCAACGTAATGATATTTGCGAAGCACAACTTCACTAGCTTTTAATATTTCCCAGTTTACGTTTGCCTGACACCAAATTTCAAAAATTGTTTCTGCGATATATAAAGAGTGTTTTTTTGATGTGTGGTTTTTAATCTGGCAATACTTTTTCGGAGTTGCTCTTTTTGACAGCTGTCACTTAATTTATGTTCAGTTAGGTTTGCCTTCTCATAATGAATCGACTTACTCTTGAACAACGTGTGCAAATCGTGCAAATTCATTACCAAAATAATAGCTCGGCTCGCGCGACGCATCGAGGAACAATCAATTTATTGCAGAAACTTTTGCATTGTGAAGTTATTATTTTTTTTTGGGTTATGTGAAGTCGCTTGTCTACGCAGATAAGCCCGAGACGGCTGACGTTTGGAAGAGAATATTCGGCACCTCACCAAAAGTTTCTTTCCATAAATGGAATGTTTTGCTATGATTCGCGCGAACCGAACCATTATTTTGGTTATAAATTCGCACGATTTGCAAACGATGTTCAGAAGAAGGTCTATTCATTTTGAAATGGCAAACCAAACTGAGCACAAATCAAGTGACAGGTGTCAAAAAGGCAAACTCCGAAAAAACTGTTGCCAGATTGAAAACCACACGTCAAAAAAAAAGCACCCTTCATAATAACACAGATAATAGCCTACTAAAAAACCTAAGAACGCGTTTCTTAAAATGAATTTCATACAATTCTGCGAAGGTATATAACGGGTGATTTTTTAGCTGGTTTGGTTTTGGCAACACTGGTTTTGACAGCTGACGTGTGTTTAGTACCTTGTGTCACTGTCAAACAGCTTCAGTTTGGTTTGCAATTTAACCATGGATCGTCTTACAAATGAACAACGCTTGCAAATTATTGAATTTTACTATCAAAATTCGTGCTCGGTTCGAAATGTTCATCGCGCGCTGCTTCCATTTTATGGTCGGCATTCTCGACCTTCTGAGCAGTCTATTCGGAAGATTGTGACCAAATTTCGCACCAAATTTACTTTGTTGGACATTAAACCACCAACACGTTTACGTACTGTGCGTAGTGAAGAAAATATTGCGGCCGTATCAGCTAGTGTGACAGAAGACCGCGAAATGTCGATTCGGCGCCGTTCCCAGCAGTTAGGCCTTTGTTACAGCACTACGTGGAAAATTTTGCGGAAGGATTTGGGCGTAAAGCCTTTTAAGATACAGCTGGTGCAAGAACTAAAGCCAGCCGACCTACCACAACGCCGAATTTTTGGTGAATGGGCTCTTGGAAAGCTGGCCGAGGATCGGCTTTTTTATCGAAAAATTGTGTTCAGCGATGAGGCTCATTTTTGGTTGAATGGGTACGTAAATAAGCATAATTGCCGCATTTGGAGTGAAGATCAGCCAGAAGCATTACAACAGCTACCAATGCATCCCGAAAAAGCCACTGTTTGGTGCGGTTTATGGGCCGGCGGCATTATTGGGCCATATTTCTTCAAAGATGATGCGAATCGCAGCGTTACTGTCAATGGTGAACGCTACCGAGCGATGATAACAAACTTTTTTTTGCCCGAAATGGAAGTTCTTGACTTGCATGATATGTGGTTTCAACAAGACGGTGCCACATGCCACACAGCACGCGAAACAATGGCGCAATTGCGAGGCGAGTTTGGTGAACAGTTAATTTCACGTTTCGGGCCGGTCAATTGGCCGCCTAGATCGTGCGATTTGACACCATTAGATAATTTTTTGTGGGGGTATGTCAAGGCTAATGTCTATAGGGACAAGCCCGCTTCGATTGACGCACTGGAAGCCAACATCCATGCATTCATTCGTGAGATACCGGCCGATATGTGTGAAAGAGTATGCCAAAATTGGACTCAGCGGATGGGCTACCTGAGACGCAGCCGCGGTCAACATTTGCATGAAATTATCTTTAAACATTAAATTGCAAGGTTCAAACTATCGATTCAAATAAATATTTCATTCATTTTTTCGAATTTTGTGTTTTTTTTTTTTTAAAGTTCTAAGCCTCTTAAAAAATCACCCGTTAAAATGAAAACCACTTTTTATTTGTATCCCTTAAAAATTTATCTAAATCACTCATTCTAAATAATAACCAACTTATGATTGAAATTAATATTGAGCAGATTTCAATAAAATTTTCGTTTGCAGGTGAAATTAATTAAAGTATAGAAGGTGTTGGATGTTGGTATTGTGAGCGACGTGGGGATGTGACCAACAGAATAAATCACTATTCAAATTCAGTCATTCATTCGCACTGCAGTTTACATATAAACTTACAGGCAAACTTATCGTACATTTGAATTCACTGAAATACTTAGCATGCATGTCAGCTTTTATAGAATATGTCTGGTATTTCGTATATGAAATTTTAATATTTTACCGCAAAATCACACTTTTTGTACCTGCACTACTACACTATGAAGTACTGTACACTACGCGTAATTTGATTGAGATCGAATTTTTATTGAATTCTGGCAACTGTTCTTCAATTATTATTCGAGCACTTATTTTGGTATAGAAGTAACTAAAAATATGTCAATCTTTAACAGATCTCATAATATAAG
The DNA here is from genome assembly GCA_946251815.1 of Dasysyrphus albostriatus. Taxonomy (NCBI): domain Eukaryota; kingdom Metazoa; phylum Arthropoda; class Insecta; order Diptera; family Syrphidae; genus Dasysyrphus; species Dasysyrphus albostriatus. The sequence goes on from OX276335.1 coordinate 84,446,729, forward strand.
AATTGTCCGAAGCTTTTTTCAAGTCGAGATTCAAACAAAACCTACTCTGAGAAAAGTCCTCAACTATCCGATGACCGCTATCGGTCTGTTATAAGGGGCCAAAGGTCACAAAAATGGGTTTTGCCAAATATCTCAAAAACGGTTGGTTTTGGAAATAAAATCCGTTCTGCAGGCAGGTAGCTCAGGTAATTTTCCATTAAATTTTATAAACTGCGAGCTGTTTTAAACTAGCATTGCACTTGTTGAATTCTTTGTTCCCGAAGTTTTCATTAAAAAAAAAATGCGACAGAGTTCTAGCGACACGGAGTGTTCATCACTTCAGAGACGTCTTACACACAAATGCATGTAATAAAAGGGCGGATTACGAGTGGGTGTTCTTGTTCCGGTTAAGCTCTACTGTTGTAAAAGTAATTGGAATGAATGGATGTCGTTTGGATATTTTTGAATAAGAATCAGGAGCAGGTATTTATTATGAAAAGTAAAAGAAAGCTGACAAAAATCAGGAAAAACATAATCCCAACAATAAAATTGTTATTGGCAAAGGAATATTGCCGAGTTTGTTATAGAATTATTTTGATTTTTTTGTGGAGATTAATTTGTGAAATCCTTAAGTAAAGCAGACACGATGAGTTTTTTTTTTTAACTCAAAGAAAGTGTGGTATAACAACTTAAGAGCAATTTTACTATTTTTGTGGTATGAGGCTAACTACGAGGCAAAACTTAACGTAGATTTTCTTAGTCTCGATTCTGACTTTTGAGACAAAACATAAAGAATGTTACTGGCATATTTAGTGATGAACAAAAAATATTTTCACAATCATACATAGGTATGCATGCAATGGGATGATTCGAAAAAAATGAAAAATGAATGAAAAAAAGGAAAATTGTTGGAAGCATTAACTATTTCCATCAAAGAGCTGGCCACGATTTCAAACCCAACGATACTTTTGAAAGGAACGTCTGGGTATCGTTAAAATCGAAAAATTTTGATATCATCTCGGTATCGACCTCGGTCTCGTATAACTCAGTCTTGTTTGGTCTCGTATAATAAAGTCTCGTCTCGGTATCGGTTTTTGTCTCAGTCTTGGTCTCAGTCTCGTCTGGTTTCGGTCTAGTCTCAGTCACGACTTGCTGAAATATTCCTGAATTTTTAGTTGAACTCGCTTGGTAAAGATCTAAGATTTAATAATTGTCGTAAAATTTTAAAGGGCTGTTACGGCCGCCTATCACCGTCTTTGGTGGCACCCCGAATATTGCCAAATCAGGAGTTAGGACGTCAGCGAGCTCAGACACAAGGTCGTTCAGTTCTCCACCAAGCAGCAATCTCGCCCAGTCTCGGCTAGCGAATGATAGCGTTGGCGGTACTCTTGGGTGGAGCCACTGGACATCCAGAGCCACGGCCGAATTTTTTGGAGAGCTATATAATTCGTATTTACGTACACGCTTCTTGCGCTCTTTTCTATACAAATATGCACCTAATTGTAATTGGGCCTTCTCGGCCAAATCTTTTTGCAGTTGCCTATTTTCTTCGGTGTCCTTGAATACGAAATAGGAGTTCACTTTTCGATACCAAGTTGAATTCCACCCTTGGAAGGGGATTTTATATTTAGTGAGCGTTGCGTATGCAAAAGCTATTTCATTTGATTTGACAATTGACAGATGGTCGATGAATGTGAAACCATTCGAGGTATTTATAATGTGTGAATGGCGGATAGGTTCGGGTATAGGGTAACAAATGCATATTTGAACACACCAAGGTGAATTCAATGTTGGGTTTCGTTAGACGTAAGGGGTAGGTTAGGTGGAGAGAGGGCTCCTCCAAGGGGATAGTGTTAACCCCAACGGATCCCATTTACCACCTCAAAGCAAAGGAATAGGGGTTTTTTGTTTGCCTGGAGGATGGTTTTGCGGTGTGATAGAGGTAGGAGAACTAAAAAGGGGGTTAGTTCGAAAGAAAAAGTCGTGGTGCGTGGTCCAAACTAGAAGGTGCACTATTTTTCGGTGTGTGGTAAAAATAAAAAAAAAATATAGTTTTAGTAGTGAAAATTAGCGAAAGAAAATTTATTATTTTTTGTAGTGAAATCATCTTTTAAAGTTATTTCTATGGTGGTAAACTTCGTGGGAAGCAAATTTTTGTATAGATGTTAAATTTAAAAATTATTTAAACCATAACGGTTTAGGGTTCGGTGCTAAAGGCTGGCGGTCATCGGCAAGGACAAAGTTGGTGCCACCATATTGGCTTGAAGTAGCCATTTTTTTTTATCTTCATCAATTTATGAAACGAACCAGGGTTTCTTTTAAAGATAAATTTTACAGCGCTGGAATAAATTTTCATCAAGTCCGAAAGCCGTAACAGGGCTTCCTTCACACTGTCTAAGTAAAGTTCCGATTAGTTATCAAAAATAAAAATTATGCATCAAAGTACTATAGCAGAAAAACAATGCTGTTATAAGATTATTGGAGCTGTTGAAGATGGTGAATTTCACTGAAGTCACGTCCTCCAGCTAAAAAGAAACATGTCTAAAAATTTCACACAAATGACTGGTTTCAGAATGCACCAACTACAGACGAATCAGTCTTCTTAACATTGCGAACAAGAACTTCTTTTCCGTACTTTGTGAACGCTTGAAACCATTCATCGACAACCTGTTAGGTTGGTCCATATCAGTGTGGTCTTAGACCATGGAAGTCCATATCGACAAAATATTCGCACTACGGCAGATCTTGAACAAAACCCAGGAGTTTAAAACCAATACCTACTACCCTTTCATCAATTTCAAGGCCTCGTATAACAGCATCTATAGAGACGAGCCTTATAGAGCAATGTCTAGTTTTGGCATACCTCCCAAACTCATCCGTTTGTGCAGGATGAAGATAGAGAATGTCCGCTCTTCCATCAAGGTCGTAAAAGACCTTACCGATACTTTTGATGTCAAAAAAGTTGTTAGAAAAGGCGGCGCGCTGATGCGACTTCTTCAACATCGTCCTTGAAAGAACTGTGCAAAACTAACGTCAACAGACTAAATATATGCTGTCAACAAGAAAAGACACCCAATACCGACGTCTCGGTCAGAACGTCACTTTTGACAGCTATAATTTTGAGGTTGCCAGAGACTTTGTCTACCAAGGCTCCGCTATAAACTGAGCGAACGAAACTATTGTAGAGATCAAACGAAGAATTACTCTTGCCAATCGCTTTTTCATTGGACTAGGAAACAAAGCCTTCTCTCGAGTAACTAAAGTGTTCTGGTCCCCGCTTATCATCGCAGTCCTGATGTATGGTGCAGAGACAGAGACACAAACGCGACGTAACTCTCGCTGGATTATCGCCACAGTGCGTGGACGCCAGTAGTGTAGTGGACAAAAATAAAAAAAGATAAAAATGCAATTTATTTGTTTTTTACTCTAAGCCTGTTCTGGAACATCTTAAAGTACGTAAATGTGTTTTTGTTTTGTTTGTCTCTTCTTCGTGGGTTAGAGGGACTTTAGTTAGCAAATGCAGTGTAATTAAAGGTTGAAATTTTGTGCGAACAAGCTTAGCCCATGTGAGGAAAATATTTTGCTTTTATAAATTGTTTTATTTTTTTCTTGTTTATGTAAATTTTGGTGATTTTTTGAAAAAAATCTTTTTTTAATGCTTGAAAATTGTATAAACTTAAGCTTCCTCACAAACTGACAACTTATGTAACTATGATCATATTCACGTTCGTCGATCGTGCCTACCTTCCACCTCCACGCTGTGTCCAACAGTTTTGACCATTTATTCATCTGGCCTTAAGTGGCTGATATCCATGGACACTTGAAAACCATGCTTTCCAACTGTGTAGTTTTTTTGGGAACATCGCTTGTCACCCTTTCGCTTATATGTATGGCATGGATACAATCTAAATCTGTAGTCACCTTCTTAGGCAGTTATTATTTCCTCTTTACTCCAGTCGTCAGTGGAATCCGCTCTTAATCTCTAGATGGCAACAACCTCCTTTTCTTCTTCACACGTAGAATGCTTGATTGCTGATTTCCATGGCCTTCTAGGTGGCAATCTGCACTGGCGTTGGAGATGTCCGGTCTTGTTACAATTCCAACACTCAGGTCGTCTAGGTGGGAATCTATACAGGCTTTGGAGATGGCCGCTCTTGTAACAATTCCAGCATCGAGCAGGTCCATCTCGCTGGTTCCTTTGCAACGCTGTTCTCTGGCATGAACACTTCTCAATTTCTATTTCCTATACTCGATGGACTCCTTGAAACACCTGTTCTGCTGCTTCCATAGTCAGGGCGAACGCTAATGCCTCAAAAAGTGTGCATTTTCCAGCAGTTCGAATTGCTCGCTGAAGTTTGATACCAGATACAGCACTGACAAAAGCTTCTGTTGCGAATTGGTTAATGATTTCATTCCCTGCAGCCGAATATGCCAGATGAGCCAACCATTCGATGTCTGCTTGGAGCTGTTGAAGAGTTTCTCCTCTTTTCTGGACTCTAGTATTGAGTTGAACGTGAAAGGTTTCTTGCATATGGCTATCTCCAAAGCGTTTGTGAATGGCCTGAACAAGAGCACTGAAGTTGCCATTCTTATCTGCTGGTATGGTTTGTAACAGTTCCTCTAAGGGCAAGCGTCAGAGCTATATACTTGTCTTCCTCGACCCAGCCATTTATTGACGCGGCTGCCTCAAACTGCTTCTTATAGATTGACCAAGAAGTTTGTTCATCGAAGGTTGGTGGATGCATCTCCTTTCTTTTTGGACAGTCACCAAAACTTTCTCGAACCTTCATTTTCTTTATCTTATCCAATTACTTTGTAATGCATTCGATTTTATCTTCAAACTTTGTTTATACTGTCGACAATTATTAATCGACTGTCAAAAATTGCTTCTCGACACGCTTGTCAAGGGCAATAATTTTGTTGTCAAAGGGTTCTAACTTATCATCGAGAAGATTTCGAAGATTCCTTTGTTCTTGCCTTTGTTGTTCTAGAAGATTCTTTTGTTCTTGGCTTTGTTGATCAAATCGTCGAAGAAGATTCTTTTGTTGATTGCGTTTTTGTTGGCTTCGTTCAAGAAAATTATTTTCTTGACTAGCAAATTTGTCATGTCCAACTTACTTACTTGCTCTTGTTCTTCTTCCATTTCAATGTCGTACATCAATGTGCCTGGGTTTTCTCCACGTTTTTTTTTAAATATTCCTGCAGATCGCCTGCATTCGAGAGTCGTTATAGTACCAATGTGAGAATCGTTACAATACTCGTATTATAACTTTAGTATAACATAAGAATCATGAAATGAAAAGTCGTACGAGAAGTTTTCATACAACTTACTTTTTGTCAAGAGTGGTTGTAACAGGGGCGTAAATGTTCTTAAACAGAGTGAAATCTGCAATTTAGTTCGTTTACTAAAGAATTTTTATGGACAGTTGCATTACTTTCAACAAACTGATTTTTGTCCACTTTATCCATACAATCGACGCAATGTGGTCGTGACTGGCGGCGACTCGTTATTTCTAACAAAACTGTCATAAGCGACAATGAGGTGAACAGCCATCCACGGCTCCATGATTTCAACTGGTAAAAAAGCTAGAGCATCACATATCAAACGGCACCCTCCCAACACCTGTCAAGCTTATAGGGAGGAGCACTAGCCATTTCAAAAACGTCCGTCCTTTATGCCGCCACCCTGTATGTATATTGGTCCTTCGTCATACTCAAATTAATGGCATTAGCATTCGGAGACCAAGTGTCGCCTGTGTTTCCCTTGAGCAGACCACAACCTCTGATAGTCAATCGGTAATTAAGGGACTAAGACCAAATACTGCCACCAACATTTTTTCTGTATTGAAACATATCGCCCGTCAGTCAATTTGTCGAAGCGGATAGCAAATCATTGTTTCTTCAAATTACTGAGAGAGTGAACCACAGCTATTGATTTGCATTTCTTAGAAAAATAAGAGGCTTATTTATTTAATTTCTTATTTTTCATTTTAATTTTTTTTTTCTATTTAATTTTTTGTTTATTGGTTTCCTTATTTATTTCATTATTTTAATGCTTATTGTAATGATGTATTTATTTTTGTATTTATTTATTTGTTTATTGTTAATTAATTTATTTCTTTTGTTTTTCTTTTTTTGTTCATATATTTATTTATTTATTTTACTATTAATTTATTGCATATTTATTTTGTGCATTTATTTATTGATTTTCTTTTTGTTAATTTATTTCTATTTATTGATTTGTGGATTTAATGTGTTACGTATGTGATTGTTCATAATGTTCAAAATATTGCGTTTTAAAAATTTTCCTTCTCCAAAGTCAATTTTTCTTTTCAAAATTGTTTTTCCTGAAATGTTGTCGGTTCTTTTTTTTATATTGTTACATTTATTAAAAAACAAACATAAATAGTTTCCGTTTTATCCTGTCATTCTCACTCGGTTTCATCAGTGATTATTGAGTTGAAGTCCTTCGTCACTTTGACCTTTCTATTTACAATTTGTTTAAAATTATTTACTTATAACTAATACATACAATATTTTTGTTTTTAGGTTACAAATTATATATATTAGGTAAATGAATGCTTGAATTAAAAAATCATTTGACTTTAATGGTCTCGGGATGTTCCGTCTCGGTTGTCAAGTTGTGGTGTAGGTTTGAGTTGGGTTCGATGGTACTGGCATTAGCTGCGGTGGTAGGCTGACTATATCCATTGCACAGAGGTACTTGGGTTCGGGATGTCGTTGTTGCGTGGTCATCCTTCCCATCAGATGATTTGGGTGGTTGGCGATGTCTCCTACAAATTTTCTTGCTGATTTTAGCAGAAATTAAATTTGTCCAGTGTTTTAATTTAAGCTTCTCCGTAGAGTCGTATGTTGCTGAAGTGTTTTTCCGGACGCTACAAAAGTAGAGCGACAGGGACAGCAAACGACGCCATATTTCTTGCCGATCTTTTGACATTTCTCTTCAGTAAGGGTTGCCATCTCATGATGGAAAGCTATACGAGCCAACAACGAGTCAAAATTATTAAAATTTACCACCGAAATTCGGAGTCAGTGGCCTCAACGTTAAGAGCACTACGTCCAATTTATGGTCGTCATAATCGTTCTAGCAGATCAACAATTGAGCGTCTAGCGGAAAAATTTGAATCCACACCGTACATAGTACAAAATGTTCCCGTTTCAGTGAGACAAAGAAGTGTCCGTAGTGTTGAGAATATTGCTGCCGCTGAGGCTTCAGTTGCAGAAAGCCCAAATGTGTCTCTCACACGTCGTTCTCAAGCGTTGGGCATCTCTGTGAAGTCGTTGTGGCCAATTTTGCGAAAATATCTTGGCCTACATTTTTACAAGATTAAATTGACGCAAGAACTGAGGCCGCTTGACCACCAGAAGCGTCGTATGTTCGTGAATTGGGCTGAGCAACAGCTTAAAAATGATTCGGATTTTCATCGAAAAATCATCTTCAGCTATGAGGCTCATTTCTGGCTGAATGGCTTCGTCAATAAACAAAATATGCGGTATTGGTCAGGCAGCAATTCACACGTACTCCATGCGTCATCATTGCATCCTGAAAAAATTACGGTTTGGTGTGGTTTATGGGCCGGCGGCGTCATTGGGCCGTGATGATCAAGACCGGCACGTTACTGTGAATGGGGATCGCTACTGTTCAATGATAACCGAATATTTTTGGCCCCAATTGGATGATATGGACTTGGAGGACATGTGGTTCCAACAGGACGGCACCACAAGCGACAGCGAATGTCACAATCAATTTATTGGAAACCAAGTTTGGAGAACGTGTTATCTCATGAAATGGTTCAGTCGCTTGGCCACCTCGGCCTTGCGATTTGACGCCGTTAGACTATTTCCTGAGGTATAACTTTTTAGGCTTTCGCGGTTGTTAATAGACATAATAGATAATTTTTCGGATTAGAAATAAAAGTCACAAAGCTCATTAATGAAAATAAAGCGATTTTGCCACCTCAGCGCTTAATTCCCTCATGTACTCAGCCACCAAAATTGTATGGGCAGCCGAAAATCCATAAAGAAGGGTATCCTATGCGACCGATTGTGAGTCAAATAAATGCACCGTGTTATCTTTTAGCAAAACATTTGGGAGACGTTTTCAAACCTTTAATTGGGTCGACAGAACATCATATAAGGGATTCTACTCACTTTGTCTCAATTATCGGTAGCTTAAGATTCGATGAGGATAAAGTTATGGTGAGCTTTGATGTTGAGTCACTTTTTACAAATGTACCTGTACATGAGGTTTTGAGTGTTATCCGTGAGCGTATCTCAACTTCCGGCATTAACGAGAATTATATGCCACTATTAGAGTTTTGTCTGTCTTCAGGGTATTTTTGTTTCAACAAAAATTTCTATTTACAAGTGGATGGTGTTGCTATGGGTTTACTTTTAGCTCCCCTTGTTGCAGATGTGTGGATGGAGTACTTTGAAACGAAAGCCCTTGGCAATTCTATAGAAAAACCCAGAATCTGGCTGAGATATGTGGATGACACTTTTTGCATCCTAAAACGCTCCATAATTGAGAGTTTCTTTAATCATCTAAACTCTCAACATTCAAAAATCAGTTTCACGATGGAAAAAGAAGTAGACAATTCTATTGCATTTTTGGATGTGAAGGTAACACGAAAAATGGATGGTACATTAGGTCACACAGTTTATCGGAAGGAAACACACACTAACAGATACCTACATGCTACTTCCCACCACCACCCAGCAAATTTAAGATCAGTTGTTTCGACATTGTTTCAGCGCGCCCACAGAATTTGTGACAGTGACCATCTCGTGAATGAGCTGAATTTAGTCGACAATGTTCTAAAAGCTAATGGCTACTCCAAAAGGCAAAGAACGTGGAAGCCAGTGGTGTCACAGGAAAGGGATGAAAGCAAACTTGACAAAGAAGCTTTCTTACCTTACATCAAGGGTGTAACGGATAGAGTTGGCAAAGTGTTGAAGAGATATGGGGTAAAATCCATATTTATTGTAGAAAATATTAGAAAATATTTGAAAACCCGGCTGAAAACTTAAAAGATCAAAAAGCCGAGAAATTAACAAGATTAATATAAGTTTTATTAAGTCCGCTTTGTTCAAGTTATAAAGATTAACTGGCGCATCAAGCGCATGATTAAGAAAAATAGGAAAATAGTTTATAATTATGTAGTTACATATGTATATACAAATTCATTTATATAAGAAATATGAAAGAGATAGATAGCTTTACAATTATAATATAAAGTGTAAAGAATAATATTTTATATGTTATGCAATTCACACTATAATTTTCAACATCCTCCGACCGAGGGAACAGAATTGATCTCCAATGGATAAAGTAGTTGAATAGGCCTTCTTGTTTTGGTTCCGTCAGCGTATCGTATCTCACAAGCTCTCACACTACCATCACGACCAATGAAAGCATTCTCAATTAGGGCCATTCTCCAGTGAATTCGTGGCTTTCCCGAATCGAAGACTAAAACTACGTCATTTTTCTTTAGTTGATTTGTCGTAGCACCTTTACCATGGTGAAACGAACGGAGAAGTTGCATATACTCTAAACGCCATCGCTTCCATAAAGCGTTCACATGCCGCATTCTTTGTTTCCAGAGAAGCTGGATGTTATCTGAGCCCGGAATTGATTCACTTAGGTTGAGAAAATTACCTTGATTCGTTAAAAAGTCACCTGGGGTGAGTGGGGCACAATCCAATGGATCGTTGCTTACATATGTGAGGGGGCGAGCGTTGACAATTCCTTCTGCTTCTACGATAAGCGTTCTCAGTTGCTCAAAATTTAGCTTTGCTTTTCCGATGACGACTTTAAGAACGTTTTTTATGGTTCGTATTAGACGTTCCCAAAATCCGCCCCACCATGGAGCACGTTCGACTATAAACTTCCAATCAATTCGTCTGTTTGATACAAAATCACGGATTGCCGCATCTTCGACAACGAAATTATTGAGTTCCAGTGCAGCTCGTCGGAAGGATTGAGCATTATCGGAATAAATAACAGACGGCATACCCCTCCTGGCAATAAACCGGCGAAGACCCATCAAACAGCTTTCGGTTGACATAGATGTTGTGATTTCCAGGTGGACGGCACGAACAGCAGCACATGTAAATACCATAAGATATGTTTTAGTCATACCGCCAGAATCGTTGTCAAAAATATAAAGAGGTCCCGCAAAGTCGACCCCAACAGCATCAAATGGCCTCGACAATGTAAGCCTTTCAATGGGCAAAGGACCAAAGGGTTGTGAAGCTGGTTTACCCCATAACTTCTTGCAAACAACGCATTTATGAAGCAGCTTTTTTACAAGTTGTCTTCCTCTCGGAATCCAAAACCTGGATCGTAATTGAGAAAGAACAGTATTGACCCCGCCGTGCAGAGACCTTATATGGCAGTCAATAACAATTAGATCCGTGATATAAGACTGCGTTGGCAATATGATAGGGTGTTTGAAATCGAACGACTCTGGTAAAGAATGAAATCGCCCACCTAAACGCATTACACCCTCCCCGTCCAGAAATGGAAAAAATTGGGCAATATTCGATGACCCAGGTACAGATTTCGATTTCTGTAATAAACAAATTTCATTAGTGAATTTATTGAACTGTATGTACCTGAACCAATAAGTTTCGGCGGTTTTGAGCTCATCCACATTCAAATGTAAGGAATTCTTTCTCATATGTTTTTTCCGATAGTGAGCAATGCGATATATGAAGCAAGTAACACGCAGCAGGTGATTCCAGGTACTAAATTCCTTAAAGCACAAAACAGGGTTACGCTCTATGCTTGCAGAAACTGTTTCAAGCAAAACCAATGGAACTACAGTTGTTGGAATGATACAGGTGTCCTCATTTTGGTAACTTTCATCTTTGAGCCAGGGTGGTCCTTGAGCCCATAGCTGAGACGAGCGCAAGCATTCAGTAGTTATTCCTCTAGTGAGGAAGTCAGCGGGATTTTCTTTTCCAGAGCAATGGTTCCAATCTGATGTGATTGTGTGGCGACGAATCTCGGAAACACGGCTTTGAACATAAGGTTTCCAGCGCTCCTGCTCTCCTTGTATCCAATTAAGTGCAATTTTTGAGTCCGTCCACATATAAACTCGATCAATTGGTATCTTCAGACTCCCTTTTAGGTAGCAGCATAAACGAGCTGCTATCAATGCAGCGGTAAGCTCTAATTTGGGTAAAGTAAGCTCTTTTGTTCCATCTTCCCTAAGTGGAGCCACTCTGCTTTTAGCGCATAAGAAACTAACACTGGATTCGTTTTGGAAGTTGATGTTCTTCAGGTAAGCCACTGTACCGTAAGCCTTCATGCTGGCGTCAGCAAAAATATGAATATGGTTTTTAGTTGGAGAGGGGAACGCTACAATGGACCTCGCTATAGTTATATCCTTTAACTGCAACAGATTCTTGATGCACTCATCCCATTCAACCAACAACTCGGAAGGTATAGCTTCATCCCAGGAAACTTTCTTTCTCCATATATCCTGAAATAGAATCTTCACTTTAATAACGGTGGGTGCAAGCATTCCTAAAGGATCGTAAATTCTGGCTATGGTCTGGAGCACGACACGTTTTGTAGCTTTTGCTAAATTGGATGTAAGCAGGCTTTCCACGGACGTGAAAGGTACAGCTATTTCATCGCTGAAAACGAACCAAGTGAGTCCTAAAACCTTCTGCGCTGCTGGGACATCAACAGAGCCAAAACTTTCACGAACCAGAGAATTATTCGAGTTCCACTTTCTCAAATTCATACTTGCGTTACTCATGATAATTGAAGCTTCTTGGCAAATCTTTAGAGCTTCATCTTCGGCATCCACGCTTATTACCAAATCGTCCATGTAAAATCCATTCTTAAGAACGTCACACGTTGTTTGGAAACGATGTTGTTCTTCGGCAAAGTGACTTTGCAGTGTTGCTGTTAATAGAAATGGGCTACAGTTTACTCCGAAAGTCACCCTTGTCATTCTCAGCTCTTCAAATTTTGGTGCTTCATCTGATGACTTTTGAGAAGACAACCATATGAAACGATGGCTATCTCGATCCTCATCGCTTAGCAAAATTTGCAGAAAAGCCTTTTCTACGTCAGCAACTATTCCAATTCGTCCAAGCCTAAAGTTGAGCAGGATCTTCAAGACATCAGGAAGTAGATTTACACCCACATGCAGCATATCGTTAAGAGATAGACTATCGTTTGAACGAGCCGAAGCATCAAACACTATACGCATCTTTGTTGTCATGCTCTCAGCCTTGTAAACGGGTCGGTGAGGTAAATAAAACACCCGTTTTGGAACGTCACATCTATTTTTGGGGACTGGTTCTGCAATACCATCTATTATCATCTGTCGTATGGCACTATCATATTCCTTGAAGCGATCTGGAGTCCGCGACAAACGGGTAGAGAGGTAAAGAAGCCGTTTGATTGCAAGGTTTCTGTTGTTTTCGAAACATATTTGAGAATCTTTCCATGGTAAAGTTGCTATATATCGAGATCCTTCTCTTTTGATACATGATGAGATGAGATCTTCAGCTAACTGATGGTTTTCGTCATCTTCGCAACGAATACCAATGGATTCAAGCGACCAGAAGCCAGTTATGTCACTGTCGTTCAAGGCAGGCAGAGTTAAATTCGTGCTTAAAATAGAAGAGAAGCATACGTTAGTGTTTGAAACAATATCCTTACCAGAAGAACTATGTGGGCCTTGAATGGTCCACCCGAATATGGTTTCTATGGCTCGCAAACAAGATGAAATGCGCCTTTGTTTTCCAGTTACTATGGCCCAGTAAAAGTCTGAGCCTACAAGGACACTTAAACCTTCCTCTGAGTCTATAGAAACAAACTGTGTGTCCGCTAACTGGATTCCTTGAAATGAGGGACATGAAGTTTCTGGTGCTGGGAGGACGTCCACACAAATCTCGGGAACCACAACTGCCTCTAAGTACACGCTTTTGTTGCTGAACTGGCTAAGAATTGCAACTCTCACTTTGTCAAGAACTTGAAATGGACACTGCTCTTTGCTTCCAAATGGTATGACAGATATTCTCACTTTTCCAATGGGAACCAAGTTAAGTTTTTGCACAATGCTCTCACGAATATAAGTGTGCTGACTGCCACCATCTATAATGAATCGGATTAAAATATTTTTATCTTTGCTTGGTGCTGCGGCAATGCCCCGAGCTGTTTTTAGATAGACATTGGAATTTTCCAATATAGAATTGGCACATAAATTCATTGCACTTCGATCCTCGCAATTTGTTTGCGTTACTATTGGTGCAGCGATGGCCTTAGTTTTGGAAAAAGAAGGGTCGCACATTGATGTTACATGTTTTCCTTTGCACTTTTTGCAAGAAACCCACTTTGAACTCTTACAATTCCTGGCTGAATGTCCAATTTTTGTACAGCGAAAACAACGATTGTTTTTACGCAGCAAATCTTTTTTTTCCGCCATAGATTTATGACTATCGCAGTCTTTCGTGCAGTGGTTGCTTGATGCACAAAACAAACATTGATCCTTTTCGTTTAGTGAAACGAGACTTGTTGCCGTTGCTGTTGCAGTAGGTGGAACTTTTGCATTGGTAGAGACAGAGACAACGCGACTTCTCTCAAGTGATTCCACCTCTCGCTTTAAAAATCGCATTATGCCCTGCACCTGTTTGTCACCTACTTTGGAAAGTGTTGAACTACTTGACTGTTCAGATTCGTCTCGCTCTTCATGATCACTGTCTCTTTCAACAGTACGGTGATAGTTTATACGGAGCTCAACTGGCAGACAACGAAGAAGAATAGACTTGAGCATAACCGAGTATTGGTGTGATGGAATTTGTAAAGCAGTGAGAGTACGACTGCATGCTGTGATCGAATTATATAAATGACGTAATCCTACAACATCAGTTGGAGAGTTAACTGGTCGAAGGGCAATTAGCTGTTGCATGTTTTTATCAACTAGACGCTCAGTATCGCCGAACTGTTCTGTTAAGAGCGAGATAGCAGCGTCATAGCACATCTCCGTTGCAGAAAATCCTTCGATCATCTTCTTGGCATTACCCACCAATACACTTTCAAGATAGCTGAATTTATCAGAAGATGTTAAACCGGTATTTTCATGAACTTTGGTACGGAACTGGTCCCAAAACGGTAACCATTCCTGAAAATTTCCATCAAACTTTTTTAAAGTTAACACCGGCAGCTTGACTGATCTATGCAATGCACCAGATGTTTCATTTAAGTTATTTGCTCTAGGTGTTTGCATTTTCTTAAGTTTCGCCATGCGTGAATTAAGTTTAGCAAGTGTTCCTATGGCAGAGTCTTGGTACTCTGCAACCTTTTCGCAGTCTCTGTCCAAATCTTCTTCTTTTATTAGGTTTCTGCCCCTTACCTCCTGGTTGGAAGTGAGAAGACTTTCGTGGGCTGCTGTCAAACGCTGAATATAAGAAACTAATTCTTCTTCGATGTCATCGAATTTATCTTCGTCTTTTATTTGCGACTCAGTGGATGCTAAGTATTCAGTCGCAAACTTGACAATTTTTGTAACTTGTCCCCTGTAAGCAGAACGAGCGGAGACTTCCATTTTGTGAACTTTAATCGCGAAACACGACTTTATTTGAACAATATTATTTTCGGACTTTATTGCGTTAGGTATATTTTTCTATCTCTGTACGACTTTTGTTCCCGGGTTTCGGCACCATGTAGAAAATATTAGAAAATATTTGAAAACCCGGCTGAAAACTTAAAAGATCAAAAAGCCGAGAAATTAACAAGATTAATATAAGTTTTATTAAGTCCGCTTTGTTCAAGTTATAAAGATTAACTGGCGCATCAAGCGCATGATTAAGAAAAATAGGAAAATAGTTTATAATTATGTAGTTACATATGTATATACAAATTCATTTATATAAGAAATATGAAAGAGATAGATAGCTTTACAATTATAATATAAAGTGTAAAGAATAATATTTTATATGTTATGCAATTCACACTATAATTTTCAACATTTATACCACCAAAGAAGGTGAAAAACCACCTTCAGTCACCAAAGGACCACTTTCCTCTCCAAACACCGGGGGTATACGCTGTTCCCTGTAGCTGTGGGTCGCTGTATGTTGGACAGACTCAAAGAAGCATTGCCACTCGCTTAAAGGAGCATATCAATGCTGTAAGTAAAAATCAGCGGGAGAAGTCGGCAATTTGTGAGCACATCTTGGACAATCCAGATGAACACCACTGGATTCATTTTGACCAAGCCAAGGTTTTAGCTCAAGAATCTCACTATATCCCGCGGCTGGTACAGGAGGCGATTGAAATAAAACGCAACCAAAATTTCAATCAAGACGACAGTTTTAAGCTTTCGCGTTCTTGGGATCCCGTCATTAACACCTTACCGTCATCCCAGTTCAAGCTTAAAACACCCGGCGATGTAGTGAGCATTGTTTGCTCCCAACAACCTGCACATCAACAACATCATGAGATAGAACCACCCACGCACAGCTACAACCTGCGTAGTCAATCTAATACAAATACATCATAACATCTCAAGAGCAGTTTCCCGGTGACCACGCTCAATGCAACTTGATGCGAAACGTTCGGGGTGAGTACCAAAGTGCACTCTTAAAATTCTTATAACGCGGATGATCCGAAAAATTATCTATTATATTTCCTGAGGGGCTACGTCAAGTCGGTTATGCCAATAAGCCATCGACGATTGATGAACTTCGTACGAATATCGAACGTGAAATTGCAGCAGTATGGGCCGATTTATGCTTAAAAACCGTCGAAAATTGAGTTCAGCGTCTGGACTTCTGCAAGCGTACCCGTGGTGGCCATGCAAAAGAAATCGAGTTCCATACATAATTGCATCAAACGTACTTTCACAATAATAAAGAATTTCATTGATAATCAAAACCGTTTTTGTTTTATTTAAAAAAAACTTTTGTAGAGCTCTTATTGAACAACCCGATACTTAGGATTTTTCTTTCGAATAGTTGTAGCTCCTTCATTGCTGACTTTGATATGGTAAACCACATAGGAAAACTGAAGCTGATGACTGGCCTTAGAAGGCTAGCCCAGTTCTTCTTTTCATCAAAGGGTAACATTAAGTCATCTAGACAGCTCTTAAGTGGGGATCGTATCTCAAAAAATCGTTGAAGTGTACTTTTAAGTACTTTGCGTTGTTTTCGGCCGCTTTAGTTGATCCGTCAGGGAGTTTCAACTTAACTTCAGACTTTTGCAGTTGGCTGCTGATCGGCCTCTGCCGTTGGAGGGACTCCTGAAGTACACAAATTCGGACTTAGATGTGTCGATCCTGATACACCATTTCTTGTAGTATTGGAACAGTCTGTGGATGTGGGCCTCTTGACCCTCTTGACAGCTATCAAAGGGGATATCGATGAGGTATATGTAATCGAGTCGTCAGCAAAAAGAAGTTTTTTGCACTCTGTTGGAACACGTTGATCACTTGTCATCATCATCAGGCTGTAGAGGAATGGTCCGAGCTTTGAGCCTTGGCCTACTTCAGCTCTAATGCTCTTGATTGATGATCTGTAGCTTTCTAGTTGAACGAATAAGTTCCTGGAAGAGAGAAAAGAATAAAGGAATTTTTATTAGTGATGATGGCAACCGTTGAATATTCAGTTTATGGATCAAGGCTTTCTACCCATACACAGTCGAATGCTTTCTGGACATCTAGAAAATCCGATGGTTACACGATGAATAAGTACTTCTCTAGCCGATCGGACTCAGCAGGTAGGTCATGCTGAGAAGATAAGCCACATATCATACATTGGCTATTAAGTCAGTTTAAAAAAAAATCAACCGGACATAATGTCCATTTGAAGATACTCACTTTTGATGCTTATGGATATTATATCAGTTTGACAAAAAAAAAACCAAACGGACATAAAGTCCGTTTTTTGCAGTTAGGACAAAATGTCACTTTGCTTTTTCCAAAATAGACACAAAGTCTATCTGGACCTTATGTCGGTTTCAAATGGACTATAAATCTATTTTAAACGGAAATACTGTCCAAATGGAGATTATGTCAATTTTTAAAAGAAAATATGTTCAAATGAACATTGTCTTTTTGAACGGACATACTGTCCAAATGGACGGTATTTTCTCTTCAAACGGACATTAAGTCTATCTGCACTTAGATCCGGTCGTAATGTCCATGGACTTAATGGCCGTTCGATATTGGACATTATATTCATTCATTTTATTCTTAAGGTCCACGGACATTATGGCCCCGGACGTTATGTCCTCCCACCACACCTTTCATCAAGCCTTTATTAACAATTTATTACATCATTGTCTTCATGTTTTAACAGTTATTTATAAAATGAGGATATAGGTTAGGTTAGGTTAGAAGGGGTGATGATACGGCGAGCCGCATCATCTCACTCGGATCTCAGTGGATCCATTGCGCTCCCCAGAGTTAAAGGTGGGTGGTGGAGAGGGATAGGGAGGGGTTTGAGGAGAAGTATTAGTTGTAGGGGGCCTCCCTGAACCATCCTGAGTTCTGAATGAATTTAGCATGTTTTTTAGTGGCAGTACAGAGATGTCGCCCAGTTCATCGAAGAAATATTCTCCTAGGGCTGCTTTCCTGGTTCTAGCTAGGCTGGGGCATTCACATAAGAAGTGAAGGGAGCCCACTTCCACCTCTTCATCATGACACCCTCTACATAAGTCCGATGAGCAGATGCCCATTCTTTTCATGTGGGTTCCCATAGAATTGTGGCCCGTTAGGACGCCAACTATGAATGATAATTGAGGCCTGCTTAGCTTGAGTAGGTATTCAGTTCTTTTCTTCGAAATATTCGGCCAAAGGTTCCTTGAAACCCGACAGGTGTCGATAGATGACCATCTGACATTTGCAGCTTCCAAGAAACCCTGGTGTATTCTACTTTTTTCTTCCTCCAGTGGCATGAGCACCGAAGCTACGATTTGGCTCGGATCAAGAGATCCGCTTTTGGCCAGTTCATCTGCCATTTCATTTCCGTGAGTATCCCTATGTCCTGGGACCCATTTTGGGGTAACTGTGTTCGTTGCGTTGAGTACTCTTAACTTATTTCGGCAACGATCGATCAGTTTGGACTTTATGGTGATTGAGGAAACGGTTTTAATTGCCGCCTGGCTATCTATGAAAATGTCAATATTATTGTTGACTAATTCACGTGAGGCAAGATGCTTCCAAGGTTTTGGAGCCGTCGGTGAAGACCGAAACATGGTTTGCATTTATGACCCTGTTTTCGTTCCAGAGTTCCCTGGTGGGGATATCTGTCATGGTAACTGGGTTGAAATCAATGTGCGGTGATACATAGTCTGTTTGAATGTCAATGCCTGTAAAGTTCATTATAGTTCTGTGACCGAAGAGGCCCCTTTTCCAATTATTACATTGTTGAAGTCGTTAATCACTTTTTGCCGCCAACTCTTTCGTAAACAGATCGAGTGGGGCAAATGAAAGGAAAGTTTCTAGGGCGGCCGTTGGTGTTGTTCTTATAGCACTGGTTGTGCCGATACACGCAAGTCTTTGAATTTAAGTCATGGATTGGATTTAAGATTGGTCTCCTTACCTAAGGCTGTCCACCAGACCATACATGCGTACGTTAGGATTGGCCTTATAATGGCTGTGTACATCCAATGAATGGTTCTAGGGCTGGGACCCCATCTCCTACCAAAAATTCGACTGCACATATAGAATGCTACTGAGGCTTTTTCCTCTCTTTCTTTAATATTCTTTTCCAGTTCAATTTACGGTCAAGTACAACACCAAGATATTTGGCGGTAACCGAAACTTGAAGTGGAGTTCCGTTGATCGTTGGCGGGTTTATGTTGGGAATTTTGTTTTTCCTTGTAAACAACACCAATCCTGTCTTTTGAGGGTTGACGCTAAGTCCACAACTGCTGGCCCAACTACTGAGCTTGTTGAGGGCTAATTGTAGGAGGTCGCATAAGGTTGGGGTAAATTTTCCCGAGGCCATTAACACAATGTCATCGGCGTATGCAACGACCTTGATGTCATTCAGATTAAGTTTAACCAATATCTAGTTGACTACAAGGAGCCAAAGCAGAGAAGATAGAACTCCACCTTGCGGAGTCCCCTTGCATGTTCTAACTTTTAACTTCGCATCACCCATTTCTACATGTATGAGTCTTGTTTGAAGCATGGAGTCAATCCAGTTTATCAGTAACGGATCGATGTTGATCGAGTTGAGGGCTTGTCGAATTGCGTTATTATCAACATTGTTAAATGCTCATTCTATGTCAAGGAATGCTACCAGTGTGAATTCCTTGAATTGGATCGATTTTTCGATTGTACCGACCACTTCATGAAGCGCTGTTTCAACAGATTTGCCCTTCATATATGCATGTTGGGCCTGTGAGAGCACGCCGTCATTAAGTTTTAGGCGAATGTGAGTCTCCACTAGTCTTTCTAACGTCTTGAGAAGAAAAGAGGATAGGCTTATAGGCCTAAAATCCTTAGGTTCGGTGTGGGTGGGCTTGCCAGCTTTTGGAATGAAGATGACATTGACTTCTCTCCATTTAGAAGGAACGTAGGTGAAGTTAATACAACCCCTAAAAATGTCCACTAGAATTGGAACAATTGAGGATATAAACATACCTACCCGAAACGTCTCAAAAGAAGTAAACTTTTTCGATTTATAATTTTTACCTGAAAACCTGCATATAAGACGAAACTATTAAATCATTAAGATTTAAATATGAGCTCGAAAAAATGGGCTTTTTGGAAATAGACGGGATCTTGAAAAAATGCGATTTTAGAAGACAGGATCTTGAAAAACAGTATTTTAGTCGACGGGGTCCTAAAATTTTTTTAAATGCTGGTGTGCCTCAAGGTTCTGGTTTGTCGCCAGCTCTCTTCCTTATGTTTATAAATGATATTTTGTCAGAAACTTCTATTTTTTCGTGTCGCTGATGATGGTGATGCGATTACCTACCTACCCTTTTTTAGACTAATAAAAGGACTTGATTTAAATTGATAAATTTCTTTTGGATGACCCTATGTATAGTATCGTTCTTTAAATCAGAAGATGTTTTTTTTTCCCAGATCAGACCGAATGATATGAAAAATATTAAAAATCTTAAGAAAATTAGTAGTCTGTTATCAAGTGCAACAGAGTATTTTTGGTTTCTGAGAGATATTTGATTTCTTAACAAGTAAAAACTTCATAGAATTGAAATAAAAACAAATAGAAAAATATGAATTACATTGCACCGTTTGTCGAGTGGATTGCAGTAAACCTTGCGATTGCCCTAGATCATAGTTTTCATATTTTTTTATTACCTAGCTCATCATTGAATTTATTAAATATACCTATATATCTTGTTTGAAAAATAATAAGCTTCTAGGAAAAAATAAAAATAAGAAAACTCTCAAGTGTTCCAAATGTTCTCAGCTCAGATACCATGCTTAAGGATGAGCCATTCACTACAAGAAACTATTCATCGACCAACGATATAACTATGAGTATTTTCAAAGTCCTCGAGTGCTGTATCCAGTGCTCCAAAAAAAAAACAAACAACTATTTTGAGAATGAATAAGTAAAAACAGCAGGCAAGCTAGTATTCCGCAGTAACTTTATAACCACGTACCCTATAATGCTTAGACATAAACTGAGAACAAGTAAAATTTCTAAATAGTTTGTTATACAAAAATTTAATAGGTTTTTTATTAAATGGAAAGACTGTATCTACGAGTATAAGTACAGTTTAAACCCGGAATTGAACTGACTAACTGACTTCAAATTTTGGGCGTTTGTTGTTCACTTAGATGATCACATCATCCTAAAGCTCTGTTTTTGCTGGAATCTAAAAATTTCTGACAAGAAAGGTTCAATAAAATCCTCGGCAAGTGATACAAAAACTGCATTCTTAGCCCTGAATTTTTCCAATTTAAAAACAAAAAATATACACAAAATTCACCCTATGAAATTGAAGGCTATGGCATACTAAAAGGGAATCGCATCGTTGCATTTCTTCAGTAATGGATCCGTTTCTGGAAATAATTTTTTGATGTGAACCTTTCATTGTTATTTGTCCTTTCATGCGAAATTGTTGCGAAATCCACATGGATTATTCCAGAGAACTATCGAAAGAATCAATACATATATAAACATAAATACAGTTGATAGATAAAATATAGCGCTATATATATACAACATAGAACTGAATGTCCTTTCTGTATTGCTCATACAAATAAACACAGTTGCAGCAATAGTATGATGCATAATAATCATTTCAAGAATTTTGATTCAAATTAAATTTTTGCTTCGGAATGTGGTTTTAGTTGCAAAATCACTAGAAAATGTGTAAGTGTTTTTGTGGAGACATGTAATGGCTCAGAGTTATCTGCAAGCATCAAAATACGTGGAAATGCATGGACTTTGAAAGGACGATATGGATAGTATACTGTGTCCATAGTAATTTTAGGTTGTATCACAAAATGTTAAACGTCTTCGTCGTCCTGCTATTTTTGTCTCTGAATGCCTCACTGGCTGTCATCATATTTATACCTATACCTACTGTAAAGAGGTAAACATTTTTTATTTTTCTTTCAGCGAAAGGCAACACGAACTGCTTTAAAAGCAATCAAGGCTAACCTAGGTATTTAAAAATGAGCCAGTGAGTATTTTTGTCACAGTATTTCCTGTTTTTTTTGGCGGTCAGCCATCAGACGAATAGGGGGAATAACATGTAGCATACGAAAACATGCACGTGCCGTAACTATTCGGGACTGGTGGAAGTGTGATCATAGCCTCTTCGCGGCGGCCGCTAGAAAGCCTTTTAAAAAGGTTTGGCTAATATGATCAGGCTGGTTCCTCAGGTTGGCGACAGGTTAATTCCCTGTCCCGTAAAACTAAGAGAATTATGAGACTGGCAACAAGCCTCGGAAACGGACAGATCTCACGACGACAACCTTTGCTACGAAAACGGACACACGATTTACGAATTTTCTTATGGAATGTTCGCTCGCTCTATAGAGCTCGAGCTGTTCAGCAGCTAGCCGATGCCCTGTCAGGTTATAAAGCTGACATAACAGCATTACAAGAAATCAGATGGACAGGGAATGGTGTTCTACAGAAGAAGGAATATGACGTATATTACAGCTGTCATGCAAAACACCATGTGCTCGGGGTAGGCTTCCCAGTCAGCGAAAAAATGAAGCCTACCATCATCGGCTTTAACGCTATAAGCGAAAGGCTATGCACTCTCCGCGTGCGAGGCAAATTTACAAACATCAGCCTCATTAACGTTCACGGACCTACGGAGGAGTCCTCAGACGAAGAAAAAGAGACTTACTACGAACAAGTCGAGAGGGCCCTCAATGCCTGCCCAAGGTATGACGTCAAAATCATCCTTGGGGATTTGAACGCAAAAATAGGTCGGGAGCCGGTATTCAGGCATTACGCAGGCACCCATAGTTTGCATGAGAACACTAATGACAATGGACTTCGAGTCTTAGAATTGGCAACATCGAAAAACATGGTCGTTGCGAGTACCAGGTTCCCGCGTAAAGATATCTACAAAGCCACCTGGGTATCACCTGATGGAGTCACTCGTAAAAAAATAGACCACGTGTTAATAGACCGTCGCCACTACTCGAACCTGATGACGGTACGTACGTACCGAGGTGCCAATATCGACTCGGATCACTATCTTGTTGGTATGGTTTTCCGAGGGCGGATTGCCTTGCGGAGACGCCTGCGCTACGCAATGAAAACACCGGTAACATCTTTGGTAATGCGTTAGGACTCGCCCTAGAATCACTCGATTTAGGAAGAGTAAGTCCTGGAGCCAGTATGCTGGGCGTAGATGAGAAGTGGACACGCCTTAAGAATACTGTCATTAGTACTGCCAACTCCATCTTAGGCAGCAGTCATAGAAATCGGAACGACTGGTTTGATGATGAATGCAAGCTAGCGACTGAACGTAAGAATGTTGCGTACCGAGCAATGCAACAATCTCATAGAACGCGGGCACGCGAAGAGGAAACAGAAAAACGGCTTCACA
This sequence comes from Dasysyrphus albostriatus, assembly GCA_946251815.1. NCBI lineage: Eukaryota > Metazoa > Arthropoda > Insecta > Diptera > Syrphidae > Dasysyrphus > Dasysyrphus albostriatus. The sequence goes on from OX276335.1 coordinate 84,469,755, forward strand.
GACAGAAAAAATCAGCCTGGAAGAAGAACCTATCTGTGACATAGAGAACAGCCGAGAGCGAAGTCCGCACCAGGCGCGGAAGTTCTACCAATCCGTCCGAAACATGACGCAGTACACACCACGCTGCACATACTGCAAGGACGGAGAGGGAAATCTGATCACCGATCTACAAAGCATACTAGAGCGATGGGAAGTGTACTTTAATGAATTGCTAAATGGTCAGCTCACAGCAGAAGTGGAGGCTCCACTACTTCAAGATGAACACCCTATGCTACCGCCACCAAGCATAGAAGGGGTTGAGAAGGCTATAAAACGGCTCAAACGAAAAAAAGCCCCGGGAGCCGATGGCATACCAGCCGAATTATTCCACCACGGCGGGCCAGCCTTACGTCAAGCAATTCATGATATCATAGTGCACGTATGGGAGCATGAAGAAATGCCAGAAGACTGGCGAAAAGGTATCATATGCCCCATACATAAGAAGGGAGATGTCACAACGTGCAGCAATTATAGAGGTATCACGTTGTTGAGTACCGCCTATAAGATACTCTCCTCTATCCTACAAGACCGGATAACCCCATACGCTAAAACAATCATCGGCCAATATCAGTGTGGTTTCATTCCAGGCAAATCAACAACTGATCAGATCTTTACCCTTAGGCAGGCGATGAAAAAATGTCTTGAATTCAACATTCCAACATACCATCTGTTTATAGACTTTAAGGCCGCCTATGATAGCATAGCCAGGGTAGAACTTTACAAAGCCAGGAGAGAATTCGGCTTCCCAAATAAATTGACACGACTATGTAGGTTGACCATGACCAACGTAACAAGCCAAGTAAAAATAGCCGGATTGCTATCCAGACCAATCAACATCTTTAATGGACTCCGACAAGGGGATGGTTTGGCCTGCCCTCTTCAACCTGGCGTTGGAGAAAGCAATCCGTGACTCTGGCACGGCAACAAGAGGGACCATCGTCAACAAATCCAGCCAGATACTGGCTTACGCAGACGACATCGACATCATCGGAAGAACCGAACAAGCTGTACACGATTCCTTCATCCAGATCGAGCAGGCGGCATAAAATCTGGGGCTGCACATGCACATTAGTGAAGGTAAAACAAAGTACATGGTGGCGTCGAATGCGAGAAGAACAGTTGGTCATACAATCAAGGTAGCGGAGCACGAATTTTAAGTGGTGCAATCCTTTAAATACCTTGGGTCAACAGAAGCAGTCGATAACAATATAGAAAAAGAAAGAGGCCAGGACCGGACCCCGGTTGTCGAGCCGATGACGATGATGATGATTTCCTGTTTTTTATGTAACCTTTTTAATCAGGACTATATCGAAAAAATTAAAATGTGGATTCACTAAAATTGAAATTGGATGTGAAGTTCGTGAACCATGCTTTGATTGTTTTTCTGATAATCCTACGTTCACGATGAAACACTCTCCCAACATTGCAAACCAGCTCCACAATTTCTACGGAAAGACATCATTTGTTCGAAAAAAAGCCTTTCCCAAAAAGTGTGGAGATGATGATGAAAACATAAATAATAATAGTAAAATTCCACAGTTGCCTCAGACCATTAACTAGGTAGCTACATGAAAAATGCAATAATGAATGGTTTAAGGGTTCCAGTTATCAGCTATTCTAAATATACTACAGACAGTACCTACCCTGGAGCGTGTCTAGGGGTGGGCCAGTGGGGCAAAGGCCCCAGGTGCCTGACTGTGAAGGGCGTCATGTCGTACCGCGAACGGCTTGCTATGATAGGCACCACCATGTCCTGAACACGAGGCGAGCATACGTAGCCAAAATTAAGAAATTATTATTGCCAACATATATTGCATATATATTGACCAACAACTGAAATGGATTTGGGTTTGAGTGCGATATTACGATAAGGTCGATTTTTATAAGCTCGGCAGAAAACATTTCTAGCTGTTAAAAGAACGACTGAACAAAAAATAGATAAAATTTTATCAAAACTTCGACTGTGGTCGATATTTTAAAAGTCATGTGCAGTTACTAATACGTCATCTGCCTCAAAACAGGACGGCTACA